>OX941083.1:117240364-118490364 GCA_954870635.1 Arctium minus | reverse complement strand
CTTAGAAGCTTTAAAGTTGGTTTTTCTTCGCCGTTATAAAATGATTTAAGAAGGTTTCTTACACATAAAAAATGTTTAGAAACTCATATTTCGCATGCACTTCCCTTAACATCTATAGCACAGCTAAGGGCATTGCCTGTAGAACCCCGCAAAGTGGGAGCAACCCATTGACGCCCTGCCCAAATCATGTTATGTATATCTTCTCCATTTGGTTCGTAGTGTAACATCTCGTCCCACATAGATAGAAAAGTAAATTTGTGAATTCCTCAAAAATTTAAAGTTTTGTAGGCATGGTAATTGTACCTGATCCGACCCGCACACATATATATTTAATATATATAATTTTCTAATATTTTTGTTAATTTACATAATCATAATCATTTTTTAATATTATTTTTTATATGTTTTTTTAATTTGATTACGACAAGTGTGATTTTTTTTTATAACTTCATTCACTTAATACAATCACGATTTACCACTTTATTTTAGAAAAAGAAACTCGATTTAATTCTTAAATGTAATCGGACCGAGGATGGGTCGGGGATTTACCGGGGATAGGCTCAAGAAAAAACGGGGAGGGGATTCCATTCTTCTTACCCGCCGGGGATCGGGGTCGGGGGTGAGATACATAAACTGGGGTGGGGGCATTCCCCGCCCCATCACCCCCCACCCCCCATGGGGTTGCCGTCCCTAAAATTGTGAACTACCTATAACTTCTACTAAGATTTTAAGTTAGATTCCAAAATTATTGAACCAACCTCTTGCTTTAGACTTGAAAGATTACATGTAGATCACAATTACACCAAAATTTACAAAATTTAATCACAAACATAAATACTGAGCATGTTAAATGTGAAAAACAAAACTTTTATTTTCTTTCAATTTATATTTTGGAAAAGTGTTATTATTAGTATTTTATTATTATTTATTTCGTCATCCCAACTTCCAAGCAAGTTGCAAGAACATGGCATGGGCGATGGCATCTATACGACGTCGAATAGAATCCGCATATGTTATTGGCTGATGCCTAGGGCTGACAATTGGTAAATAAAAGCCGCCCCTTCCCGTAGAGATTCTCGGAACAGAGAAGAAATCGGAGAGGTCGGTCTGAGTCGACTCAACTCATTCTCAATTCTCTCCTCCGATCTTTTCTCTGATACATTGCCATGGCGTTTTCCGACAACTCTCGTCAATCTCTCATCCCTAATTACCTCTACACTTCTTCCGTTTCACCCAGCAGACTACTCATGGGCAACGCTTCAAACCCTAACACACTGTTGCCTTCTACGTCACCTGCCAAGCAGCAGCAGCACGCCAACTTCATGATTCCTGCTCCTAGCGAGCCGTTTGGCAAGATCGAGATGTACTCTCCTCGATTCTACGCTGCTTGTACTGCTGGTGGTATTCTCAGCTGTGGTCTCACTCACATGACCGTCACTCCTCTTGATCTTGTCAAGTGTAATATGCAGGTAGTTATTTACTTCCGTTTTTTCTCCGATCTGCTTGTTTTTGTATTGTTCTCGCTAGTTTTTATTTTCATTTCTTATGATTGAATGTGTTTATGTGGTTTTCTCTATGGATATTTAACAATTTGCTGTTCGGTCATGTGGATCTGTTGTGCCATGGTCGGTGGTGTTATGGCAGACGCGTTCATGACCAGATCTGTGTTTTCTAATCTGTTTGGATCCAATTGCCACTTTGGCTTACTGTGATTGGTAATATGTTTTATCTTTTAACTGGTCTTTCAATATTCGCCGTTTGATTCACAATTGGAAGATGTCGATCCGTGCAATCAAAGATCTTTTTGGTGATAAAAATTATTCTTCCAATCGTTTGTTTGTCATTCTGTGGTACACTTAGCCTTGTTCTGTATGGAGAGGCTAACTGTTTGGATCGGATTGATATGATAAAATCCGACCCTAATTGTTTGAACGACATAAATATTATTTTTACTTCCATCATCTTCTTCGATTATTGTTTCGTTGTGTGTGATTTGTCAATTCTAACCACCAGAAACGTACTGGACTGAAGTTTAATCAACTAGAGCTTAGAACTAGTTGGGAGTTTGAGTAATTTCTTGTTACTAAATATTTTAAATATTATACATCTACAGACGAAGGATCATGTGAGAGTAAGAGTTAAGGTGAAGAGTGTAAGAAGGGATTTGGACTATTGACCATTTTTAATTAGTGTTGACCTAATGGTTCAGATTAAGTCCCAAAATAACCCATGAATTAACTTAGAACGGAATTTTCAATTGATCTTCAATTAGGATTGATCCAAGGGTGGAGATCCCTTCTTACTCTTCTCATGATAACTATTATTCTTACCAGACACCAACTCTCCATGGATGAAGGTGTATAGTTTACATTAAATGTGTATTTGCATTAATATTTGTAATTTGGGGGAGTAGATGTTCGGCAACTGCTTATCCAATTTGGTCGGCTATCCTGCCTGAAATAGTTGTACAAGTGTTTTTCATAATATGCATATTGGGTACTTAATGCTGAAAAACTGTGCAGTGACAAGTTACCATCTTCTTTCATTCATGATTTTACTGTGTATATTGTCAAATAGCAGACTGATGAATATTTATATAAAATTACTTTGACACTTTATGAGATATAAATGAACATGCGTTGAGGACTTGAGGTGATGTGAACCTCTCGACTTGAGTATTCTTTTTTTAGCTTAACATAGTCGGACTTGAGGTTAATTCGCATGCCTGTCGAACCAGAGTTGTTGGTCAGCTCATTTATATGCATCTTAGACATTAGCAATCCTTTTACCTATATGTAGATGCCACGCCCGTAAAGGGTTCCCATGAATAAGGTTCAGAGCTTACAATGCCACACCTCGCCCGCACCTGCAAATTGTATCTACTGAGATGCCAATTTTGGCAAAAAGCACCATTCAATAAAAAAAACAAGCTAAAAACAAATATGAGGAATTTTGTTCGCTTATAGGAAACTGTACTTTTACATGATGCTTCAAGGAAACATATGTCCATCCAAAATTTTAATTAGTAATCATCAAACAATCCAATTTGTGGAGATCATGCTGACGTTTACTTTCTTCAAACAATCCAATCTCAAAGTATAATAAGTAAAATAAGATCTATGTGTTTGTGGAACATAAATTTCTTGCATGTATTGGTGTAATCGATTTGGTTTTAAGTTTTAGCCTTTGGAACATCATCAAATTCTGTTACGTGCATGTTCATGTTCATACTGTCACATGACCTTTTCTGTGTTATCATAACATAACGCCTTTGCAGTTCTTTTTGGGACCATGTTAATAAGCTCATGCTTTTGTTGATTACATAGATCGATCCTGTTAAATATAAGAGCATCACGTCTGGTTTCGGGGTATTGCTGAAGGAGCAGGGTGTAAGGGGATTCTTTAGGGGATGGGTCCCTACCCTGCTTGGTTACAGCGCTCAAGGTGCCTGCAAGTTTGGGTTCTACGAATTCTTCAAGAAATATTACTCCGACATTGCTGGCCCAGAGTATGCAGCAAAGTACAAGACTTTGATCTACCTCGCTGGTTCAGCATCTGCAGAGGTAATTGCTGACGTTGCTCTTTGTCCCATGGAGGCAGTGAAGGTCCGTGTCCAGACACAACCTGGTTTTGCCAGGGGTTTGGGAGATGGACTTCCAAAGTTTGTTAAATCCGATGGTGTACTTGGGTACGCATAATATTAATATATTTTTTTTGTTATCTATAGAGCTATGTCAGAATTTGGGTATCCAGGAGTTACCTCATTGGGTTTTGCCGTATTTTTGTAGGTTATACAAGGGATTGGTACCACTCTGGGGACGCCAGATACCATGTAAGTTGAGGCATTTGAGATGCTAGATTTATTTCTACTTATGCTTCGTTGTAACATTTTATCCCCCCTTTGTTTGTCCTAAAGAGTAAAGAATAACATAGAAAGAAGCAAAAGCTTTTCTAAAACGAATAATAAATACCCATCTTATAAACTCCGAAGCAGGAAAACTTCTTTGTTTTTGTGTGCTTCACTTTTGGAGTTCACTGCCAGAATTAGACTTCTTTTGATTCCTATTTATGCAGTCAGTTTTTATCTTCCATTTTATTTTATGTCAATTTGTATTGTTTCCTGTTTTAGTGTAAAACTGAAGGGCTCTAATTTAAAAATTAGAAAATGCCATTCTTCAAAGAAATTCTCTCCCTCACTGTGGATATGACGAGTTAATTGCCATTACAATTCTACTACCATTATCACTACTGGGATATCACAAACCCAACACTTATCTTGGTTATGAAGTCAGGACTAATTCTGCATTCTGCAGATGGAAGTACAATGGCAATGGGAATCTACTTTTCCTAATACTAGTGTATTTTGGTTCTTCACAGATCAAACTGTTTGTTACAGCACTCAGCCTATACATGTGTATCTTGATTGCTAACTGTTTGATACGTACAGATACAATGATGAAGTTTGCGTCATTTGAGACTATTGTGGAGATGATGTACAAGTATGCCATCCCTACACCAAAGAACGAGTGCAGCAAATCACTGCAACTTGGAGTTAGTTTTGCTGGTGGATATGTGGCGGGTGTTTTGTGCGCTATTGTATCTCATCCTGCCGACAATCTTGTCTCTTTCCTTAACAATGCCAAGGGAGCAAGCGTTGGAGATGTGAGTGCTTCTGCTTGACCATTGTCGAAATCTAATGGGACTGTTTATCATCTCAAGACTTCTTGAATTTACTTGCATCAATTTTTTTTCCTTCTTTTTCAGGCTGTGAAGAAGCTTGGACTTTGGGGTCTGTTCACCCGAGGGCTTCCCCTACGTATTGTGATGATTGGAACTCTGACTGGAGCTCAATGGGGAATTTATGATGCCTTTAAAGTGTTTGTTGGATTGTAAGTTGATCTCTCACATCTGTCCAATTTCCCTTGTTTGTGAAGCTAAAAGTTTTACTTGATTTTATTTTGATTGATGTACAGGCCGACAACAGGGGGTGCTGCACCTGCTATCGAACCTGCAAAATAGGAACCAGAATGATGTTTGTTTGGGGAGTATCAGATGCTTTTTTCTTCAAAGGAATCAATAAATATAGGATATTTCTATTTCCAACCAAGTTTTGGAGAGCATCTCTTTTTGTTTTTTTGTTTTGGGATATTAGAAAGAGGTGTGAGTTTTAACTTGTATTGTTTTGCTGACGAATTTTTTTGGTATTGGAGAGGATCGTGTTGTCCTCGTGCATCAATCGACTATTTTTTTGGTATCATGCAAAGACACGGGATGCTATTTGCCCTTTGGAAAAATAATGGGGACAGACAGATGATGATATGATTATATTTTTGGCCCTTCCCCTTTGTGAATGCAGGTTTTTTCGTTTATTCTTCTATGCTAGCTTTAAATATGAAATGAAGAATGCATGATTGAAGTGGGTAGGTCTTGCCTTATGAACAAAGCCTCACCTTTTTCTTGTTTTGAGGTTAACTAGTGTTTGGTTGTAGGTAGTGTGATGGTGGTCATTGAGTGGGGTGAATGGTAGTGATGGCTTGTTTGGTCTGGGTTGGTTTTTGAGGTATATGCAAGCTGGTTTAGACATTTATGGTTACAAAAAAAAAAGCAATTTCATGTATGATTCCTCAAAGGTTACAAGTAAATCTAAGGACCCTGTTATTATTTTTATTGATGTGTTTGTAGGATAGATGGAAATAAAATGAAATAGTGAAAGAATCAGTGTATGCCTTAGAAGATAGGTTGTTACAAATCATACTTGACATGGGGGTATATATTTCAAAAGAACATGTCTAAAATTATTAGGAGACGTTTGGTTTGCAGAATGATTTCTGATAGAATGTAATCTATCAATGGAATTGGAATCTGGAATGAATTGGAATGAAATGTTTTCAAGTTTGACCAACTGTTTGGTTGGCAGGAATGGAATGTAATCAATCAAATGAATTGGAATATGTCTGTTTGGTTTGCAAAAGAATTGGAATGGAATTCTGAAAAATGACAAAAATACCCTTTCTTTTATTTTTATTTATTTATTTATATTTTTTAAAATGCCGAGAGAGAGAGAGGAGAGAGAGAGGGGGGAGAGATAGATAGGAGAGAGAAGAGAGATAGGGTAGAGAGAGAGGAGAGAGAAAGGAGATCAAATCCACATCTGATGGGTTTTAATTTTGTTAAAGAGGGTTTGGAGAGTATTTTTGTCATTTTGAGAAAATGCAATGGAATGAAATTCAATTCCATCCAAAATGAGAAGGAATGACCAAATCCTTGATTGAAGGATTTCATGGAATTCAATTCCATTCCTTTGGAAACCAAACAGCATGATATAATTTGGTCAATGGAATTGACCATTCCAATTCAATCAGATTCCGTCGGATTCCAGCGAATCAAACGCCCCCTTAGGTGGTACGTGTCGCCATTCCAAAGGAATATGGACATCTAAAAGATCTTTCTTATGTGCTTAATTCCAAAGTTAGTTCTATATATATGTCCAACAATGAGAAAGTGGTACCACTTTATAAGCTTAATGTGCAAATGTTAAAGTTTCACAACCTCTCATGTCTCACATCTTCTAGATGATCTTCAAAATCAAATCTTTTTTATTTTTTAAATTACACTTTATAAACTTACTAGTCATATACCCGCATGATGTAGCAGAATGTAAATAAATAATGAACATTTAATGCTACTTTCTTATAGATATGCCATCAACAATCAACCATGACACAAAAATCACAATTTATGAAACCCTAAACCCATAAAAATATTCAATAATTAGTTTATATTAAGATTATTGACGAAAAAATTATAATGATATAGTTTATAATAAGAATGAAACGTATTTTTAATATATATTACGATTATGTATTTTTAATGTGCTAACGATGGAAAAATAAAATAAAACGTATGAATATAAAACAAATTAATTCGTAGATATTCATGATATTTAATAGTACGGTTAAATTAAAAAATATTCAATATTGGGCTCGTTTTGAAGGTATTGACGAGACGATTATAATTGTGTAATTTGTAAAAAAAGAAACGTATTTTTTCATTGCATTTTTGTTCATATACGATTATTTGTGTTAACATGATAATAGTGTAAAATGAAAAATGAAAAAACAAAGAATATAAAGTAAATTAAATAAGTAAATGTAAGGGTGTTAAATGTAACATTATACAATAAGCCACTTTTTAGAATATTTATAATATAGTAGAGATACAAGTGATTTAATTTCTTTTGTATCTCTTACGTTTTTTATTTTACATTATATTAACATAAATAATCGTATATAAACTAAAATATATTAAAAGTACGTTCTTTTATAATTATACCATTACAATTGTTTCGTCAATACTTTCAAAATGAACCTAATATTTAATGTTTTATGAATTAATCACACTATTAAATATCATGAATACATACAAATTTAATTTATTTTATATTACTTACGCTTTCATTTTTCATTTTACACATTTATTATATTAAAATACATAGTCATAGATTAATTAAATACATTAAAAATGCATACATTATTATTCTCTGGTCAATACCTTCAAAATAAGTTAATTATTAAATGTTTTTGGATTTAATAATCTATACTATATAATGAAAAAATAAAATGGTTGTACAAACCTTTGTACAATTACATTACCACATTTATAATGTTACATTTATCACCCTTATAATTACTTATTTAATTTACTTTATATTCTTTACTTTTTCATTTTTCATTTTACACCATTATCATATTAACACAAATAATCATATATTAACAAAAATGCAATGAAAAAATACGTTCATTTTTCTACAAATTATACCATTATAATCGTCTCGTCAATACCTACAAAATGAGCCCAATATTGAATATTTTTTTTTTAATTTAACCGTACTATTAAATATCATGTATATCTACGAAATAATTTGTTTTATATTCATACGTTTTATTTGTTTTCCACCGTTAGCACGTTAAAAATACATAATCGTCAATAATTGTAATATAAACTAATTATTGAATATCTTTATGGGTTTAGGTTTCATAAGTTGTGATTCTTAGATCATGGTTGATTGTTGATGACATGTAAGGAAGTAGCATTAATTGTTCGTTCTTTACTTACATTCCGCTGCATCGTGCGGGTATATGTCTAGTATTATAAAATATCATAAATATGTATGGATCTATTTTGTATTATAAAAGGCCTTAACCAGTTATACTTTATAAAAGATCCTTCTTCGGACATAACTTGACAAATCTAAAAACATGTACAAATTATTTCTTTAGGTAAAAATATAAAATTGATCCACGTATGTATGTATGTATGTATGTATGTATGTATGTATGTATGTATGTATGTATGTATGTATGTATGTATGTATATTATTTGATAAAAAACAATTTGTACTAGATATTTTTGTTTACACCTATTCAAAATTTACACCTACGGGCATACAACTAGTTTTGAGATGGACAAATAAGAGACAAGAATAAGAGGTTGTTTGGTAGTTGCTGAATGGTTTGGTACATAATAGTTAAGAGGTCAGAATGCTTAAGAGACTCTGTATGATTTAGTGCAAAATGAAATATGACTGTTTGGTAACTGCTCTGAATGAATAGTCTGAATGACAAGAAATTACCATTTTAACCCTCCGAATGATTTAGTTCTGACTGACAAATAGATGTTTGACAGATATCTGAATAAAACAATTACTTTGCAAAACACATAAATTAAACCACATAAATTACTTTGCAAAACACATAAATTAAACCACAAAATCATTAAACAAAACCCATGAGGTTGTGGCATAAACACGTAAATTAAACCACAGGGAAGAAAGCAAAATCCATACAAAATCGATAAACCACAGGGAAGAAAGCAAAATCGATAAACCAAAAAATCCATAGAGAATCGATAAACCACAAAATCCATACAAAATGGATAAACTACAGGGAAGAAAGCAAAATCCATACAAAATCGATAAACCACAAAATTCATACAAAATCGATAAACCACAAGATCCATACAAAATCGAAAAACCACGGGGAAGAAACCAAAGGGGTTGTTGATAGATTAGTGAAAAACAGGGACTGTTGAGTGATTAGTGAAAAACAGGGCCTTAAAACAATAACAAAAAAAGGCTTAAATCGATAAGACCGTCGATTCCAGGGGCTGCTGATTAGTGAAAATTAAGGGCTGTTGAGTGAGGGGATTAACACAACCCCACGATTCCAACGATTTTGAGAGTGAGGGAGAAGACACATATGAGACAAACTTTGGATCTTGAGAGTGACGATTTTGAGACAAAGGGATGGAAGAATACCTGTGGCGTGAGTGTCGCTGTGAAAGTGAGGGAGACAACCGCTGGAGTAGATGGAGAAGACCTTGCCGACAATTGATTTGGGAAGTAGAATGGAGGGCGACTTTGGGAGGAAATGGCGTGGGATAGAGCGGGGAGGGCAAATGTGGAACAATCTAAGATCTGAATCATTTAGTGTAACCCTAGGCACATAATCGTTAAGAGGTAATTGTAACCATTAAGAGGACTTTTTTTTGCCAAACACCCTCTCCCTCTTATCGATTAAGAGGTAGGCTCTTAATGTAACAAAACCACAAGGCTTGTGGCGTACTGGTTAAGGCCTGTGGGGGATGTGGTGGGATATCCCATCCACCCTAGGTTCGAATCCAGGCGTACGCATCCTGTGGCCACTGGGTTTAATCTCAGGGCTGCATGCTTTCGCAGTCGGTTGCTTTGCCAAGGGATTAGTTTGGACCATAAGCCCAGGACACCCTTTACAAAAAAAAAAGAGCTAAACAAACAGCCCATAAAACAAGAAATTCAGAAAGTTAACGGTTGGATTTTTTTTTCCTAATATAGAGCAAATTATGTTTTTAGTCCCTGTGGTTTGTTGAACTTTTCTATTTTCATTCTTATAGTTTTGAAATTACAATTTTCATCCTTATAGTTTTTTATTCATTAACTTTTTCGTCCTTGTGATATAAATATTATTGCTTTTTTCATCCCTATGGTTTACAATTTATTTATATTTTAGTCCTTCATACTTAAAAGGCCTCAGGGAGAAAAATAGAAATAAATTACAAACCATAGGAACGAAAACCAAAATTTTAAAACCATAGGGACGAAATCCACAATTTTCAACAAAACATAGGGACGAAAAAGGTAATTTACTCCTTGATATATAACATTTTAAAATTGTCTTCACAATTTTTTTTCCTTTTTAACATTACTAGAAGTGTACTCGCGCAATGCAGCTAGATACATCACGATTTTAATGTTTCATTTTTTTTTTCTGTTTTTTGTTGATTTACATTACGATTTTGGATGGTTGTGAGAGAGTGATAATGTTTTTTTATATAAATTTGTTTAATTTAGACTTAATAATATAATGTAATTTATTTTGGTTTCATAATATAATTTTTTTATAAAATATTATGTTAGATTTTTAAATTATATTTTATATTTTTTATATTTAAAATTTGATTTTTATTCTATATTTAATTATGCTGAGAGTTATTTTAGGGAAGTTAAAGTGAGAAATGATTTTAGGGGAGTTAAAATGGTTAGAGATAATGATTGAAAATTAATAAATAGCATTAAATGTAGTACATATAGCTTTAATGGTTGTTTTTTAAGTAATTAACATTAAATTGCGATACATTAAGCTTTAAGACTTGTTTTTAAGAGTTTTTTATGTCTTCTTTATAATATAATATAGTATAGATATAGATATATAAATTTGTTTAATTTAGACTTAATAATATAATGTAATTTATTTTGGTTTCATAATATAATTTTTTTTATAAAATATTATGTTAGATTTTTTTAATTATATTTTATATATTTTATATTTAAAATTTGATTTTTATTCTATATTTAATTATGTTGAGAGTTATTTTAGGGAAGTTAAAGTGGGAAATGATTTTAGGGGAGTTAAAATGGTTAAAGATAATGATTAAAAATTAATAAATAGCATTAAATATAGTACATATAGCTTTAATGGTTGTTTTTTAAGTAATTAACATTAAATGACGGTACATTAAACTTTAAGACTTGTTTTTAAGAGTTTTTTATATCTTCTTTATAATATAGTATAGATAACCCTTTTCTCCACCCGCAAATCTAATCGGCACCCCTACCCTAATATATAAGAGCATCTCCAAGAATTATGGTATAATTTTTTTATAATAGTATAGAAAAAATCCAAATCTCTAAGAAAAATTATATATATCTCCAACAACCACTCTATTTTAGTAATCATAACATTAACTTCATTAATAAAATAATCAGTACATTTAATAATATATTGTTTCTCTCTAATACACATTAAATTTAAAATTCTTTTATTGGTGGAAAATATTATTATATCTCTCTCTCCACCCTATAAAATTTTAGATATTTCTCTAAATTTAGAGTTTTTTAAAATCTCTCATCGATTTTCTATTTTAGCATACAAGATAGCATAGTTGTTGGAGCAAAAATGTTGCTAAAATCCATCTTTTCTCTATTTTAGAATAGTTGTTGAAGATGCTATAACAATTGAACATTATAAGAGCATCTCCAACAACTATGTTATATTTTTTCTAAAATAGAGTACAAAAAATAAAATCTCTAAAAGAAATATCACTTCCAACTCCAACAACTATATTATTTTAGAGATGGTAACATTGATTATATTATTAAAATAATCAATACATTAATAAAATGTTATTTTTTTCTACTGAACATTTTACTTCAATAAGCTTTTATTGGTAGAAGAAATAGAATATATATATATATATATTCTTAAAAAAGTGGGTTTTGGAGATTTTTATCTATTTTAACATACAAAATAACATAGTTGTTGGCGTAAAAAAATTGCTCAAAACTCTTTTTTCCTATTTTGGCATGACTGTTCGAGATGCTCTAAGGGGTTGTTTATTTACGTGTTAATGGTTCTATTAAGAGACAACTTCTGAATCACTAAGAGATGAATCATGTTTGACAAGAAAAATGTTTGCCTCTTAATAGTTCCAAACCCCCCTGAATGGGTTTGTATCTTGGTCCTCCCCTAACCATTCAAACAACTTAATCATTCTGCACCAAACCATTCAGTAACTGTCAAACAGCTCCTAAGGCTTTTCCCCCCGTTGATTTTATAAATTTTAAGGATTTATTACTTAATAAAAGAAATTCAAAAAGGAAATTAAGGTGACATTTGGTTCGCATAATGTTTTTTTTTTGATGAAATGAAATTTGTTAAATAAATTTAATCTTTAAAAAATTGAAATAAAATATTGTTAGGTTTGACCACCTGTTAATCGAGAAATTGGTTTATCAGATTAGAGTATATTTGGTATCAGTGGCGGACCCAGGATTTATCTTGAGCGAGTGCACCTTTAAGGTGGATCAAAGTGTTGTAAAATTGTGGATTCGATCGGAGGGAAAAGTTGACACAGTTTGACCCGATAGAAAGTCAATTATGTCGATCTCGATAATAATACATTTTTTTAAATTGAATCGACCTTGATTTTTTGAGCAAAACACAAGACTACGTCTCATGTCAGACGTGTTTTTGCTTTATTATACTGTTATGGGAAACTTTTTTGCTTTTTTGGTTGATTTCATAAAATTTTCCACCTTTTAGTATTTGATATTGATTATCTCTGTATTTTTATAGATTTTTATTTTCGTTCTTATGCATATAAAACTCCTAGTATTAAATAAGATGTTTTCCAAATCAAAAATTAATATGTATCTTATTTTGTTTTTTATGCATCTAAAATTTCGAGTAACAATAATCACATCATGACTAAGAGCAAATTAAAAATTATAAACAAACTAATAAGAAAAACTTATACTAAAATACGGTTATTCAACAAAAAGTGGAAACAAATTTGAAAATGGAGATGTAATTAATACGAGTATCAAATGTTTTTATTTTTATATTTAGAATTGAAAAAGATAAGAAAGGTTATTTTTTTTTAATTTAGAATTGAAAAGGATAAGAAAGGTTATTTTTGAACACAAATCAACATTTGGTGGAATGGTTTGTTTTTGAGTAAACTACGATTTTCGTCCCTGTGGTTTGATGTTTATAATGATTTTCGTCCCTAGTCTTTAAAAACTGCTTTTTTGGTTCCTGTGGTTTACATTTTACTTCCATTTTCGTCCTTCAATCAAATTATGTTAAAAGTTAACGTTAAAAATCCAAAAGTTGTTTTGAGAAGTTACATATTTGGTCCTTGTGGTATATGAAGTTTTAAATACTCATCCCTAATAATTCATTTATTACTTTTTTCTTTCTTTATTATACTTTAATACTACATATATATATAGGGGCAGTTTCAAACGAGAAGGTAGTCAATTTGCGAGAAAGCGAGAAGGAATATGAGCCACATAATTTATTAATTAAAAAATAGCATAACTAAATTTTCTTTTAAAAATTTTTAGGATAATTACAATTTGAATTTGATAAATCCTTAAAAATCTCATAATATCTTTTAAATTTATTTATTTTTTAATTTTAATAAATTCATAATTTTATTATCAAATTTATATTATTATTATTTTCTGAGTAAACTCCAATTTTGGTCCCTGACGTTTATTGATTTTTTTGAAAGAGGTCCCTATGGTTTCATAATTCAAGTTTACATCCCCAGGGTTTCGATTTTGCTCTAGAAATCGTCCCTGACACCTGACGACGTCAAAATGCTCCATTAGGGTCAGGGGTAATTTGGGTATTAAAAGTTTTCCCTCCTTTTTAACCAAATTAACTCTTCCTCTAACTCCATTTTAGCGACCTCTCTTCCTTCTCCACTGTGTTCTTCTTCTCCAACCAAAATTTTCAACCAAATTAGCTCATCTCCTTCTCCAAATCCGAATGTCTTCTCCTTCTCCAACCAAAATGGTGCTCTGCTACTGCGGTGTCCAAGCTACTGTGAGAACCTCGTGGACAAACTCAAATCCCGGCCGTAGGTTCTACACTTGGGGAGGAATTGTAAGCTAATTTCGAATTTCAACATTTCCTACACAAAATCATCTCCTTTTCCTATTCCAACCTAATTACCCTTTGTTTTCATTTTGACAGGGTCAATGTTCATTTTTTGGTTGGTTTGATCCACCCATTTATGCAAGGTCTATGGATGTCATCCCTGGTCTGCTAAGATCCAAGAATCGAGCTGAGCAATGTGTGAAAGCTAGAGAAAGGGAAATTTTTAAGTTGAATTTGATTATAGTGATTAGCTGTGTTTTTTTTGGTTTTTGTATATATTTCTGTTTGAACTAATCTGGGAATGTTGGCTTCTCTTTTGGGATAGCTTTTTGGAATGTTGGTTTTTGTTTGGTAGGAATTAAGTGTAATTGGAAAGCTTAAGATGAATTTGTTCATCTGTTTGTACTCTTTGTAATGGAAGTCTTTTGATCAATCCTTGTTATCCTCTGCAACTGCAAATGAAAGTCTTTTGATCAATGCAAATGCAAAAACATAACACCAAATGCAAATGAAAGTCTTTTGATCATTAAGAAAGGAAACTTTGTTTTTGTCCATTAAGAAAGCACACTGTTTTGGTCCATTAAGAAAGAACCAAAAACATAACACGAAGCCTGTTTCATTCCATTAACACAAAGCAGTCTACTAATTACCAAACCATAAGATACTTTATCCATACAACCATAAGATACTTTGTCCATACAACCAAACCATAACATAGAACA
Source organism: Arctium minus (assembly GCA_954870635.1). Classification (NCBI taxonomy): domain Eukaryota; kingdom Viridiplantae; phylum Streptophyta; class Magnoliopsida; order Asterales; family Asteraceae; genus Arctium; species Arctium minus. Next base: position 118,475,657 of record OX941083.1, on the reverse strand, counting down.
TACAACCAACAGATATTTTGTCCATAACACAACATACTACCAATTACCAAAACACCTTTCCAAGTTAGATAAGTGAGCACTAACACTAACCACACATACAACCAAATCATGCTCTATCCTGTGAAGGTCCTCCTTGCCCTTTACATGTTCTTGAATTGTGACATTTGTTCTTACACTTATCACAAGTGACAGTCTTCCCTTTCCTTGACATTTTACCACTGTCCCCACTTCTCTGAGACAATTCTTCAGTTGTCTTCCTTCTCTTTTTCTTTGGTCTTCCAACCTGTTTATGATGATTTGGTGGAACCAAAGTAGTTGGGCAATTATCTTTTTCCCATAGCATGCTTCCATTGATTGGCTCAATTTTGAAGTTGTACATCTCCTTCCATGTGCTCAGTCTGTATGAATTGTCCACCCATGATTCAGGTACCACATCAGAACCATTTGCTGCCATGTTCCAGTTTGTAGCCACAGCATGCTTGCAAGGAATTCCAGTTAACTCCCACTGCCTACAAGAACAGGCCCTTGCTCTCACATCAACTATGCACTGGTCATTCCAAGGGCCAGATACCTATGTGAAAAGAAACATATCAGAAACATGTCTAGTTTATATTACTTTGCATACACAAGTTTAGTTTACATACCTGATACCTATCTCCACCACTAAACAACACATGATATTTGGATGCCTCTCTCTTGGCCTTGTCCATCATTTTGTTTGCTATTGGGGTTAGTGGTCCATCACAAGTCTCAATTACTTTGCATACATTAACAATCCTCTTCATCAGATAAACTCTAATGTATTCCAGACAAGAGTAAATTGGCTTATCCCTAGCATCAACAATTTGTCTATTGAATACCTCACACATGTTATTAAAAAACACATCACTGTGACATCTGCCTGTGAGTGTAAGAAGCATGTAACATAATCAAGATTCAAGAAAAGCTCAAATAAAAATCATATCATAAGATGCATCATTCAAAAGCACATCACTCTAATGTTCAGTTATACCTGTGAAGTGTGATCTGGTCCAGTGTTGAGGGGGGGTCTTGTTCAACCATTCATAGCAAGCTGTATTGAACCTTCTCAAGTTGTCCATTGCTGTTTTAAACTGTGGGACAGTAGGAGTTGTTGCACATTGCCATAAGTGATCTTTGTATGCTTTCCCCTTCCATTGTATTTTCATATTCTCATGGATATGCCTAAGGCAGAATCTATGTTCAGCAGAAGGGAACAAATTGGCAATTGCTGGAAGAATACCCTATATGCAACAAGAGCAAATTATTAAACAGGGTCATAAGCAAAACAGAGTGAGATCATAGCAAAACAGAGTGAGATCATAGCAAAACAGAGTAAGATCATAGCAAAATAGAGTAAGTTTATACCTTTTGTCTGTCACTAATGAAAGTGAAGTTGGAATTTGATTGAAGATCAAGGTCATCTCCAAGGCACTCTAAGAACCACATCCATGAATCTGTTGTCTCTGCCTCTACTATTACAAATGCAACTGGATATATGCCATGATTTGGGTCAATACCCACAGCTGTTAACACTTGCCCTGGAAAAGGACCTTTCATAAAAGTCCCATCTAGACCTAACAAATCCCTCTTACCTGCCCTGAATCCTCTTTTCAAAGCTCCCAAACATATGTACACCCTTTTGAATTTTCTGGTATCACTGTTTGGATTGGGTTTTGACTCAACTTCTAGCTTAACAGTTGTATATGGATTACATCTATTTACCTCATTCAGGTAATCCCTCAGGTGATGGTACTGTGACTCATAGTCTCCCCAAATCTTCTTCATGGCCAACTGTTTTGCCCGCATAGCCTTACCAAGTGACACCAAGATCTCAAACTTCTCTGATAATTGGGATTGAATTGCCTTCAATGGAATATTCGGATCTACCTTGACTTGTTCTGTGATATGCTGTGAGAGAAAATGTGCAGTGGCCATACCAACCTCCCTAGTTTGGAAGCATTTATGTTTGTCAAGGTAGGTTTTCACAGTCCAAGTTGCTTCATCTGTTGAGGCTGACAAAAACAACACCCATGGACAAGTGGGCCCATTGGACTTTTTCCATCTACCCTTTCTTCCTTTACCAGGCCCACTGGACTCCTTTAAGTTAGGCATTGAACCCCTACAAACGGCCCTAAATCTGATTGTGTCATTTTTTACCACCACTATATCCCTTCTAGTGTCAATTGCATGTTGCTTGATCAAATTCCTTATGGTTTCTTTATTCCCAAAAGTCTGCCCAACATAAAACTCAATATGCTTATGGTCTGTGGTATGCCTAACCTTCTTGCAAAAACTATTTTCATCTTTTGAGTCAAAGTTATCAACATCAAAGGGATCAATATCACCCTCCACATTTTGGCTTCCTTCCCCATTTACTCCCAACCACTCCCCATAGTTATCCATAGAATCCTCCATATCAAATTCATCAAATGAATTAAACCCATTACTGTTATGACTCTCTAAATCCCCATGGTTGCCACTTCCTAAGTCAGCTTCATTGTTCAATCCCCTTCCTTGGTTCAAGTCCCCTCCCTGGTTTAAGTCCACTTCCTGGTTTAAGTCAACTCCCTGGTTCAAGTCTATTCCATTATCTCTTTGTAACTCTGAGTCCAACCCAATAAAAGGATCAAAGCTATGAATTATATGATCCATGCTTTGATTTAAAGCAATGTGCTCCTCCATAACATCATTATGTTGATTTGGGGGAAACACATTTGTCTGTACATGCTCTACAAATACATCAATGACTTTAATCACAGGGGCATATCTTAGAAAGTTCAAGACATCTTGGTGATTCACTAAAGGTCTCAAACCAGTATCAAGGTCACTTTGAGGAATCAAGAAATGGTAAAACTTTACTTCATCTCTATCATACCCTAATGCTAACACCATTTTATCGAACTCATGCAAAGATAAACCCTCAGTGTTAACCAAATCAATAAAATCAACTTTACCATTCACGTATCTTCTTCCTGGTAATCCAGTAAAAACACCTTCATGGTTCATCCTTACTGTTATGAGTGTTTCGTAAATCTCTGTGAACAAAATCATAAAAAAAAAGCTCAATGGATGAGAAAATGGTGATAAGAAAATGGGAAAAAAACAGAGCTCAATGGACACTTACCGTAGATATCTGTGGGACTCCAGCCTTCGTGTAGCTCTCGCCTGAAAACAAACGAGCCTCCTACCATGTTCGTACGCCGATCTTCGTGAGGGTTTGTGAGTGTGTGCAGTGTTGAGGTGAAGACGATGGTGTAACTGGTTAACTGAGTTTAACTCGGTTTATTGAAGAGGAAGAGTTAATTTGGTTAAAAATTGAGGGAAAACTTTTAATACCCAAATTACCCCTGACCCTAACGGAGCATTTTGACGTCGTCAGGTGTCAGGGACGATTTCTAGAGCAAAATCGAAACCCTGGGGATGTAAACTTGAATTATGAAACCATAGGGACCTCTTTCAAAAAAATCAATAAACGTCAGGGACCAAAATTGGAGTTTACTCTTATTTTCTAGATAAAATCATAATTGTCATCAAATATCACATGTGATATTCATTATTTATTTCACCATTTTTTCTCTATTTTTTAGATTTATGTTTTGAATCACATGTGATTAACTTCGTTAAACATGTGATATATTATTATGTATCACATATGATCCCACTATGTAAATATCACATATGATAATATATGTCTGAATATAAATAATGCATAATCACATGTGATAATATTTACATCATAAAATGATCTATAAAATATAAATATACATAATCATATATGATTAACTAAAATATATACAATTATCACATGTGCTAATATTTACATCACAAAAAGATCTATAAATAGAAATATACATAATCACATATGATTAACTAAAATATATACAATTATCACATGTGATAATATGATATGTGATATTCATAAATATTCATATAATGATATCACATGTGATATTTGGTTAAAATTGTGAATTTTTTTTATTAAAAGTATATTTAGAAAAAAAATTAAAAAATAAATAAATCTAAAAGATATAATAAAATTTTTAAGGATTTATCCAATTTAAAATGATAATTATCCTAATTTTTAAAACTATTTTTTATTTTTTATTTATGGTTTTTTTAATTAATAAATTATGTGGTCCACATTCCTTTTCGCCTTCTCGTAAATTAGTTTGCTTCTGGCATGATCCTCCCTCCCTCTCTCTCTCTCTCTGTATATATATATATATACACACACACACACACACATATATATGTTATTAATTTAAATATTAATGTTTTTGATTAATTAATTAAAAAACAAAGTTTAAATGAAAATATGGAATAGTGGGAGTAACTTTTTTATAAATAAAAACTATTAATTTTAAGAAATTTTAACTTAAAACTTTAAAAAAATTATATTGTTCACTGATCAATAATTTTACTGAAGTCATTGATTTTTTTTATTATAGTCATAATACTTTTAAAAACCTACAATTTAATTAATAAAATAAATAAATTTCTTAATATTTTTATTTATTATTTTATCGAAAGTTTATTATTTTGAAAGAAATGGTTGGTTTTTTTTTTATTATATTCTTTTTTTTTAAAAATGGTTGGTTTAAAATGGGATATTGATAAGTAATAAAAAAATTAAATAATTTTTGATTATATTATATTTTAAAAACGGTTGGTTTAAAATGGAATATTGATAAGTAATACAAAAAAATCAAATAATTTCTCTAAGATTAGGGTTGTAAACGAAGCGAACGAACACGAACAGAGGCTTGTTCGTGTTCGTTCGTTTAACTTAACCGAACAAACAAATAAATACGAACGGTAAGCGAACGGATTTTTTTGTGCTCACATTTGTTCGTTACAAAAATATGTTTGTTTAGTTCCTTTATGTTCGTTCGTTAAGAGCTAAACGGACGAACATAAATGAAGGAACGTTCACGAACATATATGCACGAACGTTCACGAACGTATATGTTCAATTATGTTCGTTCGTTTAGCTCTTAACGAACGAACATAAAGGAACACGAACAAACATATTTTTGTCATGAACAAATGTGAGCACAAAAAATTTCGTTCGCTTACCGTTCGTATTTATTTGTTTGTTCGGTTAAGTTAAACGAACGAACACGAACAAGCCTCTGTTCGTGTTCGTTCGGTTCGTTTACAACCCTAATCTTAGAGAAATTATTTGATTTTTTTGTATTACTTATTAATATTCCATTTTAATCCAACCATTTTTAAAAAATAATATAATCAAAAATTATTTAATCTTTTTATTACTTATCAATATCCCATTTTAAACCAACCATTTTTTAAAAAGAATATAATAAAAAAAACCAACCATTTCTTTCAAAATAATAAACTTTCGATAAAATAATAAATAAAAATATTAAGAAATTTATTTATTTTATTAATTAAATTGTAGGTTTTTAAAAGTATTATGATTATAATAAAAAAAAACAATGACTTCAGTAAAATTATTGATCAGTAAACGATATAATTTTTTTAAAGTTTTAAGTTAAAATTTCTTAAAATTAATAGTTTTTATTTATAAAAAAAGTTACTCCCACTATTCTATATTTTTATTTAAACTTTGTTTTTTAATTAATTAATTAAAAACATTAATATTTAAATTAATAACATATATTTATATATATATATATGTAGTATTAAAATATAATAAAGAAAGAAAAAGTAATAAATGAATTATTAGGGATGAATATTTAAAACTTCATATACCACAAGGACCAAATATGTGACTTCTCAAAACAACTTTTTGATTTTTAACGTTAACTTTTAACATAATTTGATTGAAGGACGAAAATGGAAGTAAAATGTAAACCACAGGGACCAAAAAAGCAGTTTTTAAAGATCAGGAACCAAAATCGTTATAAACATCAAACCACAGGGACGAAAATCTTAGTTTACTCAAAAATAAACCATTCCACCAAATGTTGATTTGTGTTATTATTTTGGTTTCAAAACTATTTTAGAGCACCCTCAAAAATCAAGCGGGTGCACCATCAACAGGCCTACTTTTTTTTTCTTTTACGATAATCAAGTGAGTTGGTATACGGGACCCCTCGGGTCCTTAGTAGGTCCGGTCCACCCATGTTTCGTATTATGAAAATATATAATTTCATTTCGTCAAAATACCACCTATATGCCATGAAATATTTAAATCCTCAATTTGTGGAAATTTGATAGATTTAAAGATTCCTTTCCCTAAGAGCATCTCCAACCGCACGGTAAATCAAAAGATTTGTCGTGGGTGGAGCTCCAACGGAGCGCTATATGCAAAAAGAAATTGCCGGCCGGAGAAAGCATACGACATATATGCCGTTCAATTTCAACACGGCAAAAACAATGGGGACCACCATTATGCATTTTCTTCTTATGCTATATTTGTCAAACTAGTTGATAACTGATAAGTTGGCTGATGAAAAATTCACGTTTGACAAAAACTAGCTTATAAACATGTAAAATTACCAAAAAGAACATCTAGAAAAAATAACTATTTTCAATATTTAATAATATAATTAAAATAAATTTATAGTAATATAATATATTAATTAATACCAATAAGGTAGTAAATAATATAATATGTTAATTAAAACAATATGAAATTTATTATTATATATTATAAATTTTGAATTTTAAACAAAAAAAAATCTACATTAACTTATTATTTCAAATATCTATTACATATAATATGGACAAAATAATCAAATAATAATTACAAAAATAATAATAATTGATAACTAAAATATATTGATCAATATTAAAAAAAATGACATAATTATCAATAATTCTAAATAATTAAAAATTAATATCAATGTATAATTAAAATTTATGGTATAATTTTCAGATAATATTAATTAATAATAATAAATTTTAATAATTAATATTTATTTATAATTAATAGTTAATAGAGTAAACTTCACTGTTGGTCCTTAAGGTTTCGTATTTTCTTTGAAAGTGGGACCTATACTTTCGTATCTCAAATAGTGGTCCCTGAGGTTCAGTATTTGCTCTGAAAGGAGGACCTCCTCACTAACCCCGTTAAAAAATTCAGTTAGTAGGAGGGGCAAAATAGTCCAACCATGTTTTTTTTTCTTTTTTGTACTTTTTTATTTTTGTATATATGTGAAAACACTAAAACCTAAGGGACCAACTTGGTAAATAACTATATATATATATATATATATATATATCATCCCTGGTGTGTTATATCTATATATATACAAAGAGATACCACAGGACCATGTTCTTCGATTCGACAGGGGATGATTTCAAAGACCAAATCATAGTAGCAACAAGGACGAGATCACCGACCACAAAACTCAGGAACGATTATCACAAATTCACAAGGACAATATCAACTGGGATTTCACCATCGATCAAACCCATAGGGACGATGACGGTGATCGAACATTCTAAAGGGACCAAATCACAGGAAAGAAACACAGGACCAAAGGAGGGGGTGATAGTTATTTGTATCATCGGAGTTGGTTTGGGGCGGGGAGATGAACGGAGCTTCTCGTCGGAGTTGGTTGTGTGTGTTTATATATATATAAGTCTGTGTGTTTTGTGTGTATATATACAAGTCTGTGTGTGTATATACATATATAGTGTGTGTATATATAAGACAAGTCTGCATATAACCTCACCCACCACAAGATACCCGAAGGATTCATTTAACATAGCGTGGACTCCCGATAATACCATCGATAAGTTTTTCATGTACATGCATTTTTCAGAAATTGAAATACTGAAAAGAAACCAGACCAGAGCATTCAACATTTATCTGAATGGGAACCTCTCCTATGGACCTTTCTCTCCGCTAAATCATACAACCACCACTATCTATAGCACTGAACCTGAGATCGTAGCATCCACTTATACACTCGAGATAAATAAAACTAAAAATTCAACCCTTTCTCCCATCATCAACGCTCTCGAGCTTTATACTTTAAAGCAGCTACGTACCACAAAGGCAAACAGATGATCAAGATGGCACATACACATTTCAATGGTTTTACAGGGACGATGGTCTCTCTATCACACACATACACATTCTCTCTCTCTCTCTCTCCCTCTCTACCAAAAATCTTTCACTCGACGGCGATGAAGTCAATTCACCGGTGAGTTTTGGTTGATTTATGCGATTCTACAATGTTGATGTTTTTTTGTTGTTCCAGTGTGTTTAGGAATTGATCTGTGTGTTTAAGGTTGCAATTTTTTGATCATCTGGTTTCAAAAGCAACCTGCAAGCAACTTTTTTTGGTATTTATTGGTTTGGGTTAAGAGAATTGCCTTTTGATTTTTGGTTTTTAGGGTATTAATTGCCGGTAAGGTTGAGGATTTATCTTTGTATATCATGAGAACTTCGTGGGATGATGTTGTCGATAATGCAACTTTAGGCTCTGATGGTTATGAGTTGGTGGGACTTCAGGGGAACCCTATAAGACCTGCACATGTGGGCTTCCCTCAACAGTTGGTTCACTTCCACCATCTTTTTTGTCCTCCTCAACCTCATGATATCCACCATTATCTTCACCTCTGACTTACCCAACAATAAGAAGAGGGTGTCGGAGAAGTCCGTCGGTCTTCCCTGTGGTTTAGTATATAAAAGGGTGGTGCCGGAAAAAAAGGAGGGGAGGGTGTTGTCGGTCTTCCCTGTGGTTTAGTATATATATATATATATATATATATAATTATTTACATAACAGGTCCCTAAATCTTTATGGTTTTTACAAAACTATGAAAAAACATAACAAATGTGCAAAATAAGGTATAATAAGAAGGAAAATATGATCGGACCAAAATACCCCTGCCAATAACATTGATTTTTAACGGGGTTAGAGAGGAGGTCCTTCTTTCAAAGCAAAATCTCAAACCTCAGGGACCACTATTTGAGATATTGAAGTATAGGTCATCCTTTCAAAGAAAGTACGAAACCTCAGGGACCAACAGTGAAGTTTACTCTAGTTAATATATAATAATAAATATTAATGAGAGCATAATTGAAATAATCACAAAAAACTTCTCATAAGCTACTCCAAGTAGCTTATCAAAAAGTTAGCTTATAAGAACATCTTCAACAGCTTCTCCAAAATGGAGAAAATAGATATTTTGAACATTTTTTTACTCTAACAACTTCTCCAAAACTTTCTCCAAAATGGAGAAAATAAGAGAGAGAATGTAATTTTCTCCAAATTTGAAGATATTCAAAAAAATGATTACCAAGAGAGATAAGTTATTTTTTAGAGTGAATTGTGGATTTGGTCCCTGTGTTTTGATAATTTTTTTGACTCTGGTCCCTATAGTATGTTTATTGTGGATTTGGTCTTTGTGGTATTTAATTTGTGTTGGCCATGGTCCCTCTGACTAACACCTCCATTAACTCTGTTAACTCAAGGACCAATTTAGGCATTTTACTTAACTTTTGTCCTTTTTTCCTATAAAAAAATAAAAACAATAATTTATAACCCCCCATATATATATATATATATATAAATATAATGATAACAAAATAAATAAAATAAGACATTATTGTATGATTTAATTTGTTTAAATTAAAAATCAATTATATTAAATTCGATTTAATTTTATGGTTTTAGTATTTTTGCCTATTTGGGTATGAAAATCTAGTTGAAATTTATATAGGTATTTGTTCAATTTTAAGTTACAAAGATAATAGTATATATGAACCTGCCATTTTGTTATAATTTAAATAGTTGATTTTGAATTTTTGAATTAAAACAATATGAAAAACGAAACCCCTAATTTTTGGATAATAAAATTGGAGTTCATTTTCTTAATGGTTTTCAATGATTTTGGTGTTAAAATATCGATAATAAGTTTATTTATTGCAATGATAGAAAAAGAACAATACAATTAAATCGTTCTTAACATAATAATTTTTTTTTAATTTAAACAAATTAAATCGTAAAACCATGTTTTATTTTATTCGCTTTAAATTAAAAAAAATATATAGTTTTATGATTTAATTTGTTTTAATTAAAATTTTAATGACATTAAACCAATAAAACTCTATCTTTTTCCACCACTATAATAAAACAATAAAATTAAATCTTATTTAATATAATTAATTGTTTAAAATTTTTAAACAAATCAAATCATACAATAATATCTTATTTTATTTATTTTGATATTGATATATATATATATATATATGTATGTATGTATGTATGTATGTATGTATGTATGTGTGTGTGTGTGTAAAATATTGATTTTACATTTTTATAGAAAAAAGACAAAAGTTATCCAAAATGACTAAAATGGTCTTTGATTCAACATAGTTAACGGAAGTGTTAGTCAGACGGACCATGACCAAGACAAAATAAATACCACAAGAACCAAATCCACAATAAACATACCATAGGGACCCCAGTTAAAAAAATTATCAAAACACAAGGATCAAATCCACAATTCACTCTATTTTTTATTATATCTCACCAATTATAAACTTTGAAATGAAAGTTTTAGGTGAGAGAAATAATATTTTGTTAAATATATATAATATTTTAATAATGTAATAAATGATTTATCTCCAAAATGGATAATCCGTTGGAAATAGATTTTTTTTTTTGAGATTTTGACATTTGATTCTCTATTTTAGAGAAATTTTGGGAAAACTGTTGGATATGCTCTAAACTAGTTTATGTCTATCCAAACATTAATTCAAAAAATAACCTAACTTATTTTTGTCAAACGATGCCTTATTATTTAATATGAATTTGATCAATAAACTAATTCTTTATTTTTCTGTAAAATATTACTTAAAAATTTATCATTTTTAATTTAACATGTTTTGATTAAATAAATAAATTACTAATTATTTATTTCTATAATATGTATTTATAAATTATAATTATTTTTATTAAAAATGGTTTAACAATAAATAAAATATGTTATTTTAATATGGAGTTCATAAATTTAATGTTTTTTAAGGTGTGGGTGTGGGTGTGGTTGTAGTTGAGTTTGTTTTTGATGTTCATGGGTCCACTAAATTTATTCTTTTTGGTGATTTTTTTCATGTGAAGGTTGAAGATGCTCTAAGAGTATCTCTTATGTAAGGTTCTTATAAACAAAAAGTGCAATGACTTGTAAGAACTAGCATTGCGGAGAGTTCTTATAAAAACCCAAACTTCTCTAGATTCTTAAATAAAAACATTGGTTCTTACCATGAAATGTGTGAGATGTGACATTATCTTAATTTTTTTCTTGACTTTATAATAATTATTAATATTGTAACACCCCCAGTCCCGCGTGGCTGAGGACAGGATGTGTGTCACACTTTTGACCCAAAACACAAAATATAAACTAATTAAGCATTAGGGTCGGTATCAAGAAATTAAACCCAACCCACAAGATAACTTTTTGCGGAATCTCAAACATAAACACAACCGGCTAAAAATAAAGCGTATAACACCTGAACAACAACTAAACTATCAAAAGATCCACCGGTTGTAACTTCAGGCCTACTCGGTCAGTTCCCAGAATTTCCCTGAATCTTTTCTACTGAACTTGCCGTGTCAGAAACAAAGAACACGGCTGAGCACAATTGCTCAGTAAACGGATTAAATATATATATATATATATATATATATAATAGCGGAAACAAATTCATTTCGTAGCGGAAACAATCATAATAGTTTGACATAACATAAGTCAAAGAATAAGCCAACATATGAGTTATAAAATACTTTAAAAAAATGTGGTAAAACATCGTGTAAAAATAAATTACAAGACCGGTTTCCCAGTTCATAATCACAAAGAGGATTCAACGGATGAAACCTTCAATGTGTCAATAAATTCCACAGGAGGATCAGTCCACATGGGTTGTGGGATGAAGTGCGGGCACACACATCCATTCCCGTACGCAACAAATGTGTATCATAATGCGCATATCCTAGGACCAGTCCATACGCCCCCACCCATGCCTAGGTAAAGCTCACACTATAGAGCACCAGTATGGGGACACTGTGGTTTACGAGCACCACAGAGCGTCACAATGATCTATGCCCTGATCACTGTGTCATACAAATTATAACATCAAGTATAAATCATGAGAGTTAAAAGAAAATAACCACTATGAAATCTATCAAACGACCTTTATGGTTCAAAATATTATTGAAAGAAAATGTTCACTATCAAAATCGTTCAACTAAAGTCTAAAATGACTTTTCAAGCCTCACATAAGAATAATAGTTGAATGAACATGAATATTTTCAAAGTATCGTTTTTCCAAAGTGATTCATAAAGTAAGTACAAAATCATAGAAAAGTTGTTGTACAAAGGAATATCGTATTTCGACAAAATAAATGAATTTCGGATTCGAAATACATGCACTTACTTTTGTAGTGTCATGATTTAATCATGGAATGGATAATCTTATCAAGGGATTATCCTCGTATAGAATGAAGTAGGGAAATCCGTACCTCAATTGAATTGAGATGCAACACGAGATTAATCGAGACCGATGACGAACTTTAACCCGTTCGATTTCCTATATAAACCACCAATTATTATTAACCGCACAACCTAAGACTCAAAGCTTATAAATACTAGCTTAATCAGAAATTTATATTCTCTTAAACATTAAACCGATCACTTGGTGTGCGGTTAAATATCTAGATATAAATATCACCATTTAATTCTAAACTTTACCCGTTTGTAATTTTAACAAAAACAAACATTCTTATATATGTAAATGATTATAACTTTGCTATATCTAACCATAATCTACCAGAAGTTGTTCTTCGTGAGGCACACAGTTCACCATTCTCTATTCATCCAGGATCCACGAAAATGTATCGAGACCTAAAACAACATTTCTGGTGGAACGGTTTAAAAAGAGACATAGTTGATTATGTCTCTAAATGTCTCACATGCCAAAAGATCAAGATTGAGCGTCAGCGACCCAACGGTTTGTTACAGCCATTGGAGATTCCAGTATGGAAATGGGAGCATATCACTATGGATTTTGTCATCGGACTTCCTCGAACTCTTAAACGACATAATGCTATATGGGTCGTCGTTGATCGATTGACCAAGTCAGCTCATTTCCTACCTATTCATGAGTCGTATCCCATCAGTAAGTTGGCTGATATCTTTCAGAAGGAGATTGTCCGTCTTCACGGTACTCCTGTATCCATTGTATCTGACCGTGATCCTCGATTTACTTCTCGGTTCTGGACAGGTCTACAAAAGGCATGGGGTACTCGACTACGTATGAGTACTGCTTACCATCCACAGATGGACGGTCAGTCAGAGAGGACCATTCAAACACTTGAGGATATGTTACGAGCTTGTGTACTCGAGTGGTCTAGCAATTGGGACGAGTATATTTGTCTAGTAGAGTTTGCTTACAATAATAGTTGGCAAACTTCTATCGGTATGGCACCTTATGAGGCTTTGTATGGCCGCCGTTGTCGTACCCCGATTTGTTGGGACGAAGTGGGAGAGAAACTTATTGAGGGGGTCGGAACTCGTCCGAATCACAAACGAAAAGGTGGAGCTAGCTAAGCAAACGATGCGTGAAGCTCAGTCACGCCAAAAAAGTTATGCGGATAAGCATCGACGACCACTTGAGTTCAATGTCGGGGATCATGTGTTTTTGAAGGTTTCCCCTACTCGAATCACTCGTCGGTTTGGCATTAAAGGAAAGCTCAGTCCTCGATATATTGGTCCATTCGAGATTCTCGAACGTGTGGGTGAGGTGGCATACATGTTAGCTTTACCGCCACAAATGTCTCATATACATGATGTATTTCATGTATCTTCTCTCCGCGGGTATAATTATCATCCTCTACACGTCTTTGACTATCCGTTAGATCAATTAGCTGTAGACTTATCTTATAAAGAGGAACCTGAGAAAAATTTTAGATCGTACGGTGAAACGACTACAAAACCGTTCTATTCCATATGTCAAGGTTAGGTGGAGACATCGAGATTCTCAGGAAGCTACTTGGGAACCGGAAGACCGTTTCCGTCAGGAGTATCCTGATTTCAAGTATAATTGTAAGTCCTTTAACTTCTTTTAATTCAAGGACGAATTATCCTAAGGGGGAGAGAATTATAATACCCACGCATCGTAGACTTGTACCCAAGCATAAATAGCTTGTACATAGTTTAAATTTATAAATCTCACAACTTGGAGGACCATTTTTGTCATTTGGCCAAAGTGTTTATAAATCATAAGACTTTGATTTCTTCTTCATTTCACACGTATTCATCTTCATCATCTCCTTCTCTATTTTCCATCTACCAAACCCCTCTTCATCTCTCTAGAAATTAAGGTTGATACTTGAAGCTTTTGAGAAACCGAATTGGAGAAATGATCTACTCATCGAGAGCTACATGTAGGTACCATTTGTTTTTAGTTTTCTTCAAATTTTTGTTTATGGGTTTTGAGGTTTTGAACTCTTTTGTGAAAATCTTGATGTATTAGGTTAAAGGAAGCTTAGGAGATGATTTCCTTGTACTTTTGAAGTTAAAAGACCAAAAATATTGAAGGTAAGATTACAAAAGTTTGATTTTAGTTACTTAAGGATTTCTTAGATGTATAGATTGATAAATGGTTGTATTAGGTTCATTATATGTTAGTAATGTTAAATTTGGGTCTTGGTTAACTTTTGGTATCAAAAGTGGGCAAATGAATGGAACCACTAAAATGGTTTTTGAGTTTCAATGTTTATTGCCCACAAGGTGTTTGATAAAATGCCACAACCATTTTTTACAATTATGTGAATTTTTAACTTTTTGTCCCTGTTTTCAAAAATTCGTATAACATCAACCGTAAGTCCAAATAAACTCAAATTTTGCAGTTAGAAATTTCTTTATGTCCTTTACGACTTTGTAGTTTGCACCGAGACCTGAATCTAAGTTGAAGTTGCTCAAAAACACAGTTTTAGCTGCTGGTCTGCAGCTATTCAACCATTTTTAACTTTCTGTCCCTGTTTTCAAAAATTCGTATAAAATCAACCGTAAGTCCAAATAAGCTCAAATTTTGCAGTTATAAAGTTCTTTATGTCCTTTACGACTTTGTAGTTTGCACCGAGACCTGAATCTAAGTCGACGTTGCTCAAAAACACAGTTTTTAACTGCTGGTCTGCAGCTACTCGGAAATTTTATTGCTGTCTTTATTAATCTGTAGCAAATAAACCTTAGCTTCAATCATCGTGAGTTCAATTGTGATGGAATCCCGAGAAGGTGTAGTTACAATCTTGGTTAGAAAGGAATGACTATATCATATTCTAATTAGGTGTTAAATGTGTGTTCGATATGACTTAGGGTCGCGTATGATCTAGGATATGAGCTAAAGCTTGGTGGAAGCATTTTAAGCACTTTTTGGATATCAGGTACGGATTTCCCTACTTCATTCTATACGAGGATAATCCCTTGATAAGATTATCCATTTCATGATTAAATCATGACACTACAAAAGTAAGTGCATTTATTTCGAATCCGAAATTCCTTTATTTTGTCGAAATACGATATTCCTTTGTACAACATTCCTATGATTTTGTGCCTACTTTATGAATCACTTTGGAAAAACGATACTTTGAAAATATTCATGTTCATTCAACTATTATTCTTATGTGAGGCTTGAAAAGTCATTTAGACTTTAGTTGAACGATTTTGATATTGAATATTTTCTTTTAACTCTCATGATTTTTCACTTGATGTTATAATTTTGTATGACACAATGATCAGGGCATAGATCAATGTGACACTCTGTGGTGCTCGTAAACCACAACGTTCTCATACTGGTGCTCTATAGTGTGAGCTTTACCTAGGCATGGGTGGCGGCATATGGACTGGTCCTAGGATATGCGCATTATGATACGCATTCGTTGCGTACGGGAATGGATGTGTGTGCCCACACTTCATCCCACAACCCATGTGGACTGATCCTCCCGTGGGATTTGTGACACATTGAGGGTTTCAACCGTTGAATCCTCTTTGTGATTATGAACTGGGAAACCGGTCATGTAATTTATTTTTACACGATGCTTTACCACATTTTTTTAAAAAATATTTTATAACTCCTATGTTGTCTTATTCTTTGACTTATGTTACGTCAAACTATTATGATTGTTTCCGCTACGAAATGAATTTGTTTCCACTATTATATATATATATATATATATATATTTAATCCGTTCACTGAGCAATTGTGCTCAGCCGTGTTCTTTGTTTCTGACACGGCAGGTTCAGTAGAAAAGATTCGGGGAAATTCCGGGAACTGATCGAGTAGGCCTAAAGTTACAACCGGTGGATCTTTTGATAGTTTAGTTGTTGTTCAGGTGTTATACACTTTATATTTAGCCGGTTGTGTTAATGTTTGAGGTTCCGCAAAATTTATCTTTTGGGTTGTGTTTAATTTCTTGATACCGACCCTAATGCTTAATTAGTTTATATTTGTGTTTCGGGTCAAAAGTGTGACACGCACCCTGTCCTCAGCCACGCGGGACTGGGGGTGTTACAGTTACTGTCACACCCCGCTAAAGCGGAAACATGAGATATGACAGCACACGGTTTCATTGCATTAAGTAATAGATAACACCAACCACAACATTCCATAAAATTGTACAAATATTGTTGTACAAGTCATAACCAAAAAGTTCTCAAAGTAAGCGGCAGTTACAAAAATTGACCAAATATTTAATGTTCTTGCAGTTGATGATGTCACACAGATGCACCCTATATGCCACCACATACTTATCAGCACCTGAAAAGCATGGTAAAAGAAAGAGGGTCAACTACATTGAGTTGGTGAGTTCACAAGTTTTCGAATGCACAAAAGTAATTTGAATGCAGAAATTTTTATTGTGAAACGTTCGTTCACAAGACGCTTAAGAAACTGATTGTTCAATTATTTGCATGAGGTTAACTGTATACAGTAATGCCTTAACATTGAGCCACTACCAAACCTTTCGACCAACCAATGCCCCTTAATTTACACGTCATTACCTCAGCGGTGGAATAAATCCACATGTGTAAGACAATTATTGTTACGTCATTACCTCAGCGGTGGAATAAATCCACATGTGTAAGACAAATTGTTATGTCATTACCTCAGCGGTGGAATACATCCACATGTGTAAGACAATTATTGATATGTCATTACCTCAACGGTGGAATAAATCCACATGTGTAAGACAAATTGTTATGTCATTACCTCAGCGGTGGAATAAATCAACATGTGTAAGACAGTTATTGTTATTGGTAAAATGCACTTCTAGCTCGTCAGCCAAAAGTGGGGTTGTTAATCCAAATAGCGCTACCCACAAATACTATCGGCTCCCGTTCGAGTTAATAGGTAGTGTCCAACCAATGGGGACTTATTCATTAACACTCAATTGCATCGTAAAGTATACATACCATAGTGCATAAACAATTTAATTCAAAATTCAACAATTTTAATGAACAATCATTCGGTAATAACAATTTGTAAATTTACATGCTTTTCACCCCAAAACGTATAAAAACGGTAAAAGAGGGGTTGTGAATACTCACGATGTTCAGTAGGATTTCCAGAAGTGGCCTCACGGTTGTACAAGACCCGGTGTTAAGTCCCTCCTATGAAAGTGAAACACACTATCAGTTCGGGACCTACTCTTAGCGTTTAAGTGTTACTTAAGGCATTTTTAACTGTAACACCCCCAGTCCCGCGTGGCTGAGGACAGGATGTGTGTCACACTTTTGACCCAAAACACAAAATATAAACTAATTAAGCATTAGGGTCGGTATCAAGAAATTAAACCCAACCCACAAGATAACTTTTTGCGGAATCTCAAACATAAACACAACCGGCTAAAAATAAAGCGTATAACACCTGAACAACAACTAAACTATCAAAAGATCCACCGGTTGTAACTTCAGGCCTACTCGGTCAGTTCCCAGAATTTCCCTGAATCTTTTCTACTGAACTTGCCGTGTCAGAAACAAAGAACACGGCTGAGCACAATTGCTCAGTGAACGGGTTAAATATCTAGATATAAATATCACCATTTAATTCTAAACTTTACCCGTTTGTAATTTTAACAAAAACAAACATTCTTATATATGTAAATGATTATAACTTTGCTATATCTAACCATAATTTACCAACCAACTTCAACTACCCAAACTTACCAACTTAAATAACTTAAAAAGAAATTTATACCTCTAAGAAGGGCTCGAAGCGTAGATTTCGAATATGTAATTTTTTCGTCGATTGCTTCAACGGATTGAGAGATAATCTAGAGAGAAGATTGAGATGAGAGAGAGAATGAGGCGGTGGAGAGAAAAGAAAAACCACACGGACGATGCAACGTAATTTACTCTTATAGATATGTATATATATCTATGTTTTTTTTTAATTATAATAATAAGTTTGGATAATTGACGACTTTAATCCCTCAACAATCCTTACTTGACATTTTAATATATTATATATATATAGATATAAAACGTAATATATATATATAATATATATATATATATATATATATATATATATATATATATAAAGAGTTTAGGTTAATGATAATTTTAACCCTTAACTATCCTTGATTACCATTTTTAATTTTGGTTCAATTCGGTTAAGAAGTAATTATACGTTTTTCAAAACCGAGTCTTATACGGGTATTACATTTATCCCCATCTAAAAAGAAGGTTTCGTCCTCGAAACCAAATTAAGGATGTATATTTCATACCTTAAAATAATTGCGGATATAGCTTCCTTATCGAGTCTTCTGTTTCCCATGTCGCTTCCCGATCTGTATGATTTTTCCACAATACTCTCACAAAAGGGACGGTTCTGCGCCGCAATCGCCTCTCTTCTCGATCTATGATCGCTTCCGGCTCTTCAACATAAGAGAGATCTGGCTCAATTCGTTCTAGAGGATAGTCAATCACATGCAAAGGATGATAGCGATATCCCCGGAGCGACGATACATGGAAAACATCATGAATGTGTGAAAGTTGTGGAGGTAGTGCCAAACGATACGCCACCTCGCCAACTCTCTCTAATATCTCAAAAGGTCCAATATATCGAGGACTCAGTTTACCCTTGAATCCGAACCTTCGAACACCTCGAAAAGGATAAATTTTCACAAAAACATGCTCACCGGGCTGAAATTCTATTGACCGTCTATGCTTATCCGCATAACTCTTTTGTCGTGATTGAGCTTCTTTCATTTTCTGCCTAGCCACTTCAACTTTTTCCGTGGTTATTCGAACAAGATCAGGGCCTTCGATAGCTTTCTCGCCTACTTCATTCCAACACAAAGGAGTTCGACATTTGCGTCCGTAAAGAGCCTCAAACGGAGCCATACCGATACTGGATTGAAAACTATTGTTGTAGGCAAATTCAATTAAACAGAGATACTCATCCCAGCTACCAGACCACTCAAGAACACAAGCTCGAAGCATATCTTCAAGAGTTTAGATTGTTCGTTCAGTTTGACCATCAGTTTGAGGATGATAAGACGAACTCATGGTTAACTTTGTACCCCAGGCCTGGTGGAGACTCTTCCAGAACCTAGAGGTAAATCTGGGATCTCTGTCAGAAGTAATTGAAACTGGAGTGCCATGTAGTCAAACAATCTCTCTTTCAAACAATTCAGCTAACTTGTCAACTGAAAAGGTCACTCGTATAGCCAGAAAATGTGCCGATTTCGTTAATCTGTCAACGATCACCCAAATAGCATTATGCTTACGTACAGTTCTTGGTAATCCTGTCACAAAGTCCATTGAGATGTGCTCCCATTTCCATACTGGAATCTCTAAGGGTTGTAACAGACCGCTGGCTCGCTGATGCTCGATTTTCACTTTCTGGCAAGTCAAACATTTAGCAACATACTCAGCTATATCACGTTTCATACCGTTGCACCAAAAATGTTGTTTTAGGTCTCGATACATTTTCGTGGATCCTGGATGAATAGAGAATGGTGAACTGTGTGCCTCACGAAGAACAATTTCTTTAAGCTCGGACACATTAGGCACACACAACCTGCTACCGTACCAAATTACACCATCATCATCAATAGAGAATTTAGACGAAGAATCTTTTTCTATCTTATCTATGATTGCCCATAACTCGCCATCAGACTTTTGAGCCTCTTTGATACTGGAAATGAGAGTTGACTCAATAGACAAGGCAGCCAACCATCCATCTCCGTGATATGGACAGAACTCGATCTGAAGGTGCTCTAAATCTTTTTCTATTTCCTGCGGAACTAGAAGACAAGAAACTTCACCTACGCCTTTTCGACTCAAAGCATCAGCTACGACATTCGCTTTACCGGGGTGATATTGAATGCGAACATCATAGTCCTTAAGCAACTCGAGCCATCGTCGTTGTCTCATATTTAGCTCTTTCTGGGTGAAGATGTACTTTAGGCTCTTATGATCTGTAAAAAATATCACAAGTTTCGCCGTATAAGTAATGTCGCCAGATTTTCAAAGCAAAGATGACTGCAGCAAGTTCGAGATCATGAGTTGGGTAATTAGCCTCATATGGCTTCAATTGTCGTGAAGCATAGGCTATAACTTTCCCATGTTGCATCAATACACAACCTAACCCATGACGAGATGCGTCACTATAGACCTGGAAACCACCGGTACCCGAAGGTAAGGCTAACACCGGGGCAGTAATGAGTCGGCGCTTTAATTCCTCGAAGCTACGGTCCTGAGCCTCACCCCAAACAAACTTAACTCCTTTACGAAGTAATTGAGTCATTGGTAAGACAATTTTAGAGAAATTCTCGACAAAGCGCCTATAATAACCTGCCAGACCAAGGAAACCACGCACTTCAGACACATTAGTCGGTTTCGGCCATTTAGAAACAGCTTCAACCTTGGTAGAATCCACCTGTACACCATCAGCTGAGATGTTGTGACCAAGAAACGTCACCTGCTGAAGCCAGAATTCACATTTAGAAAATTTCCCGTATAGCTTCTTAGATCGCAAAACCTCCAGAGCTATACGTAGATGTTTAGAATGCTCATCTTCAGATTTAGAGTATATAAGAATGTCGTCAATAAACACTATGACGAACTCCTCCAAGTAGTCTTTGAACACTCTATTCATAAGGTCCATAAAAACATCAGGAGCATTCGTCAACCCGAATGGCATAACGACGAACTCAAAATGGCCGTACCGAGTACGAAATGCTGTCTTTGGAATATCTTGCTCCCTAACTCGGAGCTGATGATAACCAGACCTCAAATCAATTTTAGAAAAATATCTTGCCCCTTGAAGTTGATCGAACAAATCGTCGATCCGAGGTATGGGTACTTATTGCGCATAGTGACTCGGTTCAGTTCGCGATAGTCAATACATAGTCGCATAGAACCGTCCTTTTTTTTTACAAACAGAACTGGCGCTCCCCACAGAGATACACTAGGTCGTTTATAACCTTTATCTAAAAGATCTTGAATTTGCTCCTTGAGCTCTTTCATTTCAGATGGAGCCATACGATAAGGAGCCTTTGAGATCGGACTTGTGCCGGGCAACAATTCAATAGAAAACTCCACCTCACGATCGGGAGGGAGTCCAGGAAGTTCATCCGGAAATACATCCGAAAATTCATTAACCACAGGAATTAAATCAAGTTTAGATGGTACCTCTTCAGGATCTGTGAGTGCAGCCAATAAACTCGCACTCCCCTGCCAGACAAATGGCTCAACCTGCAGAGATGAGAAAGTGCAAGAGTCGGGATTCGGCTCAGACCCCTGATACACTTCTTTGGGATGATTCACATCACCGAAGATGATCTGCTTTGTTTCACAATTAATAATAGCTCGATGCTGGGTCAACCAATCCATACCGAGAATTATGTCAAAATGACTAATTCTCATGGGTAGTAGTGTTACCTCTCGTACATGAGTACCCATTAATAATGGACAATGCTGGAACTGATTAATAATATAAACAGATGTGCCCATCGGTGTCATGATCACTAATGGATGCTCCGTCAGTGATTCATAGGGTTTTAGAAAAACTTCCAATGCATCAGATACGATTGAGTGTGTCGCACCCGTATCAAACAATACATACACAGGACGAGCATTAATAGATAAAATACCGGAAACCATACCCGAAGTTGGCTTATCAGTAGCCAGTGCAAAGACACGTCCACCAACAGTAGATTGGGAAGTAGTACCCTGACTTTGACTTGATGGTTTAGACCTGCAATTACGAGCAATATGGCCTGTCTTGCCACAATTGAAACATGCTCCTGTTTTAGAAAGACAAGGAACTGACTTATGAAACTTTCCACACTCCTTACATAAAACTTTATGAACCCCATCTGATGAATCTCTGATAGAAGAAGATTGAGACAAACTATAGGAAGATCGTCCGTGAGATGTCTGGCCGAACTTTTGGCGTTTAGCGGATGACCCACCAGACTTACTACCTGAAGAATTGATAGATCCTTTCTTGCTATTATTTAGACCACTAGATGCAGATCTCAATTTAAACAGCTCTATACGTCGAGCGGCGTCCATAACCTGACTGATACTAGTGAATTCCCGGTCAATCAGTCGACTACTAAACTTGTCGTGTAACCCCCATAAGAATTTATGTATCTGGTCCTCTGAAGAACCTGCAGATGATCCAACAAAACTAAGAAGTCGCTGGAAGCGAGCTATAAAGTCAGTAACAGATTCATCATCACGTTGATTTATTGTGGCATATTCACGAGACAAAACATCTCGTTCAGGTCTGGAGAAATACTGATTAAGAAAGATATCCCTGAATTGTGCCCAAGTTAAGGACCCCACAGAATCATTTCCCCCATGGATTCTCTTCCAGGATTGCCACCATCTCTCAGCATCATCCTCTAACTTATAAACAACCAACTGGACAGAGATGTTATCTGGACACCCTAAAATCAGAATTTTTTTTCTCAAGATGGGAAATCCAGTGTTCTGCATCAACCGAAGTAGCTGCTGAACTAAAAGTACGTGGCTTTTGCTTATTAAATTCACGAAGCCACTGATGTAGAGACATATCAGATCCAGATGGGCCAGAAGATGTGCCCGGAGGCATAATAGGAGTCGTTTGAGAAGTAGGTTGAGCACTTCCTAGCTGAGTGATACCAGGCTGTATAGACTGGAGAGCCTGTGTCAGCATCCCAGGTAAGATACTTGCTAGAGACCGACGTATAGCTGCATCAAGAACAGCTGCAGATGCACTGTCCAGAGGGAGAACTGACAGGAGGAGGACTCACTGGAGGAACATCAGAGTGAGTATGTGGTGGCTGAGTAGAATCACCACCAATATCTTGCCTTTGCGATGAAGGTCTGCCTCGCCGAGTCTGCTTAGGAGGCATGATAACTGAATAAAAGAATTTAAAAATATTAATAATAAATTATAAGTCCTAACGTAAGTTTACTCGACTTAAGCTTACCCAATCCTCACAGGTCATGGCCTATTATATACTACAAGATCATAACCTATGCTCTGATACTATAACTGTAACACCCCCAGTCCTGCGTGGCTGAGGACAGGATGTGTGTCACACTTTTGACCCAAAACACAAAATATAAACTAATTAAGCATTAGGGTCAGTATCAAGAAATTAAACCCACAAGATAACTTTTTGCGGAACCTCAAACATAAACACAATCGGCTAAAAATAAAGCGTGTAACACCTGAACAACAACTAAACTATCAAAAGATCCACCGGTTGTAACTTCAGGCCTACTCGGTCAGTTCCCAGAATTTTTCTGAATCTTTTCTACTGAACCTGCCGTGTCAGAAACAAAGAACACGGCTGAGCACAATTGCTCAGTGAACGGGTTAAATATCACCATTTAATTCTAAACTTTACCCGTTTGTAATTTTAACAAAAACAAACATTCCTATATATGTAAATGATTATAACTTTGCTATATCTAACCATAATCTACCAACCAACTTCAACTACCCAAACTTACCAACTTAAATAACTTAAAAAGAAATTTATACCTCTAAGAAGGGCTCGAAGCGTAGATTTCGAATATGTAATTTTTTCGTCGATTGCTTCAACGGATTGAGAGATAATTTAGAGAGAAGATTGAGATGAGAGAGAGAATGAGGCGGTGAAAAGAAAAGAAAAACCACAGGGACGATGCAACGTAATTTACTCTTATAGATATGTATATATATCTATGTTTTTTTTTAATTATAATAATAAGTTTGGATAATTGACGACTTTAATCCCTCAACAATCCTTACTTGACATTTTAATATTATATATATATATATATATATAAAACGTAATATATATAAAATATATATATATAAAGAGTTTAGGTTAATGATAATTTTAACCCTTAACTATCCTTGATTACTATTTTTAATTTCGGTTAAGAAGTAATTATACGTTTTTCAAAACCGAGTCTTATACGGGTATTACAAATATTATATATTAATATTAAAATATATGGGACTCATAAAAAGATGTTCTTATAAGTAGGGGTGTTATTCGGTCGGTTAAATCGGTTTTCGGTTTATTCGGTTCGGTTTAATCAGTTTTCAAACTTTTTAAAAACTAACCGATAACCAAACCAAATAAGGTTCGGTTTAATCGGTTTCGGGTTATTCGGTTCGGTAACCGGTTAAACCGAATAAGGATTTATATTTTTTCGTTGGACATTTGCTCAAATAATGTTTTCAAATCAAGTGTCTATTGCTTATAATATATATAATTGTGTCATACATTATTACTCAACAATTGACTTATATTAAGTAAAATACACCATCTATCAAAACCTATTTCTACCATATGACATTATTTTTCTTCATGCGACGATTTAATAAAGAAACATTATCTACCCCCAATAAAAACATTATATATCAATAAAATATGTAAAATAATAATAGTATAACATGTGTTAGGTTTATTTTTTATAAACATGCAATATATAAAAATATTAGTCGAATGTGTTATTCGGTTTAACCGAATTAGGAAAAAATTAACCGAAAACCGAACCGAATAAGGATCCTTATTCGGTTAACCGAACCGTTTAACCCGAAAACCGAATAACCCGAAACCGTTTAACCCAAATTTCATTCGGTTCGGGTGGGTTATTCGGTTTCGGTTATTTTTGACACCCCTACTTATAAGAACTACCATTGTGGACTTTTATGCAAAATTTTAATTTGATGACGTGAAAATAAGGTGACATCAAAAAATACAAAAAAAAGGTTCTTATAAGAACTTACATTGGAGATGCTCAAAGAGAAAATGAACTAAAAGATTAATTTATTCTAATTTCATCAAATTTTTGAGAAACTCCAAACCAAACGTCACTTATTTACCTATGGGGTTGTTTGTTTTTTTTTAAAAACCTTTTAATGACTTTTATGTCTGAATCGTTGAGATTTTTTTACACACCACCTCTTATTAATCATAACTAAAATAAGACTTCAGACTTTAAATCTCTTAAAAAACAAACGACACCTAAGTGAGTTAAAGGTTGACTTTTGATTCCCCATGATCTCTAACATTTTAACATTATAACCCTTTGCAAAGACCGATTTTACAAAATTTAAGGATCTATTAGAAGCGTACTCGTGCAATGCAGCGAGATACATCATTATTTTAATGTTTCATTTTATTTTTTTGTCGATTTACAGTACGATTTTGGATGGTTTGGAGAAAGTGATAATGTTTTTTTATAAATTTATTTAATTTAGGCTTAAAATAATGATACTTTGTGTCTAATAAATTGTATTTAATAGTTTTTTATGCGTGTTTTATAATATAGTATGAATATAAATTATTTTAAAGAAGAAATTCTCAGGAGTTAACGGTTGGATTTTTGACTTTCTTTTTCCTATTATAAAAAAACCCTCCCCCCAATTCCCCCGAAAGCAACTCCAATCGGCGCCCCCACCCCCCAAAAAAATCTCCGACATCGTGCCCCCCACCCCTTTTCCCTTCGCTTCCTCCCTCCACTCCACTCCGGCAAAGCCCCGAAGCAGTTGTTTGAAGCAGATCGAGAGAACAAGAGATAGAATGATGATCAAGGAACCCTAAGCAGTTGTTTGAACCAGTTTCGGAACAAGGAAGAATCATCATGTTTGAATATTCAATCACACATCACTTTCTTATACTACTTCACTCTCAAGGTATATGACATCATCCAGCAATACTTTCATAAATCTTGTCGTAATGTCGATTTGAAAGAAAAACACATTATTGGCTTTTTTTCAACTTCTTTTCGTATGTTATATCTAAATAGTACTTTCTGGTTGGAATGGCCAATGATAAACAACACAAGATTGCAGCTAAAATATGCATAAGACTCATAACAGATTTATGTTTTTTTTTTCTTGGATTTGTGGGGTTCTTGGCATTGGATGATCTATCTCGAGGAAGATGACCGGCGAAGTGAGGTAGAGGAGGGGGTAGGGCTGTGCGGTGGGATTGGGGGGGTTCTGGGGTTATATATTTTTTATTTTAATGTATAATATAATATTTGTATTTATTTAAACGAGAGATAAATGAAAATACCAAATATTCTGGACTTACCAAATAATGGGACCAAAACCAGTCGATTTTGCAAACGTCATCGACAAATTTATAATAAATGAAGATTAAGGACCAATTTCATTAAAACTGACATAGTTAAGGGACTAAAGTTAAATTTACTCTTTATCTGTAACTACACTCTTTTGTAATAGAGCAATTTATTTAATGTTATTTTAAAGCTATTTTTTGTAAGCTTATTTTGTGTTTTTGATTGTAACATGCATAATCCAACATATTATGTTCAGTTCTTTGACAGGTAATCTCATATATTAACAACTTGCTGACTTGTTGGCTTATAAGACTATGTGAAAATGGCATAAATGGAATCCTTGCATATGAGATTAAATATTTTGTACATCTCATTACTTATGTTCATGTAGATATGATGAATAATGAAAAAAAGTTGCTCAGAATAAGATGCTGCTGGTCAAGGACTAAGGTACCCAAGAGTCATCTTTTATAGCATCAGAAATTTATTTTGATTTCTTGGATATAGCAATGCTTGGTAAGTGTATAACATAGTTTGTATTTATAGGTTCCTATGTGAAATGTCTACAAGTTGGTAACCCTAATACATAGTTGCATTACCCTATTTTCAAAACAAATTAATTGAACTTTCAGGATAAATTAAACTCTACAGAAGTTCTTTTTCCAAGTATATAATATTGGACAAATGAATTCGCACACCCTCCTCATCTTTTTGAGGTTTGAACCCCTAACCTCGTAGGAAGCCAAAGGCCTGGATACTGCTAGGTCATAGGCCCTATGGTTCCTTGACAACAGTTCATAGTTTGTTTAAAGAATTAATGAAAAATATGCAGTTGTTATATGCAAGTGGTTGAATCTCTTCTAATATTTGAAGTAAAGGATCTTCACTTCATAACTTCTAATGCTTTCTCATAGGCCATAGCCAATCCATCCCCTTGTTAGTGAGAGAATCCATTTATACAAACACCTTATTATATTTACATAATTCATGTACCCTCAATATTATATTTACATAATTCATGTTGCTCGAGTAATATGTGAGGCAAAATAAGCTTTAATATGGGAGACATGAAACTATGCTTCACTTCTATGATCTATCCTAGGGGTTTCCTGTCCATATGTTTCTTACTTCATTTTGTTTATGTTGTACCAATTGTTGGCTAGGCACGTGTGATATTTTTTGTTTCGAAAACTTTGGTGTCTTATCTTGGAACTATTAACTCCAAGCTCAAAATGGTTGATGATTCACTAATAAAACATGGACATCTTTTTAAAGCTCAGTTGCATATTAATTGTGAAGCATGGGCATTGCAGCTGCAATATAAAGAACCAAGAGGGTTACATAGTTCCTTTGAGATAAGAATATTTCTGGCAATTATTCTCATTGATATTGAGCTGATGATGACATTTTTCATCTTGACCACCTCCTAAATTAGCACAATCAGTAAGGTTATAAACTTTTAAAGGGTGAAATAGGTCGTAGAAGTGGAGGTGATAATGTTCTTGAAAGGGAAGGATATGTTGTATCTGCTGGATTATTAGAACTTGTTGCATGTATGTTACCCATTAAATATTGACTTCTGCAGGTCATCCCAATGTAATTTCACTTGAACAGGGATTCTTTTCAACTACAGACGAGTTTGATCTTGACTTGGTTTTGGAATATGGCCAGAGATAGCTTATCGCATAGCAAGATACACCATCAAGGCAAATCAAAGGATGCCTATGATTTTAGTCAAACTATAAACATATCAGGTATGCCTTTTCCATGTAAAATATTTTTTTAATTATTCTCATCTATTCCCTGAACCTGTTAGTTGGTCATATCTTGTTGCTATGCTTTGATTTCTCTTCTGCACTCGTGAAAAAAGGTACATTCATGTATCTTGCAGAGGTCTTTCTTTCTCAGGCTGCTTTTTTGGAACTTTGAAATTTACATAAGTTGGTTGTAGAAAGACTTGGTTGAATCAGATTAATTAGCTCTCATATGACAAAGTAGACGTAGGAGAAATCATATGTTCTGGACCACCATGTATATATGTTTCCAGTTTTGAAGTACAAAACCAATTTACCCATCGCCCCCCCCCCCCCCCCCCCCCCCCCCCAACTTCCCTTTTTTTGGATGCAAGAATCACTTTGAATTTCTTGCTTTATTTTACCGTATTAGATCACACCAATTAATGCATTAGCATGTTGTAAGTTTGTTTGAGCATCACTTTTGAACTTTTCACTTTGGTATTATGGCATTCTTTTTCCCAAAGAAATCTTGCAGTTTTGGAATTCTTTTAATTACATTGTGACGATCTTTTATTTCATTATTTTTTATACAGGCATTGCATGATGTTACCTTTCAAACAATTAACAGTAGGTGTATCCACACTGGGAGTTTTCTCACGGGAATTGATCCGGTGCATCTAGGTGCATCTCATTAGTGTTGATCTTCAATTAGCATTGATCCCTTCTTACCCTTCTCACCATAACTTCTTTTCTCTCGGGAACCCAACCCCATATCGTTATGTTTCCTGTTGGTACTTCTTAAAACTTTACAAGGATCATGATTCTTTTTCTTTTTCTTCTGAAGATTTGAGTGAATTAAAAGAGGTAATTCCAAAGGTATGTCAATTTGACTCTTTAATTCATCCTTGTCAGAAAATGTAGGGAGTACTTTTTGCATCCATAACTTCTTTTCTCTCGGGAACCCAACCCCATATCGTTATGTTTCCTGTTGGTACTTCTTAAAACTTTACAAGGATCATGATTCTTTTTCTTTTTCTTCTGAAGATTTGAGTGAATTAAAAGAGGTAATTCCAAAGGTATGTCAATTTGACTCTTTAAGTCATCCTTGTCAGAAAATGTAGGGAGTACTTTTTGCATCCATAAAACATACAAACTATAATTTCTGCATATTTATCTAATGAAGTTCTTCACTCTACTAACTGTTTATTTATTTGCAATACAATGCTACGATTGTTCATGGGTTAAAGAATTTGTGAGTAGGAAGGCACCATGTTTACAGTATTTTTGGAACGAACATTCTCGATTTTTCTTTGAAACTCGAAAAGGTAAGTTAACTTTCTAAGGCAACAAAAGTTATTTAACATCATAATTGTTGGGATTTGCTTCCGATCTCACTGTGTTTTGAATAAAATCTTCAAATCCCATAGCATGCTTAAAGCAGGAGCTGGGATCTTTCTAAGCCATTGTCAGACACCTGCATTTTGACATTCCTTGTGCTGGAGCCAAGCTAGCACCTGATATATCAGTATTTACTTGACTAGGGGATGGATTTGAAGATCTTAAAATCTCTCACAAAATTATTTAAACACTTTTGGGCTGTTTCTTAGTGCGCTATTTCGCGGTGGGGATTGTAACTTCATATAAAATCTCCATTTGCCATTCAACGATTAAACTTTTCTTATCTCCTAAGGTGAATAAAGGAGGTCGGGTAAGGCTCTTACCGGCAAAACTCGGCCATCAAAATAGATTGTTATTGGGTAAGAGTCTTTCTCCTCACTTACCGGGTAAAATTCGCGGTCCTTGCTGCCCTCTTACCAGGTAAAATTCTCGGTCCAAGCCATGCTCACTCGGTAAGGTAGGTAATATGCGGTAAGCATTTACCGGGTAAGCATTTGGTAAACAACCCCTTAATCTCAAAACTTGCTATTGAATTATATGGTCATTAAAAAGCATGACTTTCATATAACATTTGGAGGTTGCACATAATGTCCCAAAATCATCCAAGCAAGTATTATTCTGAAACTTTTAAGGAAAATGATCACTACAGAAGTAAAAAATGCATCATTGTTCTTATAATATTCTTGTTTGTTGATAGATAAACAGAATTGTTTTGAGGATATTCTTATGCTTCTATGTAACATAGATACCAACTTACTTTTAGCTTTCCCATTAACACAACCCTCCTCTTCCCAGTGAATGGCCGAGGAAGTCAAAATACCTTCTTCCCAGTGAAGTAAACCATTGTACACCAAGCACTAAAATACAAGGGTACTTTCCTCTGTTATTAGTTTGTGCTACATTGAGTTGGTTGATCTTATTAACATATTTCATCCACCGATGTAAAAAATGAATGGTTGATGTGGGAAGATTATCTTCCTTTTTTTTTTAAATTCTAATACAACCTCCTCTTGTATTATTAAATTTTATTTTATATACTACAATGGGAGGCACTAGAATTAATCTCAGTATCTCACTAAAGGAACATGTTTTTCCAGGTAAGATGCTCATTTAAAAACATGCCTACCTCTCTGACCATAAACAATTTTAATCGATGGTTGTAATCTTTTCTTTTCTAATTTTACGAAGCACTTGCAAATTGAAGTTGTGTTTTTTTTCCTTTTTCCTTGGATAGATAGGGCTGCACTTTCATTTGTTTTATTGCGAGGAAGGGATATCCGAGTTATTGTTTGAAGCAATAATTGAAGTTGTGGATATCTTCTTACATCAGTTCCATGAAACCACAACTCTGGCATAGACGTATAGTTGTATCATACGTGTCTTCTCAAAAGAAACCGCCACCAAGGTATTTTATCCATAATTTTTGTTATTAGTATAAGTTTTACCTGTAATTACTATCTTTGCCATCAGTATGGGTTTGCCTATTGTGGTTTGCATTATTTTATTTTATTTTATTATATTGGTTAGAAATGAGAGATATGTTGAAAAGAAGCATCAACTCGGATGCCAAAACTTCAACATGCATAACTTAGATGTTACTTGATGTCTCTAAAGGATTTACTAATTTCCCATTGTAATTGTTGTTACTCATAACTTTTTTATTATTTAAAGCTCAAGATCATCTATGTAGCACACCAAGTAATAGAATGATTTTAAGTATTCTTTCATGTTTCAGGTAACGGGAATGAAACTTTTGTTTGGATTAATTTGTTTCTTCTTTTGACTCAATAAGTCGTATGCCTTATCTCTCACTTGTCGCTAATGACTTAATCCTTAAAGTTGATCTATTTTGTAAATCAAAGATAACCTTTACAAATATTGAAAATTTTGTTTTTTTCGCAGCTTCTTAAATCCTAATAGCATCTTGTACAAATAGCATATTCTTACCCTTGTTGGATTATGATTTTTATTGGTGGCTCTTTGTTTCCTTGATCTCTTTATCTATTGCACATGGAAGGGAGCAACTCTATACAAAGGGTTTCATTTTAGTCAATTACATTGCATCTGCATGGCAGGAACTCTTGGTGCTGCAAATGTAGCCAAGGCGTAAGCGTAATTTCGATGTATGATGACTTATGTGTATAAGAGAATCATTTTATGTGCATAATATTTAGTCTACCATATGCTTATTATACTTGTGTGTTGTTTGTGTGGATATCATGTCCTCAACATGAGATTTATTATAAATGCAAACAATTAATTATTTGTATGACATGAAAAAGGAAATGATTTGGATTTTTTTAGATAGATTGTTATCATTAACCGAGAGATAAAAGATTGTAGTTTAATTTTGTTTAAACATATATTTTAGATTTGTTAATGAGCACTTTTGTTAATTTTTTTTCTTGGTTTCCGCTGCACTGCAGCAGGTACACAACTAGTCTATACTATATTAATAAGCATAAATTTTAAGAGGTACAAATTTTACTTACAACTCTCGCAGCTATGGGTTATTGTTGAAAATGAATAGATATAACCCTTTTTATGCTTTGTACAACCCAAAACCTAGGTCCTGAATTGTCACGCAGTTCAAACTGCCATCCCACTCCTTTCAATTCCCGAATTATCTCCTTCTCAGGCTTCAACCTGCTGTCGTCTATCCCCATGTTTAGGTTGAGAAAATACAGGGAGAGAGGTATAGTTGTGGGCACATCTTGCAATCTCTCTCAACTGAAGGCAGAAAGCAAGAAGAGTAAGGCAAGATTTGGTTGAGAAATGAAGGAATATCAAGATCAAGTTGAAGCTGGAAGACTTTAAGCCAATTTTTGTTTGTATCGTGGATTAAGTTTAGGTTTCTTTCTCATTTCGATCATGTCTTTGCACTGATTTTTTTTTTTCTTTTTCATCTCTTTATTCTTTCTGTTAATGAGGGTTAGGGTTTCATCAATAGGAAAGTTGCAAGGCTGTAGCACAACTTCGAATTCTATATTTTTTGCATCTTAAAGATAACAATTGAAGTAAACATATATGTTTACTCGGTTTCAAACATTTCTTTTTACAGTTTGGTCAGTAGTATGTTCTTTAATTGTATTTGCCTATAGTATGCAATTGTCATATAGTTGTATACATTTCTCTTTAAACTCATTCAGTTATGTTGTCTCCCCAACCTTTTAATTATTCTTTATGCTGTTATGATGGAGTATGTCTAATGGGCATTTTCATTTCTTCAGGGAGTAAGTTTCTACTTTCTAAGCAAATGTCAACAACTTGTCTTTCGGCCTATGCTTTACACTGCTATGAAAGAGTAGAGTTGTTGCAAAAACGTTACAGTGCTATGAAAGAGTAGAGTTGTTGGAAAAATGGACTCATGGTTTCAACTTATTTATTGAAATTCCCGGGTATGTCGTACGACTCCTAGTAGTATGTTAGTTTTTTTTTTTTCGTTTGAAAACTGCTAGGGTGATGTCTCTCTTCTAGATCAATACTTGGTATGCCAACATCTTGCCATCTCCTTGCATCCCTTTTTTTGTACTGTACCAATCCCTAAGCTTAAGGTATTTGTTCTTGTAGTTCCATGTAAAATATTGAGGAATCTATTTGTCCTCCTTCAAAATATGCACTTCTGATATGAATCCATTTTTCTACTTCTCCTCCTATATTCTCGGTCCATTTCCGATATAACTTTGCGGACTTGATAATTT
The DNA here is from genome assembly GCA_954870635.1 of Arctium minus. Taxonomy (NCBI): domain Eukaryota; kingdom Viridiplantae; phylum Streptophyta; class Magnoliopsida; order Asterales; family Asteraceae; genus Arctium; species Arctium minus. The sequence goes on along the minus strand of OX941083.1, from coordinate 118,442,272 downwards.
GCCTTATTGTCGGATGTTCCTTTTAAGTAGCATCTATAATTTTAACAACCTTCATTTCTCGTATAAATTTTCGCCATTTTGATCCTACTTTCTAAAAGCTCGTACCAAACTTGCTTACAGGACAACATGCAACTTACATTGGCAAATGAAGAATGCCTACTTTACCATGGTTAGTTTAACATGAAAACATCATAATAGAGATGAACCGTTTTTTTGTGTTCTCATTCGTTTTTTTAAATACCAAGTTACGAACCTCAAAAGGAGGGCGAAACTATCTACTGGAGATTCTTTGGATATGGCTTTACAGGGTGAAGCTTCCATACATGCAAATGGTGCAGTGATCAAAGACATGGAGGTAACATATTTTCTTAGTTGTCTCTCTACTTTCAATTTTAAATATTTTACACTTGGTTAGGTCCACTGAATTGGCTGCTGCAATAAGCGCCAACACTACTTCGATTATTTGAGTTTACGCTATTAATAAGATGAATAAATCAAGCCATCAAATAAAAAAATCCAATTTAGCCGGTAAATGCGAATTAGAATAAACTTATTCCTTTTTCTAGCATGATTACTTTGAACCAAGTAGAAACCATAGAAAATAGAAACTTTTCTGAATCGAAGGTGGGTATGGGAAATCGAAGTTTCTAGCCGCCATCAAAATCTCGATATCTGTTAAACATCTGTGAAACTTTTCTGAATCGACTTTTGTCCTATTTCATTTATGTATTGATATACTATTCTAGCTTGGAGGCAATTTTTAGTACCATTTATGAGTATTTGTAGTAGTGGAACAAATAAAGGCCAGTAGGAAAGTACCTCTATCATGAAGACACCTTTATTAAAACTTGTATGATTTTTGCATGTTTACGATTTCTAAAAATATTTAATAAACTAAATTGCTTAGTTCGTGTGTTGGTAATTAAGCACTAGAAGGCACTTGACCATATAACTTCTCCCAATGCTTTTCAAAGCACCTTGACTTTGCCAAGCATGCACAAAACCTCAAAACTTACTTGCCACTACTTGGCACCTTTATCTTTTTATCTTTTCAGGATAGTTGGACCTGAAGCATTAAGAATATTAATTTTAATCGTAGTCTTTTTTTGGGATAAAGATCTTAGTTTTAATTTAATTATACTTTATCGTGAAATCTTTATTGCAATTTGATTTAGTTAACATGCAATATTGCAGTTCTTTGTTTTTTTTTTTGTGTGTGTGTGTGTGTGGGGGGGGGGGGTTGTCATTAGACTCACTATTTAGATGTCTAAAATCAATTGCTTTGTATTTAGGGAGCAAATGTTTCATTTGCATCTAACATGTATCCCAAGGAATGTGCTAACACTTTTTGTATTAATATACAATTTTTCGTTACTTTGTTCTTAAGAATTAGTGAATTCTATATCCATATTTTCTGATCATCAGACAAATATTTAGCTACCAGAAAGTTTGGCATGTACTCCTTACTTTAAAAGTTCACAAAGTCTTTGGGGTTCACTTGGTGACTAAAAGCTTTTTCCTATGTGCGGCGGGGTGAACTGTTGTGTTTTTTTAAGCTTGGAGCAAATATGATTTTGGCGATGTCTGACAAGTTATATGAGAACTATATTGACAAGTTATATGAGAACTATATGGTGTCTATGGATTTGGTTCTAATAACAGTGAGGAGTACGAAAGGGGAGGGTGTTATGTAAATCCAAAAGCCAAGATGTTGTTTATCATTAGGATCTGTGGGCATGCATTATTGTTTTTGTAGCTTGTCATAACAATCAATGGTTTTGGATATGGTTCTAATAACAGTAAGGAATATGAATGTGAGGGTTTTTATGTAAATCTTGCAAAAGATGTTGTTCATCATTAGGATCGATGGGCATGCATTATTGTTTTCATTGCTTCTCATAATAGTTAATAATTGCATATATCATTAAAAGCTTTGAGAGAATTATTGTAGGTGAAACCTTAATTGTATATCACTCTTATGAAAAAAACAAAATACAAGGAACCCTATTAATAGGCATAGCCAAGCTATCACCTAAGAAAAGGAAACTTAGAAACATACTAAAACTAGGAAATTACATGATAAGGAAACTCCTACATAATAGGAAAAAATCCTAATCTGAGCCTGATTAATCCCAATTGCTTACACTCCCCCTCAAGCTGGATGGTATAGATTGTACAGTCGAAGCTTGTGAACAAACTTTTCAAAGGCTTGTCTGAATAAGGCTTTTGTGAGAATGTTGGCTGTTTGTTGAGAAGTTGATATGTATTCTATTGAAATGACCTTTGCAACAATCTTCTCATTGATATAATGTCTATCCATCCTTATATGCTTAGTATGGTCATGATGAACATGATTTTAGACACATTTCTATATGCAGACTTATTGTCACAAAAAATACTAATAGGTCTTTTGAAACAGATACCCAGTTGTTTCAGAAGAAGTTCCCATAATGCCTCATCTACTCCCCGGGATAACGATCTAAGTTCAGCTTCTACACTACTCTTAGCCACCAGAGGCTGTTTTTTTGCTCCTCCAAGTGACTAAGTTTCCCCATTGCAAAGCTACAGTAGCCCGAGGTAGATCTACTATCTTCAGGTGAATTGTTCCGAGAAGCATCCGTGAAAACATGAACTGTATTGTTCCCTTCATTTTTTCGAAAGAACAATCCTTTATCTGGAGTTCCTTTTAGATATCGTAGGATCCTATACACTGTCCCCATATGTGCTGTAGTAGGTGAGTGCGTAAAATGGCTTACACGGTTGACCGGGAAAGCAATATCCGGTCAGGTATAAGATAAGTAGATTAATTTTCCCACTAACCTTGATACTGTCCTTTATCAACGGGTTGATCATCACTGCAACTGCATTCTTCCAGTTGTTCGTTAGCATTCGTAGGAGTCTCAACTGGTTTGCTTCCCAACATCCCAGTAGATCCAATATATACTTTCTTTGAGTTACAAATATACCTGTGGAGTTTCTTGCGATCTCCATACCCAAGAAGTAACGCAACTGACCAAGATCTTTCATTTCAAATTCTTTGTCCAGGCTTTGTTTTATACGATCGATCTCTTCCTTGTTGTTCCCTGTTATTATAATGTCATCAACATAGACAATTAGTATCGTTACCTTATCACCTTGTCGATGATGGAATAAAGTATGATCAACTTTAGTTTGAGTATAGCCTTGCTGGACAGTGGCTTTGGTGAATCATTCGTACCATGCTCTCTGGGACTGCTTCAGGCCGTATAACGACTTTTTGAGTCGACACACCTTTCCTTCTTTACTCTGATCGTCGAATCCAGGGGTAAGCTCATGTAGACTTCCTCTTCAAGATCCCCATTCAGAAAGGCGTTTTTCACGTCTAACTGAAGTAGGGGCCAATCTTTATTAGCAACAAGTGATAATAGTACCCGCATTGTATTGATCTTTGCAACAAGAGCGAATGTTTTCTGATAATCTATTCCAAATGATTGGGTGTAGCCTTTTGCTACCAAACGAGCCTTATGCCGTTCGATCGAGCCATCGGCATTGTACTTGGTTGTGAACACCCACCTACATCCGACCACTGTTTTACCTTCTGGTTTATCAATGATGTCCCAAGTTTCGTTTTCCTCAAGTGCTCTTATCTCTTCATGGACAACTTGAGACCACTCAATTTTGCTAAGTGCTTCATTGATATTCTTTGGTCCTTCAAATCTGAATTAGTGAGGAAACACTGCATCTCTTTGGACAAGCGAGAGTATCCAACAAACTTATGAATGAGATGTTTAGTGCATGATCTGGAACTTTTTCTTAATGCAATCGGTACATTAAGGTGCCGTTTATTTTTTAAGAGGTCTAAAGTCTGAAGTCTTATTCTAGTTATGATTAATAAGAGGTGGTGTGTAAAAATGTCTGAATGATTCAGACTTAAGAGTCATTAAGAGGTTTTTAGAAAAAAACAAACAACCCCTAAGACTATCATTCTCAGGGTTAGAACTCGTACCTGTTTTAGGGTGAGATGGAACGACAGAATCCTCGGGATCTCTATTTTTTGTTTCAACAACCTTTTTTCTTCTAGAGTAGATCTGTTCGAACTGTTTGGTATTCTGATCAGAAGGTTGTGGTGACTCTAGGTTTTCTGAATTTTCGGGGTTAGGTATTTGGATGTTTGGTGATGGTGGGTTGATGGGCAGGGATGGTGTTGGGATGATAGGTTCCCAACTTTGTTGCTTTTCCATAACAATCGGGTTAATACTGTCCAAATTCTTCCCCTGAACCGATTTTGTGGTGAAGCAAGGTTGATCTTCTACAAAGGAAACATCTTTTGAGATAAAATAACGACGTTTGATTGGTGAATATCATCGCTAGCCTTTTTGAGTAGAAGAGTATCCTACAAACACACACTTGTGGGATTTTGGGTCAAGTTTACTTTGGGTTGGTGAGTGATTATGGATGAATGTTGTGCAACCAAAAACCCTAAAGTCGAGTTGAGTAAAGAATTGGCTTGTTGGAAAACTCTTTTGAAGCACAGTTACGGGTGTTTCATAGCTGAGAACTTAGGATGGCATTCTATTGATAAGAAAGCATGAGGCTAGGATTGCATCCCCCCACCCCAATATTGGTGTGGAGTGTTTGACTGAAACATTAGGGCCGTAGAAACCTCTAAGAGATGTCTGTTTTTGCATTCAAATATGCCATTTTGCTGAGGGGTGTTCACACACGAACTTTGATGAATAATTCCTTGAGTTTTGGGTGAATGTATTTAAAGTAGAGTTAAAATATTATGTGCCATTATCGAATAGTAGTACCTGAATAGGTGCTCCAAATTGGGTCTCAATCATCTGATAAATAATTTCAAACACGGCCCAAGTTTCAGATTTATCTTTTAAAAGATAAACCCAACTCATACGGGAATGATCATCAATGAAAGTAACAAACCGCCTTTTATTAGTTAAAGAGGTTACACAAGAAGGACCCCAAATATCACTGTGACCGAGAGCAAAAGGTTTAGATGCAAAATACGGTAAGGAGTATATGAAGCTTTGGTGTGTTTTACTAGTTGACAACTCTCACAGTGAAACTTATCTGAGGGTTTAAATAAACTAGGAAATAAATACCAAAGGTATGGAAAACTAGGGTGACCAAGGCGGCGATGAAGTAGGAGAATTTTTTGTTGTCTGGAGTTACTATCTACTTGGCAGCATTTATTTTGATGAGGCTGCCGGTAGTAATAGAGACCCGAGTATTCCTTAGCACGTCCAATCATCCGGCCCGAGGTTGAGTCCTGAAACACACAAACAAATGTGTCAAATATGGCTTTGCATTGGTTTGCGGCTGTAAGTTTGTTAACAGATAATAAGTTGCACGCAAACTGTGGTGAGTGAAGAACATTATCTAATCATAATTCTGGGCCGAGGATAATGGACCTGATTCCCAGTATTGGGGAAAGGGAACCGCTGGCGATTCAAACCATCTGCGGAGTGGAAAAAGCGGTATAAGAACAAAACAACTTACGGTCTCCTGTCATATGGTTGGACGCTCCTGAGTCGACAATCCAAGGTTTTGAGTTTGAAGGGTTCTGACCTGGGAAGGAAACCATGGCAGATTGACAGTACCTGTGTGTCCGTGTGGTTACTTCTGGAGTTGTTCAAGTTGAGCTGGTGTAGTAAAGGCTTTTCCATCTGTCGGGTTTCTTTGTCTTCGAGGTGCCTAATCCGCTGGCTTTCCATGGAGCTTCCGACATTTGTCTTTGGTGTGGTATGGGCGTTGACAGTGATCACAGCACTGTCAATGCTGGGAAGGGTTTTTTTCGAAAGATGTCGACCTCTTACCTCATCGTAGGAAGGATGTAAGCCATCGAGAAAGTCATAGATTCTCTCCCGTGCAATTAGTCGACGATAAGTATCAACAGAGAGATCTAGTGTTGTAGGGTTGGTTCGGCTGTTATTGGTTTCTATGTACCTGATTGTTCTTCAGAAACAAAAGCAAAAGCACTGTCGGGATCCATATTAGGGGTGCTGTTCTCGCCGCAGAGAACTTTTTGGGGAAAAAAACGAGAAAAAGATCAATGCTTTTTAGTGCTCTGATACCATAAAAGCTTTGAGAGAATTATTGTTGGTGAAAACATAATTGCCTAAAACTATTACTGAAAAAGAAAGCTGTCAAGGTAGTAGATCATTTTCTAACGCACCCTAAATTATATGGATCAAGCCTTCTAAAGGAGTTGTGCTATATGGAGAGTCTGGAACAGGAAAGAGCTTGCTTGCGAAGGTGTGTAAGATGGAATTCTATATAAAAAAGGATGCAGAAGAAGAGACAGCCTAAACAAGCCAACAACAAGATGCTTCTCTCTCCAAGGTGTATATTTGTTACCTGGCCAGATATTGTCATCTTTGGTCTTGAATATTTTCCAATTCTCTTGTAACATATCCTGATATTCACTTCTTTCTCATGTGGTGGCATCATGGCGGTAATCATATGGGTGATTCCGTGATTTAGTGCCTCAAGAACGGCTTGAGAAGTTCATGGGCAGCTGTAACTGTAATGATGTTGGTTGACAATGTTGGGCATAGACTTCTGTTCGAAACGGGTTGGAAAGAAGGTAATCATCTTGCCTCTTTAACTCTCGGTTCTTTTTGTAAATTATTTTTTGCCAGTCGTGGGAAATTAGCAAGTACATTATTATATCTTTAAGTTATGCCGATAACATTTGTCTATGTACTGGCATACTGCTGACATGTCATTTTTCACATGCATTTCATATTTTCCAAGGCATCTGTGTCCTGTTTTGAAGGCATCTATTGGTGAATGTCTTGATGTCCTTCTATATCAAAACCTGGTTCCTATTCAAAGCTAACAAGATCTCTTTAAGAACATGAAATGACGAAATATGGTCTAAAAATTTGGAAGTCATGAAACTTTCACATAATCATCGACTCCCCAAAAAGTCACAAAATTACTTACCCGCTTGTCCCATTAGCCACTTCTATTTCCTATCCTTCCCGGTGATCATGACCAGTCCCCTCCTTCACTCTGGGAGCTTGGTGCATTACCTTGAGCTTGGTGCACCGTTTATTTCCCGAATCACTCTTAGGTCTTGACCAAGTACTTTGTGTTATTTTAGTGAATAAGTATGTTTGTGTGCAAAACTTTCAACAGGATGATTAATAAGCTATCATTTATTGCAATTGTAATAAGTATGATAAATAAGTTTTGCTGCTGGTAGTTTTCTTTTGAGTGATGATGGTCACCTGGTTCTAGGTTTCGACAAGTGACAATAACTCAGACAAAAGGCTTGGAAGTTCTAGAAGTGGCATCACATATCACTTTATGGTAGAAAAAGGATCACTTGGGTGTAGGTGCTGATGCTTATGTTTCTTGAAATGTATGCCCATTGAGGAATTTAGTTGTATTCTCAAGTATACATCAGATGCACGGATCCAACAGTGTAAACGACAATTTAGAGAAAGGAATATCTATCTCACATTCTCACATTTCACAGACAACCCCAAACAACATCGCTATACATCTCCATCGAATCATTGAGCAAATGTTTATCCCTTTAGCTTGATCTGTACCAAGTCCTAATATAAGTTACAATATTAATATGTTCTCCCTCATTTTCCATCTTATGCCTAGGGCACAAACTCAAGATAAGATACGAGACTATGTTCAGATGCATCTGTACACCGGTGTATGTGTGAGTACGAATGGATTTATTGGGTTAATTTCAGCATGATGACTAACAACAAAGATGTAGATCATGATGCACAATCTGGTAGATCAAATTTGGAAATAAATCCTTGCTGAAAAATGAAAAATCAAGTATTATAGGTTTGAATCCTTGGCTCAAATACAACTGCAGCCCAAAACAATAATGTCACTATAATCTTTAAGAGGCAAACCTTTCATCTAGTTGAAAAAAAAAATTCCATTACATGCAAGTAGGACCCACAAATTCAGTTCACAAAAATTAATGCACATTGTTGCTAAAGCATCCACCATTGCTGTATATAGTTCATTGCAAGTAATAGCCTACCCTCTTCTATGTAAGAATTTCACCATTTATACTTTTGAGAAGCCACTCTCAATCATATAACTGATAACAATCGTGAATGGAAATAGAAAGGTAGTCAAAGATGACGGACCAGCCCAGCTTAAACGAACAGGGATAAAAGTAAGTGGAATCATACTATGCATTTGCTCATGCTCTTGGTGAATAAACTTACAATTAGTTTGGTATAATATTAAACCCATTGCCCAAATATTGTACCAAAAGATCTACTGCAACCAATGGTGATTTCAGGAAGTGGCTGCTTGAGTGATTGCAGATCAAACAAGTGAATATGATTCCATTTTCACTTGTTAATTTATTTATTGCTATCCTAGTTCATCATCGGCCTAATCTAGAGTTTCAATCTTGCTTGAATAATGAATGTGCTCTGTTGTGTTTCTCAATTGTATACATGAATGTGCTCTGACTGCTTCATGGAAAGGCCTGCCCAACAAGTTTAAGAGGAGTTGTTGGCCCAGAAGTGAATATGCATTTATACTCTTTTGGAGATGCATTACATATTTTGAGAACCTATAGTAGATGCATGTTCTAGTAAGAAGAAAACGTATACATATTTACATAAATAATAATATAACTAGAATAAAAATGGGCATATTTCCATATCTATCCATTAGCAATTTATGCCTTGTTGATGAAAAGGATTTCCTGTCCTTTCTATGCATATCAACATCTGTCAAATTCGTATAATAATCAACTATTTATAGAATAAGGCCCTGCAGTCCAAATGTCGAAAAATAAAACTAGATGTGTGTATAAAGAGTTATCGGGCTAGAGCTGCTTTGACTATCTAATATCTCAGATTAAGGTATCACAGAGAATCTACCCAAAAGCATGACAATTACAGAACTCTAGCTACTTTCTTCACATGTGAAGGAAGAGAATGTTGTTGATAGCACAGAAGAAAAGAAGCATGGCAACTTCAAAGAGAGATGCATGTTAATGGTCTATCTTATGACCTTATTAGATATACATAGCAGAAAGAGTCATTTAGGGGTTGTTTGTTTTTTGAAAAAACCCTCTTAATGACTCTTAAGACTGAATCATTCAGACATTTTTACACACCACCTCTTATTAATCATAACTAAAATAAGATTTCAGACTTTAGACCTCTTAAAAAACAAACGACACCTTAGTCTCTTACCATATAGACATTTTAGAACAATGCAAACTTGTAACAATTTCTATGTTGTGTGATCTCTAGCAGGTAGATTAAACACATGTGAGAACATTAGTTTCTAGCAAGTAACAATTGTATATTTGTCCCTATAGTTACTTCAGTACATTCTTACATGAACAATTTCATAAATAAATAGATAAATAAATACAATCATTATTACTAAATTAAAAGTGTAAGTATAACACTATCACATATTTAATTGTATGTATAAAAGGTCGCAAAAACTTATTTCCTATGACTTCATAGCAAGTCGAGTTCAAAGGTGTGATGCCACATAAGGATGATACAAATTTGATCCTTGAATAATGGCTACAAATGACATTATAGATAAACATATACATATATATATATACACACACACACACACACAAAGTCAGGTTCATACGAGAACAATAACTAAATAAGAGAATAAGAAAACGGTCGAAATGCATGTGATTTTACACTAGCATAATGTATAAAATCACATGTGATTCATGCGACTCTAGAGGCAACCTAAGGTCACGGGCCACGTTGTCCGCTCACCCTTTTGTGGACCGTTAATGTAAAATCACATGTGATTTTGCACGTGATTTGACCGTTTTCGTATTATCATATTTAGTTACTATTCTCGTTGGAACCTCCCTCTATGTATTGATACCACATTTCTTAATTATCTCATTTACTTTATTGTTTCACCTATGAACTTCCTGGTTTCATTTATGAACTTGTTTAAACTTCCTTAATTATGTCGTTCACTTTCTGTTCACCTATGAACTTTGTTAAAGCTTTTGGAACAACCAAAGTTCATAAATGAAACAACATTATGAACTTTAAACAAAAATCAATGTTTCGCCTATGCACTTAAAAAAAGTCATTGTTTCACGTATGAACTTTATGGTATGAACTTCGGTAAAAAAATTCGGACAATCGAAGTTCATAGAGGAAACAACACTATGATCTTCAAACACACACCATATAATCACGGTGGAACATATTTTTGGGTTTCTAATTCAATTTTATTATCACAGTGAGACAAAATAAATACAAATCAAAACCCTAAATCGAAGTCAAGAAAAATCGAATACAAATCAAAACCCTTTATATCTAATACAAATCGAATTCAAACCGCTATTTCTAAAAAAGGAAGTAACTAATGGCGTAATTTTCATCTCCCCCTTGTAGTAGTCGTTACCCCAACGTGATAATGAAGGGCTCAACAGATAACGTAGCGGAGCAATGGCGGGTGTCGGCTTTCAGAATTGTCTCCGGCATATCATCATGTTTTCTCGTTTTCGTCAACCTTCTTGCTCGCTTCCTCCCATCCGCTGCCTCGATCTTCCAAGTAATTGCACACCTCTTTATTTGTGGTTTGATTACACGAATAATTTGTTTTTGAATTAAATGTGTTTCCAAGATTAAAAACATAATTTTCGTCCCAAAATAAAACAATTTATTCCAAAATTGCCTCAATTTAATTTAATTTGTTTCCTTTTTCATCATTTTATAATCTCTCATTTAACCATAACAGGGATTTTCATATACGGTGGTGGTAAGATCTTTAAATATTGCTTCCATCTATAATTCTACATTTAGAGTTGCACCAGAATGATCCAAGTACACATTCCCTAGAAACAAATTCCATAATACCAACCAACATAGTCAAAAACAGTGCCAATACATACCTTAGCCAATCAAATTATGAACCCTTTAGAATTGTATCATTGTTGCTAAGCAACACTTTGTAATTCTTGGTTCTTGAACCACATATTTATCCAAGTTTTTGGTTCTTCAACCATTTCGTTAGTTGTTTAAGTGACACTTTGTATCAGAAAAATGAAGTACGAAGATATTAGATTGGTAGATTAACGGTGCTAGAGGGTATACCATCAAGTCTTTTGAACTCTGTAGTTCGGATGTCATCAATGTTCTTGGGGCGTTCGGATAACCGTAAGATTCACCGAATTCTTTCAAGAATTGTCGTTTTGCTGTATCCTTGCCCGCATTTGTTGATAGATAACCATGTGTTCATCTTCGCCCTTAGCACACCATGTGTTCGATCTTTGGCTTCACAGAAGTGGTGTAACACCCTCGAAAATGAACAGAGCAACTAATTTAAAACTTCCAAAATTATACAATAAAAAGGATATAATCTATTTTACAATCATCACTTGAGACACCTCAAAAGAATATTGGATTTAACTTTAACAACTAAAGGGTCAAGTCACGCATAAAGACTAATCAAAGTCGGGTGTTACTAAGACCCCAAAGAAACAGTTGCTCTTATCAACGACTAACACGGAAGACTTCATCAAGCTACTCACCCTTGCACAAACTCTAAGCACTCAACACTTCACCAAAAGCTAGAACATCTTCCCCCATCCGGAACCTGATGCACATGCCGACAAATAAAAAGGTTAGGCTAACGCCTAGTGAGTTCAAGCGTTTACAACATGAAATAAATATATTTGTAAAAGGGAAATAAAGTAGTTTAAATCACAGACTCTCTGACATATTTACTTTAAATAACAAACGACACCATTTTTCAAAAGTACATCTTTAGAGCAAAGAACCCAACATGAACCTTCTCTCGTAAAGACCACTTTAATCCCAAACTCAACCAAAACGTGAATAATAAGCAAAGCTCTTAATTTATAAGAGTTTGCAATAAAACTATACTTCTCAAAATCCTTCAAACGTGGACGGGGCATAAACACAACCCATAAATCTTGAGTAAACAATTCCCCATAAGTAAAGCGTCACCGAAAACATGGATAATAAGATGACACAATTAAATACCCAAAAAGCACCTTCCGGTGACGGGGGATACCCGATTCCATTGTACGTGGCGGAACACAAAGTTAAACCACATAACTATGTTGTCGAACTACACCTCAGATCGTGACCGTATTGCCTGCTCTGTCGAGCTACACCTCCAGTCATGACTATATTTCAAGTCTCCACCATATCGTATCCCTTATTGCCTGCTCTGCCGAGCTACACCTCAAGGATACGCGATCTTAGTGCCTGTTCGGTCTCTAGGGAGTTTCATCTTCAGGGTGCCCACTTGACCCTTAGTGCCTAATCCCTATCAGTCAAGATAGGAGCCTCAGCTCTCAGCTCCTTACTTGATAACACTCGATGTCTAACCCTCGTGCACAAGAATTAGACATCTAAACACCAGACCCAAGGGTCTCGAAGTACAACCCATAACGGTTCATCTTCGCAAAACAACCGGGATAACACCAATGCCAACGTGACATATATCCCAAGGTGAGAATCTCAAGAGTCCTCACCGATACATACCACTGACTCACGTGCCTATGGATCCAATACAACACTGTGTAGAATACATGACTCCAACTGAATGACTCAAGCACCCAAAACATGTATTCTTCAAAATAAAATGCAATAAATGCAACTCACGCCACAAAGTTCCACTTAGGTTATAAAACCGGACCAAAGTCCCAAAATCCTGACAAAGCCGAAACCCAACATAAAGACCCAACAATTTACGTAATTCTCCAATGGGTGCCAATATGAACATCAAAATACGTTTGACCAACATTTATGAAAATACTCCGACTCAAGAGTAAATAACCCAAAACTTCTCATTGGTTGAAACAGACGTTTTCCAAAAGAACTTATTCTCTTCGCGATACCCAAAATGACTCATAGTACCATTATATGCATTTTCCCACAGTTATATAAAATGACCTCCATTTATATATAAAATGGACAATTATATAAAATGACCAAAAGGACAATTATATAAAATGACCTCAATTTATATATTGTAACATCAAGGAAACATATCAACATAATTTATTTATCAACATTTCCAAAAATCCCAAAGATATGGGTTATATAAGTTTATAAAGCTAAACATTTCCAAATAGCCAAACTTATCAGCAGTTAACAATTTAGTGTAAAACACAAACACTTTAAAATAAACATTTAAGCATGTACACCGTTTTCACAAATCAACTTGAACTCACCTTGCAAGATTTAGGCTAAATCTAGATTTTACCCTGCTATAAGCTTCCTTGAAGAAATCCGAGTCCACAAGCAAAATTCTTCAAAAACCTAGATCCATAGATTTCCAATCATAAATAAACATATTCAACCTTCTAGAATCCTTCCCCAAACATTTAAACATAAAAACCCCAACTTGTACCCAAACCCTTATTCCATATATGAAGAAAACGAGACATTACCTTATCATAGGTTGAATCTATCAACTATACATCTCTTGGTCACCCACGGAAGCCACCACCACAACCTTTGAGAGAATGGAGAGGGTCATAAGGAGGGTTTGATAAAACCCTAGAAAGTTGAAGGTGAAGATGATAAAGTGGATACATTGAGCTTAAGCTTCCATAACCTTGCTAGATGGTGAAATAACACTTGAAATCCCGAGATATTGAGTATCAAAAGCTCAAAATCAACAATGGTGGTCAAGAGGTTCGGTTTAGAGAGAAAAGAGAGGGTAGGGTTGAAGGAGGTTGAAACAAATGGAATGAGATAGACAAAATTCGAGCTTTAAAGGCCCCTGCCCCCGACCGCGACAATGACCGGCGACTATGCCCTTGGCATAGTCGCGTGGCATTGTCGCCCGCGTCCAGGCACTCGCGGTACCATCCCCGCGATTGTGCCACGCGATAGTGACATATGTCACTATCGCCGGGCAATGTCGCCCAAGTGGTTCAGAGTTCCGAGTCCGAATTCCTTCCTTTATCGCATTCGAAAGCTCCCGATACTCCAAGGAACTTTAAATAATGATTTCCCACAAAACATCCCACCATTTACAAGATACAGGAACATCCGGGTGACCACTACTTACCGAAATTATGGGTGTTACAAGTGGCCCAAATCGTGTACGAATAAACTACTATTAGTGGATAGATAACCCGATATGTTTTTATCTTTCGAATCACGGAAGCCTGAGAAAAAAAAATCAAGAAAACAAACAAGAAAACACTCGGTAAGAGTCATAGTCTCTAGTTATGTGAACCTAGACGAGTAACCAATGAATGTTGGTGTCAAAGTGCTTGGAATATATATATATACTTGCTTGGCCACCGACCAATAAATAGCCTATCCAATTTACTAGACCGTTAATATTCTAACCCATATATTTGGGATGAACAAAATTTGAACTTGAATTTGATTAGAACTGAAAGATATGATACATATTCATTTATAAATTTAATATAAATATAAATTTATGTTAAATGAATATGCATCCCAACATTCAGTTCTAATCAAATTCAAAATTTGTTTATCCCAATTAAATGGGCTTTAATTTTAACGGTCTTGTAAATTGGATGGGCTTTTTATAGGTCGGTTGTCAGATCCCACACGGGAACTAAGGTTGCCTTATAAGGGACTGGATATCTCCTCTACCAGACGTGTTTTAAAACCATGAGTACAGGTGTGTGGACAAAGCGGACAATATCTAGTAGGATTAGCCTGGGATGTTACATAAGTCGCCAAGCTAAGTATATATATTCCAAGCACTTGACACCAACGTTCATCGACTACCCGTCTAGGTTCACATAACCAAACTACAATTCTTAACGGGTGTTTGCTTCTTTTTTTCTCTTCAAAATTCCCTCAGAAAAACACACAACATATACGAAAAGGTTATCTATTCAAAGATAGTAGTTAATTCGTACACGATTTGTGTTTCTTGTGTGAATCCAAAGATTGAACACATGGTGTGCGTAGAGCAAAGATGAAAACATTTCTTGAAAGAATTCAGTGAATCTTACGGTTATCCTAGCTATGGAGTTTAAAAGACTTGATCGTAAACCCTCTACCCCTGTTAATCCACCGATCTAATATCTTTGATCTTCCTTTTTTCCTTGATAGAAAGCGTCACTTAAAGTCTTTAAACAAGGCAATGTAACTAAATGGTTCAAGAACCACGTACTTGGATAAATGGTTACCAAGAATTACAAATTGTTGCATAGCAAAAAATGGTACAATTATAAAGGGTTCATAATTTGGTTGGGTGAGGTAGGTGTTGGCACAATTTTCGATGCCAAGATTGTAAGTTGAAGTTATGCATTTTCATTTGTTATGTTTGGTTTTTGACTCTGTGTTTTGTTGGTTGGTATATTGAATTTGTTTGCAGGGAATGTGTACTTGGATCATACTGGTGCAACTTGATATTTTGAATTATAGATGGAAACAATATTTAAAGATCTTACCACCACTGTTTATGGAAATCGCCGTATCTTTTTTTTATGATTGTTTCATATAGGTATATATGTATAGAGGGAGGTTCAAACAAGAACGGTAAGAGAAAGTACTTGATGTTATATCTCATGTTGCACTTTTCTAGATTGTGTTCATCTCCTTCCTTACTCAACTTCCTTGCTATCTGTACAGAAGCTGCAAAGTTACTAAAGAAGGCCTACTTTAGTGGAGGTTCGTTCTCTCAACCAAACATTCAGTTTTTCTCAAAGAAATTTTTCATCAACAGTTAAAACTTTTTCAGGCACAGTGGCTGCATCAATTGCAGACATGGACTTTGTGGAAATAAAGAGAAGGCATTGTGGAGTCATTCGAAGATGGAACACTATCATGGATTGGATATCTTAAATAGTCTGAGCACATTAGCCATATCACAGTATGCGACTTTTTAATTTTTTTTTCCTTAAGCATGCAAAGCTGTACTTATCTTTAAAAGATGTTATGACTGGGATTCAATATTTTGCATGTTCCCTTAGAATAGCCTTGCTAGGTTTTTTTTGGGCTTGTCAATAGTTGATGTGGTAGTAATGTCCTGAAGCCTGGCTATCGACCCAAGATCCGTGTTGTGCTTGTTTTATGTTGTTTTTGACATTATAGTTAACATCCTGTCGATTTGAGAATTATGTGGTATATGCTTAACGTTCCTGTCTCTTCTGTTTATTTGTGTGGTATCAGTTAGCTTTGTCAGCCTAAGCAATCTTGTCTGCTATATTGTTTTAGTAGACTACAAAATTTAAAAAACATGAAATGTGTCCATGCATGAAGTGATTGAAGACTTCACTTTACTATGTTAACCAGAGGTGGACCTAACAATATGTAGCAGTTTTTTCACAAAATTAGTGTAGATTGGTTCCTTGTCCCTGCACAAAAGAAACCCGTGTTCGAGTCATGTCTTCAATTTAAAAAAACGTATATAAAAACAGCAAAATTTAAGCTGAAAACTAAGAAATTTGACAAAAATGGGACTCGAACCCGGGCCTTTTGTATATAGGCAACAACATTTACCAACTATGCCATTAAAGACCTGTGCCAATAGTTTTGATTCAATAAATACAAGGTCACCCAATAAGTCAATACGGTGGCACCCTTCAGAAATGTAATTTTTTTCCAATTACGATGGAACCATGAAGTTGTGGCCCGTGCCACCGTATGCTCCTATGTAGGTTCGCCGATATTAACCCATCGATGGACACATCTTGTTTTCAATCCCGGATGTGTAAAAACCTTTTACACCATCTGTGTATGGAGTGGAATCTTATTTTTGTGCACCAAATCGTTGGAGGTGGCTACAATTTTAGGGGGGCGTTTGATTCGCATAATGGAATTTGATGGAATTGGAATCCATTGAAGAAATTTGACTTTGAAGGAATTGGAATGGAATTTGACCTTGGTTGGTAGGAATTGGATGGAATTCAATTTTTTCACTATAGGTAAGGAATGATGAATTCCTTGATTTGTGGAATTCAAGGGATTCCATCATGATCAATATGTGAACCAAACAAATGAATTGGAATTTGGTCAAAGGAATTATACATTCCAATTCCTTCAAAATCCATGAACCAAACACCCCCTTAGTTTTGCAAAGTATATGCATAGAGATAGATGTATGTGTTCGTTTGGTTTACACACATGATACCAGGATAAAGGCTACCGCCTAGACAACTGCATATGCTTTCATGTATGATGGAAGTCTCAAGGGTATACAGGACTCACCCACGTCCAACCCTCCTTAAGTGTCTATAGTTCTAGTCTTTGTATTGAAGTTTGTATGCATCATCCTGTAGTCTTTCTCTGTTTTCTGATTGTGATGTAATTTGCTCTCCTTTTTTCGCCAACGTCAGGGATGAAGTTCAAGTAGATATAAAATATGCATTATGGTTTCTCTTTCTCTTGAATTGTTGTAAATTGCAATGCTATTTTCTACACGTTATGCTCTATTCTAACATAAGTACGTCTATTTGTTCGTAAACCTTACTTCTCCTTACCTAAATTCAATGTGCAATAATAAGTTTCAAAGACAAAAAAGAATCCACAAGTGCTGATGTAGGGGTCGTTTAGAATATATCTTTTTAGGAACAGTGGGCATGGGATTTGAAGTACAGATGAAGGAATGCAAAACACAAAGAAAAAGTTACAACTATTATACAGATTTTTCAACATGTCAACTCACAATACATAGCAATCATGGCAGGCTAAGATTAAAATATCCAAATACTTAATGAGTAACAATTAGTTAAATAGACACACAAACATTGAAGAAAATAATCCAAACGAATACCTAATTCTACAACAGGAGAGTTACTTTGTACATAAATTTCTCGCTTCTCTTTGTCTCTCAACATGAATCATAATCCGCTTACGCATCAGCTCAAAGATGGAATTGTTCACAATAAAAATGGAATAGCACTGTATGAATAGTCAGCTACATATCTAAAAACAATGGGCCATTTATATATGGTCTATAAATGTTTAAATATGTAGCTAAATACCTCGAAACACGTTATAGTGAGTCTTGGTGGGACAGGGCTTAATATAAGGCTTACAATCATGTTTAAAATCTTTTCAATTTGACAATTTGTGCACCTGCAGTCACTTGTGTTGTGTCTATGATCTAGAGGTTGGATTGAATTGCCCGAGAAAGAAAATAAAAATTCATTAGAACAAAAAAATTCTTCAAGATTGGTTCACCTCTATAGACTTGATAACAGGAGCAACGTCTTCAAATCATGTGTACTTGTTATACAGAGCATTCAGTTGACATATAGCTTATCTGCAAACAAAATATTGCAAGTGAGATAACTTCATAGGTTGTAAAAGACAGCATACTAAATAGAACTGGAGTTGGTTTGAATGTACTCTGAAAGTGCTGAGTCGGCTTCGTGCCTGATCGTGATCTCATGGCTGAAATCATTTTACATATTAAATAGACCTGGGAATATCATCATGCCAGTCAAGTTCATACAATTCTGCTATTTACTTTAAAATGGAACATTTCACAATCAAGAAAATCAGGAAGAAATCACAGCATATCTATATATCTGGATCATCGAGAAAAAGCTCCCCGCTCCATAGTTCTATAGCATAGTATGGTGTAGTAAGGTAATAGCGGAGTGGAGCTGTTTGGAGAGCCAATAAAAGAGGGAGTTTAGGCTCATTGAAAAGTCCAAAGAGCGCAGACTAGCCACGCCTACTCTTAGCTTAGAAAGAAGACTCTTTTTCTTTAATTAGTACCGACCGTAAGATCCTTTATGAGTTCATCACTTTTGAAAGCTGGGGGAAAAAGGGGTATTTTTTCTGCAACGAAAAAAAAACAAAGAAAGTGGATTATTATTTGTACAATTGGTACTTCGATGATGCGGGCATTATCTAGCGTATTCAATCGAGTCTACATGTTGTCTGGGTGTTCCATGTTTATTCTTAAATGTTGTTTGTGTGTTCCATGTTTAATTCTTCAATGTTGTTTGTGTGTTCCATGTTCTTATCAGCAGCAATTCATCTTCCCTAACATCCCTGGTTTTATGTGTGTATTGTTCAGCATTCGTATATGTTGTGTATTTGCAAATTTCAGGAACGACTCCTTTACATCACCCCCCCCCCCCCCCATCTTCAGCCAAAATTGTGAGATTATCCTCCTTAATTGAACATGTAACTACTGATTTGGTTGAACTGCTTCTACGATGGAAATCAAACATGTAACCACTACTTGACTAAAACAATTTGTTTTTAATTTGTATGGCAACTGAATTAGAAGTCGTAGTTGCCGTTCATTTTATGCTTGGAGCTCAATTTAACTACTTCCGACTTTAGTACAATGTTACTTCCTGAACAGACCATATAAAGAGCCAAAGGGCATACAACTGTAAGAGCCAAAAAGAAGAAAATGCCAATTCTTTGTGGAGCTCAATCTTAATCTTGGTAATAGCTCTTCTTGCCTTGGCTATTCCCACAAACTCTCATAGTTATATTGCAGAAGCAACAACATGTGATAATGAACTGAAGACGGTCTAAAAGAACGTAAGTGTAATATCCCGCCTGCCTCGACAACAATATTGTCCGCTTTGCCCCTGGATTTAACCAACGTGTAGCGCACGGATTTGTTTCTGGCGGCCTGGTGAGAAACTTCCCAGGGGGTCACCCATCCTGGGACTACTCCCACCCAAGCACGCTTAACCTCAGAGTTCCCAGAACCTGACGTGCTTGTGGCCCCAAAACACGTTGTTGTTAGGAAGGCCAAGATATTACTTATAACACCCAGCATCACTCCTGTCCACGACCGATATGGGATACGCCTAAGGTGTTACAGTAAGCCCTGCCCTTTATTAAAAAAGTAAAACCCTAGAAATTTACACACATTTTCAAGGTAGCATATGAATCACCCAATAGATTGAGTATCTAAGCAAGAAGAGTTGATACATCTGCAACTAAAGCACATTCGCTCCACAAAGCATCATGTATACATCAAATGCAACTAATAAAAAAAGAACGTGTTACTTCTGACCAAATGAACAATAGTTGCGCCTAAAATTGCCAAGTCATAGAGCAGGGTGTTCGGTTTAACAAAAATGAATTGTCAAAAATCCTCTGAATGCAACAAATGAAAAGCTTAAATAATATCTAATGTTGCTGATAAATTCAGTCTAATTAAAAGCAAGTGCCATTTCAGTTAATTAATCATATTCCACTTTGCAACAAAATAATTAGGATTACAAACATACAATTTGTTTTATTTTGTCTGATTATGCGAGTGTTACACACTTCAAAGGGAACAAATTAGTGTCACATATACACTCAAATGACCTACACAATACGTCATTGTAGTTTATAAGCCTTTCCATAGTAGACACGTATAGTATAGTATAGTACAACATCATTCTAAGCAATTTAATAAAAATATCCACAAGTTTTCACTGCAGAGAGGAATGGAATAACTGGAGCATAAAAACAACCTTCAAAATCCCTAAAATAATCAAAACTTAAGACAAAATAAAAAAGAAAAACTTGACAGAAAAATCAAGAAAATACACTTACCAAATGAGTAGGGAGTGGAAAGCATATTAGAAAGAAAATAAGGTCACCAACCCGATTAGCGAACAAACAATTAAGTGAAGCTTAAACTCCACATGATGCAAGATTCCTCATTGTCGTTACATCTTCTTTGTACATGTGGAAAATTTTGTCCTGCACATTCAAGCAACAAAAAAAATTATTAGTCTTAATTATGCTTCTTATCTAGTTGCCTATATGCTTTATTGAGTTTAAACATAATAGTTCACAACAAACCTTGTCATAAAATGTTAAATACACATATGTAGATCTAAAACTTGATGAATTAGAATTCAAGCCACAAAATATTGGGGATCCTACCCCTGTGTTTGTAGTATATGACTTGTTGATATACATACGTCGTGAAAGAGTAAAAAAAAGGAATGGGATTTTGTAAACATCACATTTGGAGAGAGTACCTTGGCAAGGGTACAAGCATGTTGTCCGTGATGAAGTAGTGAAAAGAGACATCAATCAGTCTCTCCATGGCTAATAATCAAGTAGTTAAGAGACATCAGAAATTGAAATTTCTTAAACATTATATAAGCAGAGGGAAACATCAAATATTTGAAATAAAAAAATAGACAAGTTAATTAACAACAACTTATTAATAAGAAATGGTTACCAAAAAAAATCAACAAATGGCGGTTCCAATAATGTTATTACATTAGTATCTAAAACCAACAAACGAAACAAAAGGGAATTTAATTAAAATACCCTTTTTTGAAAAATCAGTACCCAAAGTGCCCAAAATCTTGTAATTTTTGCCAAAATACCCCCTAAGTCCGCGTTTTTTCAGAAAACGCGGACTGGTACTTTTGGGTCCGCGTGTTGGTCAAAACGCGGGTTGGATCCGCGTTCCCACTGTTTCACCGCGTTTCCTCACTGTGTCCGCGTTTTGGGAATTGGAAATTTATTATATATTTACAGTTTATACCCCTATAATTATTTAGTTAGTTTACTTTATACCTTTTACTTTTCTATTATTTATTTTATACTTTTATCATATTAACACATAAAATCGTATATTAACTAAAATACGTTAAAATAATACGTTTTAATTTTAACAAGTTACACCATTATAATCGTCTCTTCGAAACCTTCGAAATGAGCCCAATATTGAATATTTTTGGATTTAATTATTTAATTATATATCATATGTACTACATAAAACGTATGAAACGTATGCATATGTTATTTTTCTTTTTACCCTAAAACATAAAACGTATTATATATCATATATATTACATATTTTTGGACAAATTATTCATAATTTATAACGATATAACGATATTTTACTAATAACGATATTTTAGTAAAAATAACGATATTCTACCATTGGATTAAAAATATCGTTATTCTAATAAAAATATCGCTATTCTACCATTTTTGTAAAAATAACGATATTATACCATTGGACTAAAAATAACGATATTTGAGTAAAAATAACGATATTATACCATTGGACTAAAAATAACGATATTTGACTAAAAATAACGATGGTATAATATCGTTATTTTTGGACTAAAAATAACGATATTTGAGTAAAAATAACGATATTATATCATTGGACTAAAAATAACGATATTTGAGTAAAAATAACGATATTATACCATCGTTATTTTTAGTCCAATGGTATAATATCGTTATTTTTACAAAAATGGTAGAATAGCGATATTTTTACTAAAATATCGTTATTAGTAAAATGGTAGAAAGAAGAATAACATAAATTATGAATAATTTGTCTAAAAATATGTAGTATATATATGATATATAATACGTTTTATGTTTTATGGTAAAAAGAAAAATAGCATATGCATACGTTTTATGTAGTACATATGATATATAATTAAATTATTAAATCCAAAAATATTCAATATTTGGCTCATTTCGAAGGTTTCGAAGAGACGATTATAATGGTGTAACTTGTTAAAATTAAAACGTATTATTTTAACGTATTTTAGTTAATATACGATTTTATGTGTTAATATGATGAAAATGAAAAATGAAAAATAAAAAAGTAAAAGGTAAAAGGTATAAAGTAAACTAACTAAATAATTATAGGGGTATAAAATGTAAATATATATTAAATTTCAGTATTTCACAATTCAATTGAGTCCATGTCCGCGTTTATTATCCCATGTCCGCGTTCAACATTGGAAACGCGGACCTAACCCGCGTTTTGACCCACACGCGGACCCAAACAGTACCAGTCCGCGTTTTTTGAAAAAACGCGGCCAAAAACACGGACCTAGGGGGTATTTTGGCAAAAATTACAAGATTTTGGGCACTTTGGGTACTGATTTTTCAAAAAAGAGTATTTTAATTAAATTCCCAAATTAAAATTGATAACTGTAATTCAAATATAAAATTAGGGTTTCAGGTAAGGTTTTGAAGAGTACCTTTAATTCTTCTTGACATAGCTATGTGGAGTTTGGTTCTCCACAGTCATATTGCTTGCAATCACCGGACGAAGTGTTGGGTTCGCAGGCGGTGGCGGATCATGGAAAATGGGGGAAACTTGAAAATTGGCAAAACAAAGAAGACTGGTGATCAATATATATATACATGATGGACTTCAACAACGGATTAGAGTTTGAAACTGATTTTGGGGATTTCGGTTGGAGATTTTGCAATTGATTGATTGAGAGGTTTTAAACCCACTCCCATTTCACCTTCTGGTTTAATTTTGACATTGAAATTAATAATACTTGGATTTTTTTGGTTTAAATAAAAAGGCAAAATACCTTATAATTTCTTTTAGTTTGTTACTTTTAAAACCTTCTCCATATTTCTCTATTACATACGTTACTTTCCTATTTTACTTCATAACCATATTAGTTAATTAATAATATATTAATTACTTTGGGGATGTAGTGGAAAATCTCATCTACCCAGGGTTCAAATCCAGGCGCTGCCAAAACCCTTGTGGCCATGGAGGTTCACATGCGATGACTCCAGGCCATTCATGGTCGCCCGGAGATTAGTCGATGCGCGTAAGTTGTCCCGAAAACCCACGGTTACCAAAATATATATATATATATATTAATTACAATACGTATTTTTAAATACTATAAATTTAATTATATCTTGAAGGTTAAAACAAATTAAAAATAATTTTTATGATTATTATTTTATTAAAACTATATTAATTTAAGGATTGCCTTGTAAAAAATAATATTTATGATTAATATTTAAAATTGATCATTATTTTGCAAAATTAAAGACATTATAGATAAAATAAATTTTCAGATATTATCAATTATTTAAATCAACATATTCATAAATACTATACAATCTAAATAGTCCCTGTACACGTTTAGTTGATATATATATATATATATATATATATATTGAACTGGTTTAGTTGATATTGATATGATGTATAGATCTCCAATGTTTTCACTGTAGCGTAATTATGAACATTGGGTAATCTTCTGTTAATATCACTCTTAAGTAATGGTTACTGTTAACCAAATGGTGAGAGGATGGTGGTGGATGTGTCCCGAGAGGTTAGTACGTTCATGCTCGCATACTAAGAACGTGTAGCACAAAATAGTAAGTAGATGTCAAAAATCATCATTTGTTGGATAATAATGTAAAGTTAGGCTCATTTTGAAGACAATGACGGGATGATTATAATGGAGTAATTAGTAAAAATGAAACGTATTTTTTAACGTATTTTAGTTAATATATGATTATATATGTCAATAAAATAAGGGTATAAACTGAAGAATAAAAAATCAAATATATAAATAAATTGAATAAATAGCTATAAGGGTGTAAACTAAAGAATAAAAAATCAAATGATATAATTTGTTAAAAGAGAAATATATTTTCTTAACGTATTTTAGTTAATATATGATTATATATATATATATATATATATATATATATATATATATGTTAATATGATAATGCTATAAAATGAAAAAAAAACAAGATTATATAAATAATCATGAAGGTGTAAATTATAATTTTATATTTAAAAATGATAAAGCTTGACTAACGGACTGTTTGTTTACCTCTTAATTGTTTCATTAAGAGGCAACATCTGAATCGTTAAGAGGTGAATTTTGTTTGGCAAAAGAAAAGTATGTCTCTTAATGGTTCCAAAACCTTCTGAATAATTTTGTATCTTGAGTATCCCTTAACCATTCAGAGCCCTGATTTCATTATGAACAATTAGCAAACAACCATATTTCATTTTGTATTATATCATAAGAGCCTTTTAATCATTCTGACCACTTAATCATTCTGCACTAAACCATTCAACAACTGCCAAACAACCCATAAGTTGAACAATTCGGAAGAGAGTAGTAAATGGGTATCGGGTAGACGGGTTATGTTTAGCAACCTATTTACATATTTGATTGTTAATAAAAATATTAAATTACATATATATAAACTAAAAGATATTATAAAACATCTATAAAAAAACTCTTAAAAACAACTATTAAAGCTTAATATACCGCTATTTAATGTTAATTACTTAAAATCTCTTAAAAACAACCATTAAAACTTTATGTATTACATTTAATGTTATTTATTAACTTTTAATCTTTATCGATAACCACTTCAACTCTCTAAAATCACTCCCCGCATAACTAAATACATGATAAAAATCAATTTTTAAATATAAATCTAAAATATAATTAAGAAAATCTAACAAAATATTTAATGTTTATTTTATAAAAAAAAAACAGTATATTATTAAACCTAAAATAAATTACATTATTATTAAACTATCGAATAAACTCTTAAAAACAAGTTTTTATGCATTAAGTCCTGTTTATTGATACACATTACTTAAAATTCAAGATTACAAGTCATGATTCATCAGTACAGATTTCTAAAGCTATATGTTTGAATTCATAACTAACTAATAAACATAATCAAAACAAAATAAACATCTCAATTTAAATATAAAGAATTTAAACTATACAAGATAATCATTGGATTATAAAATACTTAATTTTTTATATAAAAAGTATTATATTATTAAGCCTAAATTAAACAAATTTATAAAAAAACATTATCATTTCCTCAAAACCATCAAAAATCGTACTGTAAATCGATAAAAAAACAAAAAATAAAAGAAAACATTAAAATCATGATGTATCTCGCTGCATTGTACGAGTATGGTTCTAATATAAAGTATAAACTAAGGGCGCGTTTGGTTTGTGGGATTGGAATGAATTTGGAGGGATTTGGATTTCAAATCCATTCCAATCTTGCGTTTGGTTTGCAGGAAAGAATTTCGTTGACCGGATTTCAAATCCGTTGACCGTTTTTAAATCCCTCATATGATGGATTTGGAAATCTTTGGTATTGGACTTGGATTTGAAATCCAAATTCGAAGGATTCTAAAGCGTGATCCATATTTTTCAAATTGTATTGATCCAAATTCGACGTTTACCGATAAAAATAAATTCTTTATAAAACAAACAAATTAAAAAAAAACTCAATCCAAATCCTACAAATCAAACAAGACTTGTAAAGGAATAAATTTGAAATCCATTCCAAATCCTACAAACCAAATAAATGAAGGGATTTCAAATCCCTCCAAATCCAAATCCCTCTTTGAAATTCATTTCATTCCAATCCCGCAAATCAATTGTGACCTAAAAGAATTCATGGGCCAAGCCCAATAAATGGTAAACAGCAGAGCATCAGTTTTCGTGGGCTGGGCTGAATACAGGATATGGTATGATGCCCAAACCCGTATCCAAACAAGACCCGGATTCATTATTTGTTACTGAAAAGCCCTAAATAAATACAGAAGAGAGAGGGGTTGGGGGTTTGGAAGGAAGCCATGGCAGAGCTCAATAGCAACAACGAAGAACCACATGTATTGCCTTCCAAGCGAAAGCAACCTTCCCAAGATGCAGACGATGACTCCGCAAAGAAACACCGCCTAGAAAAGTGCACCGATAACGACACCTCGCCGGAGGTCGAAGACAAAATTATCAACGAAAATGGGGACAAAGACGAAGACGAAGACGAAGAAGAAGAAGAAGAAGAAGAAGAAGACTATGAGGGAGAAGACGATGTCGATTCGGACGATGAAGAAGAAGGTGATGATGATGATGATGAAGAAGTTGAGCATTCCAATGGCGGACCTGAAATTGATCGGAAGGGGAAAGGGATAATGAAGGATGATAAGGGCAAAGGAAAGCTGATTGAAGAGTCTGAAGAAGATGATTCCGATGATGACGGCGTCAGTGAATCTGACGGTGATGATGATGATGATCTTTCCGATGATCCATTGGCGGAGGTGGATTTGGATAACATTCTTCCTTCGAGGACACGGCGTCGTACGGCTCCTCCTGGAGTGCGCATTTCTAGTGATAAACTCACCAACGATAAGGACGATGATGCTTGAAATTTCGAGGAGGTTAGCTTAGCTCCTGCTTCAAGAATTCACCTTTTTAAATTGTTTTTTTTCTTTCGATTTTTTTACTTAGAACCCTATTTTATCGACATTAAGGCTTTAGAAACAATGTTATGTTGCTACTGTTGATCGGCGAACAGATTTCTGTGCTGTAAGAGATTTTAAGACCTATTTTATGGATTTGAATATGTTGTGGTTTCTAATTGAGCTTCCATTGATAAGTTTTTGTTTACAGAATATGTAGCAGACATACATATATTCTTCTTGGAATCTTACATTGAAAAAATGCCCCATGATTTTACCATGGTTTATGGAATCGTTTAAGTCACTCTTACAATTACATTACTACTATGGTATGGCTGATTATGGTACAAAAGAGAAAGCCCCAAAAGTGCAAATGAAAAGAAAGCTGCAACAAATTGCCTGCATAAGTATTAAGTAGTCTTGTCTTCCTCTTAGATCACCTTCAACTATCTTCTTTCATTGAAATCAAGAACACAGTTTAGCCTCTCTATCAAGTATCAACTTGTTAACCACTTGGGTTGTGGCGCACTGGTTAAGGCTTAGGGATGTACAAGGCTGTAGTGGAAATCTCATCTTTCCCCGGTATGAATCCAGATGCAGCCAAAGCCCTTGTGGCCATGGACGCAGCAGCCAAAGCCCTTGTGGCCATGGACGCAGCAGCGACTCCAGGGCATTCGTGGTCGCACGAGAATTGGTCGGTGTGCGTTAGCGACCCCGGAAACCCACGGTTACCAAACAAAATATCAACTTGTTGATCAGAATGACTTCACCATCATGATTTTCAATCTCACCTCCTTCATGTCTTTAGGAATGTTCAATTTCATGGTAAAGTCTTGATTTTGCTTTGCCTTACCCTATGCTCAAAGGGCATTGGATTGTGAACTATCATCTTCACTATTATTCACTTGTGCATAAAAGATTCTTACATGGAAATGGGGTCATGGGCATGTCTTGATATTTGATTATTTGGTATTGGTCTGCAGTTATATTTTTAGGCTTGTTACTTAAATCATTGCTAGTTTTTTGAGTCAGAAATGCCTTTCTCTGCATAATTCTTTGGGATGATTATCGCGATCATCCGTAGATGCTATTGGTATTGTAATATGAAATAAATCTTTCTCTGCACAAGTCTTGAATGAGTCACAATGTGAATGACTACTGAAATTTCAGGTGGAAGAAAATTGTGATTGCTGGTGGAATTTTTGTTAGGTGCATTGGAGTTGTAAGGATGCTCCATGGAGGAACATGAGATTTGTTACAAATTTGAGAAATGTATGGTTGAATCCAATGGTATGTTTCAAGTTTTTAGTTATTGAAGTTTGAAATGGTATGGGTTGTTTGCCATATGGATCATGTTTGGAAATTCTAGTGTCATAAAGTTATAGGGGAGTTGATTACACACATTGTTGGCTAATAAGTCAACGGGTAGCTGATAAACTATTTTTTTTTTTTTTTTTTTTTAAAAACTAGCTTATAGGTTATGACAATATAAAATAACCTAAAAGGATGTTGAAAAATTACTCTATTTTATATAAGGGGCATAATTGGTAAAAAGCGAAAAAAAAACTTGTAATGTGTTGAAAATTTATCTGAAGTAGGTTTTCATAAGTTAGGGGGTGCTTGGGATTGCTTATTAAAACTTCTTATTGACTTATTAGTTTTTCCACACTGTTAATAAGCTATTTCGAGTGTTTGGATAAGAAAAAAAGAAAATGGCTTATAGTTTTTACACACCGCTAGATAAGTTAAACCATTATGACTTATCAACTTATTTGAAAAACTTATGACTTTTTTTTGTTATTTTACATGTATAAGCAATCCCAAACACCCCTAAATAACAATATATTAACTTGTTACGTTTTGGTACCACAATAATCTAATCCAAATACTTTTTATAAAAAAAAATTTTGTCACCACATAAGTTAATAAGCACTTAAAAAAAACGTAAGTTATTTTAAATAAGCAATCCCAAACACCCCCTAATGGGATGGGCTAACTCATGATTACCGCATTAACAATGGATGTGGGTTTTTTTTGTCCTTCATGTGGGCTAATGGCAAGTAGGGCTTTTTTGGGCCTAACTAACCAGGAGACTGTTGGACCATAACCATCGGTCATAATTAATACTCCTTTTGTTTTGTATAGCTCCAAATCAGATTAAAATGTGAAAACAACCCCGTAGATTTTATCACTGCCTTCTCGACATGACATAGGCAACTAAGGGGCCGTTTACCCAACATTTACTTGGTAAACGCTTACCAATAATAATTAACATTTTCACTTAACTTACCGGGTAAGATTTTAGTCTGTTAAAACGGCATCGTATGCAACGTTTTCTACCTGGTAAGCAGGTAAGAGTCATCACTATCACTTACCGGATAAGACTCGGTCCTTGTCATCGTCGCTCTTTCCCGGTAAGATTCTCAATCATTGTCATGTTCATCCGATAAACTCTTACCGAGTAAACGTTTAGAAAATGGCCCCAAGTGTTGAGAAATCAATAAAAGACTTGGATCAGAATCTAGATTGTGTAGAAAATCAATTTACTTAAGTAATATTTCGATCCTTTATATGACTGGTTTATATGACTGGGTTACACGTACTCATGTTTTTGGCAGAAAATTGAGAGCCAAAAAACACAGAGAAATTATTGAATTTAGTATGTAAAAGAGAGAAGAATATTACATTTTAAAGGTTACCGACTTATTGAAAAGTTGTAAGAAGTTACATGGCAGTCAAGAACATAGGAGGATCAAAACAGATAATTTACAAGAAGTGTGAGGACCAAATCACATGTGATCTACAACACGTCCAGAAAGACGCAAGTGACTTGTCAACGCGACTAAGGTCGCGTGAAAAGTCGTTGCAGTGGCTAGTCAACAGGATCCTTATGGACATGTAATCAAATGTGATTCACTACAGAATCACATGTGATTTGGTCATTCCCGCAATTCTCGTAGATTGATAATCTTTTCGTTTGATCCACCCTAGGTACATATTAGCATAAGTGGGTGTACTATCCGATCAACATTAGTGGGTAGCATCAGTTGGTAAACACTGATCCATACCACTGAAGACACACATTGGCCCTAATCAGATAATATCATCAACCACAAGGGTTTCGGGACCAAATAGACATTGGCAATTTATGTTCTTTTGGTAATAGTGGGTGTGTCAGCACCAGCTTGTGCGCACCTCAACTAATCCCAAGTGGCCCTAGAGAAGAGTAAGGGAAATCCCTAGCGACCTTTAAGAGACTCGAACTGATGACCTATGGCTAGGAGACTCAAAGGGCCTAAGCCTTATTGTCGTTGAGTTAACCATTCTATCGACCTGGAGGAGGGTCACGGGAGGAGTCAAACAGGATGGCAACTGGAGTAATGTGATTGTGAAGTGAACATGTTCACTTCACAGTTCACAATCACATCGCTTCGGTTGCCATCCTCTTCACTAAATTGAACTGAACCCAATCCAAAGACTATTTAGATCCTTGCACGATGATTAAAATACTTAATTTTGATCCACAAAATATAACATAATTCGAGAATAAATTTCAATCAAGTAGCAATATATTAAAATTGATGTAAAAAGGCTTTAACATGAACATTGTATGTGAATTGAACGTCTCAGCAAAAGGAATCACAAATGCTTGTGAATTCAGATCATATTTCAAACTTAAAAGAAATGCATTTCGTATTACATTTGATTTGACCATCACATTTATTTCCTATCCCTATCTATAAACAAAATAACCACAACATACAAATCAACATCCATATGAAAATGAAAACTCCCTTCACATTCTCTACAAAAACAATCAATTTTTACGAGATATATATTATATATATATATATATATATATATATATACACTCTCTTCTTCAACCTCAAGTACATACACGTGTTATTGTCAGCAGCCGATATCAAAGTACTTTGGATCTTCAGGGAAATGGTATTCCACGTTTAACTGTCATCCGCCACCAATAAATCCGTGTTAGTTCTAACCAAATACAAACTTCAATCTCTATCCATTTCAGCTAAAGCCATAAAAAGGAATACCCTAAAACACCTCTACCCAGCTGATAAAATTCCCAGAATACTAATCAAGAAGCAGACTGATCAAAGACCGTTATTCAGATGCTATTTAGCTTCAACGATCTTCGCCAGAAGCTTGTTTGCAAAATGATCCTCATTTCTATTTCTAAGTGTTCACGGGAGCAGACTGTTTTGAACCAGAGGCATGTTGTTTTAAACTAGGGGCAGACTATTTTAAACCAGGGATAAGTACAGATGAAGGTCATTGAACTAAATTCTTTTAGAAGATCAAGCTCTTAACTGAAAACTCAGTTGAGGTCATTTATCCAAATGACCCTTTATTAGTAGGCTCAATCATAAAAGTTACTACATTCCAAGGTCCAGCATGCAAGGCTCCAATACTTCAAGGTTAACAAGAGTTTAAGATATGCAGACTTGTGTCTGCTTGCAGGACCTTGTTTCTATAATTATAGGCAGAGTTTAATGTGCAGGTTACACTCAAAAACTAACAGCAAGTTCTAGAACATGGTTGGATTAGAAAGTGACACTGCTTTTCCAACTCTCAGATAACAAGTACCATATAAATTGAACTAAACACATGGCTAGCAAAACAAATATGACTGTAGATACTGAACAGAATATGGAAGAACATTCACCCAAAAAAGATTAACATAATACATGTCGGATGAGCAATGTCAATAGTTCACAATAAAAAATCTATATATCACACATGCAATCATATAGACATCATTAACATACCTTCCCTTCGTCAGCATCTGAATGGCGCTGTGGGAACACCACTCTCAAATCGCTGCATAAGAAAAACTTCCGCTCCCCGTCGTTATCTAAGCTATTTTGTTGAGGTGTAGACAAAGGATCAGATTTGAACTTCTGAACCGATCTTGAGCATTTCCTATGAGGACATAGAAAACGAAGATGAAGAGCATAGCGTAGAGCACCAACAGTGGCAGTGTTTCCATTGATCCTTGAACATACACTATTATCTTTATCGTCAGTTCCATGATGGGAAGCGTCCTCCCAGCTGGAAACCAGGTCTCCGTCCAGCTGGCAAGCATAACCATTGCACCCACCACGTCCGTTTCCAGTTATGTTTTGACCAGAGCAACAACTTTCTGAACTTTGCAGCTCTTCTCTCCCCTGTCTGTAAGTTGGAACGGATGAGGCAAGGGTGACCTTATGCCTTAGGAAAGTCTACAAATGACAAAATAAATTTGACGTATCAATTCTGTTATATGATCAGTGGAAGTAAAGTAACTGAGGACATAAATGATGCTTAACTACCTTGTTCATGGTTAATTTGATTGCAAGACAGATATAAAGGCTTGGAAAGATAATGTTCCGTTTGCAAACTACTCGTGAATTACAAATTCACAATGCAACCTGAATTGAAGCCATGGACAGAACATGCAGACAGACAAAGACTTGCACCAATAGATGAGCTTGCAAAATGCAAACTACACTATTTTAGCTTCTTAAAGAGACCATGCTCTTTGTAACTTTAGAACTTCTAAGTATAGTATCCCCTTAAGAGGGCTGGTTGTTTAACGAATACCATAAGAAAACAGTAATACTATTTTAACATGTTTACAATCTTAAAAATCAGGCGGTCTTGATATTAACTTGCCTTTGTGCCAGCCGGCATGTCGCTCAAATCATAATTACAGAAGAAAGTATGAAGAGGTGTCTTCTCTGGATTGCTTAGAACCTGTGAGAATCAAATAAGATCCAAAAATTTACATAAGACCTTAACGTGTTGAAATCAAACTGCAAGTACGAAAAAAATCATCTATGCCATCACACTTAGCATTCAACATTTCCCAATATTATAATTCAATATACTGGTTGCTATATGATATAACCACTTGCATATGTCACTACCATAGAGGGCAACAATTTCCTCAGTTTGATCGAATGTAATAGTATAATAATTGATATAATCACTTATGTATGTCAATTCCAACAGGTGATTCACTCGGCACAACTTTTCCTCAGTTGGTAATGGAAAGGATACATAAGAATGAATAAACTGAAACTATTTGTGAAATGGGGTGCAATGAATCACCCATTGGTGCTTACCAAGGGCTTGCAGAAACAAACAAGCACAATGAGACCCCATATGCAACCTTATTTATCAAGGCAGCATAAGAAGGCCATATAAGATATTAGCAAAAGAATGCAAATAACTTGTAAAAACCATTGGAACAACTCATATAACCATCTGAGTCTTATGGCAAATATCCCTGATTACTTCCAATTTAAAGAACATCTCATATACCAGTTGTATTCGCCCTTTCATTGGAATACGCAAACGGCTCTTAGCACTTTGAGAATCATCATTGTGAAGGCCGCTTTTCCGATTTTGCCTTCTGGCCTTGCTTGATGAGGAGTTCCCTGCAAGATCTATTGACGCATGGTACAGTAAGTAACTATCTCCATCAACACTGGTAACTGCAAAGGGAAGTTTCTGTACTTTTGGTGAGAAGTTCCCCCCATTTACACTTAGTACAGCCAAAAAACCATCAATTTTCTGCAAATAAATGTAGAAAGTATGTATTAGAGATAAACTCTAGCCGCATGCAGTAAACTACAAAAACACAATTTCCCAATCCAAAAACACAGAATCCTAACCTTGCTAATGTCTCCTGATGAAAGCCGGCCAGATAACAGTGATTCTTCAAAAGAACCAACCAGTGACCTCCTAACAGGGAAACCCCTCGCTTTTCCCCTTAACATCTGCATATGGGGGATGGGTCCCAAATCTTTGTGGAAGGGCCAGCTCTTTCCTGTGTAACTTTTAGGAGAACAGGACCCAATTTCATCACATAAATAACCAATTTCTTCAAGTGACTTGCTTGCCATCCTATAATCCACTTCACTTGATGCAAATATGGTACCCAAGATCGTTTCTCTATCTGAATTCTCCACTTTGTTGGAAGATGCATGCTTTCCTTCAGTTGCCACTCCCTCAGAAAATCTTGGACCTAGGGGAGACGAAGAATGAGTCAACAAGGTTACTTTGTCTGCAGATATTGGTATAGGCCTGGTCTGTGATCTTGTCTTACTTGAGTCTTTAACATCCTTAAACCCAGGTGAAAAGAATGGCGCTAGAACTTCATTTTCCTTCAGAACCGGCCCATCGGTAGAAAGAACAGTGGGCATACAACTGTAGCTATGCAAGAGATTCTGCTCAGAGTGATCAGATTCAGGCCACACAAAATTAGAGGAATGATTACTGATTCCTATATTTGCTTTCTTATAATTCTTCACCTTGTGATCATCAGTTTTGGAATGGCCACAAACTTGGAAATTGTTGCAGCCAATATCTATATGATCACCATCAAATGGTTGGGAAGAAAGCATATTGTTCAATGGTGACAACATTCTCTTCCTGGCCATAGACACTCTAATTTCTTTTTCATTCATGTTGGTGTTACCCGGAGATGCATAAACCTGCGTGGTGGAAGCTCCATCAAATGCATCTGAGGATAAATCCTTTTTTCCAGATTCAAATCCCACAATTCTGGAAAATGGTGTCCTAAAACTTTGTACAGATTTAGGTGTTGTAATATCAAACTTATTCTTTGAACCAGTTCTTAACCCATGAAGATCCACCTTGACATCAGTGGACTCTTTAATTACAGCATCTGGAAATTTAAATTTGTCCAAGGGGGTTTTACCCCTACAATCACCAAATGGAGAATCAAAGCAATATCCAATGCTTTCTCCCGAATTCTGTGCTTTCAACTCATTCAAATCACAAGTGCCTTCATCGATTAGAGGCAAACCATCCTCCAAGATGCTTGATGTCCCTGCAATCTCAGAAGTTCCAATGTAGGAATCTTGTGGCAATCCCATAATTAAGAAATTGTTCTCCAATCGCCGAAAGCAATGTCACCACTCTATATCTTGTTCTTCTATCAAACTACTGACCACATGATTCTTAAGTAACTACCTATGAGTATTAGTGGTTCAATCAAAACATTAAACTATAAGCAAAACCTAGGTAATTTATCAACTAATCCCTTTCTCTTTTCTGCTGAACCCATGATTGGTTGTGTAGCAGTGAGCTAGCATAGCGAGCTACAATATCGATATGCACCCACACTCTGTATGCAGCCGAATTAATGTCCATGCCTGAAATGAAGCAAAATCATCTATAAGTTCTCCCAGCGTACAAAATTCAAATCATGTAGACAATACCACGAAATCAAAATCATCAGATCATGTAGGGATCATATTAAAGTGATAATGCAGAAGGAAACAGAAACGTCAAACACAAGAAAGACATTTTGAAGGAAAAAGGCGATGTATGTGAACACATTAGCACCAATCTAAACCGATCCCACCAAAACAAATGATTACAATTAAAACATCGGAACAGATGTCTTACACAGCAGAGAAACGAATAGATTACACAGGAAGACAATAATTAATTAGATCGGAGTCCAGTTTGAAGCAAAGAGTACTGAAATTGATGATCGAAAAAAGGTTAATTATACAAACAAGGATCTGGATGAGCTGGCGATGTAAAGTATTGGAACCGACGAAGAATACGGAATGACGGTGGCCGGCGATGACTCAACTACGTCGAAAATAATTAGGTGGTAGCTTTATCAATCATTTTACCGGTGATTAACAGGTTCAATGCAATGATGTACGCAAAGTAAGAAATCAAAATATGTACGCAATGTGGAGTGCAAAGTAATGAAAATGAAGGGAAGAACATGTTTTGAATTTTATTGTGATTGTTTGTATACTAGTTGTTTCTTCATCGGAATCCCAAGGGCTCTGTGTGTCTTTCAAATTTCCATTTGTATGTATATACAATATCTATCTTCCGCCACCATCTCCGGCTCCGGCTCCGGCTCCGGCTCCTCCTAATTTGGGGTTTTGGAGGAGCAGCACCACCATGGAAACGAACCAACACCCACAAAAGGAAAGGGGAAAAACAGAAGTTGCAGAATTGGGTGGGTGCGGTGGTATTTATGTGAGGAAGAAAGGGGTGTAATTGTTATTTCATTGAATTTGGAGGGTTAATTGCGAATATAAATAAAAAGAGTAAACTACAAATTTGGTCCCTATAGTTTTCCAAAAATAACACTTTTATCCATGTAGTTTTGAAATTAGAAGATGCCCATCGTGGTTTGCAAAATATGTCTGGATTTGATCCCTCCCTCTAACAACAGTTAAATAATTCTGTTTAATGAGAGACATTTTTGTTCTCTTATCGATTTTTTTTCTTTTATTCAATCAAAAACCACATGGATCAAAGTCATAATATCGATTTTGATTGGGTAAAAGACAAAAAAAAATTGATAACATAGGAAAATGTCTCTCATTTTATGGAATTTTTTAAGGATTGTTAGAAGGAATGATTAAATCTGGATGTTTTTACAGATCCTGATGGTTATTTTGTAATTTTGAAACTACATGGAAGAAAATGTTATTTTTAACAAATCACAAGGACCAATGCGTAGTTTACTCAAATAAAAATAAAAGGGTAATTGAGCTCCCAAATATATAATTGATTTAAGGTCAGTAGAGATGTATCTCGAAACGGACAACTTGAACGTTTTTTTAATTCAAATTCATGTTTATGTGCTTTAGAAACAATGTTTTAAAAACCGAGTTGACCCGATCTGTTGAACCAGGACTCGAGAAAGAGGTCGGGTCAATTGCGACCTGGTTTATGGCAATTTATGATCTGGAGTGAACCGACCGGTTTTATCAAAAAACCGATGGACCCAGTGGTTGAACCAGTTTTTTTAGCGTATTTGTTTTTTTTTAATGTATTTATGAAAAATTTATGCTTATGTGTGTGTTTTAATGTATTTTGTTGACCCGGAGGTTGAACCGGTTAAACCGTGACTCGATTACCACACCGGGTCAACCAAAAAACCGGGTTTTAAAACATTGTTTAGAAAGAAAGGTATTTCATTTATTATCAATTTTATGAAATATTTTGTCGTATTAATAATAAAGATAGAGGGTTGGGGATATTAGGGATTGTAATATTAAATGGGGGGTGCTATTTGCATCAAAAATGTGCAAATAGTCACTTCTTGTTTTCCGATCCAATCATGTGTAAATAGTCAAATTATTATTATTATTATTATTATTATCTTTATCTTTATATATATATATATATATGTGTGTGTGTGTGTGTGTTTTAATTTTATAAATTTATAAAATTTGTAACTTTTGATTTTTTTTATTCTATAAACTTATAACTTTTGATTTTATTTTATTCTATAAATTTGTAACTTTTGATTTTATTATAACTTTGTAAAATGTATTTTTCTTTTTGTAACAATTACATTTTATCATAAATTTGTAAAATGTATTTTTCTTTTAGGGATCAATTCTGTAACAAACGCCAAACGTTAGGGACAAAATCTGTAATTTACTCTGTAAGACTCAATTTTTTTAAAAAACATATAATTATTCTTACCCGAATTGAAACGTAAATAAAAATGACAACTAAAGATAGTTAAGGGTTAAAATTGTCATTAACCTAAACTCTTTATACATATACTAGGCATATACCCGCGCACGATGTGGCGCGAAAAATCGTGAAATCGAAGGAACAATTGACAAAGGTATGTATCCACTCGCGAAACATTTCGAAATCAAAATGACAACAACGTTTTATTTTAAGTTTGTATTCTTCGTCCTTATCGATACTTTAGTCATGAAAACACGGTGTTTGAGTCGTTTGGTACACTTATATGTGAATCATGCATTGACTCTGAATTAATTTGTTATGTATTTTCAATCATATTTCATTTTTGTTTTATTTTTGTCCCTATTGATGTAAGTTGTATACCTTTATAATTTATCTGATTATAAATTTTTAATTAATTCAATAAAAAAATCTAATATAAATATGTAGAGATTTGTATACCTCATTTTTTTTTTCTACAATAACCATTACAAATATTTATCGGTATGTTATCTTCTATATATATATATATATATATATAAATTGATACGTCTTTATTCTATTTTATAATAGTACTAAATCAATAAATATTCAAAAATAAACTTAATTTGAAATTATTGACGAACAAATAATAGTGGTGTAATTTATAAAAAAAAATGAAACGCGTTTTTTTAAATATTTTAGTTGGTCTATGATTATGTGTTTTTAATATGCTAAAAATAAAATAGAAAACAAATTAATTCGTAGTTATTCATAATATTTAATAGTACGGTTAAATTAAAAAGATATTCAATATTGAGCTCGTTTTAAAGTATTGACGAGAAGATTATAATGATATAACTTTTAAAAAAAGAAACATATCTTTTCATTGCATTTTTGTTCATATACGATTATTTGTGTTAACATGATAAAAGTGTGAAATGAAAAATGAAAAACCAAGGGATAGAGAATTTTATTTAGCATTTTCGCATAGGACATCAAAAACCCTAGGACCGGCCCTGCTGATTGAATATGATATGGAATAAGAATCTTACCCAGGTAAAAAGCATAACAAAGACCTAGAGTCTTACCTGGTAAGTGATGAAAAAGACTTTTACTTGGTAAGAGCTTAACAGATTTAACACACTTACCAACAATTGATTTTGATGGTCGAAAATGTTACATCACAGTTATCGATGTGCTGCTGGATAGGCTACCCCGTATTCAGAGCGAATAAAGAAGTACATGAAGCATTTACGTGTTAATTGTACTACGGATAATGTTATTTTAGAATAATCGAATGTAATATAGATTATTTTATGTTCTATTTATATGTTAAATCGCAATATTTATGTTTTATTTTTATAATTATATAATTAAAAAAAATTAGTAATATTTATATTTATAAATATTTATTTATTTTCAAATCAAAACAAAAATATATAATAAAAATTAAAAAAGAAAAAGACAACAAAAAGACGAAAAAACAAAAAAAAAAACATAATCAATTTTCAATCATTTTGGTGTATTTAGCAAAAATAAAAGTGCATTTAGCCCTCCCCTATTTAATCCCCATCTCTATCCTCTTTCCTGCTTTCAGCTCTCCATCCTAAATTCTATCGAGAAACAAGATCCCTTCCCATCCTCATCCCTATCGGGGAACGGGGATTTTTCTCCGATTATAAAATTTACTTTTTTTTAAGTAATATCTTTATAAATATCAATTTCACGTTTATATAACATATTATTCTAAAACTTTAATTAACAAAAAGTTAATTGTTGCATTGTATAAAAATGTTTCAAAAATAAATATATCAATTACAATATTTAATAATTGAAATTTTATATCTTCACGTTGTTATATTTTCAAATGTTTCTCCATAAACAATCAAACCAATTCTATAATATCTTTTCAAAATTTTCTATTACCGAAGATTGGTTATATTTATTATTTATGTGTAATATGTGTTTATTAGGTTTTTTTTTAATTATGTTATACATATTTATTTATATACTACATATAAACACTTATTACTAAATATTCAGGTTGGGGTTGAAGGATATCTCCATCCCTGGTCCATCTTCAATTAAGAATTCGGCAATTCCCATCTCGAGTTAACTTAAAGGATTCTCTAGTTAGACCAGGTTCGAGTATCAAGTTCTCTATGGGATATGAGTTTTTTGTCATCTCTAATTAATAGGTTCAATATTTATCTTGTATTTAAGCTTGTTTACTAATTAGTCTAATGGAGTTTATATATAGCTTTAAGAAATTATATGTATGTAATAGTATGTTATAAGTTTGAATTTTAAAAGATTTTAAGAATATAAAGTAAATATTTTATTTTATACTAGAAGCGTACTCGCTTAATGCAGCGAGATACATCACGATTTTAATGTTTCTTTTTATTTTTTGTTTTTTTATCGATTTACAGTACGATTTTGGATGATTTTTAGAGAGTGATAATGTTTTTTTTTTTTTTATAAATTTGTTTAATTTAGGCTTAATAATATAATGTTTTTTATATAAAAAGAATTAAGTAGTTTGTTAAAATTCATTAATTATCTTATATATTTTAAATTTTTTATATTTAAATTGAGATGTTTATCCTGTTTTGATTATGTTTATCAGAATTCAAATTTCATAATTTTAGGGTTTGGGGATTAGAGATAAGGATTTTGGGGGATAAGGATGGAATTTATCAATTAGGGTTAAAAGCATTTAAAAGTAGTACATATTGTTTCATTAGTTGTTTTTAAGAGATTTTAAGTAGATTAACATTAAATAATAGTACATAATGCTTAATATGTTGTTTTTAAAAGTTTTTTATGTCTCTTTTATAATATAGTATAAGATTAATATGAATATATTTCCAGGTAAATATATTTGTGGTTGAAATTTAAAAACCCAGGTTAAGAATTAATTCTTTATCGATATAAGTATTATAGTAAAGAGAATAAAATACTTATTTTTCATATAATTTGTTTAATCTAAAAATTAATTATATTTTAAATAAATAATAGTTTTTAGAAAAATGAGATAGATATTACCTTATCAATTTATTTTATAGAGTTGTAAGTAATTGTATATATATGTTACAATAACTTATAATTTTAAATTTTAAAATGTTTATATTAACAAATGATACATGACACTTCTTATGTTTTAAAATAAATGTCCTTTTTTTCAAAAAAATAATAAATAAATAAATAAATGTCCACAGTGAAAAAGACATAATTAAAAAAAATGTAATTATTTCACTTTTTAATCAATCGAAAAAAAATACCCTTAATTATGTAGATTTTTTTTCATTTCATAATTAATGGTAAAATGAGAAAGTAAATACTTACTTTTGATAAACACTCATTTTGAAATAAACTAAAATAATAATATAGATACTTATTCTGGGATAGAGAGAATACTTAATAAGTTGTTTTTAGTAACTGTAGTGTATACAATTTAATATAATAAGTAGAACTTGTTACCATTTTCTTTTTATTTAGGCTATGTTCGGCAAACTAGCTTTTTTTTTTGAAAGGGTATCCTAGATCTATGGCCTAGACTAATCCCTGACAATTAGGGCCTTTGGCCCAGCTGCTAAAGCGTGCAGCCCTTAGTTTATCCTCAGTGGTCACAAGTGCTGCTAGTGGGGCTCGAACCTGGGTTGAGCGCTATGAACTCCCCAAGCCTTTACCACCACACCACAGCCCTTGTGGTTTCAGCAAAACTAGCTTATAAGCTAGCTTTTCAAAACGCTACTTTGAGTAACGTTTCAATAAGTTAGCTTATAGTCATCCGAACGTGTACCAGGGAAGAACGTGTACCAGGGAAAAAAGTTATCTTATAAGCTAACTTTTTTTGCCGAACATAGCCTTAATCCATACATTTGCATGTCAAATATATTCTTAATAAATTTTATACTTTATTAGTGGCAACTTACCAAACGCTCTTTTGAGTAAGCGTTTATCGGTAAAATTCAACACTATCACTTACTTAATAGGTAATATTTTACTCCACAAAAAGGGTATCGTATGCAACAATTTTCCCCGTAAGCGCTAACTGTGTTAAGAGTCTTCGCCTTCACATATCGGGTAAGATTCTCGGTCCTTGTCATAACTCTTACCAGATAAGATTTTTAATCCTTACCATATCCGGTAAAATAATATGACTTAATAAATACTAAAGTCTAAATACTAACTGAGTAAACATTTAGTAAATGACCGGTAAGTAACAACAACTATTCATGTCAAAACGTTCACGATTCTATATTTCCATGTTGCTTGTCTCTGTTCGGCTAAAGCAAAAGCACAAGCACTGGTACACATGTTTGTCTGTTTTCTTCTTTTCCCATTTTAAACATGATTATCTTTATTTACCATCATTATAGTATATTAATAAAACAAATTATATTACAATCATTTTTAACTAGAAGCGTACTCGCGCAATGCAGCGAGATACATCACGATTTTAATGTTTTTTTTTTGTTTTTTTTAACGATTTACAGTACGATTTTGAATTATTTTGAGAAAGTGATAATGTTTTTATAATTTTGTTTAATTTAGGCATAATAATATAATGTTTTTTTATATAAAAAAATTAAGTATTTTGTTAGAATTCAATGATTATTTTATATATTTTAATGACATCTAGAAAAAATAACCAATTACATATTTAATAATATAATTAAAACAAATTTATAGTAATATAATATATTAATTAATAGTGATACATGGAATTTGCATAAAAGAAAGACCCTA
Organism: Arctium minus; assembly: GCA_954870635.1. Taxonomy (NCBI): domain Eukaryota; kingdom Viridiplantae; phylum Streptophyta; class Magnoliopsida; order Asterales; family Asteraceae; genus Arctium; species Arctium minus. The sequence goes on along the minus strand of OX941083.1, from coordinate 118,400,107 downwards.
CACATACCAAATTGGTGGTTGTAAAAGTTTGCAGTAATAATATGTATCTTGTGCTTTGATATTTGTAAATTAAGAGATTTTTAAAATCTTGCATAAAATGATGGTACATTGTGCGTAATAATTTGTATTTAAGAGTTTTTTATCCGTACTTTATAATATAGTATAGATAGATTGTAGCTAATTAAGAAATATACAATATTTAATTTCACAGCTAGAGGTCAAGACCCACAAGTTGTAATTTGTTTGAAAACTCTGTTACGCACGACGCCACGTCTATACCAAACAACACAATATTTTTTTTACCATTTTTTCAGCATTTTAAGATCTAAAATAAACTATCGATAGTTTAGTATACTAGACAGAACAGAACAGAACAAAAATAAAAATCATTATTCCATGTCTTGCGAAACTTTTATGTGGAACAGACAAGAATAAAGTAGAACATTTGTTTTTTATGTGTTATGTCCTATCTAGTTCTATCTTACCAAATATTGATCGGTTGTTCTTTCCTGTTCTACCTGTCTAGATACCAAACGCCACCCTTATTGTTTAACCACTTTAAAAGACATCATAATTCATAAGATTGTAAAATCCTTTAAAAAAAATTCCCAAATTTACCAACCCAAACAATTCCGGTGTATCTATATCCCACCAGGGATGGGGTTTGGGAGTGAGATTTGTTAGATGTTTTCACTTCTCATATATAGAATAACATGTGGAGATTTCGATAACAAAACACATATAAGAACAAATCAATGAAAACACATACGAATTATAAGAAACGAATAATATAAACATAAAAGGAAGAACGTTGAGTCGAGATTTAGATCTCTTTCCTTGAGACAAAATCATCCCGTATTTGCCGACGGAGTTAAACGACGATATGTCTCCCAGGATACAACAACGTATGCGTACCTTCGTCAATCGTGGCACCGATGTTTGAAGTCGATCGAACTCGATAATGTGCTACTCCCCTTTATTGTTGAGACTCAAAGAAAAACCAAAAACACACAAACCAAATATGGTAGAAAAACATTAAAAACTTCACCGAGACTCTAAGGTATATATAGGTGAATATGGATAAGAAGTTGGGGTAGTTTTTCAACCATAAAAAACTGTCAATTAAATTTAAAAACAGAAAAACTAAAAACAGAAAAATAGAAAACTGAAATTCCATTTAAAATATCCAACAAGATTTACGTAGAGCTGACCTCCATCCCAAAGAGTTGACAAAAAACATGAAAAATAAGGCCAAATTTATATACTTTAAACAGTTAGAGAGCATAATCAGAGATGGGCACATGCTAAATTACATTGTACTCATCAGCAGTATCCCAAACAAATGCTATACACAAAGCCTTGTTGCATGAAAGATACCCTAAAATGGCCTGGCAGCTTCTTCCATCATCTTCTTTACTCTCATAAGTTTTTCTAATTCTGTTAGGACCTGCAAAAACCACCAAAAGTTGTAGAGGTCAAAACTGTATACATCTCATCCTCTGCTTTCGAGCAGGATATACTGGGTTTGTTTGGTTTGATTTGGTTTAGGCTTTGTGTATGTATTTGTTCGGGTTCATATATGACGTAAAGTATTGATTGAGGCATCCCTTTTGAATAGAGAACCAGTCGTTTTGTGAAAATGATGTCATCTAAGCCCCACCGCATGATTGTTAGCTTCTTCGGAGTGAGTGGATGAAAAGCCATCTGTCGGACTTGTTTTTGTTTTCCGGGTTGAGCGATATTTTGAACCATTAAGTGCGTCTCCTATAATTCTTGTACTCTTGGAAACCAGGGAAATCTAATGTATTGAGTATAAGATTTATAGGTTACGAGTAGGAACTAGATTTCGAGGACGAAATCTTTTCTAAGGTTGGGAGAATTGTAACACCCCGATTTTTGGAAGGTATAATTTCAAGCTAATACAGAAATCGGTATTTTAAGGGAAAAGAAGAAATAGTTTTTCACCTCCAAGCCCATCTCTTCCATGCTAACAGTTTCTATATCATCATAACCCAACTGACCAGCAACTTCTGCTAACACAAACAAAACTCTTACAACTCCATACACCGACTAATGGTATAAAAAAGAACTAGTTTTGTGGGGACATACTCTGGAGGGAAATGGTTGCATCTGCTACAGCATATCCTCCTTGCAATTCTTCATAGAGCATGGCTAGCCGACTTAACACCTGCTTATCGTTCATAAAATGGTAAATTGGTATTCAGTATCCCATCGCAGGCTCCGGTGACCAAGTTTTTGGCCATGTTTCGAAACCATAAGCCAACATAATTTTTAAACATATTGAAAAAGCCTGTTTGGCTAGTCATAAGCTCAGGGACGGATCCAGAAAATTTTTCATACGGTGGCACCATATAATATAGAGAAAAAATAATTATAAAAAACACGGTTTTTATCGACGTGACTTCATCTTTTTACCGACGTTTAATATTGCCTCGTGTATTTTAGCCTAATTCCACCATTTCGAGGGAATTTTAAGTTTTTTTTTATCGATTTCGATGATTTTTTCGGTTTTTTTGGTTGATTTCAAGAGTTTTCTTCGGGTTTTTGGTTGATTTCAAGAGTTTTTTTTGGTTTTTTGGTTGATTACGAGGTACGGTTGCACCTTATTGAAGCTTCCAAAATAATACGGTAGCACCTTTCAAAACGATACGGTTGCACCTTTAACGAACCTAAATTTTTTTACCCTTATTTGAAGAAATCATATGGTGGCACGTGCCACCATATCTAACACTATAGATCCGTCCATGCATAAGCTAGCTTATTGAAATACTACTCCAGTAGCGTGTCAATAAGCTCAAAGGGCTTTTTTCCAATTATGCCCCTTATTTTTTTAGGTCTTTTTACATTGTTATAAAACTTATCAGCTAGTTTTCACTAAACATGATTATTTTATCAACTAACTTTTCAGTCAACAACTAACTTTTCAGCAAATTTGCCAAACAATCATAGCCTTAAGCATCCGCTGAAATTTGAGGCCTACCTCAGAATGAGATGCGGACGATGAAATCTCTGATCCAATAAATCGAGTCCCATCTTCGACTATTTCCTTGGCTACCATATCCAAAGGAACATCTACCCAGATTGAGATACCATGTCTCAAAAGTGACCTGTAAGATGCTTACTTTCAGTTATATGGGTTATGAAGAAAAGAAATGTAACTTTGAACAACCTTAGCTTTTAGCACAACAGATAGAAACAGGTACAAGTTACCTCCCTAGAGGTCAAGGGTTCAAGTCACACCAAAGATGAAGAGTGTGTGTGTTTTGCCATATATAGATATTATATACTTAAGACATAGATATATAGGATCAGATTCAGTGGAAACCTCAAAAAAACGGAAAACTGAGGAACACCCTGGTAGCCCTTCATCTGGACGGTATGCACTTGTGCACTGCATACGAGTAATTTGTAACATGCACACGTGCTTACCGTCCAGATGAAGGGCTACCAGGGTGTTCGTCAGTTTTCCATTTTTTGAGGTTTTCCCTTGAACCTCCCCCCTCCCCCTTCTCTCTCTCTCTCTCTCTATATATATATATATATATATACTTGAGAAAAACACATACAAGTTGGTTGAGTTCCGAACAGCACCATCTCCGGCAGAAACAACCAGGCGCCCCATTGACGATAATTGCCTCAACACTTCAGTCTGTAAGTTGCACATGCCGTTACCCAAGACTTCATGTATAGGGAACAAATGATAATATATTTCCCTATAATGTGTCCAATATCGGGCATTTGGGAAACTGGAAAGCTAGACACTTTAGAGAGAAAGAGAAAGGATAATGACAGAAATACCTCTGATTCACGGAATCCAACTTTATCCATGTCTAGAAGTTCTTTTGCTGCAGCTTCACCACCCGCAGCTTGCACAACCAAATGATCGCTGCATTTGAGCTACCATGTCTTTAGAATAATCACTCTTCTTTGAGTATAAATCAAAATTGAGAAAAAAAAGGTACCTATCAAAAAAGCAATATCGAAGTGCATCTGCCAGAAGTTCCCCCAGTCTTGTTTTCATAGTGCTGTTCATACCTATTTTTTTTTTTATCAAGAGAGAAGATGCTTATTCATATACACAGATTTCAGCAACATGGTCTGGAAAACTAGAACTTACCAACAAGATATATGGAAGTTCCTTTCAATCCAGGGGATATATCTATTGCCTTCTTCTGAATATAGATACCAAACAGTTACAATAATATCATACAAACAAGGGAAAATTGCATGAAAATTATTCGATTCCTATATTATGTAAAGTACTTTCAAAACGATCATTTTGCCACCTAAAATGTGACATCTCTATTGTTTAGATACATGGTCTACATCTCATAATGCATGAAAATGCAACATACCTTGGTCTAATTCCTATGTTATATAACATAGGTCTAAATGTTCAAAAATGGAGGTTCGGAAAGTACATAGCACAAAATTGGAATTGTATCAAAGTACATTGCATTTTCATGCAATTTTCCCTATCAACGACAACAAATTGAATATTGTTATGTTTTCTATCACTACTTATCCATTTCCATCAAAATAATAGAAAAGAAATGAACTTATCCTCGGTGCTTAGTTATAATCATTCATTTTGAAGACAATTTCAAAATTGTTAAGTCATGTGGGATAGGGAAATCACCTTGACAGCTAACATGGGATCAACCTCCAAAGCCTTAACTGCAGAACCTTCATTACAAGAAGATGTAAGGGGTAAATTAAACACAGATGATGTTCAATGTTATACAAAGCTCTTAAGGTTGTGTGTAACAGTTCTAAAAGCCAAGAAAACATCAAAGAAACACCCCCCCTTCCCTTTTGCAAATACAAAAGTTATTCCTTTTCAAACAAGAACCCTAGTTAACATAAACTGTCTTAAGCCACTGAATCGTAGTATTCCTTATCTCTGTTAATTTCTGATGGTGAAATTGAAAAGCAGCAAGTATAACTCAAATGAAGGAATTTAATCAAACACTTGGCGTGCAATGACAAGTATCGAAGGAGTGTTGGGTGACCTGAAACACCATCGTCGAGAAGGGAGCAGGAGGCGGCGAAGAGTTTGCGAGGGGTAGTAGTGTTAATGGAGGTTGGAGAGAGTGATGAAATTCGATTGCGAGTGGCGATTGGGGAAGAAAAATGGAAGGGTTTTAAGAAAGTGGAGGATGTTTGGATGATGATCATTATTTCCACTCCAATCCACAAAGATTCGAGTAGTTTCAGCTTTTGCAGTTGGTCCAAATCCAACCCTCCTTTCCTTAAAATATAAGTATTTCTTTTCTTTTGAAACTATATCTTTAAATAATTTGTTTGTTTATAATACTTTAGAGGGAATTTAATTAAAATGTCCTCCTTTGAAAAATCAGTACCCAATATGTCCCAAATCTTGTTATTTTTGCCAAAATATCACCTAGGTCCGCGTTTTTCACTGTTACACGCGGACCTGGTCCGCGTTTTGTCCGCGTTCACTATTACACGCGGACTTGGGTCGCGTTTGGCTTCAATGCACGGGGACGAGTGTTTGGGCCGCGTTTTTCACTGTTACACGCGGACTTGGTCCGCGTTTTGTCCGTGTTTCACCCTATAAACGAGTATTTGGTCCGCGTTTGGCTTCCATTAACCGAGAAACGGCATTCACTGTGAAACGCGGATCTGGGCCGCGTTTTTTACTGTTCAACGCGTACTTGGGGGCCGGTCCATAACATTGTTTAGGGTTTAGTAACAGATCAACGGTGTGGATTGATTAATTTATTAGGGTTTTATATGATACCTCCTATAAATAAGTGAGGTCCCCCCCCCCCCCCATAACCCCACCACCATCACTCTCAAAGGGATCCCATCTCTTTCACTCTCTCAAATATATCGTGTATTACACACGCTCGGATCTCGGCTCGGTTGGTTAGCATTTATAAAAGTCGGATATGGGTCGACCACTTTCTTCGGTAAGTTTTCTTTAACCGCGTTTTAATTTTATATTTATTTTAGTGATTATGTGTTAATTTTAGAGTGTTGCGTTTATGTTGATAATATGTTAGAGGTTGCGTTAATTTTAGTTTTACATATTACGTTGATTTTAGAGATTGCGTTAATTTTAGGATTGCGTTAATTTTATAAAAATATTGTAGAGATTGCGTTAATCTTAGAGATTGCGGTTTTTTTTTTTGTATAAAAAAAATGTAGAGATTGGGTTTGTTTTAGAGATTGCGTTAATTTTAGAAATTGCGTTTTTTTTTTTATAAAAACTGTAGAGATTGGGTTTGTTTTAGGGATTGCGCTCATTTTATAAAATAATTGTAGAGATTGCGTTAATTTTAGAGATTGCGTTTTTTTTTTTTTGTATAAAAACTGTAGAGATTGGGTTTGTTTTAGGGATTGCGCTCATTTTATAAAATAATTGTAGAGATTGCGTTTTTTTTTTTTGTATAAAAAAGTGTAGAGATTGGGTTTGTTTTAGGGATTGCGCTCATTTTATAAAATAATTATAGAGATTGCGTTAATTTTAGAGATTACGTTTTTTTTTTTTGTATAAAAACTGTAGAGATTGGGTTTGTTTTAGGGATTGCGTTCATTTTATAAAATTATTGTAGAGATTGCGTTAATTTTAGAGATTGCGTTTTTTTTTGTATAAAAACTGTAGAGATTGGGTTTGTTTTAGGGATTGCGTTCATTTTATAAAATAATTGTAGAGATTGCGTTAATTTTAGAGATTGCGTTTTTTTTTTGTATAAAAAAGTGTAGAGATTGGGTTTGTTTTAGGGATTGCACTCATTTTATAAAATAATTGTAGAGATTGCGTTAATTTTAGAGATTGCATTTTTTTTTGTATAAAAACTGTAGAGATTGGGTTTGTTTTAGAGATTGGCTTTGTTTTAGGGATTGCGTTCATTTTATAAAATTAATGTAGAGATTGCGTTAATTTTAGAGATTGCGTTTTTTTAATAAAAAAAATTGTAGATTATGCGTTAATTTTAGAGATTGCGTTAATTTTATAAAAATATAGTAGAGATTGCGTTAATCTTAGACATTGCGTTTTTTTTATAAAAATATTGTAGAGATTGCGTTTTTTTTAGGGGTTACGTTCATTGTATAAAATTATTGTAGAAATTGCGTTAATTTTAGTTGCCTAAAACCGAAATAAAAAAAACCGCAACATATCGATTTGGATTTTGTCAAACGGGTGTAAATAGCCCTAAGGTTTTTAGGGATTTAAGAAATCCACGTGGTTCCCCTACTACCTGGAAATCCAATAGATTCAGTGGTTTATTTTTTATAAAAATAACCAATGGACGAAATAAACAAAATGTACATCGTTAGTTATAAGTTAGGTGCGTTGACAACATCCTTGCATTACTATGTAGGATGATTTTGATAACGTCGATCTTTCGTTCAAATGCCGCATCGCCATGGTAAAGGAAATTAGAGATGCTTTTGAAGCGTGTCCACCTGAACGGGCACAACGTTTACACGAAATGTTTAGCCGCACATCTTTCGGGCCATGGCTCGAGCTTACCAATATTGGACAGGACCCCCTTCTAGTACACATGTTTTTACAGATGGAGGTCGAGGTTGCGAGACCACAGCCAGAGGAATTGTATTTCCACGTGTGTGGGACTCGCATACACTTTGGTCGTCGTGAGTTCTGTATTGTAACAGGACTCCTTTTCGGACAAATACCCGACCTTCCTACCTTGACAGATGAGTCATTCGTTAGTAGGGTTTGGCCCGGACTTGCACCAGGTATCTTGACGCTGAGAACCGTCCTCCAGACGATGAGAACTGGTCTGGGTGCGATATCCGATGAGGATGTTGTGCGTGTTTGCTTGGTGGTGATGGCGGAGTTGATGTTCATGGGTCGTGATCCAAGGCTGCCGGTTTCCTCTACTGTACTTATCGCTGTCGATGACTTGGAGAGGTTTAACCGCTATCCGTGGGGTAGCTACATCTGGAGTCACTCATACAAAGGACTCCACGGTGCCATTGCCAGACGCAAGTAGAAGAACCAACAAAACAACAAGATGACGTTGAACGGGTTTGCACACGCCCTAAAGGTTAGATAAGTACAATAACATAAATATCAATTCATTAACTAATTTTGCTAATTTTGGATTTATTCTAACGTACTTGTTCAATTTATGTAATTCCAGATATGGATCTTGGAGATGTTTCCTGCCTGCCGGCAAAATTTCACCAAGCGCTCCGACAGGTTGATTAGGGGAACCAAATGGGATCGAGATGCTGTCCTTAGTAAGTCTGCATGCATTGGGATCTTCAACTCAGCTTTGAGCGTACGCCCTCTTACTATATTTTTAATTGTAGTAATTAAAAAACTATTTGTGATTTATATGTCTTATAATTTTTTTAGGTTGGAAATGCGCCATATGCGGAACTGAGGCCTACTCAGACTCAGCAGCAGTCGAGTTGGTTTCGACGGAGCGTCGCCTTTCTTGAAAGTTCGGCGGGCAGGAGACCGACAAAGAGGTCCCGACGTAGAGATCCTGATCCCGATGACAATGATGACGATGATGACGATGATGATGAAGATGACGATGATGGCACGCGACGTCAGGCTCCCCCTAGCTCTAGCTATCAAGCTCCCCCTAGCTCTAGCTATCAGGCTCCTCCTAGCCCCACCTATCAAGCTCCCCCTAGCCCCACCCATCATAGGATGCCTGATATAGACCCATACCAAGATAAGTGGGAGTACATGACCTCCGTGGACAGACGCGTAAGAGACCTCGAGGCCCTCGATATGGACAGACGCATAAGAGATCTCGAGGCCCTCACCGCACACCTTCGCCACACTCACGTTAGTGTTTAACTTAATTTGGGGATATTACGCCCAATACTTTAATATTGGTTTGTGTATTGATATTACGTTCCATGATTGTATTAGGTGTCGACGAACATGGCGCCCACTTACATGTCACCTGGGCAAATGTATGGGTACACGGGTGCGGCATATGCGACCACATCATCCCAGCAAAATGTAGGTTATTTTTTTGTTATTACGTTTGAAATTAATTATTAAGAGTGCTCATTATAATCCATGTCACCAGGTTGGGATGACAAGTATGACGCCATCCTACACGTCACCGGGGTACACACAGGCGGCAGCAGGAGGAAACTACCCTTTTTCGACCCCATCATTCCAGCAAAATGTAAGTTACGACGAGTGCTCATTGTTGTTCTTTTTTTGTTATTACGTTTGAAGATTTTTATTAAGAGTGCTCATCATAATCCATGTCACCAGTTTGGGATGACAAGTACGAGGCCAGCCTACACGTCGCCGGGGTACACACAGGCGGCAACCGGAGGAAACTACCATTTCTCGACCCCATCATTCCAGCAAAATGTAAGTTACGACGAGTGCTTATGGAAGGAGCCCTGTCGGACATAAACACCAACCCTTCCGGGGCTCTGGTACATTCCCGCAACATGTTCAGAAACCAACCCCACTCCTCCCCCGTCTCGGACTTGCCTACTCCGAAAGCCAATGGCACAATGTTGTTATTTCCCTCCATGGCAACCGCCAAGAACATCATACCCAGGTAATGCCCCTTTAAATGGGCAGCGTCTATTACAAGGACAGGACGCAGATTTGTCAAAAACGTCCGGATCTGCAATAAACGTACGTGGTTATTATTTGTAAATGTTAAAATTCATAATATGTAAAGCTACGACGATTTAATATACTTACCGCACATCCAAGTGCAGCGAAACACAATTCGAAACGTCCGTTTGAATCTGTCCTTATTCTGGTGCGTGTACCCGAATTCTTCAGCTCCAAGTTATATAAATACGCAGGGAGTCGTTCGTACGACTCCTCGGAAGTGCCTCTCACCATTAGTAGTGCCTTGCATCGAGCACGCCATCCTTGGTGGTAACCAATGTTGATCCCGTACTGCTGATTTATATCGTTGACGATGTCCTTCGGCCGAAATGACCTGCTAGTTTCAAGAAACTTGTCTTTCAGTATGTGGCCCAAAGTCCTTTTGTTGGCCTGCCGGTGGCTGGCATTTAGTTGTGTCCTCGAACATGTGTGTACGTCGTTCAGCTTTCTAACGACAAACAACCATCCTTTAGGGCCCACGGACTTCGCGGACATACTCCATTCACAATTTTGTTGGTTACAGATAGCCTTGTATCTGCGTTTGTCGGATTTCTTCGCTCTAAACACGAAACCCTCTCGCAAGAACTTCATTCCCAACTGTACGGTCATTTCCTCCTTCGTATGAAATATTTGACCTTCATGTATAGTTGTACTACGATTGTAAGGTGCGGGTTGGTAGGCTGGTATATGGGTCTCCGGGTTAGGAAGGGAAGGGGGCATATCAAAATAATCGTTTAACGCACCAAATGATTTATTGCTAGGGGTATATGTTTCTTCGTCCTCGTCATTATCGGTATCTGATCTGTCCAGATCAGATATACCAGTTGTGAAAACATGTGTTTCGTCATCAGCAACTCCAACAAACTGTCTTTTTGGGTCTTCTTCTTCTTTTTTTTCTTCTTCTTCTTCTAGTTGCGTCTCCGGAACAACTTCGGGATAAGATTCGTTAGGACGATATGCATGATCAGAATAAAGTGTGGTGTCGTAGGATGCCTGAAATTGAGAGTCAGGCTCCAGTTGACTACCACCGACATGGATTTCGTCATCATCTTTGTCATCACCTTCGTCATCATCTTCGTCATCGCCCATCAATGGTGCGACATACACAAAAAGTTGTGGAGGTATTTCTGAATCGGCTGCAAGTAGCATAAAACCAAGGATTTCGTCATGGTTGGTTATCTCCATCAGTGAGCCATCTGCACGTCTGAACACCAACTTGCAAGCAGCAGAATCTCCGATTCCACACTTTCCCACGACGTAATCGATAAACGTCTTATACGAAACCATTATTGGAATATATACACCACGCTTTGTGTAGCCAATATAATCCCACCCATTGTTGTTTTGCACCCATTGACCATCGAAACATAATAAGACTCTAGTTTTTTGAACAGATGAACTCATTTTTTCAGTAGTATGAAAAATGAAGCAATTCAAGTGGATGTGATGAACGATTTTGCATCTAATCTTACTAATCTTTATAGGAAAAATTGAATGGAGAAAATGAATGTGAACCACATATTCAATGACAATGGTACACTTATTGTATGAGAATCAGACTAAAATGTGGAAAAAAACAGTAAAATCATTCAAAAAATACGTCACAAACAGTTGACCACACATGAAATCATAGGCCTGAAACCCTAATTTTCCAAACCCTAATACGCTTTACACTATTAAAAGCGGACCTAACCCTCGTTTTTTAACAAAAAACGCGGCCCCAACCCGCGTGTAACAGTGAAAAACGCGGGGTCAACCCTCGTCCCCGTGCAATGAAGCCAAACGCGGTCCAAGTCCGCGTGTAACTCTCGAACGCGGCCAAAACGCGGCCCAAGTCCGCGCGTGTAACTCTCGAACGCGGCCAAAACGCGGCCCAAGTCCGCGTGTAATAGTGAACGCGGACAAAACGCGGACCAGGTCCGCGTGTAACAGTGAAAAACGCGGACCTAGGGGGTATTTTGGCAAAAATAACAAGATTTGGGGCATATTGGGTACTGATTTTTCAATAGAGGGCATTTTAATTAAATTCCCTACTTTATATATTAGCAATGTTATAAATTATTACTAGAAATGTACTCGCGCAATGCAGCTAGATACATCACGATTTTAATGTTTCATTTTATTTTATGTTTTTTGTCGATTTACATTACGATTTTGGATGGTTGTGAAAGAGTGATAATGATTTTTTTATATAAATTTGTTTAATTTAGACTTAATAATATAATGTAATTTATTTTGATTTAATAATATATATTTTTTTATAAAATATTCTGTAAGATTTTTTAATTATATTTTAGATTTTTTATATCTAAAATATGCTGAGAGTTATTTTAGGGGAGTTAAAGTGGGAAATGATTTTAGGGGAGTTAAAATGGTTAGAGATAATGATTGAAAATTAATGAATAACATTAAATGTAGTACATACAACTTTTATAACTGTTTTTTAAGTAATTAACATTAAATAGCGGTACATTAAGCTTTAAGACTTGTTTTTAAGAGTTTTTTATGTCATATTTATAATATAGTATAGATTAGAATTGATCAGAAAATTTTAAGATTTGTTTTATTAAATGGTATTGAAGTATTTGAAGAATAGCAAGAATAAAAGAGAAAAATTTAGAAAAACCCACCTGATTTTTTGTTTTTTAATAAAAATGTTATTGAACTTTTTCAAATTTGAATGATTAAGTCCTTAAACATTTTTTTAAATAAATAGACCATTAAACTTTTAAAAATTGATTACATACATCATTTTAATCCAAAAAAAGCTATCTATATCCGACTAGGAAAGTTTTAAGGTAAAAAAAACGTAAGTTAGTTTTACTGTACCCAAACCTTGAGTCATTTAAACACATCGTACCCACGATATTGCTCCCCCCATTACCCCTCGCCACCCAAGCCGACTTCCTTTCTCCATATTGTCGTTGTCATTGGCCCTGCCATCGATTTTGCTCTTTTTGATATGTTTTTTGTTTTTTGATTCTCTCTCTTTTACAACAATTTAATGTAATACATATAAACAAGAAGGGAAAATCGAAAAACAAAAGGACTAATCAAAGAGAGAGAGAGAGAGAGAGTGAGAGAGATCAATGGCAGGAGCAAACGACGGGTGATAGATAGCGGACAACGATGGGGCGACAAAGAGTGGTGACGGGGAGCATGGCGTTGCGTGTGAGAATGAATGATAACATTGCATGCGAGGGGTTCGTATCATATAGGGTTTGAGAACCATAAAATTGATTTAAGTTTTTTTTTACATGTAGCTTTTTTGGGTTAAAAGAATGTAGTTAACCAATTTCTAAAATTTCGGTAGTTTATTTATTCAGACAAAATATTCAAGAACTTAATAATTCAAAATGAAAATGTTTAACGATTTTTTCATTAAAAAATTTTTAAAGACTTAATCAAGCAAACCAGAAAATGTCGTGGGTTTTTATGAACTTTTTCCCAAAATAAAAAGATGAACAAGCAGTTTCGTTTTCTTGTTTTTAATTCTTTTACAAATACTTTAAATTTATAACTTAGAAGGTTTTAAAAAATTCTGATGATTTTATATTTGTTGTATACAAAGTTATGGTCGATCTTTATTTGTGAATTAGGTAAAATAAATCTAAGTGATAATAAATCAAATCAAACATGGTTAGTATATTTTATGTGAAAATAAGATCTAAAAGAATAAGACAGATTAAGATCTTGTTAAACCTATAGCATTTGGGTATGCGATGAATCAACGAAAATAGGAGAAATTTCGTGATACCAAATCCGTGTGACTAATCTAAAATACCACTGAACATAGACATTGAAGTTGAACATAACTCCTTCGGTGACTGCTCCCTAACCCTGTCATACGACGACACCTAATGGCTCCGAGTTCAAGTTAACTTGTACAAGTGTGCACTACACACCTCCCAACACGTATTATAGCTTAACTGACACCCCTTTACGACCTGTTTCTTAGCAGCTTAATGAGCTTAGGATTCACAACTTATTCAGTCAACTCTACATTGCTTTTTGGTAGTGGATTAACGAAGTAACTTATTCAACGAGCTTCTTAAGAAATCCAAGTTTTTTTCTAAACATGTCCCTTTCAATTAAAAAAACACATTCATTCCAGATTTCCATCTATAAAAATACCCTCCCACACAAAAACCTTCACAATCTATCCAAAGAGATTAATCCACACATACAACTTTATACATACAAGACCTAATAGAAAATGGACAGTCTCTTATTAATCCAATTACAAAAAACGACTTGATGACACTAAAATCATTACCAGATCTTTCCTGTAGAGGAGCGAGGATAAGAAAGAAACTTCATAAATCTTTATAATGTGTTTAACCAAGATAAACCACGAAATGTCATTATATGTACAAACTTGTAACCCCAAAACCAGCACAATGAAAAAACTGTATAAGTTGACCATTCAACCTAAAAAAATATGTTAAACTTCCAAAACAATCCAGCTTCCACCTGCATCCACATAGATCCCATTCAATCAAAACATGAATACATAGGAAATGCCTTTTTCAACTAGGGAAAACAAACTTGAAGAACAAAAAACATGAGGATTATGTGTCAACTTATACATGAGCAGTTTGGTAGTGATGCTTTTATGGAGTTTAACAAAACTGATTCGCTTATGATCTTTAATTGGTAACGTGTTAGAAGTTGTTACAGATAATTGATTCCCAAACTAAATGTAAAATTACTTAATAAGATACTTGTTTTGGTCCGATTCTTGAAATCGAAATAATCACTTTAAAAACGCACATCTAAACACCCTGTAGGCTTCCTGTTCGAAAGCAAAATGGGTGTGAGCAAAGGAGGAGAAAATACTTCCTCTCGTTTGCCAACTGTAATTTGTGAGGACTCTATACGTTTTAGAACCTTCGCACTCGGGTTGCTAGAATGTATGAAAAAACTTCTAGAAACAACCCAAGGAGGAGGTAAGACTTAGGAAGTTCATGAAGCTCATTTATCTTGGGTGAAGATAGAGGCTGAGGTGAAACGCTAGTTCCGCAGACGAAGCCGGACTGTTAGCGGTTGCAATCTTACCATAAAATGACTTAGTTGGTGGCAATGGACCAGAGTAAGGGGCATTTACCCAACGCTTAACGCTTACCCGGTAAGAGTCAACACCTTCATTTAACTTGTTGGATAAGATTTTAGTCTATTAAAACGACATCGTATGTAACATTTTTATCCGTTAAGTACTTGTCGAGTAAGCGTCGTCACTCTCACTTACCAGGTAAGACTATTAGTTCTTGTCATCGCTCTTAACGGGTAAGATTCTCAATCCTTGTCATGTTTCATTCGGTAAGGTAATGTGACCCAATAAGCACTTACCAGATAAGCGATTAGTATATGGCCCCTAAGCTTGTCTTTTGTCTGCTTTACTATCTTAAAATACCGTATATAAGATATAGAGTGTCTTGTGCATCTCTTCTTAGACAAGCCTAGTAGGCAAGGGAATTGTTATAGCAAGCATGAGCGGGAATGAGCAATGACTTGAGTTTCGTTTTAAAGTTCGAGTGGGGGTAGCGTTTCAGTATTAAACAAAGCCATCCACCTCGGCATATGTCTTGTAAAGTCAGTCGTCACGCAGAAAAGTCTTTTCATCGTATAACAAGGCTATGCGTAGATAGGCCTAACATTATGGACATGAGCCCTCTCGCCTAGTTCTGAAACTCCTACCTCGGCAATCATTCATCTCATAGGCCCACGTTGCTAATCCATGGACGAGTTAGGCCTAGGAAGACTTGAAAGAAAGAAGCAATATCAAGGGTACCAAAAGAGGCAAGAGTTAAGGACAACTCTTTACTCACCAATTCTATGTATACCCTTCACCAACACTCACAGACACTCCCCCCGTGCTGGGAAACTTCCAACCTTCTGTACTGAAATTTCCAACCTTCTATACATTGAGAACTTGCTCCATGATCCACATCATTCATTTTGACTTGAATAAAGTAATGACTAAAAGGTTAACTCACTTTATCAATAGGTTAGCTAGACTTATCATCCGAGAAGGGTGAAGAGAGGAACCTCCAGAGCTCCTCTTCTACCGTATCAATTGAGCAGTTCATATCTTCTATCATCTCCATAGAGGGTTTAGCCTCCACTATATAAGTCTGTATTTATTTCTACCCCTGAGCTTGAAGACATGGTGGAGGAGCCGTATAAACCTATTTGTGGAGGTCTCCATGAAGAAAGGCCATTTTGACATCGAGCTGATGCATTAACTAAGATCTGTTAGCTACAACTGACGGACCGACTCATATGAAATCAGTTTCACTTGGCTTTAGACTATGTGTAGAATAATAATCTATGGATTTTGGTCATATGGTTGTAGATAAACACTGATAGGAATTTGTTGTAGATAAGATTTCATCTACTATTGTTAAGATCAACTCTTATCCCTTAATGTTAAGGGGTCTTATGAAATTGGCTGATATTATGACGATACTAGTAGTTCCCTTTCTTTCTAGTTGTATACATTCTCATTCATATTGTGACGATACAACAACAAATCACAAATTGTCTCCTCTTCTAAAGCTTTACAATGATTCAACAGAGAAGATTTGACACATCTTCAAGTTCCTGGTACGAAAGTAAAGTCGTTAGGCTTGGTTTTCTTTGAGTTCAAGATATTAGGCACCGGTGGCTTGCTTACCTACCTGAAACTTTCTTAGCCGCCTAACCGCTTCTTGTATCTCTTCCTTTCATGCATCCTCTTACTTCAACGAATAGTAACCACCAGAAGATGGAGTCTTTAACTACCTCTATGAACTGCCTACTCCTATAACTTACCTTTTTAAGGCAATTGCTTGGCCGTCTTCTCGTCTTATACTTCCTCATTCCCTTCCCCACTTCCCTTAGCCGAACTCCCAACTCTTTTCCCATTGTTCTAGCTAGATCTTTCCGCTGACCTTTCAAGGGAGATAGCAACTTTGTAAGGTAGTTTTCAATATTAGTTAACAACTCTAACCTAACCGCTTATTCCAATTTCCAACTTGACTTTTGCCGACTAGTCTACTCCCTTACCTACGGCTTATTTCGAATTGTTTTTTGCATGCATGTCTACTCCCTTAAATGCTTGCCCTTTTTCTGTGTTTGTGTGGCATATGTTCTCTAAGTAAGAGGTGTGCTCCGGACCGTTACACTAAGCTCGTCACTTGTTAATTTCCCAAAGGCAGTAGTGATAGGAAAAGAAAGACTAGACTTTGAGACCATACCTCCTCCGCAGCGTTTTTGAATGTCCTCCCGACCCGTGTTCATGCATGAGCCGGAGCTCGTGTACCTGCCAAAAACAAAGACCCGTTGTTCTATTTTCATGTTTTTTTCATCATCAATGTGGCTTGTCCCTTCCTTGGTAAAAAGAGGGACTCCTTCAGCCAATGGTTTTCGAGCTGTCTATCAATGCTGGCCCTTCCCTTTCTATTCTATCAGCAGGACACAGGGCTCTCCTCGGCTTGGAGCTCTTTCCCTGTTGCTTGTCCTTTTCCGAGCAGAGGACTTGCTTTTTTTGGATAGACCGATAAAAATCACTAATCATGAATCAAGAAATTGCGTTTGTTAGATCAAGCTTGTAACACCCATTTTTTCCCCGCATAGGTGTTACTTAATCTAAAACAATTCTACAAATTACTCCAAAATAACGGCTAAATTAAAATCGTTTACAGCGGAAGACTTTAAAATAATAAATATGTAACTTAACTGCTAATCTGTCCCATACCGGATTGCGTTACAAATTTATCTACCATAGATGCTGTAACATAATATTGAACTTAAATAAGCTAGGCAAGTCTCTATGTTTGCCATTTTTCCCTCGTCGAACCTGAAACCTTCAATCCCTGAGATGCATACTATAGTCAGTTTTTATTATAAAGCTCAGTGAGTTCATGGTTTGCGTGAGTGAAATCATATCTTGCCACACATATAAAAAATGCAAACTTCGTATAAAATAACATTCATTTTCTGAAACATGCAACACCAAAATAAACGAGACCTCATCATCGTTTCCTCAAGTAAGAACCGATAAGTTGCAAGCATTCCCTGGGTGCGTACGACTCACCTATAGCCAATAACCCATTACGGGGTCATGCTGCTATGTCACAGGTATTCCCTGGTGTGTACGGCTCACACAGAGCCAGTCACCCATTTCGGGGTCGTACCTCCCCTTAAGTGTGACAAACCAAACCAACAACCTATACTCCAAACCATGTACCATTTGTACAATATAAACCAACTGAAAACTCCAAACATGCTAAATACGTTTAAAAATCGGAAAACAATTAGCATGCATACTTCACAAAACTCCACATACATTTAAACATGTGTAAATGACATTATTTAAATCATTATCATGCATAACATTCACCATATAAATCATATAATGCTCAAAATAAATTTGTACGTAGGTATGCATCCCAGTGTAAGTCTCATGAAAACTCACCTGATTGCGTAGATCGACTACCGATAGCTCCTGACGAAAGACCTACACATTTTATACCACAATATCCAATTAATGACTTACTTCTCCAAAAGTCAACTTATGGTCCAACATGACCCGACCTAAAGTCAAACTCCAATTTTGAGTCTCTAAATTTGTTCCAAAGAGCTCAATACGACCCCATCATTAAAATCCATGTGGGTCAAACGAGTCAAAAGTCAACCCTTGGTCAACTCAGTCAACTTCGACCAACTATAGTCAAAACCCAAGTCTATAACTCGATAACGTCTCAAAACGTCAAATTTACCTTTCTATAATTTTATAAATCTCAACTCCGAGTTAAAGTGTCCCACTAATAAATTTAATCTTATAACGACACTGTACTCACATTATCAAAATCATCTAAAAAATTAAACGACTTATTATAAACACCCCTCCTTGAGAAATATATAATTTACATAAATCCTATAAAATCGAAGTGCTCGATAAGCATTCTCCTTATTACGACACTTTAAATCTTATTTTTAAATCACTTAAATAGATATATGATTTATTGTAACCATCTATTTCAGAATAAATAATTAAAACATCAAGTTCCAAGTATTTCAGATCCTTTATAAGGGAAATTACATAAGGTATTGCTTCAAATACCGGTTATTTAATTTTTATGGACATCTTGGGTAATTTCGAAATAATAAATATTTGAAGTCGGGTCAAAATTTGCATTTTATAATTCCAAATATATGTGCTGAAAGTTTCAGAAATTTGTGGTGGCAAAAATCATATTTGTAGAACTTCAAGGGCAAGATACCAATCTCTAAAACTTAAACATATGATGCATTATTAAAATACTATATTTCAAAAATAATGAACAATAAATTAATATATGGTTGAGTGGTTAAAGGAGTGTTGACCATACTCATTGGTCTTGGATTCAAATCCCCCTATCATATGTACGTTGCTTCTTTCTTTTCTCCCTCTTTTTTTCTTTTCTTTACATGAACAGTAAATAAACATCAACAGCACCATAGCAGTTGTCAAATTTAAAGCTTCAAAACGATTTATTTCTTATTCTTTTTTGTTCATTCTTTTTGCACCAAAACCTTAGTAAAATTTTTACAAACATTTTGGCATAAAGAGCACCATTTTTCATCAAGTAATTAAACTCATTTTCTCATTTAAAGTTTTGGTTTTTATTTAAAACCAAACAAACTTTAAACTTCAAAATCGACCCTTAAAACCCCAAATCTGAAAATAAAGCTACTAGGGTTCGATTGGCCGTTTAAAAACGAAACTATAAACATAAAAATCACGAGATTTGGTTGAGTATTTTACCTTGAATCGAAGGAAAACCGAAATATTCGACTTTATGCTTTCAGACCCGATTTCTCCCTCAATACAAGTTGGTTTTTCGATTTTTATAGATGATAATGCTCCCTAATCAGTTCTCTACGTTTATATCAAAGGGTTTTGGCATATTAGTTGAAGATATCAGACCAAATCCCGGTTTTTAAGCTGTAAGGTCACTTTCTCAAAACAGAGTTGTACTAAAGGCGGAACAGGTCCTCGTACTTTCAAAAAGATGACGTTAAGCCCCCTGAACTTTCTGAAGTTTACGTTTAGCCTCCTCCTATCATGATATTTATTATTTTTGGTCCAAAAGTGAATACAAACCATCTCATTCACTTTATTACTTTCATCAAATGACTTAATTGGCTCTTTTCAACTAGTTTTCTTTACATTTTGGTCCAATAAAATAAAACCCATTTATTTTATTTTCTTTTTGCTCCTTTTTTTTATAAATAATTATTTACCCTATTTTGGGGTATCACAAAGCTTAGCTCGTGAATCTTTGATTCTTTTAGATAAATCGTTGGTCTTTCCAATTTTCCTTTAGTATGAATAGTAAATGGGTAAAGTCCTGGTTGATGCTGATGACATAGATGTTGATGGGGCGCTTTCAAAACCCCTTGATTAAGAGGTTGAGGGGGGCTCCGACCCTCTTTCATGTGCAACGGTTAAAAGCGGAAAACCGCTCCTCTGACTTGAGTGGCATGACGCTCCTATTACAGTCCTAATTGGAACTCGTACCCCCTCGCCATATATCGTCAAGCGAGGGCCTGCTTGTATCAGACCTATTCTCGCACAACAAGATCTTTTGTGAGTGCCCTTCCTTTGGGGCATGATACTCATCTCACGATGTTAGTCTTGTCTGATTGTTTTTGTCTTGGTTGGCACACTCCCCTTGTGAAAGATGTCCTCCATCTGCACACTAACTTGGGATACTTTCACCCAATTTTTCCCTTGATGTTTCTAAGCCGCTTTAAATTGACATGTGCCACATCAGTCGTGAAAACAAACTTGCTGCTATCGTTAAATAGAGTATAAAATCCTTTTTCCGTTCTAGTGGCGGGTTTCTCTTTTCATTAAATATCCCCTCATTCACCTCGTATACTGAGTCAAGCAACTTCTCCTTTTCTATCATGAAGAGGAAGTTAATTGATGACAATGCGGCCAAGAAAAATCCCTATATATCCATTTCTTCTATAACGCGGCTAAGAAATATCCATATTTGATATGCAGGAGTGCAGAAAAGCTCTACAAGATGGAAGCATTTACGCTTACTTAAAAGTTGTAACACGTTGATGATAAGGTAGTAATATGTATAAGCAACATAAGTTGTCATTTAACATGCATGTCAGATAATCAACAACTAGACACGGATGCATAAAGGTCAATTAGTTAATTACATGGTTTACCTGAAATTCATGATTCGATGCAGATTGCAACAAAATAATGACATTATTCTTCACCAAGACATCAACATTTGTTTCACCCCCAACACATCAGGAACAGGCGTTGGATATGTTTTGAGTACTACGCATCATGCTACTGATTAGAGTGGAACCTTACAGGTACCTTCAAAAAAGCAGTCCAATAACAACTAGTAAACTGTGATTTTGTTATTATGCATAATGTGCTATCATCTTCTATCCCAGATGGTTGGATGGGAGTGGGCATTGGACTTGACTCAGTCAAAACATTGAATGAAGCATGTCGTGAATGAGGCCTAGAAGACCACCAAAATTTTCATTTAAACCAATGGGAGTGTATCTTTTGATTTTGTAAAGTTATCATTTCATATGTTTCCTGTTGAAAATTTGTACGACTTAAATATGCTTCTATAGTTTGTTAGAGTTGTATGCTTATATACACACAATCTGATATGTATTTCTCTATGCAGGCAACTGCAGGTCTAAGACAATTGGGATTTGATGAATTCGAGAGAATTTTGAAAGTTGTAAACATCACTCTGTTTAGAAAAAGACTTCCTTTTTCTGATTGATCTGTACAAAAGCATTGAATTTTTCAAATTACATGATCAAGATATGGAAGAATAGTTACTGCGCAGAGTTACGATACCAAAACAACAGTTATAGATAAATGTATAGACTAGAAGACACCAGCTATAGTGGACTACGATGGCAAAATAATGGAACTTCTTACAACTGCAGACCATAATTCTAGGATTGCTCATCCAAATACTATAATAGTTCAATGCTCACTTAACCTAGGGCCGTAGTATATTACTTTGGTTATCACGAGTACAACAAGATTCTAGCAAAACACAGATATCCTATAAAAAATGAAAATGTGATCAAAGAGAAAAACAAAATAGTGTTGCACCTTCGGTAGTATCTCACGTAAAGAGGTCTACAATTCTTTCAGGTAAAACGAAGAATAATATCTGAATCTATCAAAGAGAACAAGCATTTTTGTAGATATGGAATAAAGCACAGAAGCAACACATGTTCTCCTTGATTTTGGATATTTTCTCCTTCCCACATTTACTGAGCATCAAAGAATACTACCAAATAACCTGATTAAACCATAACCTCATAAGAAATCTAAAGTCTGTCATTAATTAGATGGGATACGATATTAAGACGACCATTCAAGTTGTGGAGGTCAGGTATGGACCTGAGAAACCATGTCCTACTACAGAGAAAAGTTATATTCACTGAACTTAAAGTTGCAAATCTGTGCTTACCTCAAAAGATGTTTACCCATAGGCATCACAAACTAATACAGAAAACCTCGATTAGATAGAATTCAAAGGTAAGACAGACTTAGTAGCAAATGCAATCTCCACACCTTATTCATCATGCAAATAACAGAAACCTGCAAATGAACATATATTGATATTTATGTTTGGTACATACATAATCAGAAATAGGAGAAAGTTACCCTTCTTTTGCTCTACCATTACCCATATGCCTTGGATGCTTGTCTGTTTGGAACATCTGCAATGCCTCGTGGGCTACTAAGTCAACTATAAATGAAGTTGTTTCTGCATTTCAAATGGGAAAAATGGTTCCGGAACCAGCAAATTCTAGTATGACAAAAGGAAAAATTATGATCAGTTACAAGGAGATTTGCATGACAGAATGGATTACGAGTGACACTCCCACACTCATTTTGCTCGATGGTATCCACCACTCTTACGTTCTCTAATATGGCAAGAATCCCTCCACTAGCACGAACTTGAACTTCACTCTTAATGTCCATCATAGAACTTGGCTACAATTAAAAGAAAAGTAGAATTATGACTCGAATCACAATACATTATTTTTGGATGGAACTATTAAAAACTCTATAAAAACTAGAGCACAAGTGTCTGAAACAAGATACCAAACACTAAACTCAAAAGCACGATGCACACTGGAAGGCTAATTACACATAAATGTCCTATGTTTTTTCAGTCAGCTACCATAACGATTTACATAGAGGCTGAAACTACATTTTGAAAATGAAGAAACATATACTTGATTCATTGTTCATAAAATCAAATATATATATATATATACATACATATATATATATATATATATATATATATATCTTTTCATATGCTAAGAAACCATGAGAACGGAAAAAAAAAGTACAATCCACAGGCAGGGAAGATCGAATCACTATCTCCATGCAAGCAGACCTTCAAAGGACTTTGGCTAACCTGCAAATGAAAGCACGCCCATCTTTTGACTGTTGTCAACTAGTCTCTTCAATGTTAGATTCTACCCTATGTTAGAACATTTCTGTGAATTCATCGGTTTATCAGAGATGTCACATACAACAAGGCATAATACACACTAATATTCATTTACTACAAGTGAGTTCAAAATTCCTCGGTTAAAGAATGTATCAAACCAAAAATAAAGCTATGAGAGAGTGATATATTGGACAAATCATGTGATAACTTACAAAGCAAATTCTTTCGTTGATGTTTAACCAGGACCGATCCTGACATTTTTTAGGCCCTGGACGAGATGTAAAAATTGGCCCTCGTGTAACACCCCGATTTTCGAAAGGTATCATTTCAAGTTAATACAGAAAGCGATATATTAGGGAAAAATAAGATAAAAGATTTTGGACTTGAATCCTTGATTTTATAGTCTAGATAGATGAAGGATTCAATTACGAGTCCAACGGTTCTTTCCGGAGCGAAAACGGAGCTATAACGAAGAAGTTACGGCCAAAACAGTGAACGAGAAGAAAACTGGGAGAACCTGCGACTATGACCAGCGACATTGCCCAGGGCAATGTCGCATGGGCAATGTCTCCCAAAATGTCCAGAGGCATCTAAGTTCGGGATTTCAGACTATTTTCTCATTTCTCTTCATCCAAACTTCTTCTACTCTCTCCCAAACCGATTTCCTTCTTTCCCCTTAAAACCCTAACTTACTTTGGCTCAAATCCTTGGATTTTGTGGAGGTGAAACATCATCAAGTGGTAGGATTGAAAGCTATGGTCAAGGATTCACCATCTCCATCTTCATCTTCAACCTCAAGCTTATTTTTGGGTTTTCTAGGTTTTCATCAAAACCTAAGTGGTAAGTGTATCCCTTCCATTTCTAAACCTTAACATAAGTTATAAATGCTCCATTGATGGTTATCCTAGTGTGTGGTTTATCAATTTTGGGTTTGTTGGTTTTGGAGAAATCTAGGTCGAAATCTGGGTTTAGACCAAAATGGAGATTTTGATGTGTAATGTTTGGGGAATGCTTCTATATGGTTGAATGTGGTTATTTACAGTTGGAAATTTATGGATCTAGGTTTTGAAGGACTTTGCTTGTGGACTCGAAATTCTTCAAGGAAGCTTAAAGCGAAGTAAAATCTAGATTTAGCTTAAATCTAGCAAGGTGAGTTCAAGTTGATTTGTGAAAACGGTGTACATGCCAAAATGTCTATTTTAAAGTGTTTACATGTTTTATATGAAAATTGTTAACTGCTAATCATCTGATAAGTTTTGGTTATTTGGGTATATTTAACTTTATAAACTTATGTAACGTGCATCTTTGAGGTTTTTGGGCGTTTTGATAAATAAATCATGTTAACATGTTTCTTTGATGATGTAAGAGATAAATGGAGGTCATTTTATATACTTGTCCATTTGGTGCATACGATTTTATAAACCGTTGGAAAATGCATATCATGGTACTATGAGTCATTTTGGGTATCGCGAAGAGAATAAGTTCATTTGGAAAACGTTTGTTTCAACCAACGAGGAGTTTTGGGTTGTTTACTCTTGAGTCGTAGTATTTTTATAAATGTTAGTCAAGCGTGTTTTGATGTTTATATTGGCGCCCATTGGAGATTTACGTAATTGTTGGGCCTTTATGTCGGATTTCGGCTTTGTCAGGTCTTTGGGACTTTTGTCCGGTTTAATAACCTGAGTGAAGCTTTGGGGTGTGAGTTGCATTTATTGCATTTTATTTTGGAGAATACATGTTTTGGGTGCGTGAGTCATTCATTTGGAATCATGTATTTTAGACAGTGCTGCATTGGATCCATAGACACGTAAGTCAGTTGTATGTATCGGTGAGGACTCTTGGGATTCTCACCTTGGGAAATAATGTCGTGTTGGCATTGGTGTTGTCCCGGTTGTTTTGCGGAGAGGAACCTTTATGGGTTGTACTCCGGGACCTTGGGTTTGGAGTTTGATGTTCTAATTCTTGTGCACGAGGGTTAGACATCGAGTAATATCAAGTAAGGAGTTGAGGCTCCTATCTTGACTGATAGGGAGTAGGCACTAAGGATCAAGTGGGCACCCTGAGGATGAAACTCCCTAGAGACCGAACAAGCAATAAGATCGCGTATCCTTGAGGTGTAGCTCGGCAGAGCAGGCAATAAGGGATACGGTGTGGTGGAGACTTGAAATATAGTCATGACTGGAGCTGTAGCTCAGCAGAGCAGACAATACGGTCACGATCTGAGGTGTAGTTCGACAACATAGTTATGTGGCTTAACTTTGTGTTTCGCTACGTACAATGGAATCGGGTATCCCCCGTCACCGAAAGGTGTTAATTGATTATTTAATTGTGTCTTTTTATTATCCATATTTTCGGTGGCGTTTTATTTATGGGGAATTGTTTACTCAAGATTTATGGGTTGTGTTTATTCCCCGTCCACGTTTGAAGGATTTTGAGAAGTATAGTTTTATTGCATACTCTTATAAATTGAGAGCTTTGCTTACTATTCACGTTTTGGTTGAGTTTTGGATTAAAGTGGTTTTTACGAAAGAAGGTTCATGTTGGGTTCCTTATTCTAAAGATGTACTTTTGACAAATTGTGTCGTTTGATATTTAAAGTAAATCTTTCAGAAGGTCTGTGATTTAAATTACTTTCTTTCCTTTTAACAAATATATTTATTCCATGTTGTAAACTCTTGAACTCACTAGGAGTTAGCCTAACCCCTTTTTATTTGTCGGCATGTGCATCAGGTTCTGGATGGGGGAAGAGGTTCTAGCGTTTTTGGTGAAGTGTTGAGTGCTAAGAGTTTGTGCAAGGGTGAGTAGCTTGATGAAGTCTTCCGCGTTAGTCGTTGATAAGAGCAACTGATATTTTGGGGTTTTAGTAACACCCGACTTTGATTAGTCTTTCTGCGAGACTTGACCTTTTAGTTGTTAAAGTTAAATCCAATATTCTTTTGAGGTGTCCCATGTGATGATTGTAAAATAGATTATATCCTTTTTGTTGTATAAATTGAAAGTTTTAAATTAGTTGCTCTGTTCATTTTCGAGGGTGTTACACCTCGATAACTGCGAAATTATTTTTAATATATTGTTTATATCATCAAAAAACGTTGAATTCAAAAAATATTAATAATTCATATAAAACCGTTTTTCTCGGTATTCGTAGCGCAAGATCAATCAATAATAATTTATAAATTAATATTATCTACCATATCATTTTTACATAACATCGTCAATCAGTTCCACCATAAAAAACATCTTATGATATACCTTTAATATATAGATTGAAATCATTTGACGTCACTACATTGACCATTTGAAGTAACAGTTTAAGTAAATCAACATAAATCAGTAGATATTACACATGTTACCTAATGTTAATGTTTTTCATCATTTTAAACTTTTAGGGATGAAACAAACTTTTTAAGAACCATCAATCTTATAATCAAAAGTTAATGTTGGTTATAGTTTGAAATCTTATTCTTGTTTTAGAGATAAGAGAGTACTTAAGATTCATGCACCAAATATTAGATAATAAATAGTCAATAATATATGAAAAAAGAAGTATTTTTGAAATCCTAAATATAGATATATGTTGGGTCGTCTCATATAGTTTGGTAATTGTATTCAAAATGTAGAAGTTTTCTTAGTTAATAACAAGAAATCTACTATATTTTAACACAATAATAAAATTCATGTGGATGGAATAATGAAAAAAGTATGTAGAAGATGAGTAATGGAGTATATATCAAGGATTATAGGCAAAAATAGTTTTTAGATATTAGTACTATATAAAAAACCTTAGAGAAACAATAAACAATAATACAAAATGAAAGACTAAGAACATCTCCAATACAAGGTTATTATAAGCAAAAAATATATTGGCTTGTAAGAACTACCATTGTGGAGAGTTCTTATAAGAATCCAAACTCTTTTAGGTTCTTAAATAAGAACATTCGTTCTTACCTTGATGTTTGGTGTGAAGTGACATATTACTAGTTTTTCTTTTTATTTTGTTGACTTTATAATCATTAATATTGTATATTTAACTAATATAAGTATTATATGGGACCCACAAAGTGGTTCTTGTAAGAGCATCTTCAATGCAAGGTTCTTATAAGCAAAAAGTGTAATGACTTATAAGAACTATCATTGTGGAGAGTTCTTATAAGAACTTAAAGCCTTTCTAGGTGCTTAAACAAGAACCTTGGTTCTTACCATGAAATGTGTAAGATTTGACATCATGTTTATTTTTTTTTCTTGACTTTATAATAATTATTAATATTATATATATTATTTATATAAATATTACAATATATTTATTTATTTATTATATATACACATATATATATATGTATATATAATACCATATATATATTGTGAATGAATATATATATATATATAATATCGTATATATAATATCACATATATATATATATTACGTGAATGGATATATCTAATTGTTAATATTATATATATATATATATATTGTATATATTTAAATTATATAATTATTAGTCTATATATATGTGTATGTGTGGAGTTACACATCTCATTGTTTTATTCTCTTTACAAGTATTTGTGAGATTAATTTTCTCATTCTCAAGCAAACTTGCTAACATGGATAACAATGGGAAAGATGTTCCAAATTCTCAAAGCTCTCAATCTCCTCCTAGTTTTCTACATCCTCAACAATTTTCATACTTGTCTTCGGGATCAAATGAAATGCATCATCAACTTCGTGCTGACTTGGTTGAACATATTTGGCTCAATCGTGATTACGAGTGATCTATCTACTTATTAAGATTAATATGTTTGTTATATTGCACTTCTATGATCGTAATGAAAATTTATGTTTATGTTTTAGTTAATTTTAATATATATATATATATATATATATATAATCGTATATGTGTGTATACTATTAATATATATAAATATATATATAATCATTTTATAATATCAACGTTGATATTATAATTTGATATTTAATAAATTATTATATAATCATTTTGATATTATAATTTAACATTTAATAAATTATTATGTAAATTATGATAAAATATCAAAAAATTTATTGAAATCAAATATTCATTTATAAATAATAATTATTATTGAAGTTGAAAAAATGTATAGGACCCACAAAAAGAGGTTCTTATAAGAACTACCATTGTAGGCTTTTATGTGAATTTTTAATTTGATGAGGTGGAAATGATGTGGCACCAAAAAGTATAAAAAGAAAGTTCTTATAAGAATCTCCATTGGAGATGCTCTAAGAACTACCATTGTAGCATTTTATATGAGTTCTTGTTTTGATGAGTTGGAAGTGAGGTGACAACAAAAAGTGTAAAAATGAGGTTTTTATAAGCAAAAAATGCAATGACTTGTAAGAACTAGCATTGTGGAGAGTTCTTATAAAAACCCAAACTCCTCTAGGTTCTTAAATAAGAACCTTGGTTCTTACCATGAAATGTGTGAGATGTGACATTATCTTTATTTTTTATTTTTTTCTTGATTTTATAATAAATATTAATATTATATATATCAATATTAAAATGTATGAGACCCACAAAAAGAGGTTCTTATAAGAACTACCATTGTTGACTTTTATGTGAATTTTTAATTTGATGAGGTGGAAATGAGATGGCACCAAAAAGTACAAAAATGAGGTTCTTATAAGAACTTGCATTGGAGATGCTCAAGAACCTCCATTGAAAATGCTCTAAATAACTTTTTACAAATTTTCTTGTTCAATGTTATTAATTAATAAATATTTGGGCCCTTAATATAATGTTAAATTCTTTTTGTGTCCTATTATATACTAATTTTTTTGTCTTTTTTATTTACAATTTTTAATTACTAATACATAGTATATAGTAAAAAAAAATTGGGCCCCTATTTCGTTTGGGCCCTGGGCGTGCGCCCGCCCCGCCCTCCCCCAGGGACGACCCTGTGTTTAACCCGTCATCCATTCTAGTACCTGAAGATATTCTAACCTCTGTAATGAAAATAAGTGAAAAAACAATAAATAAACTATTATGAAGAGAGAAGTTTAGAGGCCACGAGACAACATTGTTAGAATATGATGATGATTGAAAGAGACAATGAATATGTTGAAGGCTTGAGACTTCGATATATTGATTGAGAGAATAAACGTACAATACGACTAAATGATAATAAGAAAAGTTAACCTAGACTAGAAGATACAAGGTATTTATACCGAGACTATATGGGCCTGGGCCTTATATACACATGGGTCTGGGCCTTATACACATATATACACTAACATCCCCCCTCAAACTCAATCGGGAGAAGAATGAGCCAGATGAAGTTTGGAAACTAGATCACGAAACCGTCCTGGTAGATGAGCTTTAGTGAAAATGTCGGTCGGTTGATCAATAGTTGAAATAGGAAGAAGCTGGATAGTCTTACGAGTCACGTGCTGACGAACAAAGTGACAGTCAATTTCAATATGCTTCGTTCGCTCGTGAAAGACATCATTGTGAGCAATCTGAATCGCACTGTTGTTGTCACACCACAATGGAGTTGGAGAATGTTGAGGAGCCCCCATGTTAGAGAGTAGCCAGCGTAACCACACAAGTTCTTGAGTCGTGTCAGCTAGTGCTCGATACTCAGCTTCAGTACTGGATCGAGCTGTGAGAGATTGTTTCTTGCTCCGCCAAGATATGAGTGAGTCTCCAAGAAAGAAACAGTAGCCGGTAGTGGAGCGACGATCAGTCATGTAACTGTCCCAATCAACATCAGAAAAGCCTCGCAAAGTCAATGATGATGTGGATGTAAAATGAAGACCGTGAAACATGGTCCCTTTTAAATATCGAAGGATGCGCAGGATAGCAGCATAGTGATCAGAACAAGGTGCAGACATGAACTGACTGACGGTATGAACAACATAGGCAATGTCAGGTCGAGTTACTGTCAGGTAGACAAGTGACCCCACTAACTGTCGATATAAAGTAGGATCACGCAGAGGAGGTCCAACATTCGGAGCCAAATGAAGGTTGTGCTCAAGAGGAGTGGATGCAGTTTTGTTGTCAGTAATCCCAACTTTTGACAAGAGATCTGAAGTGTATTTGGCTTGACAAAGATAAATTCCCGATGGATCTGAGAGCACCTCAAGACCAAGAAAATAGTGTAAAGAGCCAAGATCCTTCATCTCAAAACAGGAGCTGAGAGATGTCTTGAGATTAGTTATGCCTGTAGAGTCACTGCCAGTAATAATCATATCATCCACATACAAAAGAAGTAAGATTGTGCCAGCCTCAGTGGTCCGAGTAAACAGTCCTGAATCATAGTTGCTGGGTGAGAAACCCAGAGATGTGACTGTGGAATTGAACTTCTCAAACCAAGCTCGCGGAGCTTGCTTGAGTCCATAAAGAGCCTTCCGAAGACGACAAACATGACCTTGTGGAAGTCGAACGTCTGGAGGAGGTGTCATGTAGACTTCCTCAGATAAGTCACCGTTCAAGAAGGCATTCTTAACATCCATCTGAAAAAGAGGCCATTGTTTTATAGCTGCGATGGCTAGGAGACTGCGAACAGAGGTGACTCGAGCAACAGGTGCAAATGTCTCCTCATAATCAAAGTCGTACTCTTGATTGAATCCCTTTGCCACCAGGCGAGCTTTGTACCTATCAATAGAGCCATCAGATTTTGTCTTGATTTTGAACACCCATTTGGAACCAATGGGTGACTTGCCCGGTGGAAGAGGAACAGATTCCTATGTGTGAGCTTTGTCAAGAGCCTGAAGTTCCTCATCCATAGCTTTCTGCCAATTAAGATTAGAGGAGGCTTCCTTGTAGGAAGTAGGTTCGTGATTGGACAACAGAGTAGCATAAACATGATAATCACGGAGATGAGAAGGAACTTGTCTTACCCGATCTGATCGTCTAACATTCGGAGATTGAGACGTTCCAGGAGCCAAAGACTCAGCAGGCAGCTCAGATGTTGGTTGTGCGGATGAAGCAGATGATTGATGTTGATCAGGAAAACTATGAGATGCAGGTGATGTAGGGGCAGGAGACTCTGAAGGAGAGGCAGAGTCAGAGTCAGAAGATGTTTGAACAATAGGCGGAAACGATATGATGTCAGATTGGAGTGAGTCCAATGAGACGGAAGCATCCATAAAGAACGGAGCGGTGAAGGTAGGGGACTCACGAAACTTGGATATAGAAGAAAAAGGAACATGTTCCCATAAGGTAACGTGACGAGATATACGAAAACGCTGGGAGATAGGATCCCAACAGCGATAACCCTTGTGCTCAATACCATATCCAAGGAAGCAGTAAAGTCTGGAGCGAGGTTCAAGTTTGGTATGTTCATGAGATTGTAACTGAACAAAACAAGCACTACCCCAAACTTTTAGAAGTTCATAGCCAGGGGTGACCTCATAAGAGCCTCATAAGGAGACTTATTATTAAGGATGATAGTAGGATGACAATTAATAGTATAAACTGCAGTGAAAGCAGCTTCACCCCAAAAACGTTCTAGACATTTAGCAAAAATGAGAAGAATGCGAATTGTATCAAGAATATGACAGAGTTTGCGTTCGGCACGACCATTTTGAGGAGATGTGCCAGGACAGGAGTACTGAGAGAGTCCCCTGAGATTGAAGAAAGGAGAGAAGAGAGGACTCTTTGTATTCCATAGCATTGTCAGCTCTAAGAATCTTTATAGATTTTGAGAATTGGGTGTGAATCATCCGAGCAAACATAATATAAATTTTAGGTAGTTCTGAACGATGTTTCATGAGATATATCCATGTGAATCGTGTATGATCATCAATAAAAATAACAAAATGTCGAGCACCCCCTATGGATGGATGTGGTGCTGGTCCCCATACATCAGAATGAATAAGATCAAAAGAAGAAGTATAATTAAAATCATTCGTTTCAAAAGATAAAGCATGATGTTTGCCAAGTTTGCATGATAAACAAGAAATATTGTCAGTTGATACACAATTTCCTAACACCCCTAAATTAGCTAATGATTTTATTCTGGCTAGAGACAAGTGACCTAGCCGGGCAAGCCACAAATCAAAGGAAGAAGTGCTGGAAACTGAGGCAACAAGACTTGAAGACGGTAATCGAAGACGAAGGTAGACCACTTTAATCATCCGTCCAACTTTACGGCCGATTCCAAGGATCTGCTTGGTCTTTGGATCATGTACAACACAAACAGAAGAATGAAATAAAATGATCAAATTAGATTCGAGAAGTTGCGCAATCGAAACTAAGCTCAGAGATAGTTTCGGAACATTTAGAACATCCGGTAATTGTAT
The DNA here is from genome assembly GCA_954870635.1 of Arctium minus. Classification (NCBI taxonomy): domain Eukaryota; kingdom Viridiplantae; phylum Streptophyta; class Magnoliopsida; order Asterales; family Asteraceae; genus Arctium; species Arctium minus. Next base: position 118,367,697 of record OX941083.1, on the reverse strand, counting down.
ATGAGGAGTGGAGACATTTCCACTAAAAGATACCGGTAGGCCAGTGTTGTCAGCAGTTCGTACGGACGTAAAAAGCTGAGGTGGTTTCTTAGAAACAAAACCATCAGTGCAGGGTGTCATATGATTGCAACACCCAGAGTCAAAAAGCCATAAGTTACCTGATGCAGCTGAGTGTGGAGAATTCATACCCATAGCACCAGACATGATCTGCTCCATGAGTTCCTGATTGCGACGCATCAGTTCCATTAGATCAGGTGAGGAGACTGAAGAAACCTCGTTATCAGCGATAGTAGACCCAGCAACAGCGTGAGTCCGGTTCTGAGGGTCAGTGTGCTTTGAGTTCTTAGGGCAGTCAGACTCATAATGGCGCGGATGAGTGATGCCACACCTACGACACTTGCGAATAGGACAATCAAGGAGAAGATGAGTAGTAGAATGGCAAAAGGCACACTCAGATGTGTTCGTCTTTCCCACAGATTTGGAATGGTTGTTGTTGGTCCATTTACTTTTGGACTTGGGATGAGACGTGTAGAGAACGCTATCAGTAGAGGGCATCGGTGAACGCATGTGAAGACGAGTTTCTTCACTTAACAATTCTGATATGGCTTCTTCAAGAGTGGGTAGGGGCTGCCTATGAAGAAGAGAAGCACGAACATTCTCAAATTTATCTGTAAGACCCATCAGAATGGTGATCAAATGTAGCTGGTTGAAGTAGACAGTGAACTGTTGAGCCATCTCATCAAAAATTTGTGGTGCTCCAAGACTTGTATGATCTCTGAGAGACTGCATTTCAGAGATATAAGAGTTTACGGATTGATCAGGAAGCTGACGTTTGTTCTGAAAGGTAGTCCACAGTTGATACTGATGAGATAGGCCCGATGATGTGTACCGCTTGGCGAGAAAATCCCAGAGACTTTTGACGGTGACATAGCCAAGAAACTGTTGGTTAATTTCAGGAGTAGTGGAGGCATTAATGAAACCCAGAATACGAGCATTATTGATGTCCCACTCATTCATGCGTTTGGCAAAATCAACAACATTCTCAGTTGTTGCCTGAACTAGAAGTTTAGATGCACCAGTAACATAGGTGTAAAGCCCATGGGATTTTAGCAGAATTGTCATATGGTGATGCCACAGGATGTAGTTGCTACCATTGAAAATAACCGAAATGGGATTTGAGTGACTGAGATTGGCAGCCATGGATGTGACGAGAAACAGGTCAGACTTTGCTGAAGGCTTGACCGATGTCTTGCTCGATCGATATTCTCCACCGGTGTCGACCGGAGTTGGAATGGACCTGAGTGTCGACCGGTATGAGTGGACCGGTGTGTAGTGACCGGTGTCCGTCGACCGGTATGAGTGGACCGGTGTGTAGTGAACCGGTATGAAGTGGACCGGTGTCCGTTGATCGGTATGAGTGGACCGGTATGATGTTTTACGACCGTAGTTCTTCCGGTCTGCGGCTAGGGTTTCGGTTCGAAGGCGACGAGAGACAGAGAGGGCGGCAAGACGGCGATATGTACCCGTGCGATTTGAAGGCGACGAGAGACAGAGAGGGCGGCGAGACGACGATGATTGAAAGAAACGATGATGACGGTGATAGTGAAAACAAACCTACAGTTCTGATACCATGTTAGAATATGATGATGATTGAAAGAGACGATGAATATGCTGAAGGTTTGAGACTTCGATATATTGATTGAGAGAATAAACGTACAATACGACTAAATGATAATAAGAAAAGTTAACCTAGACTAGAAGATACAAGGTATTTATACCGAGACTATATGGGCCTAGGCCTTATACACACATGAGCCTAAGCCTTGTACACATATATACACTAACAAACATATATATGGAAGCATGGAATCATATACAAGATGTGAAGATACAACTAAAAGAAATGTAATCATATTAATTCTTTGTTTTAAATACCATCAGCCTAAAAAATAGTTGTGTTTCAATGTGTATTTGCTAAATTTTTTGCCTCTATAGTCGTAAAACAGTCAACTATTCTTCCTTGTAAGAATAATAGCTTACTACAAAAATTCATTATTTCCACATAAACAATAAATGGCATAAATAACTAATTGGTTTCACTTGTACAACAATGAAAACAAAGTTTTGTCTATATGAAGAATATGACCGAGTAATAGTTACTAATTCCTTTAATATCAAACTCTTCATAAGCTTCACAGTAGACCCCCACCTGCACCATCTGTATCACTGTCAAAAGTAAATATAGAATCCACCAGCTCAATGTGCATAAGAATACAAGGGTATTATGAGATTACCAATTTATTCTAAAGCGACTAAGAGAGATTCTTCTCTTTGTACTTATGTATATGGTCAAAGGTTTAACCAGAAACGTCACTGACACATGATAAGTAAAGGGTATACGCCACCCTCTAGAGTGCCCCAACTGCACCGGTAGACATGATAAATTAAGAAACAGAGTAGAGTTGTTTAAACTGCATTAGCTTCCTAATAACTATGCTTAGAAGCTGACATAGAATATGAAAAGAAGGTAATAGCATTAACATTGAGAAGAAAGGCGGCCACATCCTCTCAATACTCGATAATGTAGTTTCCCAAAACCTTATTGATGAGTTAATGAAATTGACTACAACTTTGATTAAATATTGTATGTAAGAGGACAAGCAAACAATATTTTACCCATATCAATTAAAGGAAACTCTGCAGTAACGTCTTCCTAAAGTTCCAGCACATGTAGATGTAGGTCACGTGCAAGACTATCATCATAAAAATTTCCAACTGTGAACAGCATGATTTTCATAATGAGTCACCTCAACTTGAAATACTACACAAAAGATTTAAAAAGTGGTTGCAGTCTGCAAGATAATTGTAAGTTCAGAATTCTTATATACAGTGCAATTCAAGGATAATATATTGTGCTTTTCATCAAGGTGGTAAACTGCTAGTCTTAATAGTTGGAGCACATTATTCCTGGTAAATAAATGAAATACAATAATATTTATCCTAGATTGCTATGTATTACATCACTATAGTGCAACTATGCATACCATTGTAATACGATTACCAACTATTAAAAAGCCTACCTATGACTATGAATGAGGCATGCCATGTAGATCTGCATAAATAAGCCATATTAATACCAAATAAATTTTGGCAAAATATTGTATCATGAAGATTGCACAACAATGTATCGACTATCTTCCAATGTATCAATCATATAATAAAAACTACACTATGGGAAGGGATAGCTAGTAAAAGAGAAAAAAGCGCATTCATGTACAGGAAATGCTTGGATAATAAGCAATTAGATGCACGTACCAAACCATTCAAAGAAGCCTTTCAAAGCCGCCAAGACCCACCTGAAAAACCAAACAATCCCAAATGAGCTGAAAAAATTAGCAGCAGGATGGTTTCTTTGGGAGGTCTACACGTGATCCGAACTAGGGTGTTTGTGACAGAGGATGTTCAGCAAGACTTCATCAAACTCAATGTGGCAAGTTTATGATGAAAAAGATTCAGATAGAGCATAGTAATTAGGAACAACCTGCTTCATATATTTGTTATTGCCTGAATAATTAGGTCCTGTAATGATATGAATATTCCTTGAAAAATGTAAATTAAAGAACTAATGAAAGAATGAGCATGATGTTCTAAGCCTTCTCAAAAGACAACTTAACCAAGAAACAAATAATGAAAAGGGTACTTATACCATGACTGATTATCTTTGTACAATTAGGAATAAATGTATCACCTGCCATTTCCTGCAAAACTTGTCTGATCACATAGTACATGTTACTGCCGACATAAATGCATATGAATGCATGAGGGGTGATTTTTTTTTTAGAAAAAGCAAAAAGAAGTAAGAGATACATTCCGAGTACAATATAAAATTCTGACCTCCCGTTCTGAGTATCGAGCACCGTTTCAGAAATTTTACATTTAGAAAAAAAAGTTCTTTCTTCACTGAGCATTGCCAATGGTAGGAATCCATTGTTTGTTATGATTTCCTATCATCTGGTTGTATAAAGGAGGATGGATTGCACTTCCTTCTTGTTGCTGAGTATCGTTTGGCTGTAGAAATACCAAAAAGTTTAAGTTGTTTCCTTCAGTGTCCGGGTTGATTTCCCTGACATCAGGTAATCTTGCTTTTGTTGCCTCTATGTCGTTCCATTCACTGTTAACACCAAACAATTGGATGGATGCCGTTTAAGTCAACTGCTGGGTCTGGGTGAACAAAACGTATCTCCAACACAGGGATATTCCTAGAAATGCTAAGCAATACTTTATCCATATTCTCTTCAGATGGATGTACATGTTCTATTAAGACTCCCTTATCTCCTCAAGGACTTCCTAGTATTCTACTGCTGCCTGCTAATAAAACACAAGTGCCAAATCAGGAGCATGAGGCTTGGGAGTTCAAATCATACAGATAAACACCAAACATTATCACATTGTTAGTTTCTCCACACCAAAGCAAACAATGTTAGAATCACAAAAATGTCCACAACTATAACTCATAGTCAAGTGCTGGTATCCTTCTCGTATTTCACCTTCACTGACCATCTCACCCAATCAATAACGGTTCTCCATCTTGTCATACATACAAGTGTTTACAGAGCTAAAACCTAGGTTTGTTCAGGTTCAGAATTAATATATACCTCGCTTGAACCCTTGTTAGCAATAAATGACAAGCGAAAAGGTTTTCAGAAAGAAGAAATATATTTTTTTATGAATGTCTTGTTATATCTTACGAGCCGATTTTTTACTGTTGCAAAGCAGAGAGCTGGTGCAAAACATTTGGATCTATGAAAATATCAAATTATTCATCACTTCAGTCAGTGACAGAAGGATTCCTAAAGGATTCATTTAGTTAAACATATGTATATTAAGCCAGTGATAAATATTTATTTACAGTTTGCCAAAAGAGCCTGTAAGAAAGGTCCTAATAGAGCATCCAGCATAAAATTTGAGATATAAGTCTCATACAAGCAATAGATGCAGAAATCACATGAAAAGCTTTCTAAATGCACATGCAGCATTACTGAGTTCAAAATTGACTAGTAGAAGGCTCGAATAAATGAATTCCTTGATTTTATTGATATTTTGAGCACATATCATGGTGCTAACTCACAAATACTACACAGGACTGATCAGCATGATCATCACCCCAATAGAAAGTAAGATACCATTTCCTGAAACAATCTTACAATTAAATATCTGAAAATTCTTCTAATCTCAATCTCATAAGAAAAATAGGCAATGAATAATACAGTAACCATGTACTTGGTGGTGAACATAATGTTAAACAATGGATGTATATTCATTCCATCTGGGCAATTATAGCAACTAATTGAAAGGTTTCATATAACTTACTTGATATTACTTGAGCCACGCCTCTTCTGTAATCCAGAAACATAGTTGGCAGGAAGTGATATTTTTCCTCAATGTTTTTATTAGAAATAGAAATAGAACCTCAAGAACACAATTATTTATAACATGAAATAAATATAACTTACCACAAATGCTTGTGAAAAATTCAGCACAATCACCAACAAAATCATCAAAAGACCGGATAAAACCCTGACTTCCATCAGATTTTCCATGGCCTTGGTTATATATTTCATAAACTCTAAACCCTTCCTTTATATGAAAGACGAAGATATGGATTTTGATTCCCTGGAAGCAAAGTCTCCATTGGAAGGAATCTGGGATCGAAAGCCATAAGAAACCAGCTTGAAACAATCAACAGAAAAAAGAACCGTTGATTTCCCCTTTCTCTTCGAAGGAAAGGAAACCTCAAAAAAGATGAAACACCTGAAAAAGGGTTGAATCGGATAGAGCGAGCGACTCTTCTCATCTTCTTTTTTGTTGTTGACTCTTAACACAAACTTGAAAAAAATGGCAGATGGACACAGTTTTTGCAGGTTATACGCAATCGCCAAATGGGGGAGGGAAGGAAATAATTAGAAGGTTTTGGAGGATGGTGGAGGCGGGTGGTTGATCAGGAAAGTCTAATGTAGCTTTAAAACTTGTCCGTGAAGCAAAAACCTATATACCTCTTATAGTTTCAAGATAACCGAAGTGCTGCATTACAGAAGAGTATACACAGTAAAGAACATACTAAAAAGCATGTTAAAATAACTTTTTGAAGAAATGAAGAAAGAAAAGGAACAACCAATTAAGAATGTATCTGACAAATCAAGCTCTGCTGCAAAATTGACTCCCTTGAGTAGTCACCTGTGATGGCTCTCTCAAAGTCTTAGAAAATACAAATAAGATGCAACAACTTGTTGATAAGCATGCACAGTCGTAAGAAAGTAATGAGAACCATATTAGGATAAAGTGAACCAAATTCCAAAAGTTGTATATTCCACGTTCATAACACATGTTCAAAAATTAAACAACACCAATGACTGTAAATTTATGCCCAAGATTTTATGATATATGTCTCCTAAAAGGCTGTCCAATTCTCGTGTCTTTGCATTGCGGTAGTAAAACTTTCTAACACCGCCATCTTCATCAAATAACTATAAAACAGAACACAAGTTCTCTAATGTAGGGTCAAAATAACACCTTCATATAAAACTTACAGCAAATTCAGTCTCCAAGTTTCTCTAGAATGTGTTCATCAGGTTTTTCATCAAAAAAGCACATCAAGAAACAATAGCTCAGCTTGTTTGAGAAGATAGCACTCAACTGAACTCACTTAAGAACCATTTTACAAGGGGATGGCTACACATATCCATCTTAAAAGATAGTCCCTTGTGATGGCTCTCTCCATGTCTTAGAAAAATTAAAGTGGATACAATTAAGAAACAAGAACTTGTTTATCCAAACGTATAAAATGAAATAATGAGGACCATAACAGAATAAAAATCAACTTAAAGTACAAAATTTGCATATTCGTGAACTCGGAATACAACTTACTTCCTCCGTCTCAAAATAAATGTCCACAATGAAAATGACACACACTTTTAGGAATATATAATTATAACATTTTCTAATAAACTAAAAGACACTTTTACCCTTAATAAATGAGAGAAAATTTCTCCATCACATAATTAAGGGTATAATGGGAAAGTATATATTTACTTTTCAAAGTGGACCCTTGTTTTGGGACAAACTAAAATAGACATGTAGACACTTATTTTGGGACGGAGGGAGTATTAAAAAATTACCAGCACCAATGCCTCTGTACACTTATGCCACTGGATGGTTCCAAGCATGTATTAACAATTTTATCAAAAACACATGAAAGAGACTGGTTTTCTTTTAAGATCACAGACCCAGGATTCTATGATACATGTCTCCTACAAGGCTGTCAAGTTCTCGTGTCTTTGAATTGCAGTTGTAAAACTTTCTAAAATCGCTACCTTCATCGGAGAACTATAAAATAAAAAACAAGTTTTCTAATGTAGGGTCAAAAAACGCTTTCATATAAATGCTTGGATAATAAGCAACCAACTTACAGAAAATTCATAGTCTTCAAGTTCCTCTTAAATGAGGTCAACAGGCTTTTCTTCAGAAAAGTAAATAAAGTATCCCTTTTAGAAACAGTAATAAACAAGTTTTAAAGTGTATTTGTTGATATTTTGCCTCTATAGTAGTCTTAAAACAATCAATCCTTGCAAGGATTATAGCTTGCTACAAAGTCATCATTTCCAAAAACAAGAAGTGGCATATATCAAATGGAAACCAATGGAAACAAAGTTTTGGGTGCATGAAGAATATGACTGAGTAATAGTTACTAATACCTTTAAATATCAAATTCTTCATAAGCTTCACAGTAGGCGCCCCTGCACCATCATCTGAATCACTGTCGAGTAAATATAGAATCCACAAGCTCAGGGTGCATATGAATACAAGGGTATTATGAGATTACCATTTTGTTATAAAGCGACTAAGAGAGATTCTTCTCTTTGTACTTGTGTATAAGATCAAGGATTTAATCAGAAACTTGACAGGCCACCCTTTAGAGTTCCCCCACTGCACTTGTAGAGTGGTAGACATGATAAATGAAGAAAAACGGTAGAGTTGTTTAAACTGCATCGGCTGCCTAGCTAGTAACTATGCTTAAAAGCTGACACAGGAAATGAAAAGGAGGTAAAAGCATTCACATTGAGAAAGGCGGCCACATCCCCTCAATACTCGATAATTTAGTTTCCCCAAATCTTATTGATGAGTTAATAAAATTGGCTACAACTTAGATTAAATATTGTATGTAAGAGGACAAGCAAATAATATTTTACCCAAATCAATAAGAGGAAACTCTGAGTATCGTCTTCCAAAAGTTCCAGCACATGAAGTTCACGTGTAAGACTATCATCATAGAAAATTCCAACTCTGCACAACATGATTTTCATAATAAGTCTTCAACTTGAAATTACTACACAAAAGATTTAAAAAGTGGTTGCAGTCAGCAAGATAATTGTAAGTTCAGAATTCTTATGTACAGTACAATTCAAGTATGATAATATATTGTGTTTTTCATCAATTGACAGTCGCAGGACATTATTCCTGCTAAATAAATGAAATACAATAATATTGATCCTAGATTGCTTTGTATTACATCACTACAATGCAACTATGCATACCATTGCAATGCGATTACCAACTACTAAAAAAGAAGCTTACCTATGACCATGCTGCATGAGGCATGCCATGTAGATCTGAATAAAACAGCCATATACCAAATAAATTTTGGCAAAGTATTGTATCATGAAGATTGCACAACAATGTATTGACTATCTTCCAATGCGTCAATGATATCTTAATCTATCAAAGCAAAACAAGCAATTTTTTGTATATATGGAATAAAGTGTAACACCCTCAAATTTGGTAAGAGCAACTAATTTAAAATTTCGATATAACATCAAGTGAGGAACAAAACTTCCTCCTACAAATCAAAACTCAAAATACCTCAAGGTAAAATTCTATAATTAACCGCAACAATTATGAACTCCATTAACATACAAGGACTAAACCGGAGTCGGGTGTTACTTAGCCCAAATACAAAATGCTCTTCCCAATATAAAAGTGGAAGACTTCACCAAGCTATACACTCCTCGAGTACACAACTAACACTCCTCTCTTCATAGTGTGACTAGGACTATTCCTAGCCGAAACCTGTTGCACATGCCGACAAATAAAAAGGTTAGGCTAACGCCTAGTGAGTTCAAGAGTTTTACACGAATGAACATATTTATAAAAGGAATAATCTCCACTTAAAATTATAGCTTTCAAAAGATTTACTTTAAACCTGGAGACAACTCTTTTCCAATATCATGCATTTTCAAAGGTGAACAACTCATTACAAAACATTCTTTATAAAATGATGCAACCCAAAACTCACTCGAAACGGGAGCGGATATTGACTCCCGATTTAAGAAATGTGGATGAGACGTTGTATCCCAAAACACCCAATCATGGGTGGGGTAAAACACTCAACCCATAAATCATAGTTAATAATTCACCAATACGATACGTCACCGAAAACTTAAGACACTAGGCACAATACTCACGCAATCATAAAATGGAAGGAAATCAAATACTAAACTTGGTAATGATGTATTTCATTCAAACCTCAATATATGCGGGGGGAAACCCAATATTAAGATCATCATTTACCGTCGACCACACAAATTCAACGATAGCAAGATGCGACGTTAACATTTAAAATACTAATGGTCGACGACGGGGGGACTCGTATGCGTTGAGGATGGAGGAACACACAAATAGGCCGCCCATACGACGTTACTCGCATGACACCTCAACGCTTCCATCTTGGGTGACGAGAACACGTGAATGATGTCACCCGCGATGTTATTGGATTTCACCAGCAATCCCGGTTCTAGTTCCCATGCCATATACAGACATCACAATCCTCAAACCGTTTATGCCTCTAGTGCTTACTCCGTCGAGTTACACCTCAAGGTCTTACAAACAAGGGTGCCTATCCAATCTAGACGAGTTTCACCTCAAGGGCTTGCGCCCCCCTATTGCCTACTCGCTAGTGACCCAAACGGTCGACAATTATAACCAAATATCTTTTGCCCACCAAAACAAATTGACTTACGTGCCTATGGATCCATCGCAACACAGTCTAACATTACATGACTAAACCGAAATAACCAACGCACTCGAGCATGTAAACAACCTCAATATGCAACACGGTGTATTAGTATGCAAATCATAATCGGGCTCTACATTGAGCCATTGAAACCGGACAATTGTCCCCAAAACTCTTTTAAGTCAACACCGAGCTAAAATGCTCAAAATCCTCTTTGACCAGCGATTAACGTTTTAACGTACTCGGCCCACATCATGCAAACACATGCTCCAAAATACTTGGATAAACTCCAATGCTGTTTAGGTTGGGACAAAAAAAAAGTTTTCCAAATAAATTTATACTCTTTATCCTTTCAAAACGTCCCATAATACAAAAACATCCCCCTTTTCCAAACAGACACTAGAAGTGTCTTTTTACCAAATAATTTCCATTTATGCAATAAATCATCAAAACCCTTTAAATTTCTTATTTTTTTCAAGATATCCAAAAATCCCAAATGTGGGGGTCTTTACAAGATTTTTAAAGCCAAATACCTCGAATGATCAAAACCCACCAAATAACTCAACAAGTAATAGTTTCATGATAAACACATAAATACTTTAAAATGAACGTTTTGACATGTACAACGTTTTTACAAATCAACTTGAACTCACCTTGCTAGATTTAGGTTAAATCTAGATTTTACCCCAACTTGAGCTCCTTTGAAGAAACTTGGATCTTCAAGCCAAAAACTTCCAAAAACCTAAATCCATAAATTTCCAACCATAAATATTCATATTCAACCATATAGAATCGTTCCCGAAACATCTTGTATCAAAAACTCCATTTTGGCCAAAAACCCTAATTTGACCTAACTTTTCTCAAAATCCTCCAAACCGAAATTTGAGAAACATAAACACTAGGAAGCCATCAATAGATAATTTATGACTCATAATAAAGTTTACAAACTAGGAGGATCAACTCACCACTTAGGTTTTGGTGAAAACCTAGAAAGCCCCAAATTTCTTGAAGGTAGAGGTGATGATGATGAACTCTTGACATTTGCTTCCAATCCACCACCTAATACTCTTGAATCTTCCTAAAACTAACAATCTAATCTTGAAAAGCTCTCAAATACGAATCCATAGCAAAAAGAACCGTCTCAAACGGAGTTATGGTGAAGGAAATATGAGGAAATGAAGTCTCCCAAAAATCGGATATTTAACCTCCTCACCCGCTCCGCGCTAGTGCCTGGCTAAAGTGACATGTGTCACTTTCGCTAGGCACTCTCGCGCCAGACGTACCAAGAGTTTTATACTCTCAGCAATAGTGCCAAGCTAAAGTGACACATGTTACTTTCGCTAGACACTTTAGCCGTACTTGTACCGACCGCTGTTTTGGCCATAACTTCTTCGTTTTAGCTCCGTTTTTGTTCCGAAAAGAACCGTTGTTCTCGTAATTGAATTCCTCATCTAACAAGACTATAAAATCTAGAATTTAATCCCAAAATCCCATTTCCTTTATTTCTCTCAAAAGATCGATTCCTATACTAACTTGAAATAGTACTTACCCAAAAATTACGAGTGTTACACCATTGACATAATTACATGGCATATTCGTTGGGACGACCAACCACTCGGTAATCTCCGTTGCTATTGTGACATATGTCACAACTGCATGACACTATAGCCGGGCCTACCACACTTTCAGTACCATTGGTGCTATTGTGACAGGTGTCATAAACACATGTCACTATAGCCGAGACGACCATACTCTTAGGACGTGTTTGGTTTGCGGGATTGGAATGGATTTGGAGGGATTTGGATTTCAAATTCATTACAATCCTGCGTTTGGTTTGCAGGAAAGGATTTCGTTGACCGGATTTCAAATCCGTTGACCATCTTAAAATCCCTCATATGATGGATTTGGAAATCCTTGGCTTTGGGCATGGATTTGAAATCCAAATCCGACGGATTCTAAAGCGTGATCCAGACCAAAGTTTTAAAAATCGGTTTTTTGATTGACCCAGTGTGGTAACCGGGTCACAGTTCAACCGGTTCAACCCGGTTTCAAGAATTTATTTGTATTTTTCATTTTCATGCATATATATATATAACCAAAATATTGATGTCCACAAGTTAAAACATTAAAAAAACATAACAAGTTTTACATCAATCCAAAAACATTAAATAAACGCACATAAGCATAAGTTTTTCATCAATTCAAATACATCCAAATGAAATATAACGATCAAACCTAATCATGGATCTTGAGACATTGGAGTGTTGGTTTTTAACGCTAATACGTATTGCCTATTGGACTATTCGTTTTTAACATTTGTTACCGGGTCAACCGGTTCGATACCGGTTCGTTATGACCGGTTCAACCGGTTTTTTAATAGAACCGGCCGGTTCAATCTGGGTCATAAAATGGTATAAACCCGGTCTCTTCACCGGTTCGACCGGCCGGGTCGACCCGATTTTTAAAACATTGATCCAGACGTCAAATTGTATCTATCCAAATCTACCATTTACCAATAAAAATAAATTATTTATACAACAAAAAAATAATTAAAAAAAACTCGATCCAAATCCAAATCCAAATCCAAATCCTACAAATCAAACAAGACTTGTAAAGAAATGGATTTGAAATCCATTCCAAATCCTACAAACCAAACACATGAAGGGATTTCAAATCCCCCCAAATCCAAATCCCTCCTTGAAATCCAATCCATTCCATTCCAATCCCGCAAACCAAACGCGCCCTTAGTACCATTGGTGCTATTGTGACAAATGTCACAACCACATGTCACTATAGCTGAGACGACCATACTCTTAGTACCATTGGTGTTATTGTGACAAATGTCACAACCACATGGCACTATAGCCGAGACAACCGTAATCTTAGTACCATTGGTGTTATTGTGACAAATGTCACGACTACATGACACTATAGCCATACTTCATATTTGGTTCTTCATTTACCGATTCACCCAGTTCAATACTTTTCCTCCATTAGGATAAAAATCAGGATGTTACATAAAGCAAAGAAGATATTTTGTCATTCCAACATGTACCGACTATTAAAGATGCTACCCATGATTTTGGATATTTTGTCATTCCGACATGTACTGACCGTCAAAGATACTACCCATGATTTTTGTGCTCTTCCCTAAAATAGAAAAAAACATTTCATACTTCTCTACTACCTACCCTTGATGAAAATGAACAAGCTGCAACTGAAACATATATTCATAGGTCAAAATTAGGATTTTTGTGCCCCCAAAAGCAGTCATCATTATCTTGGCTTTCAGCTGATTGTAAATATTAGGTGAAATTGCAAATTGAAGATACTTTCAATGTATTCTAAATATCGAACTCCTCGTAAGATTCACGGTAGGCACCCCACTTGCACCATCAGTATCACGGTCAATAGTAAATATAGAATCCACAAGCTCAGGATGCATAAGTATGAGATTAACATTTTGTTGTAAAGAAGCTAAGAGAGATTCTTCACTCTTTAGACTTGCGTATATGATCAATGGTTCAAGACTTTAACCTGAAAGTTGATTGAGACATGATAAATTAAGAAAAAGGGTAGAGTTGCTTAAACTGCAGTTAGCTATCAACTAATTATGCTTAGAAGCTGACACATGGTATGAAAAAAGGTAATACCATTGACATTGAGAAAAAGAAAGGTGGCCACGTCCTCTCTGTACTCGATAATTTAGTTTCTACACATCCTACAGATGAGTTAATGAAACTGGCTTCGGCTTGGACTAAATAATGTATGTAACAAGACAAGCAAAATAATATTTTACGGTTTTATCCATATCAACTCTATGGTACCGTCTTACCAAAGTTCCAGCACATGGAGTTCACATGTAAAACTATCATAATAGGAAATTCCAACTCTAAACAACATAATTTTCATAATGAGTAAGCTCTACTAGAAGTTATTACACAGCAAATTTGGCTGCAGCCTGCACGATAAGTGTACGTTTAAGATTCTTATGGACACCACAATTCCAGGATGATAACAAAGTGAGATGTTCATTAAGGTACTAATCTGTAATCTTAACAGTCAGAGCAACTATGCATGGCATAAATGAAATACCTATTTATCCTCTATTGCTTTATCGTGCTCCGACAACCATGTCTTTCCACATGGGTTTCTATAATAAGGGGATCCTCCCCTTGTACATTTTGCTGCAAAGAGGCAGATGTGTGTTCCAAAAAGTTCTCTTAGACATGGAATGAGCCCTTCCACAAGAAAGCATATGCCTATTTGTGAAAGGCAAAATGAAAATACTTGAGTGAGAGACTGAGTATTGAAAAAGTGATAAGCTGGCAGATAGCCAAAATCGTATCTCATAAAAAGGTTGGGAAGCATGGATTGTGATACCTATCTTGGAATATCCAGAAAACTAATGCATGTTTCGAATAAACCAACCACCAAGGTAATCTAGTAATCAAGTTAGATTCAAACTTACATGTCCACTCGTGCTATTTTCAACCACTCGCTCTTTGCAAATAAGAAAAAATACTATTTAAATGATGCTAGTTGAAACAAAACAAAAAAACGTGTTACTTACATGAAGCATTCTAAAAGAATTCATACCTATAGTGAAATAAAATGTAATATGTCCTCGAATGCATCCATTATGGAAAGACAATTACAGGTTAACAACAAAGCTGTTCATATTTGTAAGATCTTTTAACCGGTTTTTCTTGTAAAAAATGCAACAAAACAAGCCATTGGTATAACACTTACCAAATATACTATTAGTCATTACGGCAGCAGCAGCAGATATTAAGCCATCATAGCAGTTTCTAATATCTTGCATATCCTGCAAAAGAATCAAAATGGTCAAGCAATTGACCTTACACTTTCAACAAAATTTAGGCTATTTGATGCTGCTCCTCTCTCACGATCAGACGACACCGTTCAGAGTTTCGTGAAGATGGAAGAAAATTTAGGATTCTTCTTAATCTTCCATCTATCTTCAAACTGTAATCTATTCTTGCAGTGGAGAGATTGTAATCAGTGCAGTGAACAATGTGCAGTTATACTTCACCTCTAATGAGAAGAAACTACTATGGAGGAAAGTTATGTGAAATCCTAATCACTGTCAGTTAATCGACAATGCTATCTCATCTTGTTTACGTCTTTTAGAAAGAGTAAACGTGCAAAAGATGATGCTTGGCAACTGTTGAGTTTTTGGCAAACCATTAAATACTAAAAATAGAAACTACACTAAGGAAAGGGAAAGCTGTGTTAAAGAGAAAAGAAAGGGAAGGGGGAGAAAGAAACTACTACGGAGGGAAGTCATGTGAAACCCTAATCAACTGTCAGTTGCTCGACAATGCTATCTCATCTTGTTTACGTATTTTAGAGAGTAAACGTGCAAAAGATGATGTTTGGCAACTGTTTGAGTTTTTGGCAAACCATTAAATACTAAAATAGAAACTACACTATGGAAAGGGAAGGGGGAGAAAGAAATCCAACACTGGTTTAGTCTTTGTATCATATTTTTAACATTGACATGATTAAACAAATACTGTAAACTCCTCTGTGATGTATAACTTGGCCATTGTTCAACAATGCTATTGCATCTTGTTTGTCTTTTAGGTGCAAAAATTGAGTTTTTGGCAAGGTTTACAAAATCTTGGCCGCTAGTTATAATGTGCAAAGCCAACTTGGATGTTCCATGGTTTAAGGAACAAGTTTAAGAATAAAGAACATGTGTTGGCTAAAGTTACAATATGTGAGATACCTACTTGAAACTTAGGGGGCGTTTGGTTCGCAGATTCTGATGGAATTGGAATGTCCAATTCCTTTGACCAAATTCAATTTCCTTGTTTGGTTCATTCTTTTCTATGGAAGGAATGTGTGAATTCCACCAAATTCCACAAATGAAGGATTTGAACATTCCATCCTAAAACCCAAGGATTTCAATGGAATGGAATCTTATATTTTGATAATTCCAAATTAACCCTTTACTCCAAACTAAACCCTACTAATATTGATTATCAGCAAACACCAACTATCTCTCTCATCTCTATCTCCCTCTCTCTCCTCTCTCTGCTCTCGCTATCTCTCTCTCCTCCCTCTCTCTATCTCACCTCCTCTCTCTCCTCTCTCTCTCTCTTTATCTCTCCTCTCTCTCTTCCCTCTCTCTCCTCTCTCTTTATCTCTCTTCTCTCTCTCTCTCTTTATCTCTCATCTCTCTCTCTACTCCACTCTATCCTCTCTCTCTCTCTCCTCTCTCTATCTATCTCTCCTCCACTCTCTCCTCTCTATCTCTCTCTCCTCCACTCTCTCATTTCTCTCTCTCTCCCTCTCTCCTCACTCTCTCGGCATCATTCATGTGCTAAAATAATAAAAACAATTTTTGTTAAAAATTAAACTATTTAATGACTATTTTATTAAAGTAATTTTTGTTTAAAAAATTAAAATAATCAAAAAGGGTATTTTGGTCATTTACCAAAATTCCATTCCAATTCCGAAGCTACAATCTGTGAACCAAACAGAAAATTTCCAATTCATTTAACAGATTTCATTCCAATTTTGTCAACCAAACAGGTGGTCAAACCTGACAACATTCCATTCCAATTTCATCAAAGTCAAATTCCTTTGACAGATTTCATTCCATCCAAAAACATTATGCGAACCAAACGCCCCCTTAGTCTGTTTTGAGGTTTCATGGACATTTTTGCTCTGGATACATCACTTTCTTGATTATCAAGAAACCACAATCAGTCCACATCTCCAAAACAATGAGAAAGGAAAGTGTAGAAACTAGGGTTACCAGTGAAATAATCACACCTGCGAAGAAAAAACTAATAATCAAAAAAACAATGAGAAAGGAAGGTGTAAAAACTAGCTAGGGTTACGTACCTGATCGGATGCAACATCTAACAATTAAGAGTAGGATGAATGTCGTCGAACGACAACTTCTGTTTGTGTGTGTGCTTTACTTTTTGGAATGGGAAGAAACCACAATCACTATTAAATGCCCGCATCTCCAAACGATAAAAAGAAACCAAAATCACGAAACAATGAGAAGAGTGGAAAAACTAGGGTTACCAGTGAAATTAAAAAAACTAAGAATCAAGAAACAGAAAGGAACATGTAAAAACAACAGTATCATCCATCACCATTGTTTTATCTTCCGGCAGAGAACCCCTATGACCAAAAGCAACATCATTCATCACCATTCTTTTATTTTCTCCGACAGAGCTATTATTAGAAGCGACAGATTTAGAGATGACAGAAGGGAGGGGAATGGCTCCATCATCGTCATCCTCATCCTCATCTTCGTTCTTTTCTTCATCCCCCCACCCTATGTTGAAACGGATTTTTTCTTGTTTTCTTCATTAAGGACACAAAGCTTCGTGCTAGGAATCAATCGTAGCTTGTAGACTTTTTTCCTTCTATGATCCTTGGACATGCCCACAGCTTTCTCCCTAAGAGCATACCCTTTATGCTTGAAATCTTTATGTAGGATTTATGCTTGTTTTTTATGCTTGGGACAGGGTTCGAAATCTTTGCTTGAAGATTTGGTTTTCGGGAATTTCTTGTTTTACGATGCATTGATTCTTCCAAGATAGATGAACCACCAATCATACTTGGAAGAAAAAACGGCTAAAACCCAAAAACACGAAAAAAAAAAACTTGAGAGAAAAAATTCTAGAGAGAAAGTAGCGAGTTTTTTTGGTTTAGGGTTATGGGTTTATGGCTTAGGGGTTAGGGTTTAAGGGTTTAGGGTTTATGGGTTAGGGGGTTTTAGTGTTTAGGGTTTAGGGGTTATGGTTAGGGTTTAGGGACTATGGATTAGGTTAGGGTTAGGGGTTTAGGTATATAAGGGGTCAGGGTTGGATTTTTTTTTTAAAAAGAGCAAACCTCAAAGCAACAAGAGAGAGGAAAAGAAGAGAAAATGGGGAGAAAGGGAAGAAAACCAACCACTAGGGAAGGTTCAGACATGTCTAGCATACACAACATTAGGAGAAGGCTTCAAAGTCAAGCTGAGAAGCCTAGACCGAACATCATCAGAAACAGTATAATGCGATTAATGCGATCTTCTCTTATTCTTGAAGATATGATTATTCCTTTTATTCGGGGACATTAGGGAGGTTCAACTTTGGCTTGAGACCAGGCCGAACCTGCTTGGGAAAAGAGCACTCAAAGAAGAGATGATTATGGGAATCAAACATTGACAGAACCCACATGAGAGATTCGAGTAGGCCTCCCAAGAACGAAGCTTATCGTGCGTCTTAAGACGCTGCTGCATGGCAACCCATAGAAGGAATGCATGTCTGGGAGTATTTTGCGAGAACCAGAACATGTGATGTATTGGGGCGGATGTTGAGCCAGACTTCATGCACCGAGAAAGGAGTAAGGCTGCCATCCCGTTTTCCTCAAAGAAGTTTGTCCGGGATATTAGGGGAGAGAACCGGGGGATGAGATGACCAAGAGGGGAGAGAGGGTTATCCCGCATCTGAGGACAAACCCAACTGGCATTAAGAATAATGTCAATAATCCTAGCATTCAGGGAGAGATTAGCATTAAGAATATTGCGAGGGGTTATAGACCTACAGAGAGGACGGGCAGGATGCCAGTTATCAAACCAGACAAGAGGTAGTCCTACCATTGCCAATCTAAGAGACAATGCATCCGACATCACTTTGGATTGGGGCATCCCAAAAATTACGGTCTTTAATGTAGGAGTGAATCCATGGATAACGATTCTCTACGTGTGGGAGGCTATGAGAGTAAGATTCCAACTGGCAAGACTCCTTATACCAAGACCGCCTTGAGACTTAGGAAGCAGACGGTCTTCCAAGATATTTTAGCTTTCCCTCTTTTAAGCTCACCGTGGCACCAGAGGAAACCGCGCATAAGCTTATCAACCTCCTTGGTGATGGAGATAGGGAGGACAAAGATAGAGGCCCAATAGATTTGCATAGACGACACGACCGACAGGATAAGCTAGAGCCTTCCGGCAAAGGAGAGAGACTTGTTCCATCAATCATTAAGCCTAGACTCCACCTTATCAACCAGATAAAGGCGAGTGGTAATGAGCGGGAGGGATCCTTCAGAAAACTGAATGATGTCAGTGATAACATTTTTGGAATGCTCACCAACATTGCAAAAGAAAGCCTCATTATTGGCCCCACTAGGGTAGAGGCCAGAGACAGCAGAAAACTCAGACAAGGAATCTTTGAGGATCTGAGCAGATTCACTATCACCGCGACAAAAAAGGATAAGATCATCAGCAAAGCAAAGGTGAGTGATTTCCTGCTCCTCACAATTCCGGTGAAAGGTAAAGGAGTCGGTCTCGACGATCTTCCTTTTGATCATAAGGTTGAGGACCTCCATGACCAAAGTGAAAAGGTAGTGGGATAGGGGATCCCTTTGACAAAGGCCCCTCTAGCCATTGAAAAAACATGTAAATTGCCATTAATGCTGACAGAGTATGACACAGTGGAAACACACGTTATAATCCAGTCAATCATGGTCAAAGGGAAACCAAAACCGAAGAGAACGATGTGAAGAAAAAAACAGTCCACGGGATCATAAGCCTTTTGAATATCAACTTTTAAAGCACATCGAGGAGGTCCCCGATTCTTATGATAACCGCGCATAAGATATTGGACAAGCAAAATATTGTCTATGATGAGACTTCCCGGGATGAAAGCAGATTGGTTCTCATTGACCAACGAAGGAAGGTGAGCTTTGATCCGGTCCGCAATAATCTTGCTAATACATTTATACAAAACTTTGCAGTAAGCAATGGGCCTAAAATCAGTAACTCTGGAAGGGGAGGCAGACTTGGGGATAAGGGCAAGACAGGCGTTGTTGAAAGCCTTTAAGAGTTTTCTAGAGGAGAAAAACTCGCGAATGGCAGGACACACATTGGCTCCAACAATATCCAAAGAGGATTTGAAGAATTTAGCAGTGAAGCCATCCGGCCCGAGGGCTTTGTCATCACCCACGAGGGCTTTGTCATCACCCATTTGGAACAGGACGTTAATTTCATCATCAGAAAGAAGGGTAAGCATTGAGGCTGCTTGCTCCTCTAAGATCTTATTAGAGAAAAGGGACATAGGATCACGAATGGAGGAGGTAGAGTGGGAAGAGCCCAAGAAGTTCTGGAAATGAGTAACAAAGAGATGGGAGGACATCCTCACTATCAAAAATCGACCTAACTGCCGTCAGCAATGGTATCAATGCCATTCTGGCTGACACGGATTTTAATAGATTTATGGAAGAAAGAAGAGTTCTTGTCTCCTACACAGAGCCAATCAATCTTAACTTTTTGAATGAGGAATCTCTCCTCATCAAGACAAGCCTCATTATAGGCATTAAGGTACCTACAATGCTCTTCACGAAGCTCACTATTTCCAGGATCCCTATCAAGGGCAATCTGGACCCTATCAAGTTCAACCCGAAGGTTTGTGACTTTCGTAAAGATGTTACCCTGGTCCCATAAGAATTTACGTATAGGGCCTTTAAGATATTTCAAATTTTGGGAAATTTTATACATCTTATAACCAGAAATATTGGGTCCCAGCTCAAGGCAACCACCTGCTTGAAACCCTCATTGTGAGTAAGAAAGTTGGAGAATTTAAACGGTTTAGGCTTACGAGAGACGCGAGAGGGGATAGAAAGAACCGCCGGATTGTGGTCCGAAGAGCGATAAGGGTGGAAGACTACATAGGCAGATGGGAAGTGAGAAAGGAAATGAGAGTTCCCAAGGACACGATCGATCTTTTTGAGGAGATCACTAGTGTCATTGGGATTTTTGGTCCAGGTATAGAAAAAGACCCTTGAAGTTAATGTCCTCAACCTCAATCTGACGAACGCAATCACGGAAATCATCCATACCACGCGTGACTCCCGACATAAGTGTTATCTCTGGTGTCAAGGGCAACATTAAAGTCTCCCATGATAACAAAAGAGGAGTCCTTAACCGCATGCTTATGGGCACAAAGAGAGGACCATAGTTGTCGCCGCGTGATATGGTAACTATCCGAATAGAAAAAAGAGACGAAAAGAGATTTATTAAAATCCTGGAATTTGACATTGAAGTGCATCACTTGGTCGGTGGCATTAAGGAGCATCATGTCAACAATTATGTGAGTGCCTCTAGGGCTAAGGGAGCCATTAGAGACCTAGGACCAAAGACACACTCACAAATACGGGGAAGGTTAGAAACAAGAGCACGAGACTCGAGGGCAACACAAATATGAAGATTATTATCCCGAATAAGGTCACTCATAGCTTTCTGGTGAGAACGCTTACAGAAACCATATAAGTTCCACGAGGCTAAGCTCATCATCAGGAAACAAGGGAAATGGTGGAGTCCATTTGCTCGGGATCCATAGTAGCACAAGATCAACCTTGGAAGGTATAGAGTCACGAGTTAGGACCGGGTGGTGGCACCATCATCCGAGTCAACCTCAATCACATCCTCCTCGTCAAGGAGGTTGTCATGCTCAAAAGAAGCATCCATAGGCTTGGAAAAAACTATATGGATAGGGGGGGTTATGTGTAACACCCGGAAAATTAAGGTAAATATTTATAATTTTCTTCGTGTTTTCATCAATCATAATTGTTGGAATTCTTACTGGGGTTTAAGATCTTATTATGTCATTTTACCTGTTAACTTTCCTTGGATTTCCGTACATGTTGAACGTTATCGAAAGCGACGAAAAATGAGAGTTTGGAATGTTGGGCGACTGTGACCAGCGACTATGACAATGGTCATAGTCGCGAGGCACTATTGCGGGCAGGGGGGTGGTCTCGGTACACCACCGGCGACTATGACCTGCGAGAGTGACAAGGGCAATGTCGCCCTGTCACAATCGTCGAACATGTACCGCGGGTATCAGCATGCTCACGACTATGCCCATGGCACAATCGCCGGGCAATGTCGCCGTCGGGGGCTGAGAGTATAAAAACTCAGTTTTGACCATTTAGACTTCATTTTCCTCATTTCACACGTTTTGGTTCCGGTCAAGAGCTCATTTAGGGCGATTTTCTTCATTCCAAACCCTTCCACACTAGTTGAAAACCTAGTGGTAGTTGGGAACATTTATTGGGGGTTAAGGAAGCTTCAAGAATCATCAAGTGGAGCATTTAAAGCACCTTCAAGTTCTCATCCTCTCATCTTCAGTTTTCTAGGGTTTTGTGTGAAACCCTAGATAGTGAGTTTCTTACATTATTTTCAAATGAGATACATATTTTATATGCTTTCATACCTAATGTATTATTGTTATGAGAAGATCTGATCACCTGATAAGTTTGACCCAACTGTTAAGTTTGGTATTATTGGTATCTTAGCCTTAAATATGGTTATGGACATGGATGAGGTTATTATTCTTGATGTTTGAGCATGTTTACATATTTGTCTTGATGAGACATGGATAATATTGGGTATTTGCATATCTTAGAGTTTTGTACCTAAGTTATGTTTGGGATTGTTGTAGTCTTATGCATGTATCTTATGGGTATGAAACTATGTATAGAGACGGACATCGTAAGTGCACAGAACGAACCATGAGT
Organism: Arctium minus; assembly: GCA_954870635.1. Classification (NCBI taxonomy): domain Eukaryota; kingdom Viridiplantae; phylum Streptophyta; class Magnoliopsida; order Asterales; family Asteraceae; genus Arctium; species Arctium minus. The sequence continues at coordinate 118,345,082 of OX941083.1, read as the reverse complement.
AAGTGCTAGGAGGATGTAGTCTTAGGTGCTACTATAATGGTATGCACCTAGACCTCCGCCATTTGGAGTAATGCCTGGGAGGTAGTCTTCAAGCGTGTCAGGCCTTCAGGATGTTGCTCAAGCGAGTGAACATCAAGGTGCATTGACTCGAGGTAAAACTCATTGGTGTGATGGGTCTCCCCCATGATTGACCCCGTAAAGACTTTGGTGATTGAAGTGTCATAATTGTTCATAATGCTTTATGTTAATATGCTATGTTTTTATGTAACTCACTAGACCCGTTTGGTCTAACACTTGATTGTTGGTATGTATCTCAGGTTCTAGTGGTGCGAGCGCCAAGGAAACGTAGACGGTTATAGTGGTGAGCTCGGGAGCATTTTGGGATGCCAATACCCAAGACTGTTCATGTGGACCTAGTTGACAACCTTTTTGTAATCTTATGTCTGACTAGATTTAGATTAGAGAGTTGTCATCTATTGTCGCTTCTTATTACAAACTTGTAATTAACAGGCATTTGTTGTTCCTTTTGTTTGAGCTCATTGCCTTGGCAATTATTATATACCATATTTCCGGAATTTTTTGTTAGTCCCATTTTTGGGGTGTTACATTATGGTTTAGGTTAGAACCCTTGGGGGGATTTAACTATTGGGGGGGGGGGGGGGGGGTTCTTCAATTGGACCGACCGATATTCCTTACGGGGATGAACCTTCACTTGGGGGTTAGGGGTGATGGTTAAGGGTTTATGGTTAGGGGTTAGGTTATGGTTAAGGGTTTAGGGGTTAGGTTATGGTTAAGGGTTTAAGGTTAGAGATAGGGTTTAGCGGGGGGGATTTGATACATAGGGGGGAGACCCCTCCGATCAAGGGAAAAAAAACAAATTTTTTGACATAAACATAAAACCAAGGCAACACTCGGGAGGAAGCTAAACCGAAGCAACCACCAGAAAAGAGAGAAGTCTAGACCGCACATTTTCAAAGTCAAGCTGGGAAGCCTAGACAGCACATCATCAGAGACAGTCCTAACCACCGTATAATGCGATCTTCTCTTGTTCTTGAAGATACGATTATTCCTTTCATTCTGGTAGACAGTCCTAGCCAACACTAATCTGCGAATAATAGACCAAATGGTCTTGCCTTTGGTGATCGGCTGGAGAACACTGATAATGTCCGCCCAGTTGTCCGAGACATTAGGGAGGTTTAACTTTGGCTTGAGGCCAAGCCAAACCTGCTTGGAAAAGCACACTCGAAAAAGAGATGACGATGGGAGTGAGGCCCATTATGACAAAACCCACACGAAAGATTTGAGTAGGCCTCCCACGAGCGGAGCATCTCATGCGTCTTGAGACGTTGATGCATGGCAACCCAAAGAAGGAAAGCATGTATGGGAATATTTTGCGAAAACCAGACCATGTGATGCCAATCAGTCGTCTCAGGATCATTGGGGCGGATGTTGAGCCAGATTTCATGCACCGAGAAAGGAGTGAGGTTGCCATCCCGTTTTTTCCAAAGGAGTTTGTCCGGGGTGTTAGGGGAGAGAACCGGGGGATCAAGGTACGATCTTTAAGCTTGTAGGAGTGAATCCATTTAACCCATAGAGAATCCTTATTGGTAACGATTCTCCACGTGTGGGAGGTCATGAGAGCAAGACTCCTAATACTAAGACCTCTCCTTGAGACTTAGGAAGGCAGACGGTCTTCCAAGAGACTTTAGCTTTCCCTCTTTTAAGCTCACCGTGGCACCAAAGGAAACCGAGCATAAGCTTCTCAATCTCTTTGGTGATGGAGATAGGAAGGACAAAGATAGAGGCCCAATAGATTTGCATAGACGACAAGACCGAAAGAATAAGTTGGAGCCTTCCAGCAAAGGAGAGAGACTTGTTCCGTCGATCATTAAGCCTAGACTTCAGGAAATTGAATGATGTTAGTGATAGCATTTTTGGAATGTTCACCAACATTGCAAAAGCCTCACTCTTGGCCGCACTAGGGTAGAGGCCATAGACGGTAGAAAACTCAGACAAGGAATCTTTAAGGATCTGAGCAGAGTCACTATCACCATGACAGAAAAGATCATCAGCAAAGCAAAGGTGAGTGATTTCCTGCTCCTCACAATTCCGGTGAAAGGTAAAGGAGTCGGTCTCGGCGATCTTCCTTTTGATCATAAGGTTGAGGACCTCCATGACCAAAGTGAAAAGGTAGGAGGATCCCCCTTGCCGAAGGCCCCTCTGGCCATTGAAAAAACCATGTAAATTGCCATTAATGCTAACAGAATAGGACATAGTGGAAACACACGTCATAATCCATTCAATCATGGTCAGAGGGAAGACAAAACCGAAGAGAGCGGTACGAAGGAAAAACTAGTCCATAGTATCATAAGCCTTTTGAATATCAATTTTAAAAGAACATCGAGGAGGTCCCCAATCCTTATGATAACCGCGCATAAGCTCTTGGACAAGCAAAACATTGTCTGTGACGAGACGTCCCGGGATGAACGCACATTGATTCTCATTGACCAAGGAAGGAAGGTGATTTTTGATCCGATCCGCAATAATCTTGCGAAAGTCAGTGACTCTGGAAGGGGAGGCAGACTTCAGAATAAGGGCAAGACAAATGTTGTTGAAAGCCTTTAAGAGTTTCCTAGAGGAGAAAACCTCGGACACAGCGGCACACACATCGACTCGAACAATATCCCAAGCGGATTTGAAGAATTTAGCAGTGAAACCATTCGGCCCGGGGACTTTGTCATCACCCATTTGGAACAACACATTTTTAATCTCATCATCAGACATAGGGGTTATGGTTTAGGGTTTAGGGGTTAGGGTTTATGGTTAGGGTTTATAGGTTGGTGTTTAGGGTTAATGTTAAGGGTTAGGGGGTTATGGTTTAGTGTTGGGGGTAAGGGTTTAGGGGTTATGGTTTATGGGTTGGGGAGTTGGGGGTTTAGGGTTTAGGATTTAGGATTACATGAAATTTGAGATATAAGTCTCATACAAGAAATAGATGCATCAATTACATGAAAAGCTTTCATAAAATGAGTTCAAAATTGATTAATGGAAAGCTGGAAATCTTAAAATGGCGTATAAATGAATTCCTTGATTTTATTGATATTTTGAGCACATATCATGGAGCTAACTCACAAAAACTACAGACTGGTCAACATGATCATCACCCCAATAGAAAAGTAAGATACCATTTCCTGAAACAATCTTACAATTAAATATCTGAAAATTCTTCTAATCTCAATCTCATAAGAAAAATAGGCAATGAATAATATAGTAACCATGTACTTGGTGGTGAACATAATGTTAAACAATGAATGTGTATATTCATTCCATTTGGGCAATTATAGCAACTAATTGAAAGGTTTCATATAACTTACTTGATATTACTTGAGCCACGCCTTTTCTGTAATCCAGAAACATAGTTTGCAGAAAGTAATATTTTTCCTCAATGTTTTTATTAGAAATAAAAATAGAACCTCAAGAACACAATTATTTGTAACTTACCACAAACGCTTGTGAAAAATTCAGCACAATCACCAACAAAATCATCAAAAGGCCGGATGACTTCCATCAGCTTTTCCATGGCCTTGGTTATATATTTCATAAACTCTAATCCCTTCCTTCTTTACAGACCTCGTTGCAGCCTATTTATAAGAAAGACGAAGATATGGCTTTTGATTCCCTGGAAGCGGAGTCTCCATTGGAAGCCATCGAAAACCAGCTTGAAAGAATCAACAGAAAAAAGAACCGTTAATTTTCACTTTCTCTTCGAAGGAAAGAAAATATTAAATAAGATGAAGCACCTGAAAGAGGGTTGAACGGATAGAGCGAGCGACTCTTCATCTTCTATTTTGTTGTTGACTCTTTACACAAACTTGAAACAAATGGCAGATCAACAAAGTTTTTGCAGGTTATATGCAATCGCCAATGGGGGAGGGAAGGAAGTAATTAGGAGGTTTTGGAGGAGGGTGGAGGAGCAGGAAAGTCTAATGTAGCTTTAAAACTTGTCCGTGAAGCAAAAACCTATATACCTCTTATAATTTCAAGATAACCGAAGTGCTGCATTATAAAAGAGTATACACAGTAAAGAACATACTAAAAAGCATGTTAACTTTTTGGGGAAATGAAGAAAGAAAAGGAACAACCAATTAAGAATGTACCTGACAAATCAAGCTCTACTGCAAAATTGACTCCCTTGAGTAGATGCATCGAGAACTCGACAACATGTGACACTAAGTCAACTGTGATGGCTCTCTCCATATCTTAGAAAATACAAATAAGATACATCAAGTTGATGAGCATGCACAGTCGTAAGGAAGTAATGAGAACCATATTAGGATAAGGTAAACTAAACTCCAAAAGTTGTATAATACATGTTCATAACACAAGTTTGAAAATTAAACTTATGCCCAAGATGTCTCCTAAAAGGCTGTCCAATTCTCGTGTCTTTGCATTGCGGTAGTAAAACTTTCTAACACCGCCATCTTCATCAAATAACTATAAAACAGAACACACAAGTTCTCTAATGTAGGGTCAAAATAACACATTCATATAAAACTTAAAGCAAATTCAGTTTTCAAGATTCTCTAGAAACAATGGCTCTGCTTGTTTGAGAAGATAGCACTCAACTTAACTCACTTTAGAACCATTTTACAAGGGGATGGCTACACATATTCATCTTAAAAGATAGTCCCTTGTGATGGCTCTCTCCATGTTTTAGAAAAGTTAAAGTGGATACAATTAAGAAACAAGAACTTGTTGTTTATCCGTATAGAAGGAAATAATGAGGACCATATCAGAATAAAAATCAACTTAATTACAAATTTTGCATATTCCTGAACTCGTAATACAACTTACTTCCTCCGTCCCAAAATAAATGTCCACAATGAAAATTACACACACTTTTAGGAATATATAATTGTAACACTTTCAAATTAACTAGAAGACACTTTTACCCGTAATAAATGAGAGAAATTTTCTCCCATCACATAATTAACGGTATAATGGGAAAGTATATCTATTTACCTTTAAAAGTTGATACTTGTTTTGGTACAAACTAAAATAAAAATGCAGACACTTATTTTGGGACGGAGGGAGTATTAAAAAATGACCAGCACCAATGCCTCCATACACTTATGTCACTAGATGGTTCCAAGCATGTATTAACAATTTTATCAAAAACACATGAAAGAGACTGGTTTTCTTTTAAGATCACAGACCCAGGATTCCATGATACATGTCTCCTAAAAGGCTGTCAAGTTCTCGTGTCTTTGAATTGCAGTTGTAAAACTTTCTAAAATTGCCATCTTCATTGGAGAACTATAAAATAGAAAACAAGTTTTCTAATGTAGAGTCAAAAAACGCATTCATATAAATGCTTGGATAATAAGCAACCAACTTACAGCAAATTCATAGTCTTCAAGTTCCTCTAGAATGAGCTCAACAGGCTTTTCTTCAAAAAAGCAAACCAAGTACCCTTTCAAAAACCGTAATAAACAAGTTTTAAAGTGTATTTGTTGATATTTTACCTCTATAGTAGTCTTAAACTAGTCAATCCTTGTAAGGATTATAGCTTGCTACAAAGTCATCATTTCCAAATAGACAATAAGTGGCATATATAAATAATTAGTTTCACTTGTAAAACAATGGAAACAAAGTTTTGGGTGAATAAAGAAATATGACCGAGTAATAGTTACTAATACCTTTAAATATCAAACTCTTCATAAGCTTCACAGTAGGCGCCCCACCTGCACCATCATCTGTATTACTGTCGAGTAAATATAGAATCCACAAGCTCAGAATCCACAAGCTCAGGGTGAATAAGAATACAAGGGTAATGAGATTACCATTTTGTTATAAAGCGGCTAAGATAGACTCTTCTCTTTGTACTAGTGTATATGATCAAGGGTTTAACCAAAAACTTGACTGACACATGATAAATTAATTAAAGGGTATACGTCACCCTCTCGAGTGCCCCACCGCACTTGTAGAGTGGTAGACACGATAGATGAAGAAAAATGGTAATGTTGTTTAAACTGCTTTGACTGCATAGTAACTATTAAAAGCTGAAATAGAAAATGAAAAGGAGGTAAAAGCATTCACATGGAGGAGAAAGGCGGCCACATCCTCTCAATACTCGATTATATATTGTATGTAAGAGGACAAGCAAATAATATTTTACCCAAAAGTCAGAGGAAACTCTGCAGTACCGTCTTCCAAAAGTTCCAGCACATGAAGTTCACGTGTAAGACCATCATCATAGAAATTTCCAACTCTGAACTGCATGATTTTCATAATGAGTCACCTCAACTTGAAATTACCACACAAGATTTAGAAGTGGCTGCAGTCTGCAAGATAATTGTAAGTTCAGAATTCTTATGTACAGTATAATTCAAGGATGATAATATATTGTGTTTTTCATCAATCGAAGTGTTAGACTGCTATTCTTAACAGTTGGAGCACATTATTCCTACTAAACTAGATTGCTTTGTATTACATCACTACAGTGCAACTACGCATACCATTGTGATACGATTACCAACTACTAAAAAGAAGCTTACCTATGACTATGCATGCCATATTAATACCAAATAAATTTTGGCAAAATATTGTATCATGAAGATTAATTGCACAACAATGTATCGACTATCTTCCAATGTGTCATTGATATCTTAATCTACCAAAGCAAAACAAGTATTTTTTGTATATATGAAATAAAGCAAAGAAGATATTTTGTCATTCCGACATGTACTGACCATCAAAGATGCTACCCATGGTTTTGGATATTTTGTCATTCCGACATGTACTGACCATCAAAGATACTACCCATGATTTTTGTGCTCTTCCCTAAAATAGAAAAAAACATTTCATACTTCTCACCTACCCTTGATGAAAATGAACAAGCTGCAACTGAAACATATATTCATAGGTCAAAATTAGGATTTTTGTGCCCCCAAAAGCAGTCTTCATTAACTTGGCTTTCAGCTGATTGTAAAAATTAGGTGAAATTGCAAATAGATTCTTCACTCTTTGTACTTGTGTATATGATCAATGGTTCAAGACTTTAACCTGAAAGTTGATTTGAGACGTGATAAATTAAGAAAAAGGATAGAGTTGCTTAAAATGCAGTTAGCTGTCAACTAATTATGCTTAGAAGCTGACACATGGTATGAAAAAAGGTAATAGCATTGACATTGAGAAAAAAAAGGTGGCCACCTCCTCTCTGTACTCGATAATTTAGTTTCTCCACATCCTTCAGATGAGTTAATGAAACTGGCTTTGGATTGGACTAAATAATGTATGTAACAAGACAAGCAGAATAATCTTTTACGGCTTTATCCATATCAACTAGAGGAAACTCTGTGGTACCGTCTTATCAAAGTTCCAGTACATGGAGTTCACATGTAAAACTATCATAATAGGAAATTCCAACTCTAAACAACATAATTTTCATAATGAGTAAGCTCTACTAGAAGATATTACACAGCAAATTTGGCTGCAGCCTGCACGATAACTGTAAGTTTAAGATTCTTATGGACACCATAATTCCAGGATGATAATAAAGTGAGATGTTCATTAAGGTACTAATCTGTAATCTTACAGTCAGAGCAACTATGCATGGCATAAATGAAATACCTATTTATCCTCTATTGCTTTATCGTGCTCCGACAACCATGTCTTTCCACATGGGTTTCTATAATAGGGGGATCCTCCCCTTGTACATTTTGCTGCAAAGAGAGCAGATATGTGTTCCAAGAAGTTCTCTTAGACATGGAATGATCCCTTCCACAAGAAAGCATATGCCTATTTATGAAAGGCAAAATGAAAATACTTGAGTAAGAGACTGAGTATTGAAAAAGTGATAAGCTGGCAGATAGCCAAAATCGTATCTCATAAAAAGGTTGGGAAGCATGGATTGTGATACCTATCTTGGAATATCCAGAAAACTAACGCATGTTTCGAATAAACCAACCACCAAGGTAATCTAGTAATCAAGTTAGATTCAAACTTACATGTCCACTCATGCTATTTTCAACCACTAGCTCTTAGCAAATAAGCAAAAATACTATTTAAATGATGCTAGTTGAAACAAAACAAAAAACAAACACCGTGTTACATACATGAAGCATTCTAAAAGAATTCATACCTATAGTGAAATAACATGTAATCTGTCCTCGAATGCATCGATTATGGAAAGACAATTACAGGGTAACATCTCCAAAGCTGATCATATTTGTAAGATCTTTTTAACTGGTTGTTCTTGTGAAAAAGGCAACAAAACATGCCATTTGTATAACACTTTACCAAATATATTATTAGTCATCACAGCAGCAACAGCAGATATTAAGCCATCATAGCAGTTTCTAATATCTTGCATATCCTGCAAAAGAATCAAAATGGTCAAGCAATTGACCTTACACATAACAGTAAGAGAAAGCGAGAGATATATTTCTAGTAATAAATAAAATTCTGACCTCCCCGTTCCGAAAATCAAGCACTATTTCAGCAGTTAGAGTGGGTCGTACATAAATGTTCTAATGAGCAATCAATGCCGATGACAAAGAGCTATGTAGCCATGAGCAACTATAGTAAAGAACCTATACTAAAAAGCAAGTTAGAGAAGCAATATGGAAAAATTAAGAAAAAGGAACAGCCAATTAAGAACGTACCAGACCAGTCAAGATCTGCTGCAACATTGATTCCCTTGAGTGGATGCAACGAGAACACGAGAATATGTGACATGACACTATGTCCCTTGTGATGGCTCTCTCCCATGTCCAAGAAACAAGGACTTGTTTATCCGAACATATATGAACATGCACAATCGAAGGAAAACATTGAAGACCATATTAGAATAAAATCAACTTAATTCCAAAAGTTGCATATTCCTGAACTCAGAATAGAGCTTAATGAAACGAAAAGCACCAATGACTCTGTAAACTTGTGCCACTGGATGGTTCCCATAATGTATTGACGAATACATAAAAAACACATGACAGAAGCTGGCTTTCTTTTAAGATCACATACCCAGGACTTTATGATATATGTCTCCTAAAAGGTTGTCCAATTCTCGTGTCTTTGGATTGTGGTGGTAAAACTTTCGAACATCGCCATCTTCATAAAATAACTATAAAAAAGAACACAGGTTTTCTTATGTAGGGTCAAAAAGCATTCATCTACAAGATATGCTTGATAATAAGCAACCAACTTACAGCAAATTCGTAGTCTTCAAGTTCCTCTACGATGAGCTCATCAGGCTTTTCTTCAAAGAAGCACATCAAGTATCCTTTTTGGAAACAGTAATAGAACATACCAGCATGAAGAGAACATTCTTAATTTCAAAAATCAAAAATCAAGAAACTCCCATTAGAACAATTTTACAAGGGGCTTGCCACACATCCATCTTCAACTCAATTCTTTTATGAAGAAAGGTACTACTCCAAACCCACAAAATCCCGGAATCTAATAACCATAAAGTAATGCAGTTTAATGTGTATTTGAAGTTCCCCTTTAAGATTATAATGTATGTATCAATTGATCAACACTGAATCAACACTCCAGATCCATTTCTGTGTACTGGACATAATTCATTCTTAAAAAAGCCTCATCTGTAACTTCACCCTGATCATTGTTGTTCTAAAGAACAGACACAAAGAACGGATTCGCTCACTCACATGCTTTGTCATGATTGCCTTTATCAACAAACCTAATTCTTTGGTAAGTCCACAATAATCATCAGTGGTTTTATCAACAAACCTCTTTTTAGTGAGTACTTCTGGACCATGATTCTAACTTATGTCCATTGGTTACCTACTCAAAGACCATGAGGGATTATAAGAAATGTCATGAGGTTCATAGTGTCTTCTATATGTGTGTGTGTGTGTGTTATTTTTATTATTTTTTTTTTTTTTTTTTTTTGGGGGGGGGGGGGGGGGTGGAGGGGTTCTTAATGGAAAACCATACAAACACCAATTGCCATGTATATGTAACATCTTGTGTTATGTTACAACTTTACAGTGTGCATTAGTGCTTCCAAACTGACTTCATAACCAAGATGTTATGTACGATTTTAACAGTGTTACTAAGATTATCAACTCATACCACATAAAATGCATTCCTTTAGGTACTAAAGGATATGAAACATGGTAAACCAGTTAAACAAGCCTATTTGACTAATACAAACAATTTGTGGAAGGAATTTGTCTCTAGACATGTATGGAAGATATGCAAGTTCCAACGCGAATACCTAACCTCCCTCGATTCATATCTTTTGTTTCAAGTTCCAATATAGCAGTTGTATAATCAAATTAGCATGTCGGATAATCAAAAAACACTGTTAACCACAATGGGAACTAATTGCACCTCCTCCAAAAGGTACTGGCAATTCTTCATACATTTGCCTCTGCTCATCCAACTGCATTTGGTTATGAAGGAAAGATTTGTCAAAAGAATGGAACATATGCATAGAAATAAAATGGACAGAAATAGAGAGCATATGATGTGAGCGAATGAAATCCAATTATAATGTCCTTAACCTCATCACATAATTAAACCATATTTCACCGTTGTCTCAACCTTCATCTTTACTCCTATTTACATATATTACCTATGGATATAACAATAAATCAGCATACAGAAAAGAATGAGGGAGAGAGTACGTAGTGGAGAGCAGGAATTGGGTGAAGAAACACCCATACGTGTTAGAGCTGTGGCATAATTAATAAATAAAAAGATTAACCAATCAAGAGAATATAACATATGCATTTGGTTATAAATAAAAAGATTAATCAATCAAGAGAATATAACATATGCATAAAGAAACAATAATGGACAGAAATATTATGAAGATTTGATTTAGGAAGTTTTATCAAGATTTGGCTTAATTGTTTCTTCAAAATTCAATATTATGGATGATCATCCATAAAATATCTCCAAAACTTTTGGTTCTACTCAAAAGAAGAATTTAAACTAGATGTTGTATTAGAATTTCTTGATCTTCCTGTCATTAAATACAAAAATGCAAAAGATGCGATGAACAGAAACCCTTTTTTTTCTTTTTCTTCAGAAAAGTCATGCATTCCCTTGCCTTTGCTCCATCATGGAGATCTGATTCAACACAAGACTCACTAGTATCCATAATGCCTGCCTGAACAAACAACATTAATGCCATTGAAAGGAAGAAGAGAGACAGTGTGTGTGTGTTTTGGGATTATCAGGAAGACGTACGGTGTAAGTTTCTTAAATAAAGGAAAGTTAGGGGCTTTTTATTTACGTGTTAATGGTTCTAACAGGCAACATCTGAAATTGTGAAGAGGTAATTTTTATTTGGCAAAAAGAATTGTCTGCCTCTTAATGGTTCCAAAACCCTCTGAATGATTTTGTATCATGATCCTCCATTAATCTTAAGAGTCCTTATTTCATTTTGAATAATTAAAAAACAACCGTATTTCATTTTGCACTATATCATAAGAACCTCTTAATTATTCTGACCACTTAATTATTCTGCACTAAATCATTCAGCAACTGTCAAACAACCCTTAAAGATTATGTATTTATTTTTAGATTTCAATTACTGATTTGATGGATGGATCAATTTTAACGATTTATTCCAATTTAATTACTAACCGTTGTAATTTAAGGAAAATTAAATTCCTACGTTAAATAAAAGAGTAAACTACAAATTTAGTCCCCATCGTTTTTCAATTATAACACTATTTGTCCCTGCAGTTTCGAAATTACAATATAGCCATCATGAGTTGTAAAAATGTTTGGATTTGATCACTCCCTCTAACGGTCGTTAAAAAATCCGAGGCGTATTTTAATATTTTTATACTTTTATCACATTTTATTTTATATATATATATATATATATATATTTTTTTTTTGGGATTGCCTATAGGGGGTGTTTGGGAAAAAAAGAAAGTTGTTTATACCGGCTTGGCACCGGTGATAAGGAGTTTTAGATAAGTCGTTCCATTCTAGCTTATTAACTTATTTGAAACAACTTATCAACTTTTCGGTCATTTTACACGTATAAGCAATCCCGAAACACCTCATAAAAGACAACTTATTAGCTTATTATGTTTTGGTATCACCATAAGGGATAAAAATATGTTGTCCCAAAATTTCATGTCACGTTCCCGTTCAACCAATGAAATTAAGACATTCTCTCTCCAATGACATTTATTCATGTGATTGGTGGACATGAATGAGACATGATAATTTAGGACAAAAGATTTTTATTCTACCATGAGTTAAAACAAACACTTTTTATAAAACTCCAATTCAACATCGCATCAGTTGTAACCACTTTTACAAAAAAAAAACATAAATTGTTTTAAATAAACAATCCCAAATAGACCTGGCAAAAACTGACACGACACGCTAACCCGCCACGAACTCGACACGAAATAAACGAGTTTGGGTAATACATTTCAACCTGTTTAAGTAAACGAGTTGACACGACACGACACGAAAATTAAACGGGTAAGATCATGGTCAAAAATTTCAACTCGAAAATGACCCGAATAACCCGTTTAAATATATATCTCTACTATTCTATTAAAGTTCTAATACGGTTTTTGGAAAAAGCGATTTTTGGAAATCAGTTTTTGGAAACCAAGCTTTGTAGGCGTTCTCCTCCCACGCTGCACGACCCTCTCCTCCCACATTTGCTTTGCTATAGAGTACTAATGGAACGATCCTCTCAACGATGCAATCGACGCTCTGGTTTTCCAAGGTACGCATAGAACCGGTTCTCCCTTCTTCCTCTGCATCGATTTAGGTTTCATCTTCTTCTTCTTAAGTTTTGTTTCTCCTCAGGCTAGCGATTTAATACTTCCATGGCTTTCTTCCCCAAATCTTTTAGCGATCTAATACTTCCATGGCTTTCTTCCCCAATCTTTGTTCGCTTTCAGATTATTGATTTTTGTTTCACAGGTAGATGAGGATTAACATCATTCGTAATTTCAACTCGTTGTTTCTATTCCGCAGGATCGTCAACTCCTGTATTCCATCTACTTTCTCACTTCCGGTGTCGGTGGATCATTCTATTTTGAGGTTTCACCGGAATAATTTTAGTTCTTCGGTCGTCCGGTTTGATTTATTGACTGTTATTTCAGTGTCGGATTGTTCTTGTGTTAGGAGGATGGGATCGCATGCGACGGCGGAGGTGGAATGGCCGGCGAACAAAGTGAGAGATTCATTTATAAAGTTTTTTGAAGAAAAAAATCACGTCTACTAGAAATCAAGTCCTGTTGTTCCTGTAAATGATCCAACTCTTCTGTTCGCAAATGCTGGTATAACACCCTAAAAATCAGAGTGAATTTAAAATGCGAAAACTGGACAAATAAACATCAATGTCTGGTATAAATCTCCCAAAAATGGGAATGTACTAAGCCTTTACAAAAATCTGGATACAGATATGGAATTCAACAACAAACTAATCTAAACATAACTATCTAGATTACCTCGGTTGTTAATCTAAAAATCACCAAAAGAATGGGACATAAACAATTGTCCAACATTAAATACTAGTCATCTCAAAAGCCCCCGAGACCAAGCTCGTTACTCAAGCCCTTGACAACCCACCGCTAATGGGAACCTGTTATACATATCATTTGAGAAAAAGTGTTAGGCTTAAAGCCTAGTGAGAAAATACAATTTATAATTTCAAGAGATATAAACAGTTGTATCAAAAGGAAATATTTTCAATAGGTTTCGGTTTACAAAAAGAAATCTTTTCCACATAAGGACTGATCGGTCCGAAAATTCATCTTGCGATGACGGGGGATACCCGATTTACCAAGGATTGCGGTGGAACACAAAAGTAGGCCACAATTCGAGTTGTGAGCTAAATACATGGAATCCATGACCACGAACAACAAGGTCCGTACTAAGATGTGAGGGAGGGCCCTCGAGGAAACCAGTCATACTCGTTCACTAGGACTACAATATAGCCCATAGCTAGTAACCGATCTCACATAATCGTACCAAATGGCCCTCGAGGATCATATGCATCCATAGCTACAGAAAGGGGAATAGACATCCCAATAAAAACCGACTCAAAACCTAGGGATCCACTAGTAATGGTACAGACTCGTCACAATAACATATGTGACCAACCATAGATAGTCATATGGTATAAAAACATTTTATAAACAAAATGTTTTCCTTCGAGTTTAACTGTTGGTAAGAATGAAAATCATAAAAATGAGTTTATATACATTTTTTCAAATAATCCACATAAATGTGCAAGTAAAACCTCATTTTACTTCAAATAAGATGGAACCCATCATTTTAATCGAAAATGATCGGGAACCCTAAAAATCTCCCAAAACTCAAGTTATATCAAAATGTAGTAAACTTATATCTGAAACCATGGAGATATATAGAAGTTCAAAATGTAAGTTTTGACATGTATAAAGTTTAGAAAAGGTAGTAGGAACTCACCAAATAGGTTTTAGACAAAAAAAACCCGAAAAGCCAGATATCGACCACCGAGAGAAGACGAAGCTTTCTATACCGAACTCTGGCTAGATACACTTAATACTAGCAACATATGACAGATTGAAGAAAGAGAGAGAGAGAGAGAAAAAAGAGACTTGAGATATTTCAGAAATAAAACAAATGAGATATTTCCCAGGAATATCTCTTTTAAACCACTCCAGCCACCGCGCGGGTTATGGCGCGGGCTAAGTCGCGTCGTGACTCGCGCTACTCACTGGAACTCGCAACCAATCAGCGCACAACGCGGGTTATGGCGCGGTCTAATTCGTGCCACTCACTGGACAAACCCCAAACAAGCAGTGCACCGCGCGGGTTATGGCGCGGGCTAAGCCGCACAGCAACTCGTGCCGGCCACTACCATTGCTTCTTCTTCCAAACTGGTCAAACGAAACTCGGGGTGTTACAGTTGGTTAGTTGATTCATCCTTTTCTCTTATTGTAGCTTGTAATATGATAATTTGATTGTTATTTTCACGGTATCTGAATCAATTTTATCCATACCTGCTTTATCAACCGATCTATTAAACTCAGAATCTGAAAGAAAATCTACACTTAGGTTTCTGATGCCAAACTTGGACGATTGAACTAACATATTTTGTGCAATTAGGGAAATGATATGTTGAGCCTAAAAAAATTCAGGAATCATAATTCATTTTCAATCTTAGTCAAATTGTACTTCTTGTTATTGGATTGAAGCCAATATTTACAATTGACATCATTGAGCCTTCAGTAAGCACTAGGGATTTATGTTAGTCCTTTCTGTTAATCATTTCTATTGTACACACTATTATCACTTCCGAGAAAACGCCAATAGAAGAAGGATAAATATTAGTTTTTTGGGGGTATAAGTGTATGTATTTAGGATGAAACAACATATGAAGTTCTTTCCTTGATTTACCTTCTGTTGTGCATATCTGTAGACAAGACCAATGATCAAATAATATTATGCCATACTCATATACGTTCATTTTGTCAATTACATTGATGGCACTGGAGTTGGTGGTCAAATACCTACTACATTCGCTAATTTACAGAACCTGGTCAAAGTGTAAGAGCTTATATTTTTTAAGATGTTTCAAACTAATACGTCATCCTCCATCCCTTGGAAATTTCCACACTTTATTTTTGGGATGTCAAATAATTGGAAGATTTCCTTTTTAGGAAGTATTAATGTTACAATGTCCTGGTTTTGTTTTGTTATATTTACAAGCAAAATGATGGTAGATTCCTTTATTTTGTCTTCCATTGTAAGGGTTGCAATTTTCATTGGACGAAAGGAGCACTGATTTCTTCTACATCAATTTTTCATAATTTGCATCATTTATCATGGAAGCTAACTCTTGAATTTTCAGATGGGGTTCTGATAATGAATTCACAGGGAGAATACCCAACTTCATAGGGAATTGGTCACAGTTACAAACATTGTAAGTGAGCATTTAGGATCCCACCTTCTCCATGCCCTTTCCATTTCTGCCGATCACAACCAATCTTAGTTACCTGCTTTCAACTGAGAACCTTTTCAACGTTCGATGTTCCTATAGGAGGTTTGAGAAGGTTCAATAGCACCTACATTTTCTAATCTAACCTCCTTGCGGGACTGTAAGTCTTTGTTTCCTAAGGATTCATTACTATACTTTGCAAGTTGTTCTACTTTGTTCATGTAATTTGAAGATGCTAAAATCTAGCTGCACTGTTTCTATAATGTTATAGGAGGATAAGTTGTTTATCTAATGGAACTCCGGATTTTATTAGGGATTTGAAGTCCCTGAGTGTTCTGTGAGCAAATATTTTGATCTTTCTTATGTTACTGCTACTTTCTTCTCAGCTCCCTTTATTATCCAGAAGAGGAAATATAACGAGATGCATCACTTGCAGAGCTTTGAGGAATAATAGACTTTCGGGACCTATTCCAACTGACATTGGAGAATATCAGAGTTTGACACGACTGTGAGTAATCTGCAGGGACTGAAGTATCTGAATATATTGATTTACTACCATAACATGGCCAGTGATGTAGACTAGGACTTCTATAAGTTGAGCAATCTTCAACATGAATATAAACTATTCAAGAAAAGCTCTCTGATGTTATTTTCTATTGGTATTGTCAGACTTATTATTTGGCTCCATCTCATCTACTAACATTGTTGTCTACTTTTCAGGGATTTGAGTTTCAATAGATTGACTGGACAGATTCCAAGAGAATTGTTTAACCTGAGCTAAATGTCTTTCTTGTAATACACATATTATCGACTATGATAAGTATTTTGCATGCAATTTGGAAAATAAACGATTGGTTCTGGATTTTGACATCCTTTTAACATCTCTTGCTGAATTTAGATGTCATAATTTTCAGGTTTCTTGGAAACAACAGTTTAAACCGTACACTTCGTGATGTAAAGAGCGCCACTCTCAACAATATGTAAGTGAATTATGTGCTCCCATCTTGCTATAGGTTCTCTTATGGTGTTTTTGCTAGGTATTGGAGCTGGGGTGTGGAAACTCACAACTCTGGCGAACAATATAAAGAAGGAATAACAAAGCTAACTTGTATTGATCTCTCTTAATTAGTCAAACTCGAACAAATTAATCTTCTCTTAATTTCAAGATATATGGCGTTCGCTCTCTCTTATCATCTACTACGTAATGGGTTTAATAGGTTTTAGTTTACTTTGCTGTTTGAATACCTGCTACATATTTGTGTTAAAGAACCTTTAAGTTTTTAACTTTTAATTCATTATCCTATCTTCCATCAGATGTGGTTCATGAATGAGAACTAGGCTAAGGTTTTTTTTTTTTAGACCTCTTAATGGCTCTTAAGTCTAAATCGTTCAGACCTCTTTACACACCACCTCTTATTAATCATAACTAAAATGAGATTTCAGATCTTAAACCTCTTAAAAAACAAACGGCACCTAAATGTTCATTTATTGGACTAAATTAATAGGTCTGTACGAGTGGTGTTAGAAGCGTAGTTATTTGGCCTGTAAACTGCAATAAATTTTTTTCTTCTGAATTTGTTGATAGGCTTGTGTCAATTGTGTGATATATCTTCAATCATGCCTTACGGTATTTTAACATATATATCTTTGATGGCTTCAAAGACACTTACCACCACACCTTCTTTGAAATGCTCGGTAATTGGTCGTTTGGTGATTATTTCAAAGCTGAAGGTATTGGATGGGCTTGGGAGCTCCTCACTACGACAAGTTATTTTCCCATCAATCTTATGCGTTATTAATATTTGGAAGTTTGTCACGTTGTTGGAGGTTTGTTCTGCTTAACAATATGGAAATTGTTGCTTTTCAATGCGTAGGTTTTTAAACTACCTACTGATCGAATATATGCTACTTACTTAGGCGGTGATGAAAAACTGGGCCTTCCTGCTAACAACGAAGCTACAGATATATGGCTCAAATATCTTCCCCCTAAACGTGTGTTGCCGTTTGGTTGTAAAGTGAGTTTTCTTATCACATTTTTTGTTTGACATTTATCTGTTAAGCAATCTTTTTCTGCTTTCATTAAACTTACTTCAACGGATGATTCATAATATGGAGCAAATAAGAGTTCACTGATATTGTTTATTCATCTATTTAATTCGAGTAGGACAACTTCTCGGAAATGGGTGATACTGGACCATGTGGACCCTGCAGTAAAATACACTTTGACAGAATTGGGGGTCGTGATGTTGCAGAGCTGGTTAATAATGATGACCCTACTTTGATTGAGATATGGAATATTGTGTTCATTCAAGTAAGATTTTGAAGCTTGCCTTATCTCTAAGCATGCATAGATTTTGTGTTTTGTTTAGGGGCATTTTGTTTAATGATCATACATTCCTTTAGTGTCTATTTTATAGTTTAACACGTGGATACTAGAATGGGATTTGAAAGACTGACTTCTATTCTTCAAAATAAAATGAGCAATTATGATACCGATGTCTTCGTACCTATCTTTGAGGCCATACAGCAGGTTAGATATAGCTGTTGTCTTCGTTCATTTGGATGATATTAACAGGTAAAGATTCAGAAAATGAGATCAAAATTTGAGGAGAAGATGACGAGGATGGCAATTGTTCATAGAATAGCGCAATAATTGAGAGTGGCATCCCAACGTGAGCACAACGTTCAAATTCAAAAGACAAACGTGCGAGCAATGAAGACAATGAACGTCCACGAAAGCATGCATTTTTTCGGGCTATGGCCGGTCTTGTGGTTGCTTCCCATGTAGCAATCTTCATTCTTAATGATGGTTTAAAAGAGTATCATTTTTATTTGTAGCTTGAGATGGACATGAATCCTATATGGGATTCAATTCAAAGAAACAAACAATAATAAGTGGTGAAAGTTGCTGGAAGTGAAATTAGAATTAAAAATGTTTTACTAGCATTTTGTATTTGTAGGGTGTTTTTCTGATCACCATAACTGTACCAGAATGTAATGGCAGATGTTAGAGCTTGATCACATGGGTTCTCTATCTTCAAAGCATTTGTTTTTTTGGCAAGTCTTTTACAAACTCAAAAGACCTTGATATTTTCATATGTAAAATCTCATGTATTTATATAGATGAGGGTGACTTTGCTATCTTTTCAACAATCATATACTTTTATACATAAATGATTAAATATATTAAAAGTTTTGATTTTTTAATGGAAATATGAGTATTCAGAAAGAAAATTTCAAAAAATTATTACAATCATTTATGCTATCATTAAAATTCTAAGACTAATAGCATGCTACACAACCTTTAAAGCACACCACTCTCACTCCACTCGACCTCTTTTTAAATGTATAAGTTAAATGTAACACATTTATAATTAGTTATTTAATTTATTTTATATCATTTTTTTCATTTTACACCCTTATCATGTTAACACAAATATTCGTATATGAACAAAAATGCAATGGAAAAATATGTTTTTACTTTTACAAATTATACTATTATAATCGTCTCGTCAATACCTTCAAAATGAGCTCAATATTGAATATTTTTTAGTTTAATCGTACTACTAAATATCATGAATATCTACGAATTAATTTGTTTTATATCCTTACGTTTTATTTTTTTTACCTTTAGCATATTAAAAATACATAATCACCAACAAAAATACATTAAAAACACGTTTCATTTTTATTATTAATTACACCATAATAAGCTTATTTTTTTTAATATTTCTTGATTTAGTAATATTATAAAATATAATAAGCACGTACTAATTTTATTATATATATATATCTACAACATATCGATAAACATTTGTAATGGTTAGTGTAGAAAAAATCAGGTATACAAATCTATACATATTTATATTAGATTTATTCAAAATTTATAACCAGATAGATTGTAAAAGTTTACAACTAATATCATTATGGACAAAAAGAAATATGATTGATTTATTTTTAATGAAAGGTATACAATTCTCCGGTCACACAATTCATCTTTATTAAGCACTAGAACTACTAATGACATTTATAGAGTATCTTCTGGATGATGTACACATAGTAGATGAAAATGCATAACAAAGTACTTCAAAGTCGATTCATGATTCACATATATCTGCACCAAGCGATCCAAGCACCATGTCTTCATAGACTAAGTATTGATAAGGACAAATAATAGAAATTTAACATGAAACATGGTTGCCATTTTTATAATCTTTAACATTCGTATTTTTCATTTGGCTTTCAAGATAAAATTTTATTTGCAAACAACCCCATAATTTAGAGTGTAATGAACATTCTATAAACAGTTTGCAAAATGAAACCACATGTATCAACAAAATTAACATCAACAAGGAAAGAAATAGTAAAAAAAAATGAAACATGGTTACCTTTTCGAGTTTTCGGTTTTGATTTCAGCATGCTTCGCGCTGCATCGTGCGCGGGCATATGCCTAGTATATATATGTATGTATATATATTATAAGTTTTCTTTTTAATATTTTAGATTTAGTTAGAACTTATAAGTTTGAACAATAAAAAATTGGATTTCTAATGCTTTCATTTGAATTTTCGATTTGTATTTTTTTTGTGAATTTTCGATTTTTAGTTTTTAGTTTTATAAATGTTAAACGGGTTAGGCGGATCGGGTTAGGGTTGGGATTTTCTGACTCGTTTATTAAACAGGTCGGGTTAGGGTTAGACACTCTCAACCCGTTTAACTTTGAACCCGACACAACCCGACACGTTTGTCAGGTCTAATCCCAAACACCCCAATAGATTAGAGGGACCAGAGTGAAATCTCTCACACAAACACAAAAGCAAACGCGGGCGAACATCTTCGTCGACCCCCTCCCGATCGGAATTTCTCCCCTCCAGCCTCCTTCTCCGGTGTCGTTTCTCTCATCTTTCACGTTTCCACTAGTCATAATTATTTTCCCAAACCTACTTTTCCATCCATCACAGTCTCAGATTAGGTTTGAGATTAGAAGTGATCAACGGTTCAGATCCACTTATCTCGTTAACTCATTCTCACTGGAATCCAACCCTAATTTTCTATTAGACAAAAAATGTTTATGTAACATCACGGTTTTCAAAACGTCCAATCACCATTTTAATATCCAAAATTGATCATTTTAAAACCACCAAAATACGGGATATTAATTTTAATCGAAACTTTTAAATGTCCGTTTTAAATTGTTACGTTTTATCCATTTATCCAAAACATAAACCAACCCAAAAGTTAAGATTTACAATCCTAAAGTTTACTTACAAACAACCGGGGACATATCTACCCGATAGAATACTTACATGTTTATATATAACACACCAAAAGCAAGTACTAATATACCCAAAAGATCTAAATCAGCACTTGAAACAACACCCGAACTAAGCTTCCTTATCTTTCCCTTTGTCTACAATCCTCTTTCCTGAAAAAAAAAATAATCAATAACGGGTAAGCTATAAAGCTTAGTGAGTTTTATATGAAAATACATTGCAAAAGACTCACCAGACACATAAACATAACATATCAATATCAAAATCAATACATCTTAAATTCAACAACAACATACGTTCTTACCGACAAGCTTGACAACGAAATGTCAATCGTTCCATACGAACACCTATCACGTGGCTCAAGTACCGTATCATGTAAAACATATCATGAATCAATTATAGAATATCAAGATTAGTGCACCACTCCCACCTTCATCTACTGGGTACGTGCAGAATAGTACTCACACTCGTCTCCTAATACACGAGATACGTGAGTACAACGAACCGATATGCCACACCCAACCTCCGTCTCCATGGGATACGTAAACATACACCGCTTTCCAGCGTACCACACGAAGTAGTACCCGTATTTACGGTTTACCAAGAGACCAACAAAACAGTCGCGGATCCGGACTCGAC
Source organism: Arctium minus (assembly GCA_954870635.1). Classification (NCBI taxonomy): domain Eukaryota; kingdom Viridiplantae; phylum Streptophyta; class Magnoliopsida; order Asterales; family Asteraceae; genus Arctium; species Arctium minus. The sequence goes on along the minus strand of OX941083.1, from coordinate 118,323,227 downwards.
CGACATCGCAAAACGATATTACGAATACAAACCAGAATCGGAGGGACTTACACTTGTTACACCTTACGATAACATGAAACACAACTAATGCAAACAAAAGTGTATTTACATATAAGTACACATAAATATGTATTTCATATAAACTCACCGTGCACAAAATGGGTCAACCGAACGTCCAACCTAATGTCTCGTTCCAACTCCGTAGTATGAGTATGTATGGAACTCCAAAATCTTCCAATTATATCCTTATACTCCCTGGAGTATACACATTCAATTCCATAAGTATATAATTACACTATCTCATTTTATTTCATTCCTAGTTAGCTAATTTCATTTCAATTCTCCTGTACAACCCCTGTTCTAACTTGTTTTTAACCATCTTAAACTCAGAATTACATTGTGACTTCTAAACAAGAAATAAAATAGACTCTTTTATCTTTCATATGCCACTGACCTCATGTCCATTTGATTTTTCTTTGATTTTATACAAAATTTTCAACACAACAGCTACAAGTTGTCAAAATTCAGCTTGACAGCCCTGTACTAAATGCACTTTTAGCACATCTTAAATCTATAATTAGGTTATAATGTCTTCATATAAAATAAACTAGACATTCATACCTTTCTAATGCTACTGGAATCACCCTTATAAGATTTTTCTACAATTTTATACAAATTTTCTAAAACAGTGTTGAAACATGACTTTCAAACTCAAAAAATTCACATGTTTGTCCAATTAAGTATCTAATTCCTTTCCAATCCAAACCAAATTCAGATGTTAACTTAATTTTATCATTATCAAGATAAAATCAACAAGAAACCATGGTTCATTCATCCATTTCTACCAATTTCATCAAAATCCAACTTTGAATAGGAAAAAGTCAACTTGTGTTCTTAGTGAAAACTCACTTTTTCCTTCCATCTTCTTGCAAATCAACCATGGAATCAATGAATTAACTAAAATATAATCATAATCCAAGCATCATTTCATGATTTATACACTTATCTTAAACATGAATTAAGCTTATTTCACCCAAATTCCATCATAACTTCAAGAACAAGAACAAAGATAAGATTTACCTTCAAATTGTTGTTTAATCCTTCAAGATTGATGTTAATCTCCATAGTATGAACTCAGATTTGATCTCAATTGACAAAATCGCACCTTAACTTTCACACACAGGTCTAAAATCATGTTTTATTGACTAAAACTCGAGTTGGGTCGGGTTTGACCCGACTGGGTATCCATTTTGACCATTAAACACTAAAAATGGCATAATTTTTCGCTCGAAACTCCGTTTTCGATGAGGTTTTCGCCTACGCGTTCGTAACGAGATAATGAACAACTTCCAACAAAAATATTTTAGAAAAGACCTACCAATAAAAGCAGTTTTACATATTTGTGGACGTTATGCTTTCCTTTGCAGTTTTGTCGTTTTTGATTTTAAGCTCGGAATCCCGTAAAATTTTTCCGACACTTCCAAAAACTCCCAATAGGTCCAAAACTTAGTTCCAAAGCTTAAAATCCCATCGAACACCTCCCGCTTGAGTGTTGTGCACATAGTTTACCGAAATAGCAATGTATTTTGTAAAACTTGCATAAAATGCAATCTACACGACTTTTTCGACATCTGACACTTCTAGCACTTTATATTAACTTAATCAAAGATGTTCCAACTTTTACATCACCATTTAGATCATTCGTTCAAGTTTTGGGTAGATATTTCCCATTGAGGCACTCTAGTTACCTACCCGCTTTCCATTTAGGCAATACGCTTTGTATTTTGAACCCTCACACCATCTACTTATGTCATTTGTGAGATGTTAGCACCAATCTTACCTCCTACATCTCATTCTAACTATGAGCTTTACTTATAGCTCACTAGTACACTTACCATTTTAGCAAATTCTCTTTTTACATAATAAACTCATAAAGCATGCATTAACATATAATACATATTTAGACTCACTAGTTAAGCATATATGGGAGGGTGGATGTTACAGTTTAGTTTTTCCAAATTTTATCTTAGTAATTAATGAAGTGATATTGGACAATATTTGATATAGAACCAAATTTCTTTCCTTTTACGCTTCTATCAGGATGAACTTAAGTAGATTTCTTATTTTGAGGTGTGATATGGTTGAAAGATACCGCCAAGTAGGGTGTAGATAGTGCTGCAAAAGGGAATTAGGTATGTCGGTCCGATTCGGTTTGTATGCCATTTGAGAACAAAAACCCTACAAAAGTGAACTCTAAACCCTCGAACGCTAAACGTAAACACCGACACGAAAAAAAAAATCCAAGTTAAACGCAACAACTTCAGTGTTTGCTCCTTAATCCCTGTCATACAACGCCATCCAACAACTCCGGGTTCAAGTTAGCTTATACAAGTGTGGAGTTTGTATCTCTTATCTCATACTATAGCTTAACCGGAACCCTTTCAGTGTCTTGTAAATCCAAGTACACACCAAATGGACTGATGACACTAAAATCATCGACAGATCACTCCTCTACCGGGAGGGGGATAAGAAAGAAAATTCAAAAATATCAATGATGTTGTATTAACCAAGACAACCACAAGAGATGTCATTATATTTACAAACTTGTTCCCCCAAAACCAACACAACGAAAAAACTGTATAAATTGACCATTCGACCTAAAAAGATATGTTCAACTTCAACACAATTCAGCTTCCATCTGCACCCACAGAGACCACATTCGATCAAAACATGAATACGTGAAAAATGCCCTTTTCAATTAGGGATGCTTTTACGGAGTACAGCAAAGCTGACTCCACTAATGATCTTTTAAGGGCAGTTTACCACATGCTTACCGTTACCATACCGGTGGGCATATGGCAAGGACCGAGAATTTTTACCCTTCAAGTGAGGGAGAATACTCTTACCTAGTAAACACTCACCGACAAACCACTTTGATGACCAAGAATGTTAAGCCATTAGGTAAGTAGGGGTGGGGACTCTTGCCGGTAAGCACTTAGCCGGTAAGCTCTTGGTAAATGGTCCCTTAGAGGCCATTTACTCAAACACTTATCCCGTAAGCACTCACCGGTAAGAATCAAAACTAGCAATTGCCTTACCGGGTAAGATTTTAGTCCATCAAAACGGGATCATATGCAACAATTTATCCAATAAGTGCTAACCGGGTAAAAGTCGTCACCCTTACTTACCGGGTAAAACTCTCAGTCTTTGTAATCGCTGTTACTGGGTAAGATTCTTGGTCCTTGCCGGGTGAGCGTTTGGTAAACGACCCATTAGTGTCAAAATAATTAGATATGGCAAAGCTAGTAAAAAGTTGTTACAGATTATTGATTTTTGAAAATAAATGTAACATTACTAAACTATTAATAAGAGGGTTGTTTTGGTCCGATTCTTGAAATCAGAATGATGAGTTTAAAAACGTACATCCAAACACCCAGTAACAGGTCAAGCTTGTTATAAGTAGCAAATAGGGTATTGAAATACCTTAGATGTGGCCTGTAGACTTCCTGTTTGAAAGCAAAATGGGTGTGAGAGGAGGAGAAGATACTTCCTCTCGTTTGCCAACTGTAATTTGCGGGGACTCAATACGTTTCTGAACCATCGCACTCGGGTTGCTAGAATGTACGGAAAAACTTCTAGGAACAACCAAAGGAGGAGGTGGAAGAGGAGATGCAGCAGCAGCAGGGGTTCTATTTATGTCTTGATTCTTGAAAAATGAAGGGGCTGAGGCTCCACCAGGAGAAACACCTGGCTTGGATAAGGCTAAACTACTAGGAGGCCTAGGAAGTTCATGAAGCTCATTTATCTTGGGTGAAGATAGAGGCTGAGGTGAAACGCTACGACGCATCGGAGGAAGTTCCGTAGATGAAACCGGACCGTTAGCAGTTGCAATCTTACCGGAAAACGGCTTAGTTGGCGGCAATGGACCAGAGTAAGCTTGTCTTTTGTCTACTTTACTATCAAATGCACTATGGGCATCCCTACGAAATCTTTCGCCAGAAGGAGAAGGTAACTGGATGGAGGGATTAATGCCATTACTGTTTTTTATTGAAGATCGGGGCTTTGAGGTAGAAGTAGGTGTCGAGGTGTTATCGTTACCAAAATCTCTTTCTTGTTTCTCATGGTCCACCGGTAATGGTGGTTGTAAATTGTGAAATGGATTGGTCTGAGGAACAGATGTAGGTGTTCTTGATGCTGGACTTTTGGTATCAACCGGAGGAGGTAGCACGTAAGAGTAAACCTTCCGGCGTGTTTCCCTAGGCCTTTCAGATGAATCAACGAAGTCCGGGTATAGTGGCGCAGAATAACTGGTATGACTATGAGTTTGTGTTTGCCTACCAAAAAGCTGCTCACCTTGATGTTTATAATGATTTATCTGCAGAATAAAATTGTGATATTTTAGAATATCGGCCACAACCAGTTTACATGCTCTGGATGACTAATGCAAATTTGATAGTTACGTGTAATATGGAAAATGAATGTTCATCGTTGCCATACCTCTCGATCTTCCAACGTAGGGACTTGAAGATGTGGTATATCTAGTGGGTCTACCTGCAATATACAACTCATTAAAATACATTGATATGTGCTATAACGAGAGCATAATTCAGTGAAGTTCCCTTATCCTGCCATGAGTAAACTGATCAAACTAGAAAAAAAATATTATCATTAATCGTTGGTGTGGCTTAATAATTGTTGCATCATTAGTTGAGCAGCCTTTCACTTGGGTGTTATTTCATAAGGAAATCGTCTTATTATTTATACTGTTATACGACAAAAAAATCTGAATTACTATACCAACTTCTAAAAGCATGGATGGGTGGGGTCCAATTTCACTAAATCGCATGAAAATCTAGAGGCATGCTTAGATTTCCTACTCTATTTCCCTAGGAATTGTTCGGTTTATCTTTTTCCATACACATGATATAACTATTTATTGGTGACAATCATCATCCCAAAATAGCTAGACAGTTTTCATTTGTGGCAACTTCATAAGATAAGTTTCAATGTCAAATTGGAATTTGTGATAGTTTCCAAGGCCAATATAAGTTTTTAACAATATTTAAAATTTAAATTCAACAACATAAATCTAGTTGCATAATTAAACTTAAGGCCGTTACTACATTTAGGAGTTATAAGTTATAACCAACCATACCATGCACAAAGGTGCAGCTGAAGCACACCAAAAGCAGCGTGAGCTGATTTATGCTACAGAAAGTTACCTCCATTGACCAAAGGGTCATTAGCCTAGCGGTACCCGGGTTACTGGTAGAGCCCAGCCTACCAAGAGGTCAAGCGTTCACACCGTACTAAATGCATATACTTCAAAAGAGGAAGATTACCTCCATCGGATTTGATGATGTGCCAAAATTATCAAGCCCCTGCTTCTTTTGGCCATAGTCAAAACTCAATCCCGCATCATCGATACTCTCATAGTTGTTCATTCCTTCACCATGCCCAGCATTCCCATTGTCAAGTTTACTGAGTTGGTAATCAATCCGGTGCTTCTCTGCAACAATTCTTATGACAGGGTCAACTGCTTCAAGAACTTTAAATCCCTTGCGAAAGAAATCCAACTGCTCCAGGGAGTAGAGAGGAAAACCAAAATAAAATTTCATGTCCACCTCACAAGAAGGATAAAAGATAATTACATATAAACCGGTCAAATTAATAAATAAAAAAATGGCACCTGTGCTGCATGATGGCGAGTAGCCTGTGTCAAAAGGCTACGACATTGTCCCTCCTTGAGTGATTTTACCCGGAATGCACATAGTCTAGCCAGTGTGTTATATTCATCTTGAGCTTCTTCTAGTTTGTGTGCAATTGAACTCTCAGCCTTTCCACTTCTCAACTTCCCTTTCTCTTTGTGTTGTGAGATCATGTATTCGTACGCCTCTCTAAAATTAAAGTATGCAGTCAAGAGTCAACAAAGCTTCACTTCAATGACAATAATTTGAACGGAATGAAAAATAAAAATATACCTTTTTTCATCACATTGAAGTTTCATCTCCTGCATCAGTAATAGAGAAACAAGATAAGTGTTCATCTTGCTGCTGATGCAAGGATAATGGCAGTTAACAAAGATATGAAATAGTTATATCACTTCCTTCTTAGGCAACGTGGTTCAAGGAAAAGCAGGGAAGGAAAGAGAAGTACAGAAAGAGTTTTATGCCAATTTTGAATCATATAAGAGATGATAGGCTTCTTAAGAAAATAAAAAAGATTTAATATGACATGGATATTACCAAAACTTTGTGCGCACTCTTCTCATTAATTTCCTAGATTCCTCTAAAGGCTAGAGCTGTTCTACCATCCATGACAGGTCTGAGCACTTGGCCTACACATAAGTTGTTTACTGAAAGCCAATCTAGAGGTTTTATATGTTGCTCACTTTAAAAAAAAGAAGCTTAACTTGGTTGAAATAGGAAATTGACAAATTAGATGGATGCTGAGACTTGTGTTTGACAAAATCATTAGGAGTAGCAGCAAAGTGAATCTCAACAGCTCACAAACAACTGATATTTTGTGCTTTGAAGCATATATGACAATATATTTAGATTGAATGCAAAAACTCATGACTCAATCTCAAACATGAAATTTTTTACATGAACGATATTTTTACAACCTGCCAAGTGGTAACCACTTACCTTAAAGATCAGCAATACACTCCCCTTGACATAAATCAGTACTTAATTAATTGTCTAAGACAGCATTTGACTACAGTACTTGTGTAAAGCGAACAACACACGTTGTGGTTGACTTTCCCACATCCACATGCCTCTTTCCCTTGCTCAGAAACTCTATCAAGTTCTACTGCTTAGATAAAAAAATGGACCTACGTAATCTAGCAAAAAGTCAGCCTCTACACATGCCCACGTAGAGACAGAGTGTGAATAGCATGGTAGGAAGATCTTACTGGTTATGTGTTAAACAGTATGACCCTAAAAACCTCACTCAACCTAATGTTTCCAAGTAAATGATGGATTCTAGTTAACCTGAAATGCTTGATTCAGCTACAGACATGTTTACAAAAGTTAGGCAGCTATACAATGTTATCTTGGGTTGGGTTGAGTTTAACCATCTAGCACCATACCACAATTGTTGTTAGATGTTCATATTACCGACTCTGACTAGGTAAAAGTGGGGTCCATTCCTGCTCTAAATGACAAAGATAACGAGTATACTGCTACTTCTCTAAGCACATTGTGCATAAACAAAAGATAAAACGGATCAACATAAGAATACCCTCACAGGGATTGAATAAGTAAACCAAACCAAACAAATCCAGTATATCCCACCCAAAACCAAAAGTAGCATTTTTTTTTTTGGGGGGGGGGGTGTTTACCTCTGTCTCAAGAGACAGAGAGGCTGTTTCTGAGAAGAGCCTTGGTAAAACAAGTAAAAAGCACAACTTTAAGTCACAAAGGACGCTAGGATCTCTTAAGCATCACACCACGATAGCGAAAGTTCAATCATCAAATAATCAATTTTGGGGATTATAGCCAACATATATAGTGCTAACACTAAATATACATGTTAAAATAGAACTGCTACTCATCATAAAGATTACCAGCATAAATGACAAAGATAAATACAAACAATTATCATAACTAATAATTAGGAAATAATCCTGAAAACTACCATAACCGTACTTATAAAAATCAGTAGTAGTTATCCTAATAATCAGAAAATTGTTCAGATGATGATCCTAACAATAACCGGATCAAAATAGATGATGACGAACCAACTATTTGCCATAATCCTGTGATCATCATCAAAAGCTAAAAAAGTTCACTGTCATTGTCACTTGAACTTATCCGTTGTTGTTCATTTGTTTATGGTTGGACAATTGCGAAAGTCTGCACATTTTCTTTATTAAATTAAGATTTTCTAATTTTATTATCTCATTTTAAGATGGATTTATTATCATGTATTTTTATTAAATTTCTATGGTTTGATTTGAAAAAGGGCGCATACGGGCGCAATAGGGGATTTTTTGTGTTGGTGCCATGCCTACGCCATGAGCCATGACCAATATGGTTATATGGGCATACATTGCAAAAAATTTATGCATATCACTATAACATGTTTTACTAGTTCACATGTAAGAACTATTAGGTATGAGGTTAATTAAATCTTTGTGATTGTAATACCTACGGTATATTCCAAATTAGGGTTTCTAAATTTTTGCCCACCGCCCAAAATGTATTCTACATATTATCGCTCGTATCTTAATAAGAACTCATGTTTTTCGAGTATTACACACCTGTCATTGGATCCCTAAAGCTCACAATACAAACCCAAATCAGCCAATTTTCTTCTTATCTGGTCACAATAATTGTAGCTTTAAATATGTTACAACATTTATCGATGATTACTCCAAAGTTTCCATGGCAATGTTACCCAAATCTCGCGTTAAGATTTTCTGTATTTTTGCGAGATTTTATGTTTATATTCAAAATCAATTTGGTGTAAAACCTAAAGCTCTTCGCAGTCAAAGCACGAAGATCAGCTTCTAAATGGAGTAACTATGTCAAGGGATAACCAAAACAGCAGTTAACCATATGGAAATTCAGAAAGACAAACCTCCACTTTCCGCAGCTCAGAGAGCAGAGACTCGGATGGATTTGTAATTGTCACGATCACGTACGAGCGCTAACATATAAAAGAGGAATACATCAGTGTTATTACAAGGAGAAACTAACACAGCCACAACATTAACAACACACTTACATAAATATCAGAAATTCTTTGGAGTTCTGATTGTATATTTCCTAAAGTTGATAACACCCTTCCTGCACAGAGAGAAAATGTCTGAAGATAAAGTGTATACTTCAAAAATCTTGCAGGGCAAGCAACTTAAATGCTGAATATTGAAATTATGTGCACTTTAAGGCTTCAAAAGAGTTCTACCATCAGGCCAGAAACATTAACAGAACGGTGGTCCCCCTAGGGAGATGTTGGGTGACAAAAGCAAGTTATGCCGATTCCATACAAGATATCTTCCCAAACTGAATTATGATGGCAAATTTAGCAGGGCTTTGCATTCAGCAAGATTCCCTGGTTTACAGACTTGGTTAAGATCTTTTTGCCTAGTTCCTTCTAGCTCAATAATCGAGTTAAGACTGGTTTAACTACCAACAAGGGTTGCTGAGAAGGTAAGAACCGCATAGTGTGTCACAAGCCTTTCTCCTTAAAACTCAGATTCAAAACATAATATTTCAAGTTAATAGCTGAAGCCTTCTTTAAGCATCAATCATTTATGTTATAATAACATTCAACAATCTATAGGCCAATTCAATAGGTTTCCATTTATTCTCCGATACTATTCTAGTTTAGTAGTTTTCTGCTCTAAGGTCCAATCCATTACATTTCTTAAACACCACCGAAATCATTGTCCATCGCTTCTTTGATTTGGGTTATCATAACAAGATTCATCTCTTCTATATCACACAAAAAGTGCAGCGAGCTGCTTCTAGCATATTCTTCGAAGCAGCCGGACAAGGGGCTCACCTTTTTGAAACACCCCTCAGGGTAGGTGTTAGGTGTTAGTCGTCACCTTTTGGGAATAGCACAGTATCCGCATGTATAAACCAGACTTATGCACATCTGAGATCAGACAGAGTGGTCGACTGTCTACTTAGAAAAAGTCTCTTCCCTTGCCCAGTCCTAGGACCAATGACCCACAGGCATGACCTAAGTCTAATTACTAAATATGCACCATTTTCTGAATGATAGTGACAATATAATTCAGTATTCATAGTTTGCTCTTGCCTTCACATGCATGTCATCTGCTCATAAGTAACCAAGCTCAAATGTCATACATCACATAAGAAACAACCAAATAATTATTACCACATTCACCATCAGCATCAGTTGTAGTTTTATCCAGCAAACAGGTCCCCATTTCATGTAGGGACTCTGAAAATTCTGAAATAGAAAAACATACGAGACTTCTTAATTTGCATACAGAAAGGAAACAAAATACAAGTTACATTGATAGAAGTATTCAGATGGACTTTAACTTCATGACAAGATAGGTAGACAATATGGCATATGCAATTATAAGAATCAAATAAATAGTCAACTCACAAGGATTTAACAACATAAGATACTGAAAGAGGCCTGAGCTCAGCAAAGTTCCATAAAAGTAAAGTTCTCTTTTTGGGAAAGGTTGATAACACATTCTCTTTTGGTTATTCTTATAAACTAATGTCCAACAATATTAATTCTTATGCACATGAACTTGAATGCGTTGATATAAAATACTCCAGCAGATGAAATTGGTTCTATTACCAAGATCTGGAGTAAAAAATAAAGTTTGAGTTCACAAAAAATTCTCTCCTGCAATTACTATTGCTATGTCTTTCCCAAAAGCAGAGTACAAGTGACTATTTCACAAAGGCACCCTTGAGCACAATATTCCCGATATTCTGCGTATTCTCCATCTCCTGTTTATATTTAGAATTTAGGTTGTTACCATCTAAGGGGCCTGTGGTTTAGAGCTCTGGTGAAAGCATAACCATGCCTAAATGAAAGAGAAACTCTTTGGTAAAGGATTAGGACTTTGGTGGGCGGCTTAGCTTAAGCGAAGGGGCGAATCTTCCTTAATTTCAGTCTATAGATATTGGTCATTGCGTAGATAACGATTTACTCACAGACATAGCAATTATCCCTGATGGGGTCCCCGTATAGCTATTCCACATCAACTGGAAATGAGAAACCGGCAGAGAATAGCTAATAAAAACAAAAAAGACAATATAAAAGAGTGAAATGTCTAATATCGTACATAACTATTTAATTCATTGCAATTAAACACTAATCTGCTTCTTCGGTGGTCATGACCACACAAAATTTGAAAATGCATGACACGCCTTGTTTAAATTGGCTTATTTTCATCAAGGCCTTATGTTTACTCTTAGGTGACCAGAGCTAATTTTCCTCCCTATGTCTAGATCATACAAGGGGCAGTTGTGTCAACCTTCAGCTGACAGTTACTATGGCATGACATCAAAACCTTCAAGAGAGTAAAAAAGTACAGATCCTAAGTGTTGCTTGTCTGCCTCTCTTTTTGGCTATTTTAACAAACCCAAATGTAAAGATTATTCACAAGTGGCATCTTACCAAAACCTCAATGTGCGAACAACTATTTTGAGGTCAACTAGGCTTAACCTATTCAATTTGGAGCGAGATTGGAGGTTTAACTTTTTTACAAGTCCTTTTATTGTGCTCCAAATTCTAAATTGGCATCAGTTAAAACAAATCGCACTGTTAAGAAAAGGTTGAAGCAGCCACAACCATGTCTTTCCACATAGGTTTCTATAATAAGGGGATCCCCCCCCCCCTGTACATTTTGCTGCAAAGAGGCAGATGTGTGTTCCAAAAAGTTGTCTTAGACATGGAATGAGCCCTTCCACAAGGAAGTAATCAAAGTATATGACTATCTGTCGAAGGGCAAGTGAAAACACTTAACTGAAAAAGTGACAAGCTGGCAGATAGCCAAAATTGTATTTCATAAAAAGGTTGGGAATTGTGATACCTATCATGGAACATCCAGAAAACTAACGGCAGTTTCGAATAAACCAACCATCAAGGCAATCTATTAATCAAGTTAAATTCAAACTTAAATGTCCACTCGTGATATTATCAACCACTATCAAATAAGAGGATGGGAATTGTGATACCTATCATGGAATATCCAGAAAACTAACGGCAGTTTCGAATAACCCAACCATTAAGGTATTCTATTAAATATTAATCAAGTTAGATTCAAACTTAAATGTCCACTCGTGATATTATCAACAACTAGCTCTTAGCAAATAAGCAAAAAATACTGTTTAAATGATGCTGGCAGAAACAAAACAAAAAACCAACACCTTGTTACATGAAGCATTCTAAAAGAATTCAGAGACCTATAGTGAAATAACAAGTAATGGGTCCTCGAATGCATCCATTATAGAAAGACAATTACAGGTTAACCACAACAATGCTGATCGCATTTGTAAGATCTCCTGACTGGTTGTACTTGTGAAAAATGCAACAAAACATGCCATTCGTAATTTTGTATAACACTTACCAAATATACTATTAGTCATTGCAGCAGCAGCAGATATTAAACCATCATAGCAGTTTCTAATATCTTGCATATCCTGCAAGAGAATCAAAACGATCAAGCAATTAACCTTACATTTTCAACAAAATTTAGGCTATTCGATACCGATCCTCTCTCAGGATCAGAGACCACGGTCCATAGTTTCGTGAAGATGGAACAAAACTTGCTATCATGAACTGTAATTTGATCGCATTGGGTCGTTCTATAGTAAATAGGATTCTTCTAAATCTTCCGTCTTTCTGCAAACCGTAATCTATTCGTGGAGTGGAGAGATTGTAATACAGTGCAGTGAACAATGTACAGTTATACTTCACCTCTAATCAGAAAAAAACTACTATGGAGTAAAGTTATGCGAAACCCTAATCAACTGTCACTTGATTCGCACTGGGAATTCGAGTAAACAGAGGCAGTATATAGAAGTCAATAAAAACAAAAACAAAAACAAAAACAAAAAAAGCCTACCTTAGAAGCCTGAACAACCTCATCTAATAGGGCGGAAGGCTGATGATCCCTCTTCTCCTTGCTATCGTTCTTGTGCATAGTTAATTTTCGCCCAAACTTCTCCAGTGACGACTTCATTTTACACAACACTTGCGAACTCAAAACCACTGGCGATTATACTGTATCCACAACGAGAAAGGTGTAAGGAAATGTAACAAAACCGAGATTTATAGGAGATGATGTTCACAATCTTCGATTCCAATAGATTGATCGGCAAGTCTGCGTGAGTATGTGCTTGGTAAAACAGAAAAATCATCGAAAGGAAGGAGAACTATAGTAGAAAAATGGATCGCAGTCGCAGTCAAGAAATTCTAGCGTTACGAATCAGGGAAGGTGATGGAAAATTTCGACAAGTTCAACAAAATGAAAATGGAAGTTGCACAGGACTCGATGCTTCCTGCGTTGAACCTTGACCATTTTGTAGGTTTCATAAACTTCTTTCTATTTTTTCAATCATCTATACTATCTATATCTATATCTATATCTATATCTATATAATATATTACACAAATAAAAAACTCTTAAGGCATTATTTGGCAAAAATAAACCAGCTTATCAGCTAGTGTACATGTTTGGATGATCATAAGCTACCTTATAAGCTAGCTTATTGAAAAGTTACTCAAAGTAGCGTTTTGAAAAGTTAGCTTATCAGCTACAAGCTAGCTTACCTTTTTTTTTTGCCAAACATAGCCTAAATACAAATTATTAGACACAAGGTACCATTATTTTATGCAAAATTTTAAAAATCTCTTAATTTATATAAAGCACGGATAAAAAACTCTTAAATACAAATTATTAGGCACAAGATACCATCATTTTATGCAATATTTTAAAAATCTCTTAATTTACAAGTATCAAAGCACAAGATACATATTACTACTGCAGACTTCTAACACCCACCAATTTGGTATGTGCAGGGTCTTCCTTTTATGCAGATGTTTCCATGTATCACTATTAATTAATATATTATATTAATATAAGAGTAAATTACATTTTTGGTCCTTGTGGTTGCCACCTATTATCTAGTTTGGTCCATATTTCAAACTAATTACAATTTTGGTCATTATGGTTGCCATTTTGTTTTAGTTTTGGTCCCTCTAACCAACTTTAATTAAAAAAACTTAGTTAAATATAGGGTATTTTGGTCTTTTTATCTTTTCTTTTCTTTTTCATTTTTTTTGTTTTATTAGATTATATAGTAAATGACAATTATAGTCCTTATAGTTTATATTTTTTTCTTTTCTTTTCGTTTCTTTTCTACCTTTTTTTATACTCTTATAATATTAATTAATTAATTATAATTTTAACTAATAATATATTAAAAATACGTATTTTATTTTGTAAATTACACTATTAAAATCGATACCTTCAAAATAAGTTAAGTATTGAATATTTTAAAAAATTTATGCAATTTATTTGATATATATATCCAAATCCGTCTACAGTAGTCCAAAAAAACTTTTCAATTTAAGTTGTGTTTACGAATTTTATCTTTTTTGTTATTTATGTAAGAAAAAATCAAATTTTATCTACGACTATTAATTAAAAAGAAAAAAAGACAATTTTTTTAATTTATCTATGTCTATTAATAGATATAGATAAATTTCTATTTTTATAGATATAAATAAGAAAAAAACGATAATTTTTGTAAAGACAACTTAAAATAGAAAGTATTTTGGATTATTGTAGACGGATTTGTGGATATATATATCAGATAAATTGCATATAAATATAAAAAATATTTAATATGAACTTATCTTAAAGGTATCAACAAAACTTTTCTAATGATGTAATTTACAAAATCAAATACGCATTTTTAATGTATTTTGAGTTAAAATTATCATTAATTAGTTAATACAATAAAAGTATAACATGAAAAATGAAATAAAGGTACGAAAGAAAAGAAAAGAAATGAAAAAAAGACAAACCACATGAGCTATAATTGTAATTTACTATATAAACTAATAAAACAAAAAATAAAAATAACAAACAAATAAAATTTGATTTTTTTCTTACATAAATAACAAAAAACGATAAATTTCTTAAACACAACTTGAATTGAAAAGTTTTTTTTGGACTACTATAAACGGATTTGGAGATATATATCAAATAAATTGCATAAAAAATTTAAAATATTCAATACTTAACTTATTTTAAAGGTATTGACAAGATTTTTTTAATAGTGTAATTTACAAAATAAAATACGTATTTTTAATATATTATTAGTTAAAATTATAATTAATTAATTAATATTATAAGAGTATAAAATGAAAAATGAAAAAAGGTAGAAAAGAAACAAAAAGAAAAGGCAAAAATACAAAATACAAGGACTATGATTGCCATTTACTATATAATCTAATAAAACAAAAAAAAATGAAAAAGAAAAGAAAAGATAAAAAGACCAAAATACACTATATTTAACTAAGTTTTTTAATTAAAGTTGGTCAGAGGGACCAAAATTGAAACAAAATGACAATCATAGTGACCAAAATTGTAATTAGTTGGAAAGAGGGACCAAACATGATAACGGATGAAAACCACAAGGACCAAAAATGTAATTTACTCTTAGTATAATTTTGTTTTAATTATATTATTAAATATGTAATTGGTTATTTTTTCTAGATGTCATTAAAATATATAAGATAATCATTGAATTCTAATAAAATACTTAATTTTTTTATATAAAAAACATTATATTATTAAGCCTAAATTAAATAAATTTATAAAAAAACATTATCATTTTCTCAAAATCATCCAAAATCGTACTGTAAATTGACAAAAAAATAAAATGAAATATTAAAATTGTGATGTATCTCGCTGCATTGCGCGAGTACGCTTCTGGTCTTTATCAAAATAAATACCACAATTACTTTAATTTATTTCTTTTGTTTCAAATTAAATACTATTTCTATTTTAATTTGTTTTAAATTAGGTATCTACTTTTTTATTATATTTATAAGATAGGAAAAGTTTATCTTTCTATAATGAATGGTCAAAGTGTGATTTGGTTATTAAAATGTAATAATTACACTGTATACATGTATTGTGATTTTATTTAACTCACCAAAAATATAAATTAATGTTAACCATATTATTAAGCAATTTAAATTTTCTTTCTTTCAAAAAAAAAGCAATTTAAATTCTAAAGGGTCGATTACTAAATGTTTATCCGGTAAGTGTTTATCAGGTAATTTTTCTCACCGGATGAATATGACGAGGATCAATAATCTTACCCGGTAAGGGTAACGATAAGGATGAAGAGTCTTACCCGGTAAGTGAGGATGACGACTCTTACTCGGGTAAACACTTACCAGGTAAATTGTGCACAGGATATCGTTTTGATGTACCACATTATAACTCGATAAAATAAATTATAGTGTTGACTCTTACCGGTAAGTACTTATCGGGTAAGCATTTGGGTAAACGGTCCTTAAATATCGCATTTATTTTGAAGAAAAAAAAAGATACAATCTACACCAAGATTTGATGATAGAATATTTTAAGAGTACCTTCAACAGATTATTTGTATTTTTTTCTAAAATAAAGAAGTATAAGTTAAAATCTCTAAAAATAATTACATTCAATTTCAACATGTTTTTTATTTTAGACATTTCAATATTAATTATATTATTAAAATATTCTCTAATTTTATTACGGCAATGCATTTGTTAAACAAATTTTATATAAAATAATAATAATTGAACATTATTGGTGGAAATGAATAAAAAATCATTTCTCTCTACTCACATTAAGTTTTATAAAAAATAATTAATTTTGAGTTTTCTTTTTTGGTCAAAAATTCTCTATTTTAGATAACAATATAAAAAATTTGTTTAAGAAAAATATAGAGAACAAAACTTTTATTTTCTCTATTTTAACGAATCTGTTGAAGATGCTCTAACAAAATATTTGATCATAATTACTATATAAACTAAATTATTTTATACTTACATAATTGTTTGTTTATTATTAATTTTTTTCATAAAATTAACTATAAGGCCCATTGTTCTCGATTAGATAATGTATATTTTATATTTTTATCATAAATTAACGGTATTTAAATATGTAATTAATGTTATCGTAATAATATATTAATAATGTGCGATAAAATGTTTATTTTGTTGTAATTTATCTCATAGGTTCTGCTTACCAAGTAGGGATGTTGTAGTTTTGTCATCTCATAATTCTTTGTCTTATATTTTTAAAAAAGTCGTAATTATAGATTAACAAGCAATTTTTCATTCACGCCACATAAGTCATCAATTTACAATAATGTCTTCATTTTTATCATTCATGCATTCTTATTCTTAGAGCATCTCCAATCAATCAGCAAATCTTCAAATTTGTCGATCTAAACGCTCCAACCGACCTGCAAAACAAAAGAAATTTTGCCGGCCGTGGATTTTGGACGGCATATATACCGTGGTTTTTTTACACGGCAAATCACATGGCCCACCACTTTATCAAAAGTTAATATCTAATAATTATTTTTACATTATATAAATTTATATATTAATGGTTTAATAATATATAAAATATGTATTTTTATGTGGTCCCACAGATTTGGTGTTTTTTTAGAGTATAATTGGAGTTGGAATTTTTTGGTGTTCGAGGGCCCACATTTTTTAGTGTTTTTGGTGTAATGGTTGGAAATGCTCTTAGAAAATCTTGTGATATCAATAATGATAAAAAAAAATGTTGAAAAAATGTATTAGATTGCAACAAATCATATACATGATATGACAAATTCAATGAATATGAATGAACACACATGGTCAAAGAAAACGAATGCAAATGAGGTCGTTACCTAATTGGTCCGACATGTAAAATGGTCATAAGGCTTGAAGTGGATGTCTATGTAAACATATTGTGTTACAAAAAAAGTAGTTAGATAGCTCTAACGATCAACGTGGACTCCAGTAGTCATGTACGAGTATGCAAGTTTAGTATATATCAATTTAATAACTTCTATTATACATAGATCAAAATTAATTACGTTATAAATAAAATATGTTGACAATATCATTAATGATAAAAACTTTATCACGAGATTAGAAAGAGTGAAATAATAAGGACTAAAAAGCGGATAAAGATCACATGACCCAAAAATCACGTTTCATTCATGTTCCACCAATGAAATAAGACACATCCGATTTTTATTTATTTTAAATTTATTTAATGCATTCCCGTATTCTCTTGTGATTATTCATGTAATTGATTCAGATGAAAGTATTGGGACAAAAGATTTTTATTCGTAATAAGTGGGAAGGCGATGGCAATTAGAGTGCGAGAAAATGAGCGTGTTGAAGATAACGCTATAGAAAGAGAAATGAGATATTTAGGGGCCCGTTTATTAAACGTTTACCGGATAAGCGCTTACCAATATTATTTATCTTATTGATTGAGCAGGCAATGACCGAGAATCTTACCCGGTAAGAGATAAAGCAAGGACCAAGAGTTTTACCCGGTAAGTGTGAGAATCGACTCTTACCCGGTAAGCGCTAACCGGGTTTGAAATGCTTACCAACAATCTATTTTCATGGTCAAAGATATTACACGATAAGGTAAATGAAGGAGAATCTCTTGCCGGTAAGCGCTTACCAGGAAAAAATTTGGTAAACGACCCCTTAGACAGATTATGTCTTCCTTTTTTTCCTTTTTAGTTATAACACCGACTAGCTAAACACTTTGATGACAATTTGAACGCATCAAAGCTTAGCTTTTCGTAGCATGAGCAAACATTGGTTCAAAACACTTCGTCAAAAGGTTATGTCCGTATGACTTCTTTTAGATGACGTTTGGGTCATATAATGTTATTTGAATGAATAAAATATGGCAAATGAATTTGAATATGAATTATTTGGAGTGGAATTGAATTTAGTTTGACGACATCTTTGATTGATAGAGAATAGAAAATAGAATTCGTTTGAACTTTGTGTTTGGTTCGTACTCGTAGGGGTGTGCAGAGAGCAATATTAAGTGGATGGGATTAGATCCAAAATTTCAATATCCAAATGTACTCGGGCCGAAACCCAGTGGAAGTTTAGGAGAGATGGAGAAAGCCAACAACTTACAGTCGAGGCGGATATAAGCTTTGGTTATTTATTGGATGACAGTCTAACATCCAATAAAACCAAACTATCCAATAAAACAATCATCCAGTTATCATCCAACTACCATCCAATTAATAACCATACATGTTTATTAACATTTTACGATATGTTTTTTTTAGTTGATATTTATATGCAATGTTTTTTAATGATTTAAAAAAATATATGAATAATTGGTTGAAATTATGTAACGCCCTCAATCTGGAAATATCAACTTATTTAAAATTTTCTAAACACATCAATAATCGATTCGACTACAACCACAATTTAAAAATTAGCCTCAATATATATACACATTCTATACCACAATCTAAGATAAGGACGAGTGCTACTAAACCCAAACATGATGTTATCTCCAACCTGCGGAAGACTTCTCTCACTACATACACTTGCACAAGGCTAAGGCTCGACTTCTTGAAGCACTGCTAGAACCGAACCCCCAACAGGAACCTGATGCACATGCCGACAAATAAAAAGGTTAGGCTTAACGCCTAGTGAGCTCAAGAGTTTTAACATGAATGAATAAATCTTTACAAGCAAGGAAACCAGTTTAAAGCGAGATCCTTCGAAATAATGTACTTTAAAATGGAAACGACACATTTTCCCACAATATGCACTTTTAAAGACAATGCTCCCAAACACACGTTTCATATAAAATGATGCAAACCGGAACTCACCCAAGATGGGGTCATAGTTCGACATTCCAATTCATGGAAATGTAAATAATACCTTATACCCCAAAACACCCAAAACACGGGCGGGACATAATACTCGACCCTTAAGTAAAGGAAAATGATTCACAATAATATGGTACGCCATTGGAAATATGTAACTCGAATTAATACTCACACGACCATAAAGTATAATGAAATCCAAATACCGAAACGTGGAAACGACGCGGTCCATTCGACCTTTTAATATACGTGGGAAGAACCCAATATTAAAGCCATCATTTACCGTCAACCACTTAAAGACCCGAATCGGTAAAATACCACATTACCATATAAAATACCACGAATCAACGATGAAGAAATCCGTATACACCGAGAATAGAAAACACGCAAGTAGGCCGTTCACGCGACTTCCTTGCATATCATCTAAACGTTTCCACCTTGGGTGGCTAGAACACGTGAATGGGGCCACCCGCGGTGTTATTGGATTCTACCCGAACACCCACGACATCCTGGTTCTCATGCCTCTACCGAGCATCATACCACGGACCGTTTAACGCCTCTGGCCTTACTCCATTGGAGTTCCACTTTCGAGGGCTTACAGGCGTGAGCGCCTATCCAATCTAGACGAGTTCCAACTCTGTGGCCTGAGCCACATATTCCTACTCGCTAGCAAACCCGAGCGGTCACTAAATGTAACCCAAAACCTCAGGCCTTACCAAACCGACAGACTTACGTGCCTATGGATCTAATACAACATTGTCTAACATTACATGACCCCAATTGAATGACCAACGCACTCAAGACATGTAATTTACCAATGATACGAAATTAATCGTCATCATACTCTAAAACCCACGACGGTTATAAATCCGGACAAATGTCCACACGACTCATTTTAGTCAACACCGAGCTAAAATACTAAAAATCCATTTGACCAATAATTATCGGTCCCCCGAGTAATAAAATGTCTTTAAACAACGTTTACGAAGACACATACCTCAAAGACTATATTAACCCAAAACTCAACACATAATGGGACCAAAGGTTTTCCAAAGGGTTTATGAATGCAAATACACCAAAATGCATATAACATGAAATAGACTTCATTTGTACCAAAATCACCAAGATGCATAGTTCATGAAGTGGACTCTATTTGTACAAAGTCTCCAAATGCCTAAGTCATGCCATTACTTATAAAGATGTCCAAATCTCAAATGTGAGCATTTTATGAAACTAAATAAACCAAGTTTATCAAATATGAAAACTCATTAAGATACTCGCACTTTGACAAATACCCAGTGAAATGCATTTTTACTTCAAAATACTCAAAACTTATCAGCGGTTAACCATTTCATGTAAAACACTTCAAAATAACCATTTTGGCATGTACACCGTTTTCACAAATCAACTTGAACTCACCTTGCTAGATTTAGGCTAAATCTAGATTTCACCCACAAGCTCTTTTGAAGACCACTTGAATCCTCAAGCCGGAAACTTCCAAAACCTAGCTCCCAACATTTCAAACCATAAATACCCATACTCAAACACAAGGAAACATTCTCTAAACATAAAAATACCAAGATCCCAAACAAGATCAAAACCCTAATTTATCTAAAACCATCAAATCCAAGATTTGAGATATCGAACCTTAAGAAACCACCAATTGAGCATTTATAACCTTATTACAAAAAAACTTACCCTTGAAGACAAAGAGACTTCCGAGAACACCCAATCCAACACTTCAACCCGAGTCCCAACCGTTGCACTTGACGAGGAAGATGAAGAAGGAGGTTTAGTGGCTCAAGCTCCCAACTAGCCAGATGATTAAGAATCATGTGGTTTGGGGAGGGAAAACCCCCAAAATAGGTTAGGGTTCGATTTTGGGGTTTGGGAGAGAAAAGGGGAGAAGATAAAAATGAGAAATGAGGGAAATGGGTGAAAATTGCACATTTAACCCATTGGTACACGCAGGCTATAGTGCCTGGCGATTATGCCAGTGGCACAATCGCTTGGCACAATCGCCAAACATGTACCGTGAGCTCCTCAACTTCGGCGATAGTGCCAGGCTATTGTGCCCTCTGGCACAATCGCTGGCATGGTCGCCCGGGTGCCCCCGAACTCCAAAAATCCGACTTTTTCCATGCCCGAACTCCCGATACTCCGAGGGACTTTAAACAATACATTTCCCAACAAAACCCCACTGTTTACAAGTCACAGAAATGTCCGGGTGACATTTACTTACCGAAAATCACGGGTGTTACAAATTAGGGGTGAGCAAAGGCGGGTACCCACCCAAAATTCCTAGAACCGGCGGTTCCTGGAATAAAGGAACCAAAACCGCTCCCAGAACCGTCAGTTCCGGTACCGGGTACCCACTGTCTATTTTTTTTTATCATTCATATTATAAAAAAGTAAATATTAATATATTACAAAGTCCCAACGTAAAGAAATAAATACCACAAACGTGAAAACTAATACGATAAAAACTAAAAACTAATAAATACTACAAACTATGCTTACAAAACAAATAAATATTACAAACGGTACTCCAAAACAAATAAATACTACAAACAATGTTTATAAAAGGTAGTTTATTAAATTTTTATAAATAAATAAAATATATTTTATTAGAAAAATAGCGGGTACCCGTCGGTTTCGATTATGGGTACCCAGCAGGACCGAGTACCCGGTCCCAAAACCGAACCCGACGGGTACCCAACAGTTAACGGTTCCAAAAAAATGAGAATCATAACTAGTCCTGATCGGTTCCATATTTTAGGAACCGGAACCAATCACATCGGTTCTGGTTCCGGAACCGACAGTTTCGAAGCGGTTCTAGTTACAAAGGCAGGTACCCGCTTCCGATGCTCACCCCCAGTTAAATGGTGGATCAAAATATTAGATGAAGCTAATCCGGTCAAATGGATAACCAATAGTCTATCCACTTAATGAAACCTATCCGCTCCAATCATCGATTGGGTTGGATTTGATCTGATGTCCATTGTTAGTTGTGATTGGATAGGATGACAAAATTCAACATAAAAATGATGATTCGACGGACTAGATCCACTTAAATCCATTGGATTTCGATCGATGAATATCCATCATTGAGAGGAAGTAAAAGTAGCACTTTTTTCGTCAAAGAATTCCTTGTTCCCTCTCGATAGACCAGCGGATAAACTTACCCTTTAATCATATTTTTATAATATTTATTTAGTTTCTATCATAATGAAAAATGAATTAAAAACACGAGTAACATTATTTAAAAACTATTTTCTTATTTAAAATGATAGCCATTACATAATAATAGTAACAATGATGATAATAATAATTTATGAGTATTATCTTTTAATATGGCTGTGAAGGAATCCTAGTCTAAAATCCAACGGGATGCGGTAGCTTTTAGAGATAAGGGCTGAGGCATGATTATAGTTAATAAATAAAAAAAAAGATGAGACATAGTCCATCCAATCAGTATCTATGTAGAGGAAGCTGATCTGCCGTATGCACTTTCGACTAACAAAGTCGACAGCTTCCATAATTATGACTGACAGGCAAAAACAAAACCAAAAAGATTCATGTGATTCTGCTCTGGCAGAAGTGCATGCGCAATTCAGCTTTGGAAGGACATGAGTGGAGAATTGTCACAGGTTCACGTTCCTGAAGGCACCCCTCTCTTTCAAGAGGATTCGCGGCATGTCATGCCCTGGTATCAAATAGGATTCCATCACAAAATAAACGCAACGATCAATTATTTTATCTAAATAATTATGTTTATTTTAATGGAATTTAATTTTTGTAGGGAAGTTTGGTTTATTGGAATAAAATGAAATGAAATTAGATGGAAATGGAATTATGAAATCGTTTGACCTTACATCACTTGTTTCAAATTGAATGAAATTTATCCAATGAATTAAAATTTATAAATCAAGGAATTCACCATTCCTTTTATATAACCCAAGGATTTCTATATTATTGGGAATAAAAAGATTAGTTATCATTCCATCGACTCCATCCACCACCATCCACCGCCTAATGATTGCCACCGACCACCATCATGCCAAAAAAACATGAAAGGGTATACATTCCTTTTCTAAGACAAATGTTAATTTATTTGACATATTTCATTCCAATTTCTACTAACCAATTGCATGGTCAAAAAATTTCAGGTTCTATTCCAATTGCATCAAATTCAATTTCAATTATTTTGATAAGTTATATTTCATCCATAAACATTAAGGGGTTGTTTGTTTTTTTTAAAACCTCTTAATAGCTCTTAAGTCTGAATCGTTCAGACCTTTTTACACATCACATCTTGTTAATCATAACTAAAATAAGGCTTCAGACCTCTTAAAAAACAAACGGCACCTAAACAAACTAAACTTCCCATTAGTTTACAAACCAAACAAATCATCAAATTGAGTCAATAAAATTTGTCATTCAAGTTTTGAAGAAATAATGTGATCCAAACACCCTTATGATTTGATTCTTGTATTTCTTTATTATTATTTGTTTAGAGCATCTCCAATAAATTCTCTAAAATTGAGATTTTGGAGACTTTTTTACTCAAACATATTATCCAAAACCTTCTCCAAAAATAGAGAAATTAAGAGATAATTCATAAAATTCTCCAAATATTGAGAATTTAAAAATGATTACTTATGAATAGGAAATGATATGTTATTATTTCAACCATAAGTAATATTTGAAATTAAATGTTTATGAGAAAGAAAAAATGTTTTATAAATTGTGTAAAATAATTTAATAATATAATTAATGTTATAATATTTAAAATAGAGAATCTGTTATAGTTGAATGTAAATTTTTTAAAGATTTTGATTTTTAACTATTTATTTTAGATTTTTTTGAATAACTAACCTATTGAAGATGCTTTTAAGAGCATCTACAAAAAATTAAATTTTTTAAGAATAATTACTTTTATCCTCAACAACTTATCCATTTTAGAGATTACAATATTAATTATATTATTAAAATATTTAATATAATTAATAAAATATTATATTTATTCTAAACATTTAATTTTAAAATTTCTAATTGGTAGGAAAAATAAAAAATAATTTATATTTCTTAAGCAATCATTTTTTAAAAGTTTTCTAAATTTTAATAATTTCACACATACTTTCTCTCTTACTTAACCCATTTTAAAAAAATGTTTTTGAAACTTTGTTAGAACATAAAAGTTTTAAAAACCTTTATTTTAAAGGATTTGTTAGAACATCTCTAACAGCATTGCTAAAATAGAAAAAAAATGAGTTTTGCTTTGCTATTCTTCTTCAACAGCATTGCTATATTGTTTGCTAAAATAGAGAATCATGAGAAAATCTCTAAATATAGAGAAATCTCTATAATTCTCTAAATAGAAGAGATAAATATTATTTTATTTCATCCCACCAATGATATTTAATTTTTATCATTTTATATTAAGTTATTTTTTTAAAGTTTATTGGGATGATAAATTAGAGAATATTATAATAGTATAAGTTGTTTTAAAATTTCTAAAATAGCAAAGCTGTTGGAGTTGAATGTAATACATTTTAGAGATTTTCACTTTGGGTTCTCAATTTTAGAAAAATTATAGAAAAACTGTTGGACACTGATGTGTAATATAATTCGTCAGAAGTCAAAGTTGTTGGGTCCCCACAGTGGTCCCGTGAAAGGCCGGTGCATGCATGCATTAATTCATTGGTTATTGTTGTGAATATATCAAAGTTAATGACAATTAAAAGTTTAAAACTACTTATCACGAGAAAAACAATATATAATTGATCATATAAACTTAAGTCGATGGTTAAAATAAAAAAAAATAATCACGAGAAAAACAATATATAATTGATCATAAAAATTTAACACGATGGTTATAGTGAAACGCTTATCATGAGAAAAAGCAATGTTTAAATAAATCATTTTACTCGATGTTAGTAAGTGGAAAGATTTATTTGTTCAAAAAATGTACAGGAACTTAATTACTCAGTGATATGTAAATTCGTTCTGACTTTTCGGATATTTTCTGAAATGTAAATGTGTGATTTTGAAAAGGCCCCCCCAAAATTTTAGGTCCTATTTTATGTTGTTTAGGGTCTTTAATCAATGAATGTAAAACTATAGGCCATCTTAGTGCCTCATTAATTTATATCAGTACGACGAAAGTAATACGTTGCATCATCACCTCGGTAATTTGTACAAATTTATTTTTGTTATCTTAGTTTGCATTGTAATCAAAAGGTTTTGGTGTAACAGGTTCTCCAAAGAGATTAGAACGTCCCTGGTAATAATAAACTTTACTACAATAACCGGTTTTAGTCATTTTATAGTTCTGACCATTTTATTCAATTTTAGTAAGTGCAATAATTAAGCTCACATTATTTAAAATTTGAAAATCTGTTGGATTTTTTCATATTTTTCTCTTATGTTTTTTGTTAAAACATCATTTTAAGCCGGTTAATCATTTTTTTGGTAACAAGGATGTTCATCTTTTTACCGACTAAGTAATTTATAAGTTTCAAATCCATCAACACCCACATTAAAACCATTCTCTTTAAATTGTCCATCTCACATACATTAACGTTGTGTTCTCTAATCTGGAGAGAAAAAAAAATGGATGGAAAAGAAAGGAAGGGAAAAGAAAGGGAAGGAAAATAATTTTTTCATTTGTGTTCTCGAGATGGAAGGAAAAGAAAAGGAAAGAAAATAGTTTTTCATTTTCTTGAACAGGAGAGAAAGGAAAAGAAAGATGTCAATTTTACAAATATACCCTTATAAAAATATATTCTTTATAATGAAAGATTAGGTAGTTTTGTAATTTTAATAATTTCAGTAATTTTTTTAAATTATTTTAATTTTTTTCCCTCTCTTTCCTTCCCTTTCCTCCCACATTTGGGAGGAAAGGTTTGGAAGGAAAGTTATCAATTCTTTCCTTCCGTTTCCTTTCCTTTCTCTCCTAAAAAAGTTTCGAGAACACGAGATTTTTTTACTTTCCTCCCCTTTCCCTCCCTTTCCCTCCCTTTCCTTTCCTTCGTTAAATGAGTTTCGAGAACACAACGTAAGGGTGCGTTTGGTTCACAAAATGAAATTTGATGGAATTGAAATTCATTGAAGGAATTTGACTTTGAAGTAATTGGAATGAAATTTGACCACATGTTTGGTTAGTAATAATTCAATTCATTGATTTAAGTCAAGAAATGATGAATTCTTTAAATTGTGGAATTCAATGAAATTTGAAGAATTTCATCGCTTTCATTATGCGAATCAAAACATAGGTTTGAAATTTGGTCAATGGAATTTGGTCATTCCAATTTCTTCAAATTTCTTCCAATTCCATGAAGCAAACAGCCCCTTAGGGTTTGTTTCACAAACTAATTGATAAGTTAGTTGATAGCTGATAAGCTAAGAGCATCTCCAAAATTTCTCCAAAATGGAGAATTTAAAGTCAAAATCTACATAAAAATTTACATCCTTCTCCAACAGATTCTCCATTTTGGAGATGAAATCATTACTTATAATATTAAAATATTGTATAAATCTAATAAAATATTATTTCTCTCTCATACCCATCTCATTTGAAGAAATCTTATTGGTAGAATATAATAAAAAAATATTTTCTCTCTCATGGTAATCATTTTTGGAGATTTTGGAGAGTTCTCCATATTTGGAGAAAAGTACACTTTCTCTCATGCTTTCTCCATTTTGGAGAAAGATTTGGGGAATCTATTGGAGCACAAAAATACCTAAAATCTCAATTTTCTTCATTTTGAAGAAGCTCTTGGAGATGCTCTAACTGGTAGCGATAAACTAGTTGAAAAATGTAAAATAACAAAAAAAAACATATCAAAAAATAATTTCAAATAAGACTTGTGCAATAAGTTCAAAAAATAAATTAGTTTATAGAGTACTTTTTACCCATCAAAATATTTTTACAATAAACTCAAAAGATAAAATGGAATAAAAAAATGTAACGTTTTGGTGCAGAAGTCAAAGTCAGAACTTGCATAGTTGCATATTCCGCCTCCAAATTCAATCTATTGAATTTTATTTAGAGTAAACTATAATTTTGGTCCCTATGGTTTACCAAAAATTACGAAAGTGGTCCCTGAACTTCAATAAGTGCAGATTTCATCCCTGAGGTTTCGATTTTGCTATGAAAGTGGTCCCTCTGTCGTTAGTTCCGTTAAATCGTCCGTTAAGTTCAGGGGTAAATCCGTCTTTTAAGGTTTTTTTCATTTTTTATTAAATTGTTTTTAGAGTACACATGCTTAAAGCATGTGTACAACTCATTAATGCATCAACCTCTCATCTTCTTCCCCAACCTCTATCTTCTTTCTCAACTTCAATCTTCTTTCTCAAAATTAATCACACACACACATATATATAATCACACACACACACACACACACACACATATATATAGTCATACACATAGACACACACACACACACACACACATATATATATATATATATATATAACCATACACATATAGAGGAAGGTTCATGTGAGAATCATAACAATTTAAGAAAATAAGAGGAGCATTCTCAGCCAATCAAATTAGAATTCCCGTTTTATTTAAGGAAGGGTATTTGTGTCATTTGAAATCATATTGTAGATCACATATGATTTACTAAGAGATACCAGATTTTTTTTAATCACATATGATTTACTAGGTGTTCCTAACAACAATTCATCATATACTATCAGATTGTAAAACGAGATCACATGTGATTAATAACTAAGTGACATCAGATTGTTAAACAAGATCATATATGATCAATAACTAACAACATTTCTTATAGATCACATATGATTTACTAAGAGATATCAGATTGTTTCTTAATCACATACGATTTACTAGGTGTTCAATCACATATGATTAATAACTAAGTATAACAGTTCTTATAGATCACATATGATTTACTAAGAGATATCATATTGTTAAACAATATAATTGTCCCTATACATCACATATGATTAATAACAATCCTAGTAAATCACATATGATTCAAGTTGAAGTCGAATCCATCAATGTTTCAGAAGTTTTGTTCGTCTTTTTCATATTATCGAACTTCTTTGAACTTCATTTCACTATTGATCTTCAACTCTGTAACGAATCGAGAGCAAGATTTCAGGGTTGAAGCTTTTCGAAAGTTTCGGTGTGAAAATAAACTTTTCGGCACACAACACACAGAATCAACTCCATCTTCATGTACTATTTCGATTATGTGTTTCTGAAAGGTTATTTTGTACCGGTGATCGGAATCGATTTGAGTACATCACACTCGTGCGTAGCTGTCGAATCCATTTAAAACCCTAAAATCAAACATGCAATAAAATCTCAAACCTGTCGAATCCATTGAATGTGTTATCGGAATCTTCTTTGTTTTCATATTCTCGACCTCGTTTGAACTGATTGTGTGTATTGATCTTCAAAATTTTACGATTTCAGGTTGAAGGTTTTGGGAGCGATTGAAGCTTCCTGGGTTTTCTCCTATTTGGTAGGGATGATGATTCCCTAAAATCAAATTCAAATATGACGTCCCTTTTTTTTAGTGACTTTTTCCAATTTTGCCCCTACATTTATTTATCCCGTGTCCATCTCACCTATATTTCATTTTTATTTTTATTTTTTGTCATATTTTAATCACAACCATTGATCTAATAAAAGAAGGGCTAAGAAGCATCCCTTTATTTTCTTAAATAGGTCCCCTCCTCGTATGAACCCACCTCTACACACACACACATATATATATATATATATATATATATATATAATCATATACATAAACAGGGTTGGGTTCATGTGAGACCAACCTGTTTTCGTGAGACCCGTGAGACCAAGAATTTACACTTGAAACTTCACAGCAAAACACTGTGAAGGTAAAAAATTCTGAATCTTCACAGTGTTTTGCTGTGAAGATTTTTACCTTCACATCGTTTGCTGTGAAGGTTCAAGTGTAAATTCTTGCTCTCACGGGTCTCACGAAAACAGATTGGTCTCACGTGATCCCAAGTCTACATATATATATATATATATATATATATGTTTTAAAAATGTTTTATTTTTTTCAAAAAAAATGGTGGGTTAATCTCAACCTACGTGTATATACATATATATATATACATACACTCACACACATAATATATATATATATATATGACTGTGTGTGTATGCATTGAGATCGCCGGAGATGGTGACCGGAGCATTGAGGTTCATCGGAGTTATTAATTTTGGGGAAAAATATAGAGGTTGGGGAAGAAGATAGAGATTGAAAGGAGGTGGAAATAGAAGTTTTTTTTAAAATATATATACAGGTGAGGTCGCCGGAGATGGTGACCGGCGACCCCCAACATCTCCCCTTTTCTTCGTCGGCGTCACCCACCATCTCCCATTTTCTTGCGTCAATCTCGTGATTATATATATGTGTGTGATTATATATATATATATATGTGTGTGTGTGTGTGTGTTATTATGTACATCTGTGTGTATATATATATATGTGTGTATATATATGTGTGTGTGTGTGTAATATTTATGATAATATATGTGTGTGATATATATATATATATGTATATATATATATGTATATGAGCCTAATCAAATGAGAACTAGGTAGTTTGTGGTAACCGTGAGATCCAATATGAGTCACACATTTAGAATAATTAAAATTAATTTTAAATAAATAGAAAATGATATTTTAGTAAATTTGTTTAATTCCAAAAATATAACATAATTCCTAAATTTTCTTATTTTCTTTTACAAAAAGGTACCACAGTGTGCTATCACGTATTTTTGATGTTTACAAAAGGGTATCATAGTGTACTATCCTGTATTTTCGATATTTACAAGATGTATCACAGTGTGCATCACTTATTTTCGATGTTTTTTCGATCTTTACAAAGTGTATCACGGTGCGCTATCACGTATTTTCGATGTTTACAAAATGGTATCATAGTGTGCTATCATGTATTTTCGATCGTTACAAAGTGTATCACATTGTGCATCACGTATTTTCGATGTTTATAAAGTGTATCACAGTGAACATCATGTATTCACCGGAATAATATTTGCTAGATAGAGGAAAGAGGAAGAGAGAGGAGATCTAAAAAATACCTAAAATACCTTTAATTGAAATTACCAAAATTATTGATTTCCTAATTTATCTTCTGATTTGTGGTTAATATTGGATCTCACGGTTACCACAAATTACTCTGTGTGTGTGTGTGTGTGTGATTATGTACAAGAAAGAGAAAGAGATAAGAATAGGACAAAAACAAGTAAAGACAAAAAAAAATTATGTAAAAAGACGTAATTACCCCTAACTTAACGGACAATTTAACGAAGCTAACGCCAGAGGGACCATTTTCATAGCAAAATCGAAACCTCGGGGATGAAATCTACACTTATTGATGTTCAGGGACCACTTTCGTATTTTTTGGTAAACCACATGGACCAAAATTGTAGTTTACTCTTTTATTTATATAATTATATTGCTTCCATCCTTACACCAATTGGTCAAAGATTGCATCCAATTTCAAATTTTATTTAATGTACCCTAATTTAATTTAATTTGAATTTTTTTTTCAAATTTATGTTATCAAAATTGATGTTTTCATATTTTTAGATTTAATTTTGAATTTTTCAAAAGAACATTCAAATAATGTTGATAATTATGACATAAAACATCCCTAAATCCTTCTAGCAGTCGAGCATCTTTTTTACAGAAAAATGAATGAATTTAGTCCGATAGAAACAGAAAAGTGTAATTATGAACGGATGATGGTAAGAGCATGCCGTTCTTTTTTTGGAAAATCGTCGGTGTCCAACTCCGCTTGTGAGCATCTTGACTAATCTCACAGGAAAATGACACTGAAGGGACTTAAACCGGTTAATGCGTCGAAAAGCATAACCAATATCATACCAATTGAGCTACCCATAAAGGTTAAATCATGTCGCTTTCTTGGTTGCTTTCGGGTGGTCGTTATGCCATGGACGACAGTGCCAGAAAGTGGCTTTGTGCACCTGAAACACCTTTCTAAATCTTCCAATTCTTGTCTCCTTTTTATCTGCTTGTTCCGTATCCCCCCTTGAATGTTCCCATTTACAAACCTATATACCATATCATACCAACATTTAATTCAATCGTTCGATCTAAACCCTAATAACTGCTTATGGTTGCATATACATACATACACCTATAGAGGGAGCATCAAACAAAAACATAGTGAAAATAAGAGAAAAAGAAATGGATAAATCACATGTGAATCACGTAACACGGTCAACCCAAGGGTGAGCGTAGTGTAAAATCACGTGTGATTCAGCCGTTTGCGTGTTCTCTTATTTGGTTATTGTTCTCGTATGAACTTGACTATATAGGGTTGAGTTCCGGTGAGAAGTTGAGTTATCAATTAACGGTGAGAAGCGTGAGAAGTTGTTATCAACTTAATTTCGTTGGATGAGAAATGGATGCACATTAGAATGAGATACATCGAGATAAGATTCACCAAGATACACCAGATCAATTCCCTTCTAAGCCATAATTCATGGGAGGGCTTGAGATTAGAGATCAACGATTCAGATCTACTTCTCACGTTTCTCACCGTTAACTTCTCACACGATCCTTGGCCGACTATAAATGTGTGTGTGTATATATATATATATATAGGCAAATGATCGTATGAGAAGTTGAGTTAATGGTGAGAAACGTGAGAAATAGATCTGAACCGTTTATCTCTTTTAATCTCAAGCCCTCCCATCAATTGCGGCTTAAAAGGAATTGATCTGATGCATCTCATCATAATGTGCGTCAATTTCTCATCCAACGGTTGATAACCATTTCTCACGATTTTCACCGTTAACTCAAATTCTCATCAGAAGAGAGAGAGAGAGAGAGATGGTTTCAGTAATAATATAGTAGTCACCATGAAAAGGGTAAGAATGAATCTCCCCCTTATCAATCCTAATTGATATATTAACCGAAAATACCCTTCTAAATTAATTCATGTGTTATTTTGCGAACCATTATATCAACATTAAAAATATCAATGATCTAAATCTCTTCTTACTCTTCTCACCTTAACTCATATTTTCACACAATCCTCCGTCTATATATACGTGTGTGTTTATATATATATATACATACATATATATAAAGTCAGATTCAAACGAGAATGGTACATATTTAACAGAATACAAAAACGATTAAATCACATGTGATTTTACATTAACACCACGTACAAAATCACATGTGCTTCATTTGACTTTACCCCACGACCTGAAGACACAACCAAAGTCGACCGCACACCTTCTTTTGTCCGTTAATGTTCGGTCGTTTTCATATTCTCTTAATTCTTAAATAGTTAGCGACTTAGCATTTTCGTTTAATACTCCCTCTAAATATATTGTCTTACCTCTTTGTTGCATGTCAAAACTTGGCCTCCTTGTGTACGAACTACGGTCTCCTTCTCTCCCTGTTCATTACCTGCATCCATTAATTGTTAATTAATCTGGAAATTATATACTATACTTGTTTTAGTTAATCAATCAATTAACAGATTAACGTGGTTCGATTCAACAATCAACACACCTGTAGGAGTAGCAAGGGGGCTAGATTTAATATACTCCCTAAAGCTCGGAGATCCAGACCACGACGGATCAACATCGGAATTCCTCCCTCCTCCTCCTCCTCCTCCTCCATTATTAACATTATTATCAGGGGCAGGGGCAGGGGTGGTGGTTTTGATTTTTCGTAAGTCGGGTGGTTTATCGACGATGGATGATGATGATGGTTGTTGAGGTGAATCCTTGATTAACAATTTGGGAGAAGCAGTAGTGCGTTTGCCAAAAGCCTCGTTCATAAGGTTGAATTTGAACATCCCGCAACCCATGATTATATATATATATATATATATATATATATATATACTTGTAATTAATTAAATGGAGTTATCCATGGAGGGAGGGAGGAAAGGAGATAGAAATTGGGAAATTTGGGGGAATCGGAGTGGGACGGCGATCATCGAGATAATTATGTGATTCATTTGAATGGAAAGAAGCGAAGGATGTTACGGGTATTACGGACATCCTTCTATCCTACATAACCAACCTGATTTACCACCTTCATGCTGCTTGCTAAATTACGTTTTTAGTCCATTTGGTTTGTTAAAAATTGCGAATTTCGTCTATGTGGTTTTGAAATTTCAGTTTTCATTCTTATGTTTTGCAATTCATTTCTATTTTCGTTCCTGAGATCAAAACACTACATTTAAGTATGAAGGACTAAAATAGATAGGGCCGACCCTGAGCCTAGGCCAGTGGGGCGACGACCCAGGGCATCACAAAGTTAAGGGCATCAAAATTTTAGCCCAATTCTATTATATGTAGGTTCATTTGGGCCTTAAAAAAATGTAACTGTTACAAGCCCAAAGGTAAGTCTGCTTCGGACGTCGGACGCTGATCAATAATCCAACTAATCTTTAATCGACAACACGCTCTCACTCTGAAAACGACCAATGATCCGTAGAGGCCGTTTCTGATTTCTGAAATCGATGCTTTCATCTCTCAATCGACGCCTCCTCTCTCAATCGACGCTCTCACTCTCTCAATCAATTCTCTCGTTCCAGGCCGAGGCTGGTCACGAAATTGACACTTTCATCTCTCGACTCATCACTTACTGTTTCTGTCATCTGTGTTCCAGGCAATCTTCATCTCTTCTAAGTTCTAATCGAATCCTTTGGTCTGGTTGATGATTTTAGACAATATGTTGAGTTATCATGGTCAATTATTATATAGAAGGTGCTAGTTATCAAGGTTATATAAAGAAGTCAATTTGAGTTTTGATTCTATGAAGTATTATAGACAATTCACTTCAACTCTTAATGTTTAGATTTTAGATTTTTGTTTATTTATTTGTTTAGTGTTTATATGTGTAATCATTTTTAGTTCTAATTACTAATGTTTATGTCTTTCACTCTTTTGATTGAAGATGTTCCCAATTTGTTATATTATCTTGATTGTTGTATGATTGTCTTGTTGATGTTTGATAGTTAGATTATTAGTTCAATTTGCTAATGTGTATATTTTGGTTTCTCAATGGTATTTGCTTTATGTTTGGGGTTTGATTTGTTGCTTATTGTTTATAATATTACCAAGGTTGACGATGCCTTCGAACTGTTCGATGAAATGCCACAAACATAAATTGTCTGATATTCTTGTTAGTTTAATTTAAAAGACTGAAACATTGATTACATATTTTGATTCTTGATCTGATTGGGTGCAAACAATTATTGGTAAATGTTGTTTGCAGTCCTTTAAAGTTTTTCCACATATCTAGTAATTTGTTGTATATTTGTGTTGATCGAAAATATTAGACATTTGAAAAATGATCTATAAGTGACCCATGGTGAGTAGTGACTAGTGCGGTTTCTTTTATTTTAAAACTCAAGATTCACCGATAAATCCTTGGTCTGTGTTTTGCGTGTGTTTTCTAGGTTGGGGGCATCTTTTAGGTTTTCCGCCTAGGGCATGAAAAACCTCAGGACCGGCCCTGTTAAATAGAAATGAGTTGTAAACCATAGGTATGAAAAAAGCAATAGAAAATAAACCATAAGGATAAAAAAGATAAAGAATTATAAAACATAAGGATGAAAACCGTAATTTTAAAACCATAAGGACGAAAATAGAAATTTTCAACAAACCAAAGGGACTAAAAACGTAATTTACTCTTTTCTTTATTTTTCTATATTTTGTACAAGTCATGGTTTTTTATGGAAGAAACATATAGAGGGTGTTTGTTTTTTTGTTAAAATCCTACACTTTTTTACATTTAGACCGTTTTTTTTTCTAGCTTTCAGAAACTCTTAACTCTTAAATACATATGAAATAAGAAGTGGTGACATAACTTCTTAAAACATCTTATCGTCGCTTCAGTTCATATGCTTTTCTTGCTCTCAAGACGTCTCCAAACATTACAAAAACAAACGGTCTTATTGATTCAAAATCCAGACATCTTAAAAAACAAACGTTACCTTATACTTTTTGAGGTAGATGATAAGTCTATGTATATCTTAAAACCCTTTAATTAGCAAAAATTAATGTCAATTGTCTATCTAATCTAATGAATAACTAGTTTTTATAAATATCTCAATTGTTTTATTTATCTAAAATGTTAATCATAGTGAATAAACTTTGATCATCTTTCATAAATATCCAGATCATAATTAATAAACTTTCATCTATACTATATTATAAAAACGACATAAAAAACTCTTAATTACAACATTTTAAACACAATGTACAACTAATTAAAGCCAATTACTTAATTTACAATTTCTTAATGCTTTGGTACAACCTTTCCAAACACAGTATCTCACATAATCATCTATTTGTGGAATGAATATTCATTTATTAATATAAATATTTGTTTTTTTGGTGGAGGATTTTATAAAATAGATTTTATATTAGCATAATCTATTTTAAATGTAAATTTTACATTTAAATCTATATTAATAAGATGTAATATAAAATCTTTTTTCTTCCGTATTTTTTTATATTACATCTCATAATGATTTTTCCATATTTTATTTTATAAAATCTTTTTCCATATTTTATTTTATAAAATCTTTTTACATAATGAGATGTAATATAAACTCTTTTTTCTTCCGTATTTTTTTATATTACATCTCATAATGATTTTTCCATATTTTATTTTATAAAATCTTTTTCCATATTTTATTTTATAAAATCTTTTTACATAATGAGATGTAATATAAACTCTTTTTTCTTCCGTATTTTTTTTGCTAATATAAAATCTATTTTATTTTATAAAATCTACACGTATTTTATATTAGCATAATATAAAATCTACACATATTTTTTTTCACGAGCATTAAAAGAAGAAAAAAGAAGATTGATATGAATTAAAAATAAAAAATAACAAGATACACTAATAAATTATCGTATTCTTTAAAATAAAAATATTCCGTAATACTTTCCAAACTAACCAAGTGTAAAGAAAATAAAATAGAAACGATGTAGATATAAAAATATTCTCCCATATTTTTAATATATTTACATTTAAATGTAAAATGTAAAATGTAAAATCGAAAATGAAAATAATTTTTTTTTAAATATTCTCTACATTCACTATAAATATATATAACTTCTCTATGTATCATCCGAGTACAAAAAAAAGACGAACGGTCGGGTGTAAATGGCGGAACCTGCAACTGAACAAAAGGTATTCCAGTGGCTTTGTTTAAATGTTTGAGTTACGCTCGTGAGGCGTAAGACTTTGTTTAAATGTTTTAAATAATATTTGAACTGTTGCAGTAGCGCTTGGAGGGGACTCAATAGACCATCGGTCTAACTCTCGCTCTTTCAAAACTATAATCTTGTTTCAGGTTATCGCAAGGTAGCAGGTACCGGTAAGGGTAAGGAGAAGATGTAAGCTATTTTCAAGAGCTAAAAGACTTCTTGTAGTAGTTTTCTTTTGACTCAGTTGTGTAATAGATTGTATTTGCAAACCTTGTTTGAATTGTAGGCTTGGGGCCATCGTTTTTGGTATGGATAATTACATTTTGATGTAATTAAAGTTCGGGTTGTTACAGACACAATAAACATTTACCGAATAAACAATTTTTTGTCCTCAAATCTTAGGTTTGTTATTTTGTTTTTGCTTTTGGTTTTATGATTCTAATGTTGATTCTAGATATTGTTTTCACTTTTGATTCTTGTAATTTTTAATGATTTATTTGTTCAAAGTTTTTGTCTTTCATTTTATCTTTTATGCTATTTCTTTTTCTTTCTTTTTTTGTCTCTTTAATTTGTGTTTTCTAGTAAATGCATCTATATATTGGTCGGCATTAAATTGTCGTTAAGTGAATATTATGTTTTTGCACATGTTTTTTTTAATTAAACACTTATTAGCTAAAAAAATATCAGGATTCTATAAATTTTGTTATGAATTTAGTGGTCGTGTTTTTCAGTTAAAACCCAATTTTTGATAAGAAAAATGATACTAAATGCTATCGATGTTTTGCAAGAAGATCGAAGAGGTTAAAGGCAGAATGTCAAATAGGTCACTTAACTTTTCGGTCAGTGTTTTTTTGATTAACTGCGGATGTCCGGACCAACTTGCGTGCACCTCGACTAATCCCAGATGTCCTGGAGAACAACCAGGAAAATGCAGAGTGTCCTTGCCGGATACGAACCAGTTAAAATGGTTTAGATTAATTAAATTATCTTTGATTTTTCTTGTTGAGTAGTCACTGCATAAAAAGAGAAACTCTTATGATCAAAACACAAAACCTAATAATTTTAATAAATAAATTAAAAACCGTGGGGGCTGGTACCTGATGATTGGTAGGTGGTGATAGGGGTGAAGGCGACGGGAGGTGTAACATTATGGTGGTTGTAGTTAATGATTAGCGTTGTAGATGGTTTTGGAAAAAAAGGTTGTGATCGATGTGCATGGATTCAGACGTTTTTTTTTGAAAAGATAAAAAAAAAACGAGTTCATGCACATCGATCACAACCCCCGAGTCCATGTATAGACTCGGGGGTTATCTGTTATATATCCTTGACAATAAAATTTAAAATAGTTTTATTTACTCTATCTGTTATAAGATAAGTGACTACATTTATATTTTAGTTTGTATTAAAATAAGTTTTCACTATAAAAAATAAGAGGTTGTTTACCAAAACGCTTATCCGGATAAGCGCTTATCAAGTCACATTACCTTACCGGATGAATATAACAATAATAAGAGTCTTACCCGGTAAAAGCGAATACAAGGACCAAGAGTCTTACCCGGTAAAAGCGAGAGCGACGACTCTTACCAAAGTTAACACTTACCGGGTAAATTGTTGCATACAAAACCAATTTGGTGAACTAAAATCTTACCCGGTAAGCAAGTGATATTGGTGAATTTTACCGATAAGCGCTTATCGGGGTAAGCGTTTGGTAAACGGTACATAAATGTCTACTTTTTAATTATACCTTTAAATATGAGATGAAAAATATTTATTACTCTTTTGATTATTGAGAGTAAAATTATTATTTAGTTAATTAATAAGAGTAATAATTATAAATTTAAAAATATATATAACTGTGAGTCTTTTTTTATATATTGTAAGCATATATTTTGTGATGAAATAAATAATGGCTTAAATTTAGAATAGAATTGAAATTGTATAATGAGTATTTTGTCGTTTTGAACAAGATTTTGACTAGGTTTGGTATACATAACCTCTACTTAAAAATTATCTCTTTTGATGTTCTTATGTTTTTTTTTTTTGGAATTTCTAAAACTTACACAAGATTAATATTAGGAGTGTTCATATAAACCATCAAACTGTATAAATCGTTTACACTGTAACACATCGCACTACAATAGACGGCTTTCAACTTTCGCGGTGCGATTTGCAGTGGCGGATCCAGAAAAAATAATTGATGGGGGCCCATATAAAAAAAATTAACCAAAAGTGTCGAAGTCCGGTCGGTCTCACGGAGGAACAGGCGATGAGGCGAACAACGAGAACAGCAACGTCGCCAACGCCAGGCCAATGAGCGTTTTCTGTTTTCAGGAATTGGAAAGGAGTTAAGGGGCCTTTGATATATTTTTTTGGGGTCCCAGAAGCTATACCAAACTAAAATACAAGTAATTTTTTTTTAGTTGTCGCGTGCACGGCTGGTTGGGGGCCCAGGACCCCTACCAGCCCTTACTGCATCCGCCCCTGGCGATTTGCAGTTTACATATTCATCAAACTGTACTTTGCGGTGTGGTTTACGGTTTTGAGTCATCAAATTGCGGTTCAAACCGTACCGCATATTTTTATACATTTTTAAATATTATATATACATAATCAATTTTCAAATAAAAATAGTTAATACATTATAATACTTAATAAACATATAAATAACATTAACACATCAAACTCTAATTTTATAATCTATATCTATACTATATTATAAAAACGACATAAAAAACTCTTAATTACAACATTTTAAGCACAAGTTACAATTAATTAAATCCAATTACTTAATTTACAATTTCTTAATGCTTTGGTACAACTTTTCCAAGCACAGTATCTCACATAATCATCTATTTGTGGAATGGATACTCATTTATTAATATAAATATTTGTTTTTTTGGTGGAGGATTTTATAAAATAGATTTTATATTAGCATAATCTATTTTAAATGTAGATTTTACATTTAAATCTATATTAATGAAATGTAATATAAAATCTTTTTTCTTCCGTATTTTTTTATATTACATCTCATAATGATTTTTCCATATTTTATTTTATAAAATCTTTTTACATAATGAGATGTAATATAAACTCTTTTTTCTTCCGTATTTTTTTGCTAATATAAAATCTATTTTATTTTATATAATCTACACATATTTTGTATTAGCATAATATAAAATCTACACGTTTTTTTTTGCTAATATAAAATCTACACGTATTTTTTTTCACGAGCATTAAAAGAAGAAAAAAGAAGGTTGATATGAATTAAAAATAAAAAATAACGAGATACACTAATAAATTATCGTATTCTTTAAAATAAAAATATTCCGCAATACTTTCCAAATTAACCAAGTGCAAAGAAAATAAAATAGAAACGATGTAGATATAAAAATATTCTTCCATATTTTTAATATATTTACATTTAAATGTAAAATCGAAAATGAAAATAAAAGATTTTAAAATATTCTCTACATTCACTATAAATATATATAGTTTCTCTATGTGTCATCCGAGTACAAGAAGAAGACGAACGGTCGGGTGTCAATGGCGGAACCTGCAACTGAACAAAAGATATTCCACTACAATTTTGTTTCTTTGAAAAACTACTTACAATCATATTTTTCGAAGTAGGGGAATAAGATCTATATACATATCTTTATTTTTATCGACTAATACTATGAGGTATTGAAGTCAATAGTCAGATAAATTTTCAAGTGGTACTGAGTGAATTTGAACTATACCAGTTGAGTTGCCGGTTACAAAAGATAGAAATCATTTATTTTCTTTGTCATATTTGATGTGGGTTGAATGTTGTTAATTAATCTACAGATTTATACGTTCAAAGTGATTGTCAAGTGTTGTCGAGGAGGTTTCAGAAAAATTGCAAAATCTGTAAAAACGTATGTTCATATTTATAATTATTTCAATAATAGTGATATGTTGTGAGACATGTCGTTTGAGTTTTAAATAATATAATACAAAACTATTATCAATACTATTGCACAAACTCATAACAACAAACGATTAACAATATATGCAAGTTAACCACTTATGAAAATACATTCGTTTTTCACATTGTATTTCATTAGCTGTTAATAGAGAAATTACGTTTCATTTTAACTCGGTTCAATATTCCAACAAAAAATTTATCCTCCCGTGCAATGCACGGGCCCAACACTAGTATTATAAAACATGTATAAAAAACTCTTAAAAACAAGTTATAATGCAAAAAATACCGTTAAATAAAGCGAATTACTTAAAATCCAAGTTACTAATGCTTGGGTACAAATTGTAATGCACAACACCACATCGTCCCACTATAATCTTAACAAACATCCCTAGAATCTCTCCGCTACAGCAAATCGTTCGCCATTTTGATCACAACCCCCGCTCAAAGTGATAACCTTTCTCCAAACCCTAGAGTGCTTCTGAATAATGGTTCTTCCCCTTTTCTTCGATCAAAACTTTTAATGCATCGCATGGATATCTCTCATCTCCGGTGAATGTCTGGTGACTCTCATCTCTGGTGAATGTCTGGAACCAATTACAGGCATCGATGCTTTAAAAATCAATCGCTCTCTCATTCCAAAGTGATGCTTTAGAATCAATTGATTTCCCTAAAGAGATTTCTTCATCGCTCAATTGCTTCATGCACCATTGACGCTCCAAGACTGACGATTCAAGCTTCTCTATTGGAATCGATTATGATATTATCATATTACTAGTAAGGTTAGGGTTATCAATCCTTTTGCTCTGATAATGGTTAGGTTCCTTTTTGATTTCTTGAATTTTTTATATTGCATCAGTTTGCTCTCTTAAAATCGATTGCTTTCTTGAAACTTCTATGATTTTTTTATCAAGGGTAGAACAGGTTTTATCGATTATTCCCCTTTGTTTTCTTTCTGTTGCTTCTATCGATCTTAAGTTTCATGTTTTTATGGATTGTTTAGTTTCATTTACAGTGGAAACTGGAAAAGGAAGAAGTTGGATAAACAAGAAAATCCGCCATGGATATCTTTCAGTTGAAGGAAAGATGCCCCACCCAATGGAAGACTATGTTTTTGCAGAATTCGGGCAGATGGACGGCAATGAATTGTGATTGTTTGCAGTATTCGATGGTCATTTAAGCCAAGAAGTTTTCGATCCCACCACCTTAATGGCAATATGGTACAGGGGAGGTTGATATTTGATCTAGCCTATGTTGTTACCTACATGGGACTCTTTCTATTTCTTATACCGATTAGCATGACCCTCTTGGTAGAATCTGTTTTCTTAGAAAACTTGGTTTTAATAGATTCTGCCTTTGGGGAGTTATAAGGTTGGACATTGGCCCAACAAATTTGGCGTATATTTGAGATTTAAAATGTTTTCTTGATTTTATGGGTGAAAACATT
Source organism: Arctium minus (assembly GCA_954870635.1). NCBI lineage: Eukaryota > Viridiplantae > Streptophyta > Magnoliopsida > Asterales > Asteraceae > Arctium > Arctium minus. Next base: position 118,281,174 of record OX941083.1, on the reverse strand, counting down.
TTTTTTTTCGATTTTCAGTTTTTGTTTGATACATTAAAGGATCTTACCACATCTTGCCATTGGGCATACCATTTGTTTGGGTTGCCTGAAAGAGATTGAACAACATTGTTGGTTGAAGCAACTTTGATGCCCCAAACATATCGAAACAAAATGGTAAGCTTCCATTTTCAATTCGAAAATGTGTATGAAGTTTACACCTTACCTACCAAAATTCATTCTTTATGTGTATGACCTTCCAAATTAATCAATGTATTGCAACAGTGCGCTTATGTGAAAATTTTAGTTTCTAAAAACTATTCTATGTTGTGATATTACCAACAACAATTCTTGTATTTCTGTAGGTGTTTGGGGATGATCTTCAAGTGTTTTTTTTGTGTTCAAGAATCCTTAGTTCTCGCCTTTCTTTCTGTAAGTTACCCATTTTTGTCTTTAAGATTCCTTAGTTTTTGCCTTTTGTTCTGTAAATTACTCATTTGTGGTTTTTATGGGTTTGCGGACAATGTTTTATTTTGAGTGCAAATAAGTAATTTGGTAGGTTGTGTACTTGAATATTGATTATTGCTTGGACATGGGAATGGGGTTTTTACAATAAATATTATGTCTAACTTGTTCGTGGTTTTTGTTTCAGTCCACAAAATACCCGACATGTGTACTATTTAGTCTATATCACCTTTGTTCCAATTTGGTCGATTTACCATCAGTACAAGAAATGGCATATTACATGCTGGTAAGTAGTACTTTGGTTTCCCGCATTTTGCATCGAGGTTGTTCTAGCGACTCATACAGTGAGATTTAACCTTTACGTAGCAATCTTTATTGTTGTTAAATCTTTTGTGCCGAAATGATGAATTGCAACCATATGTTTCTTTATGACTAGCGTAGTATGTTAATATGGCCTTTAATTTTTGTTTACAAGAATCCATAAGAGGGATAGATCACTAGATGCATTAAGAAATAGTCCAGAAAAGTACCATGCAATAAATCAACATTCGGTCACCCTTCCAGAAGGCACACATGTTAAGGCCAATTTGATACTTGTAAGCCAAAAAATTCCTCCAAAATTGTGTTGCAGGAACACAACACTTCCTGATATAAATATGAACTTGTGTGAGTAACGATACTATATGATAAGTATTCATAGTCGTATATCTCCCTATTCCCCATATTCTTTAATATAGTAATAATAGCACTGAAAAACATAAAGAAATTGACTTCCTTGCAGGTGCACTCTGCCACAACTGAATTTGCTATACTTTGAAGTCTCTCCTGTGATAGACTTATTTGTGACCTCAAGAGTATGCTCTAAATCACTACAAAACAGAGGCTTATCACCGATGGATTAATCCGTCGGTGATCCGTCGGTAAAATGGAAATACGTCGGTGATCCGTCGATAAATAGCCGTCGGTAAAGAGGTGGTCGGCGTTCAAATTACCGACGGATCACCGACGGATATTACCGACGGATCACCGACGGTTACCGACGGCGAGGTTATTTCCGACGAATCACCGACGGTCTTCCTTTAGCGACGGATTACCGACGGATTCTTTCCGACGAATTTAGCGACGGATTTCCGACGGATATTTATTAAATAAAAATTAAATTAAAAAATACTTTCAGACGGATAATCCGTCGGTAATTTAATTATTTTTTTAAAATAATTAAAAATTAAAATTTTCCAGTTTTTTATCCCATACAAAACCTGCCAATTTTTAAATATTACTAATTCTTAAAGTGTACAAAATATCTATAAATACATAAACATAATCCTACGGAGGGGGAAATGGGTGCTGATTGTTAAACTTGATCATGAATGCGTCAAACTGTGCCATTCGTTCCTGCATCTGTCTCTTCTCTGCTTCATCTCTATCCAATCGCTCCTGCATCTGAATCCTCTCTGCCTTCCAATTCAACAATCTCGTTGCAGCTCCTAATTTCGAGTAATTTGGACACCCGTCCCATAGTGGCTCGTCAGCAGCTTGTAACATGTCATAAAATCCTTAGGCAGAAGGATTAGGGGTTTCTTCTTCCCATGTCATGCCATCATGTATCATGTGATCGTTCACCATTTCAACATAACCTTCATTATGATCTACTACCGGAGTAGAAGATTGACCCACGTCTTGATGCCCTTCATTATGGTAATAAGTTTCACCATGTGCCCACCATGTGGTATAATCAGGCATGAAACCGTGCTTCATCAAATGCAGCCTCACGTCAGTCCTTTCTTTATAGCGTAAGTTTTGACACTTCTTACAAGGGCATCTAATACGAAGCACTATCCCATCACGTGTAGGTTTCCTTTCAACAGTCCTTTCATCGGCATAGGCATAGTCCAAAAAACTGTCCATTGCAACAATATAGTCGACGCTAAGAAACCCCCGACTATCGTTCTTTCTATACATCCATCCTCTATCTGTCGACATATTCAACCACTACAACAAAGAAATAAGTAGTTAATCGACATAATCAAGATAGAGGTGGTGTAATGGTTTGACTATTGAAAAGTCACACCGTAGGTTTAGATGAGTTTTGGATGACTTTAAACTCCTACGTGTAATGGTTTGACTATTTAAAAGTCAAACAGTATGTGTCAATGAAGTTAGAAGTCTAATGAACACTACATGTAATGGTTTGCCTTCTTGAAAGTCAAACCATATGTTTAGAGGAGTTTTGGATGACTCTAAAACTCTAAGGGGCTGTTTGGCAGTTGCTGAATGGTTAAGTGGTCAGAATGATTGAGAGGCTCTGGATGGTATAGTGCAGAATGAAATATGACTGTTTGGTAACTGCTCTGAATGGACAGTCTGAATGAAGACAAATTACCATTTTAACCCTATGTATGAACAAATAGTAGCATAAACTTGTCATAAAGAAATCAATAGTAGCAACAAAAATCAGCAAAACTAGTTTGTTTATCCTAATGAGGGAAGAAATCAACAAACTTAACAATGAGCGAAAAAATCAACAATGAACAAAAATTAGCAATGAGGGAAAAAATCAACAATGAACTTGTCATCAAGAAATCAACAGTAGCATAGTAGGGAAGAAATCAACAATAGCAACAATACACTTGTCATAAATAAATCAACAGTAGCATATCAGGGAAGAAATTAACAATAGCAGCAACGAACTTGTCATAAAGAAATCAACAGTAGCAGGGAGAAATCAACCCCGAACGATAGTATGTAACACCCTTTTTTTCTGGAAATAGCAACTTATTTAAAATTTCTAAACACGTCAAAAATTGAATCATCTGCAACCACGAATTTGGATTCAACTACAATACACATATACCATCTTATACATACGGACTATAAATGACGGGTGCTACTCATACCCATGCATAGTCACTATCTCCATAATGCGGAAGACTTCACCGAATACTTACTTTCGGATCTAGCTAAGGCTCTACTCTTCATAGGGTTGCTAGAACCAACTCCCAACCTTGAAACCTGATGCACATGCCGACAAATAAAAGGTTAGGCTTAACGCCTAGTGAGCTCAAGAGTTTTCCTTAGAGATATATAAAGCAAAGACTTTAAGAACATTATTTAAAAATCATGATTTCCAAAATGCAATACATTTGATTTGAAAGCAACCAAAATGAAATGCATTAAATCTTAAGAAAACAATCTCCTTTCCATCATTCACCCTTTTCGTGATTGAAAATCATAAAACAAACGCCTCCTGAAATAAAGCCAAAACCCAAAGCGCACGTAAAACATAATTGATATTATAATGATCAAACACGGATAACGTATATAATCCCAACTTCCAAAACATCCCAATAACTCGAATGAGTTTCAAAAACCAAAACCTTAAAACGTAGATAAATGCCCACATTCAAACGTCTCCGAAAACATGGATTATAAAACTCCATAACCAAAACCTCACCTACTGGTGATGGGAAAATACCCGATTACATTGTACGTGACGAAACACAAAAGTAGGTCACATAATCATGTAAGAAATCAAAACATGTGGGTTACACAAATAAAAACCCACCGAGCTCAACTCCTCTGAGTCTATTACTCGAAAACATCAAGTCAACCCCTCTAGGTCTATTCTTGAGAGTTCCAAAACGGGGAACTCTAGCACAAGGGAATTACACCTTACTGCCCATGGGACGCTGCCCGACCGTATAGGTCCACACCTTACTTACCATGGTGACCCGATGCCTATTCCGTGCCAAATGATGAACCAATGCCCAAAGCGGGGACATAGGAACACCGTGCCTATGGATCCATTGCACTAACTAAACCATTACATGACTCAAAGTGAATGAACTCATGCATCCAAAACATGTAATTCTCAACTAAGATGCAATAAATGCAAATTATAACCATACGCTCTACAATGAGCTATTAAAACGGACAAATGTCCTCAAAACCCAACAAAATCCAAATCGAGCCATAAGCTCGACAAACCCAAAGACCCAACGTTGAAAATCATAAAATGAAATCAAATATAAACAACCCGTACTTACATAAACCCATGCTCCAAAACATATGATTAATTCCAACGTAGTTTAGATTGGGACAATTTATTTCCCAAATGAGTTTGCAACATTTATTCTTTCAAAACGTCCCATAACATAAAACCATGCATTTCTCCAAAACACAAATTGAAACGCATTTATACTCAAAATCTACTTCCATAAAATAAATCATTAAAATACCGAAATACATGATTTATTTATCATAATGCTCAAAATCCCAAAGATGTGTGCTAAATGAGTTTATAAGGTCAAACACCTTTAAAATAACCAACTTATCAGCAGTTAAAAAAACTTATTAGCAGTTAGCAAAACTTATCAACAATTAACAATTTTGTGTAAGGCACAAAACCCTTTAAAACAAATATTTTGGCATGTACATCGTTTTCACAAATCAACTTGAACTCACCTTGCTAGATTTAGGCTAAATCTAGATTTCACCCAATGAGCTCTTTTGAAGGCCGCTTGAATCCTCAAGCCGAGAACTTCCAAAACCTAGATCCATACATACCGAACCATAAATATCCATAAACAGCCATATAGAAACATTCCCCAACATTATATACCAAAAACCCCTAAACGAGATCAAAACCTTAGTTTCTCCAAAACTACAACGAGATTTGATAAACCAAACACTAAGGAAACACCCAAAGAACATATATAACCTTAAATCAAAGAAGCTTACCATTAAAGATGACAAGACTTTCCGAGAACACCCAATCCAACACTTCAACCCGAGCTCCCAACCGTTGAACTTGATGAGGAAGATGAAGATGGAGGTTTTGTGACTCAAGCTCCCAACTAGCTAGATGTTGAGTAATCATGTGGTTTGGGAAGGAAAACCCCCCAAAATGGGTTAGGGTTCGGTTTTGGGGTTTGGGAGAGAAAAGGGAAGAAGATAGAAGTGAAAAATGAGAGAAATGGTGAGAAATTCGAACATTTAGAGAACCAGTGGCCGCGGGCGATTATGCCACGCGATAGTGACATTGTCGCTATTGCGAGGGCACTCTCGCGGGGAATGTACCGCGGGTGGTACACCCCCGGCGATTGTGCCACGCGATAGTGACACATGTCACTATCGCGAGTCACAGTCGCGTTACACGTACCGAGCCCCGAAAAAGGTCGAAACTCGAGACTCTCTCATGGGTCGACTTAAGGTTCGAAAGCACAACATTTACCACTCAAAAAGATGGACGGAAGGCGGAGAGATAACCAACGAAAAGCGGAGCTTGCTTTACGAAAGACCGGGTGTTACATAGTAGCAGGGAGAAATCAACAGTATCAGGGAGAAATCAACCCCAAACGATGGTGTTTGTCGACTGAAGGGTGTTTGTTTACCTCTACCAAACAGCCCCGAGAAGGAAACTAGGGAACGCCGAGAAGGAGGGTTGAGATACCTGAGAGACGGTTGTGGATGAGAAGGAATGACGGGAATGCCGAGAAGGAACGTCGGGAACACCGGCGAGAGCTGTTGTTGACGGGAGCAGGAGTTGCGTGGAAGGGAGGATGGGAGGAGGGAGTGGCCGATTGTTTTGTGAAGGGTATATGTGGAAATAGTTAGGGTCTGAATGGTTGAGGGAAGCCCTAGCCACAAAATGGTTAAGAGGTAATTGTAACCATTAAGAGGACAATTTTTTTTTGCCAAACACTCTTTACCTCTGACTGATTAAGAGGTAGACTCTTAATGTAACCAATAAGAGCTAAACAAACAACCCCTAAGTGTAATGGTTTGACTATTGGAAAGTCAAACCGTAGGTTACAATCAAAGAAAGATGTTCTGGAAAGTTTAAAAACCCTACGTGTAATGGTTTGACTATTTAAAAGTCAAACCGTAGGTGTCAACGAAGTTAGAATTCTATTGAACACTACATGTAATGGTTTGCCTTCTTGAAAGTCAAACCATAGGTTTAGAGGAGTTTTGGATGACTCTAAAACTCTAAGTGTAATGGTTTGACTATTGGAAAGTCAAACCGTAGGTTACAATCAAATAAAGATGTTCTGGAAAGTTTAAAAACCCTACATGTAATGGTTTGCCTTCTTGAAAGTCAAACCATAGGTTTAGAGGAGTTTTGGATGACTCTAAAACTCTAAATGTAATTGTTTGATTATTGGAAAGTCAAACATATGTTTTTTAAAATTTCGGCGGCATAACGGCTATAAAATGAATATTTCCATATATCAACCTAATGTTTGCCCAACAATTGGCAACCCAACTAAAATAAATAAATAAAATCAAGTATAATCAAATCCTAAATCATACCAAATGTCTCCATTTATCAACCTAATGTTTGTCCAATAAATGACAACCCATGTTGCATATCTATTATAAAAATGAAGATCTTGTGGGCACATATGTCATGATTAAATCTTTTATTAGTAGATCAATGATTAGATGACATGATTAAACTTGACATTACATTAAAAATGTTATGCAACAGTTTAGGGTTAGTGTTTATTGAATTAAAAATACATAAAATGATTGTTCAATTTTTATATTTTCACATATTTCAATTATAAAGCATTTACTAAACATGTATTTGTATTTTATAATTATATTAAGATTAAATTACAAATTTCGTCCATGAACTACTTTTCAACATATAATTTTAACCAATTGATTTTTATACTATAATTCATCTGAAATAGTCATATCGTAAATATTTACATTCGGCAATTAACATGTAAACAACACATGATTGGCTATAAGCATTTTTCGTACATTTGCTCTCTTATCTTCAAATTCAATATTCAACATTTATCATTTCTTCTTCAAGTTCACGAGGGTCATTTTAACACCATAAAAATTGGACAAGATTGTGAAGAATGATACAAGTTTGGGACAACGGTAAATTACACATACACATATTCATTTATTCATTATATACACATACACATATCGAGACTTTGGTCAAGGCTAATTTCCCTCCTTATGGAAAGGATTTTGAAACTTTGTTACATTTGGTTGAGAAAAAATATCTTCATTGCGTTAAATGATTCAAAATAACATATATATATCGAGAGAAGAATAAAATTCATTCCTTATATGTACACATATATATAAGAGGTCGTTTAAAATAACTTGTATGAGTTGTATCTAAGGGTTATTCCCTTAGCAGCCTCGACCTCCCTTTCTCCTTCAACATCGCTAATTGAGGATTAATCTCCAACTCTCAATCATTAACCAACTCTTCTTCCCAACCCCTTTTATTCGATCGATTAGCAAACACAGGAGGTCGATTATTAACATACCCAAAGGCATTCGATGATAAAACCCCAAAACCCTCTGACTTCTTATTACCCCCATCGATTACTAGCTAAAACAAACAATTAAGGGTACAATCTCTACTCTAAACAATCAAAAGGAGTAGAAATTATAAACTTACCTTGATGAGGTTTTTGCTGTGGATGTCGATGCCGGTGGTCGCCGGTGGCTGTCGCTCGAGGTCAGAAACGAGGGAGACGGTGGATGTCGACGCCGGTCGAGAGAGGGAGACGAGAGTGAGAGCGAGAGTGAGATGGAGGTCGAGAGAGGGAGACAGATTAGGGCTTTAAAGCCCGCTATTTTTTTTAGAATTTTCGGACATTCACCGACGGATAATTGTTTTTTATTAAATAAATTACTTTTAAATTAAAATTATATTTAAAATTATAATTATTAAATAAATTATTAATTAATATTAAAATTAATTAACTAATTTATCAAATTATATTTAAAATTATTAATTAATTTATCAAATTGTGTTTAAATTGACTAAAATACCCTTGAAGTAACTTGGCTTTTAACGAATCCGGTTAGATCAGGGACAGTATGTGATCAGTTGGGCTTTAAACGAATCTGGTTGGGCTTTAACGTACCCAGTTGGGCTTTAACAGATCCAGTTGGCCTTTAATGGATTCAGTGGGGCTTTAACGTTCCCAACTGGGCTTTAACGTATCCAATTGGGCTTTAACGTACACAGTTGGGCTTTAAAGAATCCAGTTGGGCTTTAATGGACCCGGTTGGGCTTTAATATATCAGTTGCTTTTAATGGATCCAGTTAGGCTTTAACGTACCCAGTTGGGCTTTAACGTTACTAGTTGGGTTTTAATGGATTTAGTTGGGCTTTAATGTTACCAGTTGGGGTTTAACAGATCCAGTTGGGTTTTAATGGATTTAGTTGGGCTTTAACGTTACCAGTTGGGCTTTAACAGATCCAGTTGGGCTTTAATGGATTCAGTGGGGCTTTAACGTTCCCAGCTGGGCTTTAACGTATCCAATTGGGCTTTAACGTACACAGTTGGGCTTTAATGAATCCAGTTGGGCTTTAATGGACCCGGTGGGGCTTTAATATATCCAGTTGCTTTTAATGGATCCAGTTAGGCTTTAACGTACCCAGTTGGGCTTTAACGTTACCAGTTGGGCTTTAACAGATCCAGTTGGGTTTTAATGGATTTAGTTGGGCTTTAACGTTACCAGTTGGGCTTTAACAGATCCAGTTGGGCTTTAATGGATTCAGTTGGGCTTTAACGTTCCCAGCTGGGCTTTAACGTATCCAATTGGGCTTTAACGTACACAGTTGGGCTTTAATGAATCCAGTTGGGCTTTAATGGACCCGGTTGGGCTTTAATATATCCAGTTGCTTTTAATGGATCCAGTTAGGCTTTAACGTACCCAGTTGGGCTTTAACGTTACCAGTTGGGCTTTAACAAATCCAGTTGGGTTTTAATGGATTTAGTTAGGCTTTAACGTTACCAGTTGGGCTTTAACAGATCCAGTTGGGCTTTAATGGATTCAGTGGGGCTTTAACGTTCTCAGCTGGGCTTTAACGTATCCAATTGGGCTTTAACATACATAGTTGGGCTTTAACATACATACTATACATGATCACATACGTATTTGTATATACATGATCACATACGTACTTGTATATACATGATCACATACGTACAATACATATACATGATGTACATATATACTATACATATACATGATGTACATACATACTATACATATACATGATGTATACATACTTTATATATACATGGTGTACATACATTCATGATCACATACGTACTTGTGTATCTACATACATGATCACATACATACAAACATACATACATATATATATATATATATACATACATGATCACAGAAAAAATAAATATTTATTAAATTATTAAACTTACCGACGGATTCTTAAAGGTCGTCGGTAATCCGTCGGTAATACGTCGGTAATTACCGACGGCTTACCGACGGACGTCAAAAAAAACAAATATTTATTAAATTATATAAATTACCGACGGATTACCGACGGATTTAAAATTAAAAATAAAATAAAATAGAAAAATTTAATATCCGTCGGTAATCCGTCGATAATTTATATAATTTCCGACGGATAGTCTATCCGTCGCAAAATTTTCTTTACCGTCGGTGATCCGTCGGTAATTACCGATGGATTAAATCCGTCGGTAAATGTGGTCGGAAATAAGCAATTTTCCAGTAGTGAATTAGAAGGCAAGTTACTTAGGATTAAATTTAAACCCTTGTTTGAGAAGGCAAAATCTTGGGGTTCTAATTTCAAGATTGAAAAATCTTACCGATGGAAATGTGATTTTACTCATTAACGTTACCATGTAAGATTATTGGCCATAAAAATTGCATCGTTCGCAATAGTCTTACCGGTAAGAGTCATTACCCTTACTTACCGGGTAAGATTCTCGAACCTTGTCTTGTCTCTTCTCATGTAAGATTTTTGGCCCTTGCCATGTCCAGTAAGGTAAGTGGCATTATAAACATTTAATAAACGGTTGCTAACTGTAATATTATGATTTTCTTGAGGGATAGACATCATTTATCATGCAAACCAAATCAAACCATATGTGCATATTACATGCGTCACTCTCTTGATAATTGATTGTGTATTAGATGGTAAATCACTTTGCTACTCGAAGGTTATTATATATTCATATGTATTTGCTGTCATAAATAAAGGAGCATATAGAAGTTTTTCATCAATTCTGATTGAAAATGTTTCATTTATGTAGGTTGTTTTCAAACCTGTCATTCCCAATTAAAAAATACGCTAATTTCATCTATGAAAAAACTCTCCCAAACAAAAATATTATTGATCTATGTAGACATATTAATTCAGATAGACATCTTTATCCATACAGGACTTAATGGAAAATCAACCAAACAGCCCCTTAGCGACTGAAGGTAGTGGAGGGATTCAAGCTCATCTCCCGTGTGTATTTGAGCGGGTTTTTAATTTTCCATTTACGATAAAGATTTCACACGTTGTTCACCCGGTGCATTGCACGGACACACTACTAGTCATTTTATAAATATCTTATTTGATTGGTTTTTATGGTTTGTATAAATTAGAGGGTTTGTATTTAAAATAGAGGTTCAAATGAAAAATATTGACATTTTCCCATATGTGTGGATGGTCTTAAAATTTTATTATTTAAATCTTTTAATTTATTAAAAAGATTAGGATGAGAATGTAACATGTATTGAAAGCAATAATTATTTCAAGTGTTAGGTGTCAACTTTCAGTTAAAAAGAAGAAACAAGAATAAGTTATCAGTTAAAACTACAAACAATTACATTCTCGTTTCTTTACAAAATTGAGAGAAATGAAAGTTGCACTCTCAAAATGCAAACCCTTTTTTGTGTGACATTTTCCTGAATAACGGGAATGGATTAAAAAATTATTTAAAGTGTGAAAGTTAATGTTGGTGTAAATGACGGCTTTTGTTTATCCGAGTTTACATTTGAAACCCTCGGTTTTAATTGGTTGGCAAACCCATCATTTTGTACTAAGGAGCTTGTTCAATTGTTTGCAACTTCTATACGTAATTATTCAAACGTAATGAGAAGTTTAAAAGTTATTGAAGATCAGGTCCCAACCTTCAAAAACACGTCAAAAAGACAACACGTAAAGAGACTTCCACTCAAATTAATCTCGAGTATCAAACAAGCAACTTAATTTAAGAAAGTTATATATATATATATATATATAGAGAGAGAGAGAGAGAGAGAGAGAGTAATTGTGGATTTGGTCCCTGTGGTTTAGTGATTTCTTTGACCATGGTCCTCATTCTATGTTTATTGTGGATTTGGTTCTTGTGGTATTCAATTTATTTTGGTCATGGTCCTTCTGACTAACACTTCCATTAACTTTGTTAAATCAATGACTATTTTAGTCATTTTGCCTATTGTTTGTCCTTTTTTGATAAGAAAAATATAAACAATATTTTTATACACACAAACACACATGCATACACACATGTATATATATATATATATATATATATATATAAAATAAGACATTATTGTATGATTTAATTGTTTAATTTTTTTAAAATTAATTATATTAAATACGATTTAATTTTATTATTTTATTGTAATTGTGAAAAAAGATATTGTTTTATTGTTTTAATGTAATTAAAATTTCAATTTAAACAAATCAGATCATAAAACTATATCTTATTTATTTAGATCGAATAAAATAAAATATGGTTTTATGATTTGATTTATTGAATTAAATTTTTAATTAAGTTAGAGACGATTTAATTATATTGTTCTTTTACTATCATTGCAACAAACAAGCTTATTGTTGATATTTTAACACCAAAAAATGTTTAACTTCTCGCATGATCCTCCCTATATATAGGGGCAGGTTCAAACGAGAAGCTAAACATTTTGCGAGAAGGCGAGAAGTGTTTAATCATATATGATTAAACACATGTTATATTAGCAGTACATAGACGTTTAATCATACATGATTAAAAACACCTACAAGACGTGTAATCATATATGATTAAACACTTCTCGCCTTCTCGCAAAATGTTTAACTTCTCGCATGATCCTCCCTCTCTCTCTATATATATAAATGATTTTGATGAGATAAATATTTTTCTAATCTGAAACTTTTGAACAAATTGATATATTTTTATTTGACGAATATATTTTTCAATATATGTATGCATGTTGAAAAAATGAACTTTAATCATACTCGATCTATTAAAAAAAATTCTAAATAATTGATTCTTTTTCAAAAATTTGGGATTGGGAAATTTCAATTCTTGATCCAATAATTCTAAAAAAAAAATAAGTTTTCATTTCAATGAAAAAATTAATGAAATTTTGCAAATAGGAATTGAATGTAGGAGGATTTCCCCATTTATTTCCATTATTATAGGACTGTTAGTTGATTCAAACGGTTAAATTTTTAATAAAACTTCGAATTTCCCCATTACAATGTCCTAATAAATTTTGCCAAATTTTCTAAGGGCACATTTGGTTTGTGGGAATGGATTGGATTTCAAGTAAAGATTTGGATTTGGATTTGGGGGAATTTGAAATCCTGACCCATTGCAAAGGAATTCCAAATCTATCGGGTTAAGGATTTTAACAAGGTCAAAGGATTTCAAGTAAGGATTTGGACTTGAAGAGATTTGGATTTGGGGGGATTTGAAATCCTAGCCCATTGCAAAGGAATTCCAAATCCATTAGGTTAAGAATTTTAAAGAGGTCTAAGGATTTCAAATCCGATCAACAAATTACATTCCTGCAAACCAAACACAGGAGTGGAATGGATTTGAAATCCAAATTCATTCCAATCCCGCAAATCAAACGCGTCCTAAGCCTTTCTTTATAGCTATAAATAAAAGATCTTATAAGGATCCTTAAAAGTTATAAATTCGAGAGAATATGAGGGATATTTTAAAAGATTTTGCCAAACACCTAAAACGGGTACGTTAACGTTAATATTTGATTTTTACTTGAGTTCACTTCATATCATTTATGCTTACTTATCTCAATGATTAGACCATTTTGTCAACTTGAGTGATTTGTTAAGAAGTGCTATCATTTTTGTTTTTTGTCTCTACCATTAACTATCTGACAAAAAACAGAAAGAACTTTTTTCGTCATTAAAGTCATGGCTAAACTATCACAAGATGAAGAAAATAAACCAGAATAAAGGATCTGAAGCATTCTAAATCCTTCTGTTCTTCTAACTCTTTCATATTCCAACTCTTTTAATTCCTTTGGTATATGTAGTGAGTTGTTAATATTACAGTTGAAACTGAATTACAGAAAATCCGTCACCTACAATTATAATCATGTGATTTGCACATTTAATCCAAAAATCAAGTTGTTTCTCTCATGTATACAGATTTTGATTCTATTTCTCATACCCGTTATCTTTCGCTTTATTTTTATTCTTAAAATCAATTCCATCTTCCGTAACACGTTCTCTCTATTTAAATATTAAGCACGTGGTTTGGATGGATAGGTTCTAAATATGAGACAACAAATCATATTTGAAAATGAAACGACAACTTACCTTCCGCATAATTATTATATTCCTCTACACAAGATTCGTTAAAACTGAAAAAAAAATACCTACGAAATAAAAATTCAAATGAACGTCTATGTGGCTTTAGACCTGGTATCCAAATTACCAGTAGAGACTAGCCTTCCAGAAAGTCAAAGGTTCAGACCTTACCAAATGTGAGAAGGGTGCATGAGTTCATTTGCCGTGTGCATAAATATTATACACTTGATCAAAAAGAGGTGGAAACTTATGCAAAAAAATCGTGAAAGGTACAGGTTCGACTCAAATACCATTACATGCCCCTTAGACAAGTGATTTACCTCATTCATAATGGATGTATGATTGGTACGATAAGAGCATCTGCAATAGATTTTCCAAAACGTTTTTTACGTTTTGGAGAATCTGTTGCAGATGCTCTACGACCCTTCAAAAGGAAACTCACATAATTGAAAGAAAAGCTATGTCATTATGTTGATAAGAAACAACTTTTTTCACATAGCATCTCAAATGGACATGGCCCCAATTCACAACCTATTTACAAAAAACTAAGTATATATGGAAAGGGCTCACTCCAAACGACATAAACTATTTCCATCAATCAATGTTGTATCACTTGTGAGATCAAGTTCAATATAAACGACAACTCGATCCCACGACCACCTTCCTCGACCGTCTTTTCCCTTTTATCGTCATCACTACCCTTTCTCGTCTTCATTTCACCAACTGCCCTCGTTATCTCTTCCACTAGATCAACAATCACCCCGTCTACACCCATAAGTTGTTGAACATGTACCGTTTCTGGGAAATTACTGTTCCACGCATACAAAAACAATGTAAATTTCAACATCTAAAACTGAATCAAATCAAATCAAACGAACTCAGTAGTATATCAGAAGTAAATACTTACTTCAATTTGCCATATGTGAGAAGGGAAAGATTTGACTCTTTGATCTCTCTTACTACTGAGGGGTTTCTAAAAATACTCTTAACTTCTGAAACTATTCCATCTAATCCACCTTCTAATGCCACCTTCTTTGCTTCCTCCAATGAATTCCTTCGAACATCATCGTACACCTCGTTTCCTCCATTTGTCAAGAAGTAAACCTGTTTTTCGATCGGTTTTGATTCAGTTAATTAACCATGATTATAAAACACCACAAACTTGTACTCGATTCGAGAAAGAAACATATACTCACAGGGTATCTGTGTTGAAGTTTCTTCATAAGTAAAGCTGCATCAGGTTGGAAGCTTGAAAATACTATAGGTCTATCTTTAGCATTCTCAGAAACCACCTGCAAAGAACCAAGTTTTGATCAACAAATGCAAACCCAAATCACAACAAGAACATTTTATTGATTGATTGATTGAATTCTTTGATAGTTAGAATAGATTCGTAGACCATTTTCATGGATATGGATTGATGTAGAAACCAATGCTTCCATAGATTCGATCGTGGTCATTCAAAACAAATGTCCGATGGCAAGTTGGTGATTTGATTCAATTATTATACATACATGTATAAGGTTGGGTTCTGGTGAAAAGTTGAGTTAACATGAGAAGTGGGTATGAACAGTTGGATGTGCACCAGATCAATTCCCATATGAAGCTGGATTCATCGGTAGGTTTGGGATTATAAGTGATCAAGGGTTCAGATCCACTTCTCACCAACTTCTCATACGATCAATACACACACATATATATATGGAGTTGGGTTCCGGTGAGAAGTTGAGTTAACCGTGAGAAGCGTAAGAAGTGGTTATCAACCGTTGGATGAGAAATGGATGCACTAGGATGAGATGCACCAGATCAAAAAAAATCAACGGTTCAGATCTAATTCTCATGCAACTTCTCACACGATCCTTCACATATATATCTGTGTGTGTTATATATATAATATATATATATATACCTTTAAGATGACTTGAAGAACATGGATGAGATGATCTTGTTCATAAACAACACTGTCATCAAACTTCAACTCTATGTTAAATCCAACGCAAGGGTTTACTTTCTGGAATGTTTCTTGTAGAGTACACATATAATCATCGGATTCAACATCCCACCTAACAATCTTGCCATTTACTTTTCTAACTAAAGATTTCCCCTCTTTGCCAGCTTCCTTTTGGGGGCCATAGCTGAAGAATTCGTCAATCGTCAAATCGGTGGCTCTCTTCTCAAACACGATTCCCTGAAAAATTAAAGATTCGATCAACAATTTGTACAAAACACAGCATGATCAGGTCAAACCGATCGATTAATTAAGCAACTAACTTACATGTTCTTCAGAGAGGATGAAGTTGTCGTGAAAAATGATTGCTATATCGTCTTTCGTCACCTACAAGAAATTCACATTCAATATCAATGTTTACGTTTCCACCATAAACGAATCACGAGAAGATTACTTTGCAAGTCTGATCTTCGTAATCGTATAAATGAAGTTATAAATCAAATCATTTCTACAAGACAAAAAATTATTTTCTACTGTTTGATTGAACACGATATAAGCTATGTAATCATACATGCTAATGCATCAACTAGATCAAACGCATTCAAACTCGATAGTATCATTAATACCTGAACGTCAAACTCGATATAATCAATAGGATGCTTGGCAGCGTTGTTGAACGAAAGAATCGAGTTCTCCTTAAACGCCTTCATTCTCCGATCCGTCGACGGTAATATATTCATTCCGTGACCTCTATGACCGATCACCGTAAATTTCGGAAAGCTCTTGCCATTTTTACTCACATCCACTCCTGATTCATGAACAACAAGTTTTTCTATTAAAAAAATCACATCAACCTTCACATACGAACAACTATTTTCCAAATTTAGAGATAGAAATCATACCAGTAGATCGGCATGTGGCGTAGAGCGACAATGAGGCAGCGTTTTCCGGCACTTGATCGAGATTCGGCACGTCGGAGACATGAACAGCCTTGGTAGCCATGGAAATGAAGCAGGATTGAAAGGGGGTTAGAATACAAGTGGAGGATGATGGGATGCGAAAAGAGGGGTTTGGAAAGGGTATTTAAGGAAGGCAATGTGAATCACCATGGCAGAGAGGAATACATGGAGAATTGAAGGATCTTCTCTCAGAATATTCCTCTTGTTCTTCCGAAACTTCCCTCTTTTCGCTGTTTGTACATTGATGATGGATGCGTTTATGCTTTGGATATTCGCATTTTCAACAAACCTTTGCCTATTTATAACGCTATCCGCATATTCCGTTACTTTTTCACGGTTTTTTCAATTTTTTGTCTTCGTCGATAAACGATATCCGCTACTTCTTCTAACGATGATTGCGTTCCACTAAAATTAACACCGACCGTAAATCTTGGTTAAGTGATAGAAATTATGCATGATAGTATGATTCCAATAGATTTTTTGTTATATTATTATAGGGAGAGGTTGAAATGAAAAATGTTAAGTGTGTGATAATAGAAAAATGATCTTTAACCCTTCATCTGGTCAACATTTACGGCTTTGAACGAGAACTATAGGATAATTCCTTGTGTGGTTTGTAGAAGCTAGAGGGGTAGTTTCGTAAAATATGCGAGACGAGTTTATATGTGAATCAGTTGATTAGGTCATATAAAAATATGTTAATTTAGTTCATATGTGAATCAGTTAAGTAGTTCATACTAGAAATGTACCCTCGCAATGCAGCGGGTTTCTGAAATATAGAATTCGAACCCTCGATCATTATTCATACTTTTTGTTAGTTTTTTTTTATTTTATTTTACGATTTTAAGAAACCTAGATTTAAAACAAAAATATATTTTAGTTTAGTTTAATTATGGTTTTTTATAAAAAATAATAATAAAGTATTTTGTTATGGGTCAAAAAATGTTTAATTTAAATGATAACTATATTTAAGTTTTTTATATTTAAAATTAAAAAGATAACATACTTCGATAAAAAGTAAAAATAAGGTGTTTTATCTCGAATTTTCTTATATTTATCGGTTAATTATATCAATATTTATAAATTTTAGATATTTTAGAAAATAAAAATAAGTGTCTATCTGCAGTTAGTTATACGAATTCAAATATTGATCTTTTATAAGTTGTACTTATGTTTAATCAATTTGTATTTTTGGATTTTAAGTTATAATGCATAAAAAATAGCTTTTCAGAGTTTAGCTTATTGTTTAATAATATAGTATAGATATATTAATTAAAATTCAAAATTACAAGTTAATGAAACATAATTATAATTTATTAAAGTCTCATGTTTTTATTTGTATACCTAACTGCAAATAAACATATTAAATACAGAATAAACACTATGACATAAACTACCTAATTTATTTTTTATTAAAATATATCATCAATAATTTTAAATATAATTACATAACAAAATAATTTATCATTATCTTTATAAACAGATCATAACTAAAAGTAAATAAATTACATCTTTATAATAAAATATAAGTTGTACCAAAACATTATGAAATTGTAAATTAAGTAATTGGCTTTAATTAGTTGTATTTTGTGCTTAAAATGTTGTAATTAAGAGTTTTTTTATGTCTCTTTTATAATATAGTATAAATATTAATCACAAAGATTCATATATGAATCAGTTAAAAAAATTCACATGTGAATCACACAGGTTCACATATGAACTGGTCCCACGTATTTGTAAAAATTACGAAATTGTCCATTCTATTTTTGGAATAGCCGCAATTTTTGATCAGTCAAAGACGCAATATTTGACCAATCAGATCCAATCTTGACCGTATTAATAACTATGATTACTTATTTGTTTGTCACACACTTGACATTTTCTCATTTGAACCTATGACAAGTGTGTGAGAAATATTTAAAGAGAATTATATATATATATATATTTAATAAATTTTTTTATTTTAGAAATTTCAACATCTATTATATTATTAAAATATTTTATAAATTTATTATTTTAATATATTTTTTAAAATATATGTATAAAATAATTAATTTAATCTCATTGATTATATGAATAATCTTTTTTATCTCTACACACATCAAGTTTTAAATAATTCTTTAAACTTCTATTTTTTTTATTTTAGAGAACAATGTTGAGAATTTGTTGGAGTAAATAAAGAATCTATTGAAAGATGCTTTTAAAAGTCAATTTTGATCGGTTTTTAGAGTAAATTACATTTTTTGCCTCTATACTTTGTTAAAAGTTATATTTTTCGCCCATGTGGTTTAAAATTGCAATTTAAATACGAAGGATGAAAACACCAAAGAGTTGTAAATCACATAGATGAAAAAACAATGAATTGTAAATCATAAAGACCAAACCAACAATGAATAGTAAATTATAGGGATGAAAATTGTAATTTTACAAATAAAGAAACAAAACACAATTTACTCTAATTTTTTTATTTTGTTTTTTCATGCATACTCCTTATTTGTTTAAATTCTTAACTTTTTAAAAGGTTATTTTCTATTGATTAACCAATACAGTATAAATCCAATATTAGCAGAAAATTTTGAACATAAAAATAGAATATTAGAAAAGAACAAAATAAAATAAGTTGGGAATTGAAGTTCCACCGTTCAACATTTGTGGACGACTGACAATCGTCACGTGGGATGAACACTGAGACCGGAATATTTTAAGCATAATGACTAATCTTATATTTATATTTTGGAATATTATTTCAATAATTGTTTAATATAATAATATTATTAGTAGTAACATTTCGTAACATAATATTATAAAGATACAAGAAACATCATAGTAAAAAGGCTATAAACATTTTTATTATAAAAATTTAATATTATTTATATGATTTTACGGGTTTTAAAAAATAAATTTAGTCTTCTATTATTTCAAGTCTCATTGTATATATCGGTTATCCGCGTCAAATTAGAGTGGTGGGTCCATGCCACTGAAATGCATTCGAACTTTTTGGGCCCCAGTGTCGGCCCATTTTAGAAACGACAAACATTCGTATTTCGTACAAAAACCATTGTCAATCGGGTTCCTTTCATTTAGAAGGATATATTCTCTTTTCACTATTCATTAAAAAGAAAAAAAAAAAAAAAAAAAAAAAGTTTTATTTGTAACCTTAACATTAATAATGATATACATTTTATTTCAAATGCAATCCCATGGTTTTCCAGAGAGGAAGAAACAACCTCTTTATTTCGCTTTCGTTGTGTTCTCAAGTATTTTTTTTAAGTAGGGGGAAAAATGATCTGTTCTTGGAGGGAAAGGAAAGAAAAATGAAGGAGCTGGAAGTGAGCTGGAGTTCGTAGGCCAAGGCATTGTTTGGCAAACTAGCTTATAAGCTAGCTGATAGCTGATAAGCTAGTTTTTCAAAACGCTACTACGATTAGTTTTTCAATAAGCTAACTTATAACCTAGCTTATGGTCATCCAAACATGTACCAGGAAAAAAAAATCAGCTAACTTTTTTTTACCAAACATAGCCTAAGTAAACGGGGAGGAGCATGAGCAATCGTTCTTTTGTGCTCCCTCTAAGGTCAAGGGTGGCTGGTTAAGAATTTGTGGAAAATAATGTTGCTTTTTCTTCCAAAATTTTATTCCCAAATGTGGGAGGAAAGAGAAAGAGAAAGGAATGAAAGAAATACGAGTAATAACAGTTATAAATGTTTATAAAATTACGGTACCCATCAGTTACAAACCGCTAGAAAATAAATAAGAGTTCATTTGTAAAAATAAACATTTTTTCCATTGTTTTCTGTTCTTCTCTGAAATATGAAAATTTATTTTATTTCTTCTTCTTCTTTTGTTTTCCTTCATTTTCCTTTCTACCTCAAGAACACAAATAAAAAATTATTTCCTTTCCTGTTTTTTTCCCTTTCTTTTACATTCTCTTCTTTTATTCTTAAATTCGAGAACACAGCGTTAAAGTAGAGATTGATCTATAAATTCATTTCTTATTCTCATAAAAGTACATATGTTGGCCAAATTTTCTTCCACAATAGTATTATTATGATAGATACACAAATTCATTTATAATCGGAAAAGAAAGGTTAGAAGAGGTTTTTCAAACTAACAAATGTACTTTTCTTCATCTTTTTCATTATTTTCAAAGTATTGACCATCAAATTTTCTTGTTTCCCATACATATAATAAACCAAATTAACTTGTATAAAAATGAACATAAAACCAAACTAATTTGTACAAAAATGAACCTAAAACCTACCAATCCATCTTTCCATAAACAAATCCTAAGTCTCAACCTATCTATCATCACCTAATGTTATATAGACCAAACTAATCCAATATATCTCATTCAAAAGTGGGGTCTAAAAGCAGTTGTTCATATGATCGTCAACAAATGTTATATATTCCTTCCGAAAAGATTAATTGCTGTTTTGGGCTAATGTCTGTATCTCTCTCCCCACATTTTGGCCTCTGCTATTGCCTTGGCTCTTTCATCCTCATCCTCCTCTTTAAACATATCATCTTCATCATCGCCTGAATCTTCGTTTGCAATTAATTTGCTCTGTCGTCTTTGATTCGTACCCGCATTCGGGTCAGACAGAGATGCCACGAAATCCAATGCATCCACAACTTCATTCATGTCCGGCCGTTTTTCATGATCATCGTCCATACACATCAATGCCACCTCCACGGCCTTTCTTACAGGTCTCTGCATGAACTCCCCTTTCATCTGCGGATCTGCTAATTTCACATATCTCCTTTTGTCCATCAACATTGGCTTTGCCTAAACAAACACAAAAACAAGCTATTAACTACTTAGAAACAATGCCAGATATGGTGTGTTTGGTACGCAAGGCACAACAGGAAATAGGAAGAGTTGGCCCAAAAATATGGGAGATGGGACAAGATTGGTAAATTACTAAACTACTCATGTCAGTTTAAACTCCTAAAACCTACTAAAGTTTTTTCACCCGCCTATGTCACTCTCTCCATCCCAGTCCCGTCCCGTGTCCCATCACTTTCTGGTCTGCCTACCAAATGCAACCATAATAACCAAACCATACGAACATGGTATATCCCACACATAGGTAGGGTATGGAGATAGGATGTACGTAGACCTTGGTTCTACCCCAGAGGGTAGAATCTGTTTCATGGAAGACACCTAGCTTGCAAAAACGAAAATAAAAAGAGACAAACAATGCCTGATGATTACTCTTAAGAAAATGTACCCATTCGATAAGATATTGACCTCCTTCCTTTGTTCTGTCTAAAGCTTGTCTTCCTGTCACGAGTTCCAATAGAACCACCCCGAAACTGTAAGTATCGGACTTTATAGTCAGGTGTCCTGTAAACCCATACTCGGGTGCACAGTAACCCATCGTTCCCATCACCCGAGTTGAGACGTATGATTTGTCACCCAATGGCCCAAATTTAGCCAGACCCAGGTCAGAAATCTTTGGGTGGTACCCTTCACCCAATAATATGTTGGCTGATTTCATGTCCCGATAGATGATACGAGGTTCACAATGATTGTGAAGGTAATCCAGGCCTCTAGCTGTTCCTACAGCTATCTTCATTCTTGTATTCCAGTCTAGTGGCTTCATATTTGGTTTAGGATCTGGCCAGGAACAAATCAAATGAAAACTATTAGGATATGTAGAATCTTTTTGAATTTCTCTCTAAAAAAGGCCTTATAGAGAGAGGAGATGTTCCTACGTAGAGTGTCCATGTGATAGACCCCAGCTCTGAAACCATGTTATGATATATGTAACCCTTTTGAATTCTCAATAAAGAGCCGTTATAGATAGGGGAGGTTTTTACATGCACACACACACACGCACACACACACACATATATATATATATAAAGAGAGAAAGAGAGAGAGAGAGTGAGTGTGTGTGTGTGTGGATCATGTGAGAAATTTTTTTCACTTTCGTGAGAATGGAGAATAAGTGATAACACCTTTATAATGTATGAATGTTATGCCATGTTGTGTGAAGATTGTAACTTTCGCATCACTTTCAAATGAGTATTAAAAGGTTACATTATATTGTGTGAATGTTGTAACCTTCACACAATATAAAGGTATATCCACAGTTCTCATGACAAACCTTCACACAGTTTGAAGATGTTTTCAAGTTCTCAGGTTCTAACTTCTAATGAAAAAGGTGTTGTTTTCACGGAACCCAACCAATATATATAGGTTTTATGGTCCATGTCTGGCTAACGTGTGACTCAACAATCGTCTATTTATGAAATAAATTAAAGTTTTATGACACATTACCATGTAGATGGTCTTCCAAGGATCCTAAAGGCATGAATTCATAAACAAGAAGTTGTTTGTCACTCTCGGAGCAATATCCAATCAAAGTAACAATGTTTGGGTGACACACCAGCGAAAGCATCGTGATTTCTACTTGAAATTCCTTATTCCCTTGTAAACCATCATGACATAGTTTTTTGACAGCCACAACCTGACCATTTCATCACTACATCAAAAGTTAAAATATATAAATTGAAGGTTAAGAGGTGGAGAAAGTTAATTACTTGGTTCGGGTTCTCTAGCTTTCCTTTATATACTTGGCCAAAGCCGCCTTCTCCAAGAAATGCATCTTCCCTAAAATTACGAGTAGCCTTTACAAGTTCTTGGTAACTGAATTCTCTTTGTTTTCTTACGATGGTATCCGGAGGATTATCAATCTTCAAAGGTTTTGTTCTTGATTCCTGCTCAGTTGTTTTTGTTTGGGACTTTTCCGGCGATTGCCCGGGCAACTCATCATTCACTTTTTGAACTGCATCAACACCATATATAGAATCCAAAATTAAAAGGATGGCATCACCTTTAGCCTAATGATTAAGTAGCAAGTAAGGAAGTGGGCATCCTTGGAAGAAGCATTTAACTTTCAGGGGCGGTTGGTACGCAGACAGGACTGGACGGGCTAGAATGAGGTAGGCGGGTGAAAGAGTTCCGAAAGGTTTTAGAGTTTTAATTTTCTATGAGTAGTTCGGTAATTTACCAACCTTATCTCATCTCCCATGAACAAAAAAATGCATTTTTGTTCCACTCAGGTCAAATGTCATGCCAAATCCCACCAAGTTTTTATTCAACTCAAGTCTTGGTTGTGTGTCAGTCTAATGATTCACCAAACGTTCCACTCAGGTCTTGTCTTGTCTCAGTCTAATGAGATGCCAAAGACAACCAGTTTTTGTATTCTCATCATGTCCACCATACCAAAACACACCCTCAATGTCAATTATGATGGAGGATTTTATACAAATTTCCCTATAAACATCTTTCTAGCAACATATCTACTATTTCTTGTGTCAGATTATTCTTTGTGAATATTGATTTTGAAGTTAAAACATACTGCATTCAAGCTCAAACAGGGATTTGAAGGTCCTCAACAAGATTTATTCCCCTTAACCAGTAACACCATCCTATTAATTAAACAGTTAAGCTACAATTTCGTTGATGCATGTTTCCAAATCACTTCAAACCCTAATGGTAAACCATGATCCTTGTTAAATCATTTTCTATAATTCAATCAAACATATAAAACAAGAACTTCAATAATTCATAGTCCAATTCATCAGAAAAGAAAAGAAAAAAAAACATGAATATCAGAAATAATCAACGACTGTTTCAATTTTAACCCTAAGCTTGGATATCATCATATCAATCACCCAATTCAGAAACATAAAGGGAAAATTCAGACGAAGAAGAAATACATACATATAGATAGATAGATATATTGTGAGGAGACCTGTAGGAGCACTGACGGCATCTGGTGGTTTCAGGTTATTTTGTTCCTCGGAAACGCCATTGTCGTTGGGGTTAACCTTCCGACGGCGGGGAAAGCAGAGACATGATAGTCCTCCCATCTTCTCCCACCTATCATCGATAATTGCCTTCAAACCCCCTGTTCTGAAAAGCATTTTGCAACCGAAATCGACGCACCAACATAACAGCGGCAAATTAAACACGCAAAATCCTAGGGTTCTTGGGTGTTTGTTTATGGAAAAGATATTCAAAATCTCGATCAAGAAGTAAAAAGAAGAGCTCCAATAAAATCCAGGTCTCTATATGTTATTGTTGATCATGTGTTGCCCGCAAAACACTCGCCCACCTAAATTTTGCATTAAAAGTCCCGGGTTTGGTTTAAAGGGGATGACTTTTAGGCGGTGTTTAGTTTGTATTGGATTTGGAATTGAAATTTTTGGATTCAAATTTTGTGGTTGGTATTTTACTGTTATATAAAAATTCTAAAAGGGTTATTGTACAAAAATATTTATCATCTTTAATCTTTTGTACAATAACATTTATCATCCTTACAATTACTTATTTAATTTACTTTATATCTCTTACTTTTTTATTTTTCATTTTACACCATTATCATATTAAAACAAATAATCGTATATGAACAAAAATGCAATGAAAAAATACGTTCCTTTTTCTACAAATTATACCATTATAATCGTCTCGTCAATACCTTCAAAACGAGCTCAATATTGAATATTTTTTAATTTAACCGTACTATTAAATATCATGAATATCTACGAATTATCTGTCTATACTACTATATAAAAATTCTAAAACGGTTATTGTACAATATTTTGTACAATAACATTTATCACCCTTACAATATTACATTTATTACGCTTACAATTACTTATTTAATTTACTTTACATCCCTTACTTTTTCATTTTTCATTTTATATTATTATCATATTAACACAAATAATCGTATATGAACAAAAATGCAATGAAAAAATACGTTCATTTTTACACAAATTATACAATTATAATCGTCTCGTCAATACCTTCAAAACGAGCCAAAATATTGAATATTTTTTAATTTAACCGTACTATTAAATATCATGAATATCTACGAATTAAATTATTTTATATCCATACGTTTTATTTATTTTTTCACCGTTAGCACATTAAAAATACATAATCGTAAAATATATTAAAAATACGTTTCATTCTTATTATAAATTACATCACTATAATCTCTACTATATTATAAAAATTATAATACAGTTTTTTACAAACCTTTGAAAGCCAAAATTTTCTCCCTCATGTTTCACTTCCTAATTCAATTAAATGTTACATTTATCACCCTTATAATTAGTTATTTAATTTATTTTATATCACTTGTTTTCTTATTTTCCATTTTATACCCTTATCATGTTAACATAAATAATCGTATACGAACAAGCCCAATATTGAATATTTTTTTATTTAACCGTACTATTAAATATCATGAATATCTACAAATAAGATTGTTTTATATTCTTACACTTTATTTTATTTTCATCTTTAGCATATTAAAAATATGTAAACCAACTAAAATATATTAAAAACACGTTTCATCAATTCATTTTATTTTGAAAAGTTACATTGTAACACACATAACAAATTATTGAAATAATTCACATAAATCACCAACTAGCGAATTTCTTATAGCGAAGTGATATTTGTTATCCTTAATTTGATTATACTATAAGCATGAAATTATTAGAATTTACGTTTATCTTCAACTACCTTTTTGCCCTTTATTTAACTTTTTAAATAAATTTGGAAGATAAAAATAAACTTTTACACCCGCCGCATTGCACGGGCATATAACTATATATATATATATATATATATATATATATATATGAAATTGTTTCATATATTTGTGTTTTTTATGTGAAAATTAAAAAATTTCATCAAATTGAAAAAATGCATGAAACAATTTCATAAGAATGAGAAAATACATGAAACAATTTCATTTTTACATAAAAAACACACAAATATATGAAACAATTTCATTTTTCATTTTACACCATTATTATAACACCCTTAATTCTGGAAATAGCAATCGATTTATAATTTTCTAAATATATCGATAAATGATACATCTCCAATCGCAATTTATTACATAACCTCAATACACACATTTCATTCTATACAAACATTATATAATAAGGACGGGTGTTACTAAAACCCAATAATAGTCGCTATCTCCAAACTGCGGAAGACTTCCCCAACTACTTACACTTGCACAAAACTAAAGCTCAACTCTTCATAACTGCTAGAACCAAACCCTAACTGGAACCTGATGCACATGCCGACAGATAAAAATGTTAGGCTTAACGCCTAGTAAACTCAAGAGTTTTCAACATGAATAAGATATTTTTGAAAGAAGGTAATGCAGTTTAAATCATAAGCTTCCAAGATGATATGCTTAAACATGAAAACGACTCTTTTTCCAATAATATGCAATTTGGGTAAGGAAACACCAATATAAACGTTTTCAAATCCAAACTACTTCGGGGATAAGATCCCAACATATAACGTTCTTTCATAAATTAAATTAAACCCAAGACTCACTCTAAATGAGAATAGAAATCAAACTCCCAACTGGAGAAAAGCGAATAAAACTTTATATCCCAAAACACCCAGAACACGGGTAGGGTGAAATGTTCAACCCATAAATCATGGATAAAAATCCATTTATATAAAACATCACCGAAAACTAGGATAATAAAACTCAATACCCAAAGTAACACTTTTCAGTGACGGGGGAGACCCGATTCCATAAAATGTGACGGTACACAAAGTAAGCCCATTTTATGTTGTTATGACTAGTCATATAAACAGAAGTACACGCAATGGATGTCAAGCTATGTGGCTTTAAACATACACCCACGGGATATCAACTTCAACCGCGAACGGTCCTTACGTTGAGTCCCTCATCCAATATCGTAATACTTAGCACGTAGGACTTATAGCCCAATCTGATGCCTAAACGTGCCTCAATGTGGAAAACTAGCGTTCCATCACTGGACATAAAGATTCCAAGCGCAAGGGATGTCAGGCTCTGTGGCTTTAAACATACACCCACGGGATTTCAACTTCAACCATAAATGGCCCTTACGTTGAGTCCCTCATCCAATATCGCAACCAAAGTTCTAAGTTGAGCTACCAAAATTGGACAATTGTCCTAAAACCCAATCAAAATAAAAATACCAAGCCGCAGGCTTAGCAACCCATTGGCCCATTGATAAATGAAATAAAAATACAATAAAACGCACTCGACCAACGGATATGCAAACACAACGACTAAAAGTGTAATTAACCCAAACCTCCTCATTAGTTGAAACAAAGCGTTTTCCCAAATGACTCATTTCCTTACTTACCAAAATGACTCATAACCCAATGATATGCATTTTCCAACGATTTATGAAATCAATTGCACCAAAAGGACGATTACTTAAAATGACATCCAATTAAGCATTTAGTCATCAAAGGAACATACTAACATGGTTTAAGTATCAAAATGTCCAAAATCCCAAAGATGGGGGTTATATAAGTTTGTAAAGTTAAACACTTCAAAAATAACCAAACTTATCGGTAGTTAACAATTTCATGTAATAATGCAAATAATTTAAAGTAAACATTTTGGCATGTACAACGTTTTCGCAAGTCAACTTGAACTCACCTTGTTAGGTTAAGTTAAACATAGGTTTCAATCCCCAACCATTGGCCTCCAAAAGCATAGGTCTCACTCAAAGCTTTCCGAAGACATCCATTCCAACTCTTCAAATCAAGCTTCCAAAACCTAGATCCACACATTTCTGACCATAAATAATTATATCCAACTATTAGAATTGTTCCCCCAACATTTGTGTCAAAAATCTCATTTTGGCCAAAACCCTTATTTGACCTAATTTCTCCAAAATCATCAAACCCAAAATATGAAGAATACAAATGCTAGAGAGTCGTCAAATGAACATGTATAACTTGTAGAGAAGATCTAGAAGATAAGAGAATAACTCACCACTTGGATTTTGAGCAAAACCCCAAAACCTAGAAATCTCAAGAGATAATGAAGAACACTTGATTTAGCACTTGAGGTTGGGGTAGCAAACTTTATGATGATGGAACACCTTAGAACCCATGGAAATGGTCTTAAAATGGATTAGGGTTAGTATTGGGTGTAGGGGAAACGGTTTGGGAGAGAAGGATATGAGGGGTGTGAAGTAAAATGAGAAAAAGGTGAAAAATCGCGACCTTAAAAGAGGTCTGGGGTCATCCGCGATTGTGCCCTTGGCACTCTCGCGGGCACTCTCGTCGGGGATGTACCGCGGCCTCCACCAAGCCCGCGACCTTGCCCCGCGATTGTGACACATGTCACAGTCGCGGGCACTGTCGCCCAAACTGTGCAGGACCTTGAATCCTTCATTTTTTCGCATCGGAAAGCTCTCGATACACCAAGGGACTTAGATAATGTTTTCCTGACACAATCCTTCCATTCACTAGTCCAAAAACGTCCTGAGACCTCTACAGGCCGAAAATTACGGGTGTTACAATTATCATATTAACACAAATAATCGTATATGAACAAAAATGCAATGAAAAAATACGTTTCTTTTTTTACAAATTATATCATTATAATTGTCTCGTCAATACCTTCAAAACGAGTCTAATATTGAATATTTTTTTAATTTAACCGTACTATTAAATATCATGAATATCTACGAATTAATTTGTTTTCTATCCATACGTTTTATTTTTTTTCCACCGTTAGCACATTAAAAATACATGATCGTAAATACGTTTCATTCTTATTATAAATTATATTATTATAATTTTTTTCGTCAATAATTGTAATGTAAACTAAGTATTGAATATCTTTATGGGTTTAAGGTTTAGGGTTTCATAAATTGTGATTTATAGGTCATGGTTGATTGTTGATGACATGTCTATAAGAAAGTAGCATTAATTGTCCGTTCTTTACTTACATTCTGTTGCATCGCACGGGTATATGCCTAGTTTTGTATTATTTGTATATAATAATGGTTTAAAATATGTTAAAAGTATTTTTGTTTTTGTAATAATCAATCAATAAAAAGATAATTAAAATTATTTTTATAAATTTTTTAATAAATTATTTATAAAGAATGAATTTGAAATCCTACAACCATAAGACGTCAAAATTTTCATATTATTCCAAATCCAAATTCATCTAATTCCAAATCCTTCCATGAAATCTAAGGTGGCGTTTGGTTCTCATATTCTGAAAAAATCTGATAGAATTGGAATGTTGAATTTCATTGACAAAATTTCATTCCTTTGTTCGGTTCATTATTTTTCACGGAACGAATCTCTAAATTCCACAAATGAGAGAATTTAACATTCCTTAGCAACTACAAGGTATTTTGATGGAATTAATTTTTTTTTCATAATACCACATATGCCCTCGGTCCAATATAACCTAATCACATAAAACCATCTGATTAAACCATGCCTCCATCGGTTCCTTTTTTAAACCATCGTCGACCACCGCCGACCATCGTTCTGAACCATCGCTAACCACTGTCGATCCGAACCACCGTCAACCACTATTGACCACCGTCGATTTGAACCACCGTCGATCTAAACCATCGCCGACCATCGACCAACGTCGTTCTGAACCATCACCGACCACCGACCAACGTCGTTCTGAACCATCGCCGACCACTGCCAATCTGAACCACCGCCGACCACCACTAACCACCGTCGATCTGAACCACCGACCACCGCCGACCACCGACCAACGTCGTTATGAAATATCGTCGACCACTGCCAATCTGAACCACCGTCGACCACCATTGACCACCGTCGATCTGAACCACTGACCATCGTCGTTCTGAACCACTATCGACCACCACCGACCACCGTCGTTCTGAACCATTGCTAACCACTATCAATCCGAACCATCGCCAACCATTACTGACCACCGTTGATCTGAACCACGACCACCGTCGATCTAAACCACCGCCGACCACCGACCACCGCCGTTCTGAACCATCACCGACCACTGCCAATCTGAACCACCGTCGACCACCACTGACCACCGTCGATCTGAACCACCGACCATCGTCGTTCTTAACCACTGTCGACCACCGTCGATCTGAACCACCGCCGACCACCGACCACCGTCGTTCTGAACCATCATTAACCACTGTCGATTTGAACCACCGCCAACCATTACTGACCACCGTCGATATGAACCACCGACCACCGCCGATCTAAACCACCGTCGACCACCAACCAACGCCGTTCTGAACCATCGCCGACCACCGCCAATCTGAACCGCCGCCAACCACCACTGACCACTGTCGATTTGAACCACCGACCACCGTCGTTCTGAACCATCGTCGACCATCGCCGACCACCGCCATTCTGAACCACCACCGACCACCGTCGATCTGAACCACCGCCAACCATTGCCGATTTGGGCTACCACCGATTCGAACCACCGTCGACCACATATGATCTAGACCACCTTCTAAACCACCACTGACCACCATCAATCTAAACCACCGTTACAAATAAAGTATTTTTAATGGCTATTTTATTAAAACACTTTATGTTTAGAAAAAATAAAATTATCAAAAAGGGTATTTTGGTCATTTATCAACATTTCATTCAGATTCCAAAGTTACATGATGTTTAGGAAATGATGTGTGTGTGTGTGTGTGTGTGTGTGAGAGAGAGAGAGAGAGAGAGAGAGAGAAGGGGGAATGATCGGTGAGGGGGCTCAAATATGGAAGAAACAAGACAACGTCGGTGACATAAACCGAGGATCAAAGTTAGGTACCACAGTGAAACAACTCTCGTTTATGTTCTTCAATTTCCCGGAGCATACGGAGGTAGGGAGTCTATGGAAGTTATTCAAAAGGTATGGCGAGGTAACAGACATATACATGGCAAGGAGACTATTATTGTGCCGAAAAAAATTCAACTTCGTTAGATTTCAAAAGGACAACGGAACTGCACAATTGGAGAAAAGTATGAATAACATATGGATCGGGTCGTTTAAGATGAGGGTCTACTTGGCAACAAAGGATCATATAAGAAGTGAAAGAGGAAAAAATAATTTACATGAGAAGGAAGAATATACCGACAGGAACCATACAAACAGAAAAGGAAAGAGAATCCAACAAGTAGGTGCGACGGGTAATCGTAGATTGGAGGACCGATACAGTGATGAAAGGCGGTCGTACGCGGTGGTGGTAAAAAGGAAAAGTGTAACAACCTCATATTTGATAAGAGCAACTAATAAAAATTTTCGTTATAACCTCTAATAAAGACGACACATCCTCCTACAATTAAAAACTCAAAACGCCTCAAATATAAAATTCGATAAATAACCTCGACAATTACAAACTCCATTAGTATACAAGGACAAAACTAAAGTCGGATGTTACTTAACTCAAATACAAGTTGCTCTCTCTTAAATAAACGCAAAAGACTTTATCAAGCCTTTCACATCTCGAACACACAACTAGCACTCATCCCTTCACGGTCTCACTAAAACTAATCCCAACCGGAACCTGTTGCACATGCCGACAAATAAAAAGGTTAGGCTAACGCCTAGTGAGTTCAAGAGTTTTCAACATGATTAAATATATCGTTAAAGGAAAGAAATCAATTCAAAACATGATCTCTCAAAACGATTTACTTTAAATATAGTGCGACTCGTTTTCCAAAAATATGCATTTTCAAAGATAGATACCTCAATACCAAACATTCTTTATAAAAGTTTGTACAACTCCCAAAAGACAATTTCACAACTTCGACTTTAAAATCTTTT
Organism: Arctium minus; assembly: GCA_954870635.1. Classification (NCBI taxonomy): domain Eukaryota; kingdom Viridiplantae; phylum Streptophyta; class Magnoliopsida; order Asterales; family Asteraceae; genus Arctium; species Arctium minus. Next base: position 118,248,811 of record OX941083.1, on the reverse strand, counting down.
CCTTTAAAAAAAACACAAAACGTCGGAGGATAAAATTCCCAACAAGGCCCATATACGTCCGTTTCTTTCCCAAATTTAGCAATACAATTGGAACGTAAATAAACTTTAAATCGAGTTCAAAATTTTTGGGCCGCACATATAAAACGCACTTGTCCAAAGCGGTAACTACAACAACATGTAAACCGATAATTCATTTAATGCATTGCGAAAAATTTATAACGGTAAAATCAGCAACTGAAACATGTTTTGAGCAAAAGTTCTATCTGAAACAACATAAATTTTTTATACGTTTACTCACACCAACAATATAATTTAATCCAAATACAAATAGTATACAACGATTGACACTTGTATAAAGCCCAAAGGTAAATCACATGATAATAAAACTTCCCCAAAACAACATGTGGGATGACATCTATTAAAAAACCCTATAAATTAATGCACACAATAAAATTAAAACTCACGCATCTCCAAGTACACTCACGCGCCCAAAACGTCGCAAAACTATACTCCATAAAATTCAACACGACTCATACAGACCAAAATTCCCAAGAAAATTCCAACTCAAGAACATGGGAACAACTCTTTCTTTAAGAACTTAACATACGTGGAGGAGATCCAATGTCAAGGTTAAAAATTCCACAGTTATTTGCCCAATACCTGTAACACCCCAAAAAATGGGACTAACAAAAATTTCCGAAAAATGGAAATACGGTATGCATAAAATGCCAAAGCACGAGCTCATACAAAAGGAACAATAAATGCCTGTTAATTACAAGTTTATAATAAGACACAATAATAGATGACAACTCTCTAATCTAAGTCTCGCTAGACATAAGATTACAAACAATTGTCAACTATCTCCAAAAGAATCGTCTTCAAGAATGGCATCCCAAAAATGCTCCCAAGCTCACCACTAACAGTCGACTAAACTTCCTTGGCGCTCGCACCACTATAACCTGAGATACATACCAACAATCAAGTGTTAGACCAAACGGGTCTAGTGAGTTAAACAAAACATGGCATGCATTTATAAAGCATGTTATGAACAATTACAACATTTTAATCACTAAAGTCCATGTGGGGATAACCATGGGGGAGACCCATTACACCAATGAGTTTTACCTCAAGTCAATGTACCTTGATGTTCACTCGCTTGAGCAACATCCCGAAGGCCCGACACACTTGAAGACTACCTCCTAGCCATTACTCCAAATAGCGGAGGTCTAGACGCATACCGGCAAGGTGGCTCCTAAGACTACATCCTCCTAGCCCTTACTCATGGTTCGTTCTATGTACGTACAATGTCCGTCTCTATACATAATTCCATACCCATAAGATACATGTATAAGACTTCAACAATCCCAAGCATAATTTAGGTACAAAACTCTAAAATATGCGCATACTCAAATATTATCCATAGCTCATCAAAATACATATTATCAAGCTCAAATACCAAGAATAATGACCTCATCAATATCCACAATAATAACCAAGACTATACTTAACACAACTCAAATATAGCAGTTGGGTCAAACTTATCAGGTGATCAACTTTTATGTAAACATGAGATGCTAAGTAAGTAGATGTACAAGATATGTATCTCATTTAAAAATATTAGGAGGAAACTCACTATCTAGGGTTTTACACAAAACCCTATAAAACTTGGATTGGATGGTGAGAAGGTGAAGACTTGAATGTGACTTGAATGCTTCCCTTGAATGATCTACTAACTCCCTTAAACACCAATAAATGTCCCCAACTAATCTAGGGTTTCAATAAATGTTTGGTGGGTTTAGAGGTGGAAGAAAATCGCCCTAACTAGCTCCAAGTCGGCCCCAAAACGATTTGAGATGAGATGTGAAGTCAAAATAGTCAAAGTTGGATTTTTATACCCTCAGACACCGCCGGCGATAGTGCCTGGCGATTGTGCCCATGGCACTATCGCAGGGGCACAATCGCGCCACTCAATCGACTCTCGGTACAACTCAGGCAATAGTGCCTGGCGATTGTGCCAAGGGCACTATCGCGGTGGCACAATCGCGACCACCCCCGACCCTACGGTACAGTTTCCGCGATAGTGACCAGCGACTGTGCCCAGGGCACTATCGTGCCACACCCCTTCGGCACCGAAAACTTGATTTTCTAAGGTTCGGTAAAGCGAAGCTAATTATGCGGATGAACGTGCAATTAACAGGTTGATAAAACACAAATTAAGCACACCAAGGGATTCTTAATTTAACCATCAGTCAAGGAACGAGGGGAATACTTACCTTAGATTTTCTGGGTGTTACAATCCTCCCCACCTAATAGGGATTTCGTCCCCGAAATCTTATTTACTAAAATAAATGAGGATATATTTTCTTCATGTCCTCCTCTGATTCCCAAGTCACGTTAGCACCCCGATGATGCTTCCATTGGACCTTCACCATCGTCACTTCCTTATGTTGCAACTGTTTTGTTTTTGACTCTAGAATAGCTTCCAGTTCTTCTACACATCGGTTCCCGTTGTCCACCTGAATTTCCGTAAAAGGGATAACACTTTCCTCTTCGGCCAAACACTTGCGAACGTAACAAACATGAAAGGTAGGATGGATTCCGTCCATCTCCGGTGGTAAGTCCAACCGATAAGTTTGAAGTCCGATCTTCTCTAAAATCGTGAAGGACCCAAGGAAACGGGGACTAAGCTTCCCGCGCTTCCCGAAATGGATGATCCCCTTCCAAGGCGACACCTTCAACATAACCCGATCTCCCACTTGGAAGTCAACCGGTCTTCGCTTTTTGTCCGCGTAGCTCTTTTGTTGGTCTTGGGCCGCATTCAATCGTTCTCGAATGCCCCTCACTTTATCCGCCGTTGCTTGTACAATTTCCCGCCTCGAGCCAACATACTGGTGTCCTACATTTCCGCCCGTAAAGTGCCTCGAATGGGGCCATCCCGATACTCAAATGGTAACTGTTATTGTAGACGAACTCTAATAACGGCAAGTGTGAATCCCAAGTCCCTCCAAAGTCTATGATGCACGATCGAAGCATGTCCTCGAGAGTTTGGATCATCCTCTCACTTTGTCCGTCGGTTTGGGGGTGATATGTCGTACCCAACTTAACCTTCGTGCCCAACTCCCTTTGCAATCCATCCCAAAACTTGGAAGTAAACCGACTATCCCTATCCGAGACTATGGATAACGGAACACCGTGACGAGACACCACTTCATCAATATAGAGCTTAGCTAATTTGTCCATCGGTAACGTCTCCCGCATTGCCAAGAAATGTGCATTCTTGGTAAGTCTGTTCACCACCACCCAAATAGTGTCATGACCTTTTAAGGTCTTTGGCAACTTAGTGACAAAGTCCATAGTGATGTGTTCCCATTTTCACTTCGGGATGGTCAAAGGTTGCAAGCTTCCATAGGGCCTTTGATGTTCCGCCTTGACTTGAAGGCAAGTGACGCACCACTCCACATAATTGGCCACATCGAGCTTCATCATCGGCCACCAATAATGTAATTTCAAATCTCTATACATTTTGGTGCTACCGGGATGGATGGAGTACTTTGACTTGTGTGCCTTCGCCAAGAGCAACTCGAGGTTTCCCCCGATTTTTGGCACCCAAATCTTCCCTTGAAATAACTTAAGACCGCGGATATCCTCCGATAATAACTCCCTTTGATTCACCATGACCTCGGCCTTGAGATTTTCCTCGCGAAGTGCTTTGACTTGGCTCCTCTTGATGTCCTCCATAAAACTTGACATCACCTCGATTCTAGTAAACGTTACTTTACTTTCCCCTCCGTAGCTCTTTCGGCTTAGGGCATCCGCTACCACATTGGCTTTACCGGGGTGGTAAAGCAATTCACAATCATAATCTTTCAAGAGCTCCAACCATCTTCTTTGTCGCATATTGAGTTCCTTTTGGTCGAAGATGTACTTCAAACTCTTATGATCGGTGAACAACGTACACTTCGTCCCGTAAAGGTAGTGCCGCCATAACTTTAAGGCGAATACCACCGCCACTAGCTCTAAATCGTGCGTAGGGTAATTCTTCTCGTGATCCTTGAGTTGTCGCGATGCATACGCGATCACCTTCCCCCTTTGCATCACTATAAACCACGAAATCTTCGGTTCCTTCGGGTAAGGATAGTATCGGTGCTTCACACAACTTCTTTTGAAGAGTTCGGAAGGCGTTCTCTTGCGTCTCGGTCCATACGAATCTGACGTTCTTCTTTATCAACGATGTGAGTGGTGAGGCGATCTTCGAAAAACCTTGAATAAACCGCCGGTAGTAACCGGCCAATCCTAAGAAACTCCTGATCTCCGTTGGACTCGTCGGTGGCTCCCAATTCATCATCACCTCTATCTTAGCCGAATCCACTTTCACTCCTTCCTTGGACACCACGTGGCCAAAACTCGCATGGCACTATCGTACCACACCCCCTCGGCACCGAAAACTTGATTTTCTAAGGTTCGGTAAAGCGAAGCTAATTATGCGGATGAACATGCAATTAACATGTTGATAAAACACAAATTAAGCACACCAAGTGATTCTTAATTTAACCATCAGTCAAGGAACGAGGAGAATACTTACCTTAGATTTTTCGGGTGTTACAATACCCCAAATGACATTAAAACGTGGATCTTATAATATCCAAAAATAGTGTTAAACACAAAACGAGGAGGAAGAGATTTTTTTAATAACAATTTGCAACCGCGTGTAACTAAACAATCTTATGCATGCTTAAACTAGCGGTTTAAACCCGATGTGTAACACCCGTAATTTTCGGTAAGTAAATGTCACCCGGAAGTTTCTGTGACTTGTAAATAGTGGGGTTTTGTTGGGAATTGTATTATTTAAGGTCCTTCAGAGTATCGGGAGTTTTGGTAGTGAAAAAGTCGGGTTTCGGTACTTCGGAAAGGTCCCGCGACAATGCCCGACGACTATGACAGTGTCATATTCGCACTGTCACAGTCGCAGAGGAGGTACCATGGCCTGGGGACACCTGGCGACATTGTCACACAAAGGGCCCAGGTTGCTTGTTAAGTCGTGAAATTCAGTCTTTTCTCATTCACTTTCATCCAAGCTTCTTCTATTCTCTCCCAAAATCGTTTTCCTCCTTTCCCCTTCAAACCCTAACCCATGTTTGGCTCAGACCCTTGTATTTTATGAAGATGAAACTCCATCAAGTGATAAAATGGAAAGCTTTGGTCAAAGATTCACCACCCCCATCTTCTTCTTCAACTTCAAACTCATTGTTGGGTTTTCTAGGTTTTCGTCAAACCTAAGTGGTAAGTTTATCCCTTTCATTTCTAAACCTTAAAATAAGTTTTAAATGCTCCATTGATGGTTTCCTAAGTAGTATGCTTCTCTAATTTCGGTTTGGGAGATTTTGAGAAAAGTTAGGTCAAAATTAGGGTTTTGGGTATATGTTGAGGTTTTGATGTAAAATGTTTGGGGAATGTTTCTATATGGTTGAATATGGTCATTTATGGTTGAAGTTTATGGATTTAGGTTTTTGGAGGTTTTGGATTGAGGATCCAAGTTTCTTCAAGAAAGCTCGAGGTGGGTAAAATCTAGATTTGACCTAAATCTATCAAGGTGAGTTCAAAATGTTTATTTTAAAGTGTTTTGTGTTTTACATGAAATTGTTAATTGCTGATAAGTTTTGTGTATTTTGAAGTAAAAATATATTTTACGTGGTAATTGTCAAAGTGCAAGTATTTTCATAAGTTTTCATATTTGGTAAACCTGGGTTGTAGTAATCTTATGAAATGCTCATATACAGGTTTTGAATATTTCAACAAGTAAATAGCATGACTTATGTATTCTTGGTGATCTTGTACAAACAAAGTCCATTTTATGATTTATGCATCTTCGGTGATTTTTGTACAAATGAAGTCTAATTCATGATGTTTGGTATTTTGACGTATTTGAGTTCATAAACCATTTGGGAAAATCCTTGGTTCCAATATGTGGCGAGTTTTGGGTTAATCACATCTTTGGGTCATGTGTATGCATAAACGCCGTTTAAGGGCATTTCATTATTTGGGGGTCCATTGTTTATTGGTCAAATGGATTTTGAGCATTTTAGCTCAGCGTTGACTTAAAAGAGTCTTGAGGACATTTGTCCGGTTTTAATGGCTCGATGTAGAGTCCAATCTATTATTGCATACTAATGCATTTTATTGCATACTTATGTTAATTACACGCTCGAGTGCGTTGTTCATTCATGTGTAGTCATGTAATGTAGACTGTGTTGCATTGGATCCATAGGCACGTAAGTCAGTCTGTTTTGGATGGTCAATTAGGTATTGCAGGGTTGGACTCCGATACCCATGTTTTACGACCGGAACTTTACAAGTAGGCACTAGAAGGGTTGAGTCTGGAGGTGCTACCTGGGAGGTAGGCACTATGACCTCCGTCACTTGAAGTAATGTCTGAGAGGTAGTCTTTAAGTGTGTCGGGCCTTCAGGGGTGGAGTTCTTTGTAACGTCACCAAGGTCAACTGTCTCTTTGGGTGAAACTTGTCAAGAAGTCGTAAGGACACTTAGGCGTTTTATGTCGTGAGGTGTCATGCGATTAACGTTGTAAGGGTGACATACTTTTGTGTTCCTCCACCCTCAACGGATACAGGTCTCCCCCGCTGTCGGCCCGTAGTATTTTGGGATATTTAATTGTCCTTAATTAAATATTTGGATTTCATTCCATTTTATGGTCGCGTGAGTATTAAGTTTCAGTTCCATGCTTTCGATGACGTATCGTATCTATATGGATTGTTTTCCGTTATTTAAGGGTCGAGTATTATGCCCCGCCCGGGTTTTGGGTGTTTTGGGGCATGAAGTGTCATTCACGTTTTTACAAATTGGGTGTCGAATTATAATCCCATTTTTGGTGAGTTATGGGCTGCATCATTTTATAAAGAATGTTTGTTTTGAAGCGTTGTCTTTAAATATGCATATTATGGGGAAAACGAGTCGTTTCCATTTCTAAAGTAAACCATTTCGAAGATCTAGATTTGAACTTAATTACTTTCTTTAAAGTTATATTCATTCATGTTAAAACTCTTGAGCTCACTAGGCGTTAAGCCTAACCTTTTTTATTTGTCGGCATGTGCATCAGGTTCTAGTTGGGGGTTTGGATTCTAGCAGCTCTATGAAGAGTTGAGCCATAGCTCTACACATGAGTAAGTAGTTGGTGAAATCTGTCGCGGCTTGGAGATAGTAACTATTATTGGGTTTTAGTAACACCCCTCCTTATTATAGATTGTATGTATAGAATGATACGTGTGTATCGAGGTTAAATCTTAAATTGTGATTGTAGATTAAGCAATTATCGATGTATTTAGAAAATTTTAAATTAGTTGCTATTTTCAGAATTGAGGGTGTAACACGATGAGTACTAAATGCTTTATCGAGACTTTAGTGATAAACAACTGATGCAAACTTATTTTAGAAATAAATTTAGTGCATGGATTTGGTCGGCACTCAGCATCTTAGGACTACACTTCTCCATTTTCCCGTCATACTATTGTCATCCGGATGCATCAAACATCTTAGAGCAACAATCCCACTAATTTGGTTAATTTACAATTTCTCCTCGAAATAGAATTGGTCTAACAAACTTATAGTTCTAATTCAACTAATAATTTTGACTCAAGATGATCAACTTAATACATTCATCGCACTTAACTATCACTCCAAAGTGACATTGCTATAAACATCAACCCTTCCTTAGATTACTCACTTAGAAACTTTCTCACTACCCCAACGGCCATCATACCAAGGTAGTTCAAGTATACACATGTAGCATGTGGGTTCACCCTAACACTGGTCAGGTGCCATTATGAACGTATCGTACATGATCATCCTTGCGACCCTCGACAAGTTTCCCGTTTCTAGCGACTCGATCAACCCCAAAATATCTTATCTTAAGGTACCTAATGTGCAACTTCACTTACAATCACTTATAAGAACGCTTGTTTGAGTCTAGGCATCCAAAAATCAATACCTAATTCTCTCAAACTTAGGCTCTGATACCAACTTGTAACACCCTCAAATCTGGAAATAGCAACTAATTTAAAATTTTCTAAATACATCGATAATTGACTCACCTACAAACACAATTTAAGGTTTAACCTCAATACACATATTTCATTCTATGCATACAGTCTATAATAAGGGCGGGTGCTACTAAAACCCAAAACAGTCACTATCTCCAAACTGCGGAAGACTTCACCAACTACTTACACTTGTGTAAAACTAAAGCTCAACTCTTCATAGTACTGTTAGAACCAAATCCTCAACTGGAACCTGATGCACATGCCAACAATATAAAAAGGTTAGGCTTAACGCCTAGTGAGCTCAAGAGTTTTCAACATTTATAAATGAATCGTAAAAGAGAAAATAATGCAATTAAAATCATAATCTTTCAAAATGATATGCTTCAATCATGAAAATGACTCGTTTACCAAAAATTATGCATTTTAAACAAAAGAGGCACCAATATAATCGTTAACCAAACCAAACTGTTTTAAGGGCTAAGATCCCAATATAAAACGTTCTTTCATAAATTTAGATTTAACCCAAAACTTGCTCAAAATGAGAATAGAGAGATGACTCCCAATTTTATAAAATGCGGGTAAAATGTTATATCTCGAAATACCCAACACGGGTGGAACATGACACGCAACTCATAAACCATAAATGAAAACCCATATAAATAAATATCACCGTGAACACGGACATTAGACCTAATACTCACACAACCATAAAAGAAACCAAATACTGAAATGTGGAAATGACATGTTTCATTCAAACCTTAATATACGCGGGGGAAACCCAATATTACGGCATCATTTACCGTCAAGTACTCAAACCCACGATGATAAAATACGACAATTAACATTTAAAATGCTAATGGTCGACGACAGGGGAGACTCGTTTCCATCTTGGGTGACGAGAACACGTGAATGGGGTCACCTGTGATGTTACTGGATTTCACCACATATCCCGGACCTAGCTCCCATGCCATACCAGACATCACAATCCTCGGACCGTTTATACCTCTAGTCATACTCCGTCGAGTTCCACCTCAAGGACTTACAGACATGGGTGCCTACCCAATCTAGACGAGTTACAACTCAGAGACTCGTGTCACCTATTGCCTACTCGCTAGCGGCCCAGACGGTCAACAGTTGTAACAAAAAATCTTAGGTCTTCCAAAACAGACAAACTTACGTGCATATGGATCCATTACAACACTGTCTAACATTACATGACTCCAAATGAAAGACCAAAGCTCCCAAAACATGTAACTCTCAAATGACACGAAATATGCACCATCATACTCAAAACTCCACAACGGTTATTAATCCGGACAAATGTCCTCAAGACTCAATTTAGTCAAAACCAAGCCAAAGGCCCAACAATTTAAGTAACCCCCCCAAATGAAAGTCAATATAAACATGGACACATGTTTGACCAACTATTATGCAAACACAACGATCAAAAGTATGATTAATTCAAATATCATCATTGGTTGAGACAAACCATTTTTCCAATTGAACTCATACCCTTATATTTACAAAATGTCTCATAACACAATAATATGCATTTTCCGAAAAGGTTTATAAGATCAAATACACAAAATGACACTTACATCAAATGAACTCCAATTATATATGTAAAATCATCAATGAAACATATCAACATGATTTATTTACCAAAATTCTCACAAAATCCCAAAATGGGTGTTTCACCGTGTTTATAAAACTAAACATTTCAAAATAACCAAAACTTATCAGGTGATCAGCAGTTAACAATTTCACGTAAAACACATAACACTTTAAAATGATTATTTTGGCATGTACACCGTTTTCACAAATCAACTTGAACTCGCCTCGCTAGATTTAGGCTAAATCTAGATTTCCCCCCCAACTTGAGCTCCTTTGAAGAATTCCGAATCTACAAGCAAAACCTTCCAAAACCTAGATACACAATTTCCACCCATAAACAAACACATTCAACCATTTAGAATCGATCCCCAAACACTTTACATCAAAATCTCCATTTTGGTCAAAACCCTAATTTTGACCTAAATTTCTCCAAAATCTTCCAAACCGAAATTGAAGTAATAAAACACTAGGATATCATCAATAAAGCATTTATGTCTTAAAATAAGGTTTAGAGGTTACCCTCAAAATCGGAAAGAGCGACTAATTAAAACTTTCAACAATACCGCAAAAGATAATAAAATCTCTTACTACTAGTCCATAATAGGAATACAAATCCAGGTTGAACCATCAACAAATAAATAAAGTCTTACATAATGACCAACTAAAGTCGAGTGTTACTATAACCCAATACCATTCGCTATCTCCAATAAAAGTGCGAAAGACTTCAACAAGCTAATCACCTTTTCGAGTAACCAACTAGCACTCATCTCAACTCATAATTGCTAGACTAATCCCGAAATGGAACCTGATGCACATGCCGACAAATAAAAGGTTAGGCTAACGCCTAGTGAGTTCAAGAGTTTTATATCATAAGTATAGATGAAAACGTAAAGGAAAGTGTTGTACTTATATTCATGATCCTTTAAAAAATTGATTTACTAAAGAGAATAAGAGAACAACTCATTTACTAATAATAAGCATTTTATAAATGGATGCCTCAACGACAAAACATTATTTCATGAAATAATGACATCCAACACTAAATCAAAACGAGAATAATGGTAATGCTCGAACAATGAAATCTGAATAAGCTTTATAAATCAACCGACTAAAATATGCAAAAACTCAAGTTTATATGAATATAGCATAAGAGAGATAACCCAAACTCAAAACGTGGATATAAAATAACTCCCAAATTATGACAATGTAAATAATACTTCATATCCCAAAACATCCCAAAACACGTGTAGGGATTAATACTCGACCCATAAAACATGGAATAAATTCATGTAAGAACATGTCATCGAAAACAAATAATAAACGACTCATCCCAAAGATAACACCTTTCGGTGACGGGGGAAACCCGATTCCGCATAATGTGACGTGCACAGAGTAAGCCACACATTACGTTAAATTGGTATAAGTATCGGGCTCAACATCTTTCAGAATACACCCATAGATACTAGCACGGAGGACTTACACCATACCAAAGAAGCCTAGTCGCGCCTCAATGGGGAAAACTAATCATTCCACCATCGGACAAAGCAATAAATGTATCGAGCTCAGCATCTTTCAGCATACACCCAATGATACGAGCACGAAGAACTTACATCCCATCCTATGCCTAACGTGCCTCGATGTGGAAAACTAGTCGTCCCAACACCGGATAAAATATAAAAGTGCTCACGGATCCATAGCAGACGGGGCTGAAACATTACATGACTCAAAACGAATGAACTAACGCATTCAAAACATGTAATTCTCAATAAGATGCAATAAATGCAAGTCATAACCAAACGCTCTATAATGAGCTATCAAAACCAGACAAGTGTCCCCAAGACCCAACAAAATCCAAGCCGAGACATAGGTTCAACAAATCCAAAGACCCAACGTTGAAAATCATAAAATGAATCAAACGTAGACGACCCGAAATAAGTACAACCCATGCTTCAACACACCCAAATAACTTTAACATGATTTAGACCGGGACAAAACATTTTCCAAAGTGGGTTTATACCTTTTATTCTTTCAAACCATCCCATGATACCCAATAGAATGCATTTATACTCAAAAATATGCTCAATGCAACAAATCATTTAAATACCCAAAATATATGATTTATTTATCAAAATACCTAAAATTCCAAATGTGGGTGTTTTATAAGTTTATAAAACTGAATACTTCCAACTAACCAAAACTTATCAGATGATTAGCAGTTAACAATTTTCATACAAAACATGTAAACACTTTAAAATAAACATTTTGGCATGTACACCGTTTTCACATATCAACTTGAACTCACCTTGCTAGATTTAGGCTAAATCTAGATTTTTACCCATTTAGAGCTTTCTTTGAAGAAACTTGATTCTTCAAACCAAATCTTCCAAAACCTATATCCACAAGGTTCCAACCATAAATATACATTTTCCACCATAAATAATCATAAACAACCACAAGAATCGTTTCCCAACCTTATACACGAATACCTCAACTGATACCGAAACCCTAACTTCCAAAAATGAAGAGAATAGAAGATTACCTTAATCCAAGCTTGAATCCACCACCAACAACACCTCTAGTTCACCAAAATGGTTACAAACCTCCAATCTACGAAAGGGAGAACAAAGGGTGGGTGAAACCCTATAAAACTTTGGTGAAGAAGATGAAGTGGGAGAGATGAGGAGCTTACCACCACAAAATACTCTTGTATACTCCAATATAATTCCAATATCTTGCTATATCCTTGAAGATCTCTCAAAAACGAAATCGTGACAACTTGAATCACCCAAATCGGAGTTGTGGATCAAAAGTTATGAGGAAATGAAGTTCTAGGGCTGAAAATCGGGTTTTATGCCCGACCAGTGGATTTTGCGGGTTATGCCGCGACTTTAAGTCGCGGCATAAGTCACCCGTTTACCCCTAAGTCGCGGCGTAAGTCGCGAGATGCACTGTTCGCCCGGTTTTCTTCTCGTTCACTGTTTTGGCCGTAACTTCTTCGTTATAGCTCCGTTTTTGCTCCGGAAAGAACCGTTGGATTCGTAATTGAATCATTCATCCATTAAAACTATAAAATATAAGATTCAAGTCCAAAATCAAATATCTTATTTTTTTCTTGATATATCGGTTTCTGTGATAACTCGAAATGTTACCCTTCGAAACTCGGGGTGTTACAGAGGTGGAGAGGTTACCACTTAGGTTTTGATGAAAACCTAGAAAACTCTACCATGGAGCTTGAGGTTGAAGAAGAAGATGGTGGACTTTTGACCCTAGCTTCCAATCTTCACCACATGACGATGAAATACTTCAAGAACACAAAGATTGGACCCAAAATGAGTTAGGGTTTGAGAAGAAAGAAGGAGAAACGGTTTGGGAGAGAATGGGAGAAGTTTGGGTGTGAAAAATGAGAATGAGGGCTTAAATCCCGCACTTAACAACACATGCCCCCCACCTGGCGACATTGCCATGCGGGCATTGTCGCTGGGCATTGTCGCATGGAGTCCCCTTGCTCCTGTTTCATGCAATGACTTTGCCCGGTGCGACTATGACAGTAGCCAAGCCCGTACCAAGCTCATAAACTCGACTTTTTCAACACCAATACCCCCGATACTCCAAGGAACTTCAAACAATGATTTCCCAACAAAAGTCCCGCCGTTTATAAGTTCCAAAAACGTCCGAGTGACCTTTACTTACCGAAAATTACGGGTGTTACACAATGTAAGGCTTTTGAATGGATCACAAAGAGATAAAAAAACGTAATGGGTTGGAAGGAATGGCTCGTAGATCCGAGAGCTTTGTGAAACGGTAAGGCGAATGGAAGAATCTGCTTCGGTTGACGGTAAGGGTGACAATCATCTTGCAAGGGTGCAGATATGACTTTTTTAACGACGCTATGTTTGCACCTCACAAACAGTAACAACGATTCTTGGCCATCACGTATTAGTGGTGATACACTTTTGTTTGTATTAGGGTGATGACTATATATGTATGGGTCTAGTATTGTTTCATGCTTTTGTCTCATGATGTTTGTGAAACCTTCTGTAAATGGTGGTTTTAATATAATTTGCAATTTACTGTAAAAAAAATAATAATTCCAAATTTACATTTTGTGAACCAAACAGATAGATTTCAATTTCTTTAACAGATTTCATTCCGATTCTGTCAACTAAACAAGTGGTCAAACATGATAACATTCAATTCCAATTACTTCAAAGTCAAATTTATTTGACAAATTCTATTCCATCCAAAAACATTATGCGAACCAAACGCCACCTAAATCCCTCAAAACCATTCCATTAAACCAAACGTCCAAGGATTTGCATTTCAAACTAAAAACGAAATTTAATTATTTTTAGAATCATTTATAGTTTATTTTTATACATCATTTATAAATAATGAAATTCAATTCCAATTCAAATCCTACAAATTAAACACACAAAAGATTCCAAATCTCTCCAAACCCAGATCCTTTAACGAAATCCAAATTTCTCAAAATCATTTCATCAAACCAAACGTCCCCTTGTTTCATATCCGAATAACATCGTCAACAATTATATTATAATTGTTTTTAAATATTGAGCGTCAGACACAAGGACAAAAAATATAATTTACCCGGGGCCATAAGAAAATAACAAGTATTGCACACCATATATTAGATATAAATACCACACAATATTCATTGTTGATATTTGGATCAGTTATATTGGATTTTGGATTGTTATTTAACAACCAATCAATCCACCTTGAACATTGAAGATATGTATTTAATTCAATCAAATTACAACTAAAAATTTAATTTTGGTCAACAAGTTGTAACGATATTAGTTATTACACTGATCTAGCTTTCAACTGAATAGAAACAACTTTTTATAAACACTATCAACAATAACTAATTGGTCAATTTTTTTGTCATTCTCTTATTACACAAATGACCCCTTTTATTTGGACCTCTCTTCACATTTCAACAAGAAATATTTGGGGTACTTCATCTACCATTTATTTTAAATGATTTACAAAATTACATTTAGGTAACATTTGGTACGCTGACATGATTAGACATGTCAAGAGGGTAGAACTGTACTGGACATAACAAATGTATGACTGGTGTTTGGTACAGTTAGGACTGAACAAAATGTAGTTAGACAAGTTGCCCCCCCACTAAGACTAAGACTGGTGTTTACTGTTTAGTGTTTAGTGTTTTTTTTCATGTGTGTGTGGTTGGAGTTGTTTTTTTAGTGTTCAAATGATTTATCATTTTTAGTTTTTTTAGTGGTTGGGATCAGTTTTTTCATTTTGAATAAAACAGAGATGTCGGGGATTTTTTTGTAAATTTTTTTACTCTGATTCTCCAAAACTTTCTCAAAAATTGAAAGTATGAAATTCTCCAAATTTGGAGAACTCCCCAAAACTAATTGGTACGAGAGATAAATAATATTTTATTATATTTCCAACGATAAGAAAATTTGAAATTAATTGTTCAGGAGAGGAAAACAATATTTTATTAAATGTACGAAATATTAATAGTTAATTGCGGATTTGGTCCATGTGTTTTGATGTTTTTTTTGAACTAAGGTCCATATGGTACATTTAGTATGGTTTTGGTCCCTATGATATTCAATTAGTCTTGATCATGGTCCCTCTAATTAACAACGTTAAAATAAATCCATGTACTTAGTTAAATCAGGGGCCCTTTTAGCCTTTACACCCCTTTTTTCATATTAAAAAAAATTAAACACAATATACACATGTATATATAGGGTTGAGTTATGGTGAAAATGAATATTACGGTGAGAAGAGACCTCTGCCATTTGATGCAAATTAGGATGAGATGCACCATATTAATCATTGTATCAAATGCGATTCATGAGTGAATTTGAGATTAAAAGTCACCTTTTTGTCCAGATCATTTCTTACTTTCTCACCCTAACTCTTATTATCACATAATCCTTCACACACACACACACACACACACACACACACACACACATATATATATATATATAGAGAGAGAGAGATGGAGAAAGATAGAGAAGAGTTCAAACGAGGACACCTTTATTTTATGAGAACGTGAGAACGCCATTTACTATAGTCAATCACATGTGATACTATAGTTGATCACACATTTGAGGCGCGACCTAGCTTGGGGGCCAAGTCACCCGCATACTATTAGGCCCCATAACATGTATTATCACATACGATAAGAGTGTTCTTGACATGATACTATAATCCATCACATGTGATACTAAATCAGAGACGCATACGCCCTTTGGTGTGACTTAGATCTCGGGCCAAGTCGTTCACATATCACCGAGTCTCCTCACGTGTATTGTCACATGTAATAAGGTTGTTCTCGCATTTTTGTAAACTAGATGGACCTCCACTTATATATACGTGTGTACATATATAGATATATCAAAATTTATATTTAATATTGTAATCTCCAATGTAAATTTAATAACTTTTTTTAGAGTAAATTGCAAGTTTGGTCCCTGTGGCTTGTTATTTTTCTCGGTTTTGGTCCTTACAATTTTTTTATTGCAAGAAAACCCACATAGTATTAAAAAATGCTTGGTTTTGGTCTCTCTTACTAACGAAGTTAAATTCTATCCGTTAACTCCCCGATGTGCCTTGCACATAAGAGTAGAGTAGTCATGTATCTCTGAAACATGAGAGTAAAGTAAAAAAAAATCATTTCAGTATATGTCGTTGCTATCTCATATTTCAGAGATAAAATGACTACTTTACCCTCATGTGCAAGACATATGGGACTTAATGAATGAAATTTAACTTTCTTTAGGGACCAAAACCAAGCATTTTAACACATCATGGGAGATTTTCTTACATTAAAAATTTTGTAAGGACCAAAAAAGAAAAAAACTACAAACCACAAAGACCAAAAATGCAATTTACTGTGTTTTGTTTCTTTAAGCAGACGGTGGTTTCCCCAAATCAAAAGAGAAGGGTGGTTTCGATAGCTGACCAAAGGATTTATACCCCGTTATCATTCGGGTTCTAACCCTTTCAATCTTTTTCTCTCGAACAACAAAAATCCCTGCCAAAAATATCTTCAATCACTTCAATTTAGCCGATTGCAGTCAAACTCCATCTGTCCCCCTTAAAATCCCTAATTTTCCCTCCAATTTCTTCGTTTATGGAGAAATTCGACGCTCCTTTACCAACACTCGTTAATTCTGTTCTGTAATCAGGTTAGTATTCTTTGTTCTTTTGTGTATCGGCATTCGAAAACTGTTTCTGTATGGTTTTATTTTAATTTTATAAGCAATTGTTGTTATTGTTATTGTGTTCTTACTATGCCACCCTTGAATTTACGTTTTATTGAGATATCATGTCAAAATTGCAATAAATGTTGCTGTTATCTTGTATGCTCTTGGTTCCTTTGTTTTAACGAGATTTATTGAACGCGTTAGTAGTGCGGACTGTTATACGCAGGCTTGTATGAACGACCAAACCCTTTTCGTTGGTTGGAGTTAACCGTTTATTCTACTTTGGTGTCCTTGGAATGCTAGAGTGCTCTTAATATACATCTGACGTCCCTCTTAAAAACGAATACTCGATTTGTGAAGAGTAAGTTGTTATGTAGTTTAGAAACATGGGTCATGGACAAAGAATTCTTTTAAGAATTATCCTTCAAATAACTTGATTTGGCTTTCGCCAAAATGAGAAACAATAACCTAATTTACATGATATAATGATGAATCTAAATTGTGTACCCTTTCTGCCGATGGCAAGCTGTGGATGTGATTCACATCACACTACTCGGTAACATAATTCATACTTCTATTGGTCTGTTTCGACTACAATCCCTTTTGGTCATGTTGCGATTGTTGAGGATGTAGTTACCCATTTGCTTATTGTAATCATTACAAATTGTTATTTTGGTTCACAAAGACCCCTCTATGTATCATTACTCAAGGTCACGAGTCAAGGACATCTGACTAATAGTCATACAGATCCATTAAACTATGTATCCAGTCTAATATGTCAATTTCCATTGATCAATTAGTATACATTAAGAAATCCATGCAAGGACATCCCAGTGTACTAAGGATCCTTAACAGAAAACACAGCCACTACCAAATTCTTGTTCCCATCACCTGACAATTCATGTCTTCTATACGGGGACGATCTCTAGCCAAACCTACGACCCTCTGGTGAAATACAGTAACACTTACAGGTGTTGATGACCTTTGGCCGAAGCTACAACCATGTCCGGCAAAGTGCAGGTCCACTTACCAGCGATGAAATTAGCTATTTGTATCAGAATCTTCAGCAACTGTCCACCAACCTGTTAGAATTCGTTATTTTCTGCTCGGTCTATATTCTTCTCATTGATGTCCCTAATGATAGTGAAATTGAAAATTGAATGGATTCTAGATAGAATTTTGGGAGGAAAATGAAGCTTAGATCGTACTTTGATCACTCTTGAGAGCTCGTGTGGGGTGGGCAGTAGATAAAACACCAACTCCTGTCTCTCTCAGTGTACACACACCATGGCCCATATTAACCATTATCAAGCTAGGAATTTTTTTTTCCTTAACCTTTTTCCCAGATAATTAGTCTAAGCCAGTGTTTGTCAATTCTTTTTGAAGTGTTCATTTGTTAATTAAATGTTCTAAAAAACTCGCCGCACAGCCGCCATGGCGCGCCATGGCACCAAGGCTTGTGTGTCACGCCACGTTATGCCCATGGCACGCCATGGCCAAATGCGCAATTATCGTAATGAGATATTTGATTTTTCTTTACGTTTTAATGTCTTATTTGCAAGTTTTTAATATATAACGTAATTTAACTCGTTTATTACTATTGACTCATTGAGTAACACTACAAAACATACATTTTTATATATAATATTATACATGAATTAGAAATTTGACGCCATAAGTCACGCCTTGAAAACGCCATGGCTTCGCCATGGCTCCTAAGGCTTGAGGCTTGACATCGCCGCCACGCCACGCCTCACGCCATTTAGAACCTTTTTATTGATGTTATTATGAATTTGAAAAACAATAGAAGGTGGGTGATCACTGGTTTCTTTGCGATGGTCTTTTCCTGGTAACTTGTAAAAAGTAAAAACTAATGGGTTGAAATTTAGACCATGTATAATATTGTATAGTGATAGACTTATAGTAACAGATTTGGTTAATAAAGCTTTAAAGAAATAAAGTGGGTAAATAAGGGCATAGAATTCCATATGAAAATTTCAATTGAATCCAACAATTGTATGAAACAATGGAATTTTATGAACCGTAGTTCAGGATGATTACAATTCCCATATATTGCATTTGCATCTCTGTTCATTCTACAGATCCCTTATTGTGTTGGAATTTTGTTGTGAAGGTCGACTGTCTTTCAGAAATTGTCATTGCTTAGCTGGAGGGACCTCTATTAGAAACAATGGGCAGTACATTTAATCCACAAATTTTGGTGGAGAAGCTGGCCAAGCTCAATAATTCACAGCAAAGCATTGAGAGTATCCTTACTGAGATGTATTTATGAAGATATACTTGCTTACTTTCAGAAGTGTTAGTAGTTATTTCATGATATTCCTGTTAATTCTTTTTCCTAATTCCTATGGCAATTGATGTTGTCTTTTAGAACTGACGGTAACATATTTACCAAATTTATGTTGGCTTTTTTTTAACGAGCATTGTCTTTATCTTGTGTACATCTCCCAAAGCTTCCCCTTCAATAGTTATTTTCTTAAGCAAAGTTTTATGCTATAGATGGACAAAGTGATGAACACACACAAGTAAGTGTGCTTGTCAGGAACAAAGGTAATACCGATATGGCAATATTTAAGCTAATGTTAAGGCATTGAATGATGTAGATAGCATTAAAAGGTGACTTTGGTGCATTGGTCTCCTTGCTTTATGTGAGTTGGGGAGGGAGGTCTTTGTATCCAACCTTTTCCTTGATTTTGCAAAGAAACTGTCTCCCAATGACTCGAATTAGTTACCTTTTGACCAGTTGTTGTAGGAGTTAGAACTCAACTAACACTTATTGCCATAGTTAATGAAGATAGGATGCCTTTGGGTTCAACAAAAAATTCCAAAGCTGGTGGAGATAGATTACATGCCATTTATGAAGGACAAGTTTAGAAATGAGGATAAACAAGAATACGTTGGAGTGGACCAGTTGAGTAGAAAATGTGGCGACACCTTTTGAGGTGTTCTGCTTATCTCCAAAGTAGACCTTATATGGTTATACCGGTTACAAGAGGAATCTTGTACCAAGGAGAATGAGAGGTCAACCAAGATTGACATGAGAGTAAGTGGTGAAAACAAATCCATGATGTTGTATGCTAAGGAGTTTATCTAGCAGGAGTGTGGAAGAACCCCATTCATGTCCAGGTTAGGGGTCACCTGTTTCTATTTTGCCTTTGGCTGCACTGTAATAAAATTTCAGTTACTTTTGGTCTTCAGCCTATCCAGGTAGTGTAGGACAAAACGTTGTTGTTGCTGTTGGTGGTGGTGATAGAGACAAGCAACAAGCTACCAATGTCTCATGGTCAACCCCTCGACGCATAGTGGTTTCTTTAAAAGACCAGATAAATGGATTATTTGGATACGTCTCTATATCATGTAATTTGAATTAAAGAACTATCTTTTGTGTATAACACTGTTTCTAATTCTTGATACATATCATCTTTAGTCTTTTTTCTTTGCTTAAAATTTTGTAACTTTCTATCTTTCACTTGGTGAATTATAGCTTCATGGTTGTATGAATTGTTATGGGGCAGTAGACTGCATTCATCATTCTCATTCCCATCTTAAGCTCATAATTTTCCCCATCCCACAATCTCAATGAATGGCAAGTGCATTCCTGTTACCTTCCTGTCTTAATGCTGGACAGACATCGTCATTCCTAACATTTTCTCTGCAGTCGTCCTGAAATAAGTAACTTGGCTACATCCTTTTTTTATGGGCTGGGCTGACGCATTAACCATTTGTATGTTCAAATTGAAGACAATTAATAACGGCAATGAGAGAACCACCAAATACAACCCTACAGCCATCCAAATTTTCATGCAAGAATCAAGATGGTGACAGAGAATTTTGCGGAATATAACAAGGTGAAAAGAATGTACACATGCCTGTTTGTTGCATGTGTATCGGTGGTGTGCCATAAACATGAAGTGTATAGGAATTCATTAGTATAAATAGGAAGGTACCACATATGGATCGTGAATATTATTCCCACCATCTCTTATTTAAGGTCTTTGGGTTTCTCATCACTATCCCAGTGGAATGTAAAAATGGATATAGTTCACCCCGTTAATGGGCATAAGCTCAAGCTTGCCACTGGGCAAATTGGTAACCTGTAGCTGAAAGTTATCCTTTTTTCTTACAAGTTTTTTGTTTTCTACATCAAATATATTTAGAATGTATCTGACTTGGTATGCTTGGAAGGTTTTGGATTATTTTTCAATTCCATGTACTGCAATGAATCATCGTTTGATGTTGTTATCCCTAACGAGATATAAGCTCTGTCACATTGGTGTATTTTTCATATGAACAAGGCAAAGCAAGTTGTAGAAACATGGGCTAGACAATTCCATTCTTCCCCGCGTGATCAACGCCTGGCTTTTCTCTATCTTGCAAATGATATTCTGCAGAATAGTAGGCGAAAGGGCTCAGAGTTTGTTGGTGAATTCTGGAAGGTTCTTCCAGATGCACTCCGTGATGTGATTGACAATGGGGATGAATTTGGAAGAAATTCAGCATTACGCCTGGTATGGTGGTTTTACTCTCCGTGCTTATGATTGAGAGAATTACATATATAACTTTTATGTGTAGCTATGATTGTACCAATAATGGTATTTTTTTGTTTTTGCAAAGCAAGCAACTATCTTATAAACTTGAAACTGAAGAACTTCTGTCTCCATTTATAGAAATATAATCAAAGCTCCTTTGTAAATAAATTTGTAGGGTTCTATGAATTTTATGAATATGAAAAGGTGACACACCCTGATTATTTATCATTGATCATTGAAAGAAATAATAATTTATGGTAATGATTTAGAACTTGTGATGATGTTTAGCAATTTTCTGTGTTGAATTGTACAATGATGCTGTAAATGAATGTATTTGGAAAAGGGTAAATCTTTTGTGAAGAGTTGGGAATAGCAAGGATCCATGTTCCTGATGAAGGGTCTATAACAGCTTGATTATATGCAGTTTGAGGTTATTGTTGTTAGGCTACACTCTAGATTGGATATAATACTTCTGCCAATGTCCAGAAGAAAAACCTTAGAATCTGTTTGTTTATATTGCCTCCTTTCACAAATGTTCACTTTCTGGGCCTCACCTCAATTTCTCCTCACAGGCTAGTGAATGGGATTCACAGTCACATCTTGAATGCATCAGAACCTTTAAATGAGACCTCAACCTAAAATTGACAGAGTAGCCAGTGAATGGAATTTAATCTTTAAAGACTCTGCTGAGATATATTTAACCGTCAAAGATTTATACAATGGTCTTCTAGGTAATAAAAATAGTTGCCACATGTAAGAAGTACTAATGTGGAATAAAAGGACACCCTTGCAGCATTGGACCTACAATATGAGGCTATAATGACAACCTGGTCATATGGATTGAGCTGTTTCTACTCATGGTTTTTGAATTTTTATATATAGAGAGAGATTGAAATGCAGTCTTTTATATATCATCTTAGAACAACCGAATATGATGGTAACCACTTCGCAAATCAAGCTTCACAAATCTCCTCTATGTTATTCATCAAACAATTCTTCAATTATTGGGGAGAGCTGGATTGATGTATTTTAGGGCTGCTATGATGGAAAAATAGCTTTGCATTAGAATGTAGGATAATGTATTTGGTATAAATTCTGATATGCTTTTTTTTATGCCTGACCATACACTTTAAGTTTTGTGACAAATATTTTGGAAAACGATTTGCTACTTGTAAAACTATTCTTGATTTTATTTTGTCATTCAAGTCCACAATTAGTCAGGTGTCCTGAATTATTGAAATATAAAATTATTTACATCCGGAGCGATGCTAGTGGCTGTAAAATGATCGCAGAGCAATAAATGAGAATGTATTATGAAAGGTATACATTAAATGGTATTCATTGTCAATACAGCCATGTTGGACGGAAACTCCGTCAATTATTGCAAGTGTGCAAGTATCATTGCAGGAAGCATACCATAATCTTCTGCATTTAAATGTTGACAACCATCTATGTAAGTAGGCAAAACTGAAAGTTTAATCTAGATCCTTGGTGTAGTATTACAATATTCTCTAAAGCCTCTATTACCGTCAAACTAATGTCCAAACATGGTCATTCTTTCAGCATGCATATCCGTGATCACATGAGCATGTCAAATTCCTTACTTTTTGCCTCATTGTCCTTGTATGTATGTATGCTATCACTTCTAATTCTAGTTATCGATTTAGGATTTCATTTCTGAACTGTAAAACAAAAGGAATAACTTAAAATCATGTTAGAATGTCACTGAAATTATGAACAAGCTATTTCTAGTTCCTAACATGCTTATCCTTACTTATCCAATCCTATCTTGCAAGAATGAACTTCCCTGAGTAACCCTATAGCATTTAGATGTTTCTTTATGTACTTCTAATGAAGAAGCTTTGTTGTCTGTTTGTCTAGCTTATAGTATTATTATCTTAGAGGTGGCAAAACGAGCGGGTCAGGCAGGTTGGGTAACATGTTAAAATGGGTTAGGATCAAAAGAGCAAACTTTAAATTGCGGTTCCAATTGGGTTGGGTCGACCTGCCAACATTATTTATATGTTTTTTTAGTTTTATAAATATTAATGTATTAAATATGATTAGAAAAGCTATATTAAAAAAGATAATAATATAGTTTTCTTTAAATAAAACGATGTAGGAGGTTGTAAACATTTGGTACACACTATAAACATTTGGTATACACTTTAGGCATCTTTTGGCCCTTTAAACTGTTTGACCTGTTCTTTTTTTAGTTAATTTTTTCTGTTAATTTTTTTTTTCTATTCTACCTGTTATTAAGGAAATACCACCTGGATTGATCTGTTTACATATAAAATGGATTGAAATCGCTATCCCTTACTCGCGAAGCTTATCTTGATTCTTGAACATGCATTCGACAATAAAACATATCTAGCATACTATCTTGAAGAAAACCTTTGCTGTCCTTGCATCTGTTAACTCATGTCCTTATGATTAATTCATAACCAGCAGCCTTCTACATTTTCTTTTTGAGTTATTTTCTCATTGATCAGTGTTGAGCTATATTAATATCTGAATTGTTGTGCTTTAACATTCTAAACAGTGGAATTGGAGTAAACCGTTGCTTATGCTTTTCATTTTATCTTCTCATTTTTTCACATGCAGGTCAACATTTTGGATGAAAGAAAGGTTTTTGGTTCCCGAGGGCAGGTTCTTAAGGAAGAGCTCGTCGGAAGGCACCTGGAAACTAGTAAAAGAAATGGGAAGCATTCAGGGCTAAAATTGGTAACTCATCTTGTTCTCTTCCAGTATGTTCCTGTATGAAATTGTGATCTTATATGTGTATGGGTTAAAGTTTCTTCTTATTCTATCTTAATCAGAAACAACCTGCTGGAGATGCCTTGGACAAGATAGTTTCAGGGTATCAAGTTATATATGGCGGTCAAGTTAATGAAGATGCTGTTATGAGCAGATGCAGGAATGCCATTAGCTGTGTTGAAAAAGTGGACAAGGAAATTGGTGGGGATATTAGATCTGGTATATTTCGCATCCATGATTATCAATTTCTTTTGATTATATCTAAGATAATCAGCAGCTTCATTAGCTATGTTGAAAATTTGAACAAGGCACGCATATTTCTCATGTGTGATTATCAATTTCTTTTAATCATGTCTTAAGATTTTCATCATCATCAATGGGCCTTTTTCGTATAATTGTTGTCACTGTTTGTTTGGTAAATGTCTTTGTCTTTCATAGCTTCCTGTCAAGTCCCAAATTTAGAATCTTGAAACCATGTTACAGATGTGAAAATTGTAACTATATGTGGGGTTTTGTCCCTTGGATGCACCTTCGGAGAACCTGTGAAAGAAAGAAGAATGCACCAAAGAGAGGTTTGCAAGCAAGTGTATATGTGTGTGTGTGTGTATATATATATATGTATAGGGAGTTTCAAATACAAAGCAATCTTAGCCGTCCATCTAGCCTAATGAACCTTTGGTTTTATAAAATCTCGATTGTTTCCTAATCTAAAGCAATGATCATAATAAATGAAATCTATCACTTTCCATAAATATCTCGATCATAATGAATGAACATTGATCATCTTCCATAAATATCTCGATTGTTTCATAATATAAAGTTTGTATTAGAAACTCTCTCTCTCCATATATATATGTATGTATATATATATATATAGAGAGAGAGAGAGGTGTGAACTGAGTATGAGTAAGAGTGGTAAAAATGTTTAATACAAGTTCCTCCAAAGATGATTCTCATAGACGTATCAGGGCTTAAGAAACCTTAGGATTGGAGGACTTTTGATATCTTTCAGGTTGGCAAGCCTTTGGGGTTGAAGACCCCTTTAGGTACCATAAAAATGCCTTGCCTATGCATTTCAAACAAAAAGTAGTTTGTCTATGTGTCTCCATCAGAAACAAAATAGGAGGTTGATGTTTTGCATATTATCAAATTACATATTTTTATTATATTGTGCGTCCTTTTAGAATCTCTAGAAGAAAGAGGAAGGATTGCAAGCGAGTAGTAAGAAAAGAAGAACAGATGAAGGCATGTTAAAAGGAAGCATAATAAATGAAAATTTCTATGTTTTATGTCACTGAAATAGCTTAGCAGATGAAGAAAGTAATGCACTTGCTATGCACTCAATGGTTGGCCCGCAAGGGAAAACAAGCACACTGAATTTCTTATTTTTGTATGGGACAACTTCACCCCATAACATGTTCCTAACAGTCTGTCAGGTCATGGTTGGACAATTAGAGAACCTGATTTAGGCTAATATAACATTTTACATGGAGGGTTTCCTTCACACACCCAAACACATGATTTGAGGGAACG
Source organism: Arctium minus (assembly GCA_954870635.1). NCBI lineage: Eukaryota > Viridiplantae > Streptophyta > Magnoliopsida > Asterales > Asteraceae > Arctium > Arctium minus. The sequence continues at coordinate 118,223,083 of OX941083.1, read as the reverse complement.
TGAAGAAGACAGAACTAGGAATCTGTTGGGGGTGGGGGTAGTGATTTAATAAGCTCATTTATAAATTTTGATTCTTTTACTTCATTTTATCATGTTCCAAATCAAGGTTGTTAACTCATCATGTTGTAAATTTGTAATTTAAATAAGAATTTTCGGTTGTCTCTTTAAATCTCAAAATTAAATCTGACGAGTTCAAAAATAATGACTATCATCTGTTCATTACATCCTTCTTAGATCAGTTAGATGAACACATAGATTACTTTTAAACCTTAATTGTTGCATACTTTTCATCAACAAAATCAGAAGGGCAATTCAATGGCACACAAACCATTTCCATGGTTTAGCTATTGTATTTTCTTCTCTTAGTTCCTGCATGCACACACACACACTATATATATATATATATGTTAATGTGTGTGTGTGTGTGTATATATATATATATCAAGTCAGATGATTGAATGAAACAATCGATAACTTTCTCTTTGACTCAATGAAACAATGAACTTGGGTACTACTGTTTCTCTGAATCATGTCTTACCTAAACTCTTTTCATGCATCATATGTATAGATGTTTGTATGTATTTATGTGTGTATGAATTCTTTTTATGTGCATGGGATTTTGGTTTCTGAGGTATCCCCTCTTACACAAGGACTATTTGTTGACAAAGCACACACATATGCAGATAGGGCATGCCGAGTACTGTTTCACCATGAAGACGTACAATTTATTTGTTTCTGAAATATGTACCCTATTTTTTGCCTTAATGAATTTCCATCTTTTTCCAACTTGATGATATTAGCGTCTCCCCTCCCCATGAGCTCCTTCCTTCATTCTCTTTGAAATCAGAAGTATTAACAGGTGTCCTTTTTCTTTTTCCCATAATCAGCAAAAGTAAATGGGTCAGGTGTCGCTGATGAGCTCAAGGGGCAACATGCTACGTTGAGGGATTGCATTGAGCAACTTACAGCCGTTGAATCATCAAGAACAAATCTTGTGTCTTATCTGAGGGAGGCTCTTCAAGAGCAGGTTGGTTGGCAGCCTTAAACTAGTGTACTTTTACGTCATATATTCACACTGTCTTCTGTTAAAAGAGAGCTTCCATGGTTTTATTGTCAGGAAATAAAACTGGGACAAGTCCGTAGTCAACTTCAGGTTGGTAAATTTTCACTTCTTTTGTTTACTTGCCTGAAAAATATGTTACTAGTTAGGGGCTGTTTACCAAACGCTTAACGGGTGTCACTTACCTTACCGGGTGAACATGACAAGGACCGAGAATCTTACACGGTAAGAGGCATAGCAAGGACCGAGAATCTTACCGGTAAGCGCTTACCGGGTAAAAGACACTTACCAACAACCCATTCTAATGGCCGAGAATGTCACCCGATAAGGTGAGGGTGGTGACTCTTGTTGGTGAGCATTTGGTAAACGGTCCCTTAGCGAGTTCAGCTACCAGATTTTAATTTTGTTATGAAAAATAACTGTTACTGTTTTACTGTGTTTTCAGGCGGCACATACTCAATCAGAAAAGGCCGATAATTTCTGCAGGCAATTGCTTAATAATCCTAATGGCATCCAATCGCCATCTGAACAGGGTAGGAAGGAAACTCACCCATCCAAAGTGCAAAATTACGTTCCAGGGACCGGAGAACAGTCTGCCCCCGTGATGTACACACGACAGATACCTTATGGGGAACAATCTGAGGAGGATACTAAATCAGCTGCAGCTGCAGTGGCGGCAAAGCTCACGGCATCAACATCCTCGGCAGAGATGCTGACTTACGTCCTCTCGTCCTTGGCGTCAGAGGGCGTAATTGGTAATTCACGGAAAGAGTCGCCCTCAAATGATTACCCTTTGCAGAAAAGAACCAAGATCAATAACGACCAACCTCCACCTTATATACCATCATCTCAGAATGCTCAACCACCGGTGCCGCCTTTCCCCCACCCAGATTCTTTACAGCATGGTAATAGCGGCCGTGGTGGTGGCATAGCGAAAGAGCCGTCTCATGACCAACCACCACCTCCACCATCATCTCCGCCACCTCTGCCACCAATGCCGCCCATGCAGCCATATCCAGTGCCCCCATTCATGCAGTCTGCTGGGACAGTACCATATGGCCATAGTACAAACCAACAACCACCACCACCTATGCCTCTGCCTGGATTTCCCACCATGGGCCCGCCAGTCAACGGTGTTTCAACATACACACCGGCACTTCCACCGGACGGTTACCAGAATTATCAAATAGAAGGTGGTTTCTATAGCCAACAATCAGCCATGCCAATGGCACCTATGTCTAGGCAGTAGAACCACCAAGGTTGTAGAAGTAATTGAAGATTCTTGCACATTATTTAGATGTGGTAAAGTGTTATTATACAAGTAAAGTAGATGAGAGTTTAAATTATTTTAATGGGTAGTTAATTATTATGAGGAATATTTTGAGTGTTGTTTGTGTGGATGGAGTTTTTGTTTGCAATCATGCTCTTATTGGGAAGATATACTGAGCATATTCATTCATGCTACCAACTGCACTGTTTGTTAGATCCATGAGCCTAAAATTTGGTAGGGATGTTGGTCTGGTTTAAGTATCTGATTTACTTTTTACATGATACTTTCGAACATAATAACAGTACTAGAAGCGTACTCGTGCAATGTAACGATGTACATCACGATTTTAATGTTTCATTTTTTTTTGTTTTTTTGTCGATTCATAGTACGATTTTGGATGATTTTGAGAAAGTGATAATGTTTTTTTTTTTATAAATTTGTTTAATTTAGGCTTAATAATATAATGTTGTTTATCTTATATATTTTAATGACATCTAGAAAAAATAACAAATTACATATTTAATAATATAATTAAAACAAATTTATAATAATATAATATATTAATTAAATAGTGATACATGGAAAAGTCTACATAAAAAGAAGACCCTGCACATACCAAATTGGTGGATATTAGAAGTCTGCAGTAGTAATATGTATTTTGTGCTTTGATACTTGTAAATTAAGAGATTTTTAAAATCTTGCATAAAATGATGATACCTTATGTCTAATAATTTTTTATTTAAGAGTTTTTTTTATCCATGCTTTATAATATAGTATAGATAAGCCGACTTAGGGGTTGTCCGTTACAAACTTTTTTGCATTTGTGCCAACTCCTATTTTATCCCTCTTGCTCCTAGACATGGATTTTAAACAAAAATAATATTTAGGGGTTGTTTACCAAATGCTTATAGGGTAATCGCTAATCGGCAAGAGTCATTACCCTCTGTCACCTTGTCGGGTAACATTTTCGGCTGTAAAAATAGATTGTTTGTAAGCGTCTGTTAAACGGTAAACACTAACCGAGTTAAAGTGTTCTTCACTTACCGAGTAAGAACCCCAGTTATTGTCATGTCTTTTACCCGGTAAGGTAAATGACTGCATAAACGCTTACCCGATAAACGTTTGATGAAAAACCCTTAATTTTTTATTTTAGGTTTCAATCTACCTTTGATTTTGAATTTATGTTGTTTCAAACTTCAAAGTCATTTTTGTGTTGATTTGACTTTAAATAAAATATTTTGATAACTACATCAAATGTTTGTTTTCCTTACATAATAATTTTTATTATTATAAAAATATGATATATAATTAAAAATAAAAACAATTAGAAGTGATTATTAATAAAACAAAGGAGTCAAAGGAATTCAACGGTCGACTTGTTTACCATCACCATTACACCACCTGACGATGCCTCTGAGTCTTTGAATACTAAAGGGCTGTTTGTTTACTTGTTAATGGTTCTATTAAAAGGTAACCTGTGAATCACTAAAAGGTAAATCTTGTTTGGTAAAAAAAAGATTGTCTCTTAACGGTTCTAAAATCCTCTTAATGATTTTGTATCCTGACCCTCCCTTAACCATTAAGAGCCTTGATTTCATTATGAATAATTAGCAAACAACCATATTTCGTTTTACAATATACCATAAAAACATATTAATCATTCAGACCATTTAATCATTATGTACTAAACCATTCAATAACTACCAATAATTCTAACCCACTGCCCAATTTTCATTTTTCTTAAAAGGATATTTGTTAACGTTGAAATTATTATTTTTAACTGAGAATTTTGATTAAATTAAATAAAAATGATATAATTATATAAATATCAAGTACTTGATTTTTCTTTTTTATATCTAAACAAGTAACCGACAGAAAATAAAGAAAATACAGCAAGATATTTTATTTTATTTTATTTTAGTAAAAGAAAATAAAAAAACGAGAATTGATTGTAGCCAATGTGTTGGAAATAATACAACAAAAAAAGCACAGCGAAAGTTGAAATCAAAAGAAAAGAAAATGGGGGTTTAAATGCACATTCATTGACAGTGCGCCTCGAGATCGGGTCTAGGGTTCCTCATCTTCAACTTCCACCTCCCTTCTCAATTTTTCAAACAATTACTCATCTTCCATAATTCAAAGTCCACATACAGCTGCTGCTACCGCTTCTTATCTTTCAGTTGAATTCAAAGGTAAACAGATGATTTCACGCTAAATAAGTTTCTGTAGAACTAATTTCTTCCTCTTTTGTTGATTTTTGATTGTTGATATTAATCGTTGTAGTTTGAGTTTGTGCAGGTGTTGTTGGTGATTTGACGAAAGGTGTGATCCTAGGGATTTCATATAAGCTCATATTTTAGGTTGTTGCAAATGCCGGAGGAAGATCTTTTAGAGCTCAAGTTTCGATTGCTTGATGGATCCGATATTGGTCCGTTTCGATACTCTCCTGCTTCCACCGTCGCCATGCTTAAGGAGAGAATTGTTGCCGAATGGCCTAAAGGTTAGGCGGATTTTTCGTCTCACACATGCTGATGGTTTTTGCTACTGTATAGACGACGACTTTTTCGTTTTCAAAATTCATGCGATTTTGGATTAGTTAGTAACGCCATCGTGACTGTTAATTGCGCTTGAATATTCATGTCGAATGCTTTCTTTCGGTCCTTATGTTTTGAGTTAAACGATCCTCGTAGAGGCTAATGTGTTGTGGGACAGAGTAATTGTTTTGGAATTTGAGTTTCTGATTTTTGTTATATTTTGCTAATTTTACGTGGCAAATTCTCAAGTATGGACTTGTGAAAAAAATTTGTGCTGCAATTTGCGCCAGTTAAATCCTAGAGGGGTTTGAGCGTATCTAATTTACGGTAGATTCGGATCACGTCAGATAAAAATCACGCACCACTTATGCCAAAAAAAGATGATTCCTGGATAACAGAGCCGCCTATCTCATTGCAGTGATAGATCAGAAAATAAAATAAAAAGACATGTATGGAGAATAGGCCATGACAGGAGCAGGCCTATTTGGCTATGTCCAGGCGGTTCATTCATCTGGTCATAAAATAGAGCCACTTTTGATTCTGCTATAATTTGTTCATTAACAACTCCAGAATCTTTCATTCGCATGTAAAGATCGAGTTCGTTCATCGGCTCTGCCAAATAAGGATACGCTGCTGTGAGGTTTGGCGATATATCAATTTCATATTGAGTATTGTTTTGCTCCCCCGGATAGCCCGATTTTTCCTCCATGGCCTCAAGGGGCTAAAAGACCAACTTCTTTTATTCTGGTTTTGTTGATTGATAATTTTGTATTTAACTTTTTAAAGGCAGGCTCAGACCTATAAATAGGCAATGTTATGCTAGTATCTACAGGACCTAAATTATCAGCAGGCTCACCAAGCACATTATAAATTCGTCCGAGAGTCGCTCCACCCTATGTTGTTAATTGCGGTGCAATAGCGGTTATCGGTCCTTTACATAACAGCGGTGGTAAATTGCGGTTCCGAGAATAGCGGCACAATTTACTGCTATTTCACCGATATTTGACGTAAAATAGCGGTCCGCAATACAGATATTCTCAATTGGGCCTCTTTTGAATATGATTCTTCCATTTTTGTCTTTCTTTGGGCTTTTATTTTGACTTGGGCCTTTTTTATTTTAATCCATTAAGTTAACGCTAACGAATTGCATCCGGTTAGAAATTCTTAGGTTTTCAATTTTCTTTCTATCATCGTCGACAGTCAACCTCGATCCCAGCTTCACTCCAGGGCTCGACAGTCTCACTCCTATTTTGTTTGTGTGAAACTTGTTTAAGTTGATGTTTTGATGTTGAAACTATATTTTTAATTAATGCATATGATACGTTATGTATGCATACATATATATTATATATTAATTCTAATAATTAATTATATGAACTGCTATTTTTGGACCGCTATACCACCGCGATAACCGCTATTTCAAATCATAGTCCTGACCGGTGACCGCTATTTTGTATTTTGACCGTTGTAGCCTCCACCTACTGGAACACTTGGGAGAGCCTATCGTTAGACTGTCTGTAGCACTCATAGCTTAGCCTAACTCGATTATTTCCTAATAATTGTTGTACCTCACAAGTCGCATTAATTGGTTGACCCACAGTTTCTGAACACTTAACTACCAGAGCGTTACAAATATCATGCATTTTGCCTGGCGGAAAAAGCTACATGCCTACATCTAGTACCAGACCAATTTTTCGGCAATACGCACCAGGGGTTATTTTTGAGCGTGGAAAGCCGAGAGCCAGAAGTAGTAGTAACTAGTAAGTAATGCTTAGCTGAGGGCAATAGCACATACTCACCTTGATCCAAACATTGAGCCTGCCATCTCTTTTTCTACCAGCCAAGCAATGATGTGCTTGCTACCATCCTAGAGAAGCCAATACATTCTTGGAATTTGAACCATTGTAACGACAAACTATTGTGATTGTGAACGGGTATTTGTGGGATGAACCCATGACTGTTTTGCTACTATTAATGCTTACCAATGATTTCTAATGTGAAGTGACCAAGAAATCTGCTTGCACGAGGCCAAATTCATGAGCAGCATCTGGGCATGTCAGGGACCTCAGGGTAGGGATCATCCATCTCTGATTTTATTAAAAACCGCACCGGGGGGGGGGGGGCTCAAAACCTTGTTGAGCTTGGAAAGTGTGTAAAGTGGTTGTCTAACTAGGCTAGTATATTTCATATGAAAATTTTGAGCATGTGTGACATGTACCGTTCTTGCAACAAGGTCTTCTTTGCTTGCTTATAAGAATTTTTCAAGTATGCTGGCCTTTCAACTCTTCTTTTAACTTCAGAATCTTGTTGCGAATTTTCCTTACCATCTGTACATCTTCAACATATTGTATAAGGATAATGAACCTTTAACCACTATCTTGGTGCCTGTTTGAGGTCCTGTAGTCTTAAAGAGCAAATATTATGGCCAATTTATTTCAGATTTTTGGTTAAAACCTAAATCCCTCAACGATGAATAACAAACCATTTTATCCCAATCTAGTTTTAGTAGGATAAGGATGAATCATAAGAAGTTATAGGGTTATTTTGTGAGTAGCATTCCTTCATGCTTTCCTGTCAAAAGAGTTCTCCTAATTTGGTTTACCGTGGCAATTCAAATCTCCCTCAACATTTATCCTCATGTTAATCTTGGCCTATGGGGGTGAGCCCAGAAGCACATATTACGGTTGCTTCTTTATGATGGGTCAAGTAATAAGTTGGAGTGACAACCATATTTGCAGAATGCAAGGAAAAGTTGCTTACAAAGATTAACCTCAATGACCCTTGCAAAGCCAAGACCCTTGATCCAGCGGGGGTGATCTTGGTGTGTCCCTACCCAATTCCCTCCTGTTGCTTGAGGGACGTAATACATTCTTAATGGCCATGGGGTTTGTTGGTACATCTTTTTGTGTTATGGAGAGGCAAAGTTAGGGTTGTCTAGCTTGTTTGGAGTTGGATGTTACATCTTACGTTGTCCTTTTCAGTTTATAAGAATTATTGGTTGATGATTAATTACATCTGTTTTCAAGGTTAATGTTAGGCTATGTCGTATGTGTAAAATCATATCTGAGTGTTAGTTGGGTGAACACTGATTGTTGAATTATTATGAAACTACATGACTGGAAAAAAAGATGCCATGAAATAGGAAATGGTGTATTTTCTGCCCTTTACATGACCAGATATCTGCTTCATCTTGTGTTCTGTTCTATTGAATGAGACAGTGCTCATATGAGTATGATGTAGTTATTCTTTGTAGTAGACGTGAAGAATATTTGGCTTGTGGTGTGAAAGCATTTTTGTAAATAAGAGAAGGTATAAAATGAATAGCATCTGCAAAATTAATGATGCATTCCCTTTCAAGTTTCTCTCAATGAAGGGCAAAAGTAGCCTAAACTTTCAGTCACCTACCCTCCTACATGTATGCATGTATTACCATGTTAGTTACATGTCATGATTGTCAAATTGTTTTATGCTGTTGGTTAAATTAGTGAGGGTGTGTTGGTTCCACACCTTCGGTATGTTTTCTCCTGTACTTACTTCGGTTTATATTGTTGTTGTACTCCTATGTAGTTTCTCAAAATATAACATATTTGTCTTTTTCTCTTTCGAGGTTTATTGCTGTTGTTTTTTCTTATCTAGTTCTCCATTTTTTAGCATATCTGTTTTCCTCCCTTTCACACTCTTCTCACTAACCAAGGGTTGTGACGGGAAGAACCACTTTACTCTCTTGGTTTGGTTTATTTTCAATCATCTCTGAATGCAAATGTTTCATTCCTTCAGATAAAAAAGGCGGACCCAAATCAGCAAATGACATCAAGTTAATAAATGCTGGGAAAATTTTAGAAAACAACAAAACTGTTGGCCAGTGCAGAACACCTTTTGGGGAGCTTCCGAAAGGGGTAATTACTATGCATGCTGTTGTACAGATGTCTTTAACCAAAGCAAAAACAGGTAATCTAGTCTTCCCTCATTACTGTGTCATTTGCTATACACTCTCTTCTATTTATGCTCTTTTATGCATTTTCTGCAAAGCAATTTGACGACTTGGTTTCTGGGGACCCATTCAATTCTTAGATGATGATACAAATAACACATGTAATATAGGAATTTTATCTCATGGGTTAGGTGATTTTGACTTATACTCCACCATGCTTAAATAAAAAAGGAGCGCATTTTAATATTGGAGAGTCAAAGGAGTTTACTTCCTGGACTCGTTTTTATATGAATCATTTAATGTTCTCCAGTAGGAAGATCCCTGTTCTTGAATGTGTTCAGTAAACTGTAATATCAAATACTAGAAGATAACTGGGGTAAAAATGACAAAAAGAAGTCATACCAATGTTTTGTTGACGTTGAAAGATGGTCCATCTGACCATTTGTGGACCCTATTTTGGAATTGGGGGAATGTAGATTTATTTTCTTTTGGTGTTAAGTGATTCCTTTTCTAGTCAATGATATCTTCTAAGTCCTCTCCAAGAGTTGCTGTTGTTCAGGGACTGCTGCTCTGGGTTTCAGGTGGCATTTCATGGTTATGTCATTGTAGTGTTTTAGTACAATCTATGAATTTTCTTCTTTGACTGCTTACGTTCTGTTGCAGTCAAATTTTTTGCCTACCATTAGTTATTGATGAAATGAGTTTTATTCAACTCATTTCGTGGTCAGAATTTTCGTCATTAATTCTATATTGGTCATGTGTGAAAACCATGTAGAGCACTTGAGAGAATGGGGATGAGGGCCTTTAAAGAATACCAAGACAAGAACATATTGGAAATAATTCTCATAAATCCTTCTTTGAAACTAGTTGCTTAGGGTGATTATTCAGGCCAATTACCTGACCATCAATAGAGAATATGAAGGAGGAAGGGGGCATCCTCTCTGAGCCATGTAATTTTTTATTATTTGAACCTGTTGCAAGAGGATCATTAGCCAAATGGGCATCTTTGTCTATACTTTGTAGATAAAGGCGAGCAGTCTTTGCTCAATCCAAACAGTTCTAACCATTTAGCTTATGGTCCATGATTTTAGACATCACTGGTACCGCATACTCACACTGTTTACACTAGGGTTTTTTGTTGTTGTGCATAATGTCTCAACGAAATAATATAACTTGACGACTAGAAGAAGCTCAAAAATCAAACAAGATGAAAATGATACTTTGTAGTTGACCAAATACAACAAAAGTATGAGGTGGCTCATACAAGTCACAGAAGCACAGACAATCAACAAGTACAAGTCACATACGCAAGGCCATTAAACAGCAAATAGCAGAAGCAAAAGGCGAAAACAGAAAACAACATGTGTCAGATGGTTGTGCAACCAGGCCAAAATCTCATTATTCCATGAATAGAAGGATACAAGATTGCATATTACTGCTAGGAAGCTATTTTAGGAAAAGTAAACTAGAAAGAAGCTCTAATTATCTACATTTAGCTGATAAGACTAATAGTCTAATACGCAAATCTTTGACATTTACAAAATTGCATCTTTTCAAGAGGTTTTTTCCTTCTATTAGGACACATGATTATAAGCATTTAATGTGGACCACTTTCTTAAAATATACAACCTTAATTAAATGATATTCTTCTTTCACATCCAACCCTTCCATATATATTCTTCTATCTCAGATTCTCATCCACCTTAATAATTTTAAGAAATTGGTCCATATTAAATCTCATTAAATGTCTCAAATTATGTGCCCTTTGGCACATTATAGAAAAACCATGTTTTCAATTATTAGTAGCTCCATAAGCGACGACCCCCCCCAACCCAACACACACACACACACACACAAGTCCCCAACCCACCCACTTTTATTGCTGAACCAACTTCCGAATCATCTACTGAATCGCATAATCAACCGGATCGGGTGGCTCGCACCCTGGGTGGTGCGGCTGAGCCAGAGTGGGCTCTCGCCCGGCTCACTCCCACCTGTGATGGCCACAATGCTTAGCTATTGCCGATCCCCAAGACGCCTTTGGTCAAAATCTGCCACTCGTTGGGCGTTCTGATCAGCAGGTTAGTGTACATTGAACTGGTTATAACTCTTGTGAAGGCTGCATCTTTTATAAGTACTTCGATAACAATAACACATAAAATATTGAATAGTGATGTGATCCTGACCTCATTAGCAGCAGCAAGTTGAGTCCTTTTAATCTTTATAATGGTAAAACTTTTAATGCTGCTTCGTAAGTACCACCATTCGTAATTCGCTGATTTCTTATGGACATCTACTGAAACTGAACTACAGTGTCACGAGTCTGTTGCACTCCAGAGAACGTTGCGACCAAAGTCATTTGATAAGTGATGCATTTAAGCAATTAACCTTTTGATGGTATAGTTTCTGAAAGCAAGTTTCTTTTGATTTGTATCATCCGAACAGAAAAGAAGATGGACGAGGCACCAAAGAAAAACATGTGTGCATGTACCATATTGTAAGAAGTTATTGAGTTTGTTTGTTCAGATTCATCCGGCGGGCGTCGTTGGAATTCCAGTGGGGAAAATAATGTGTAAACAATGGCATACTACCACATTGCTGCATTGTTTGGTGGAGGCCAGGCCAGGGGACGTCGTCACATTCTTGTTATTATGCGTAGTGTGTTTTTATGTAAAATTTGTTGTTTTAAGGTGTAAATTTGTAGCTTCGGCTTCAGTGAATACAACTCCTCCTTCATGACGCTTCTATGTTTTTACCATTTATCTATCAAAGTTGGACATGCTCTTGTAAGATCCAATATCTGAGTAACCATATTTGGCATGCTAGCTTTCTTTTCAATTACTACTTGGGATAATTGCAGTGTTAAAGCCAGTTTAGTTATAGTGGCGCCAGCCTTACATTTTTTCTAGTGCGACCCCCGAATCTCGGTAATGGAATCAATAGCTTGCCCGAACAGGACCCTAGTTTTATTGCGAGCCAAAAATCTTGAGAAATTTCCCAGGTCAAATGACAAGGAGCCAAAAGCGAAGATGGCAGCGGAGGAATCTGATGGCTAGGAAAGGTTTCAAATACGGCCTCGTACTTGTGTCAATTGCTCTCATAGGGTGTGAATATGAATTTCTGCAGCGAAGACAAGACAACTCTCATTCGGTAGTATCCATTTTCCTTGGGAAGATGAGGTGCACAACTACATGTAATTTGGCTTGGGGATTATCCTTTTAAAATTCAATTTCCTAGAGTTTACGCTTTAGATTTGAATAAATCGGCGAATGTCAAATCTCGTTTGGAGTTAGGGTGTTGGAATGTGTGTCTTCGAAGACCGTCGAGAGGTGGGGTTGAGGCTGTCAAATTTAGTGAACTACAACAGATTTTGTCTACCTTTGTGCCCTCCTGTCAAAAGGATAGATGGGTGTGGCTGTTAGAAGGGTCGGATGATTTTTCAGTGGTTTCAGTTAGACGTTTAATTGATTCTAGTCATTTGGAGGTAGATTCTCGTCCTACTAGATGGAATAGACTTGTTCCCATCAAAGTTAATGTGTTCGCGTGGCGGTTGCTTCTCAATCGGCTCCCTACTCGAATAAATTTGGATAAAAGAGGTATCGATGTTCCGTCTCTTTTATGTCCTAATTGTGATATAGGAGTGGAGGATTGCATTCATCTTTTCTTTTCATGTCTTGTCGCCTTGTGGGTTCTCATTGGTCGTTGGTGGCGTATGGATATTCCGAATCTCCATTCTTATTCGGATTGGATCTCTTGGATTGACTCAATTCAGTTGAAGCGGCTTTTTTGTGTTTTGAGGCCGTTACACTTACCACTTTATGGTCTATATGGGTGTTTCGGAATGCTATTCTCTTTGGCAACCCGAAGCCAAGGAAGACGTTGATTTTTGAGAACATAATAACCCGTGCTTACTTTTGGGTAGCTCATAGAAGTAGCATTTTGTCTATTAATTGGGTTGGTTGGCTTACTAATCCTTCCCTTGCCATTACTCGTATGTAATTGTTTCTTTTTCTAGCTTCTTGCTAGTTTTATAAAATTCCGCCGTTAAAAAAAAAAAAAATTAGGTGAGCTCAATTCCCACAAGGAGCTCAATCCCCAAAGGGATTGTAGTGTTCTCATACTTTTGCAAGTTTGTGCTAACATGCAAGTATACCACTCCAGAATCAATTGTGTTAACTAATGCTCATTGCATGGGATTTTCCTCCCAATAACTGAAAAGCTCTCTAAAAGGAATAACCGAAAGGAATGAGCCCACTTCAAAGGGTTTTCTGCAAGCCATCACCTCATGCAACACTTTTTGGATGATTATGACAAATTGACAAGGATTGCTGCCAAAGCCAAACAATTGCTGAGAATTGAGATCCTTGAGAGTCTAGGCACACTAGCCGATAGAAACGTACACATTTTGGGCCAACTGACCTTCAAATATTACTCCAAAACAACACAAACAAACACATGGATACCGGTTTCACTCAAAACTTGGGAACATTTAAACTGATTTTGCTCAAGTTTCTGAAAACACTAATGTTTGTTACTTTCAATCTAGCTACTTCCAAGTTGAATGAAGGCACAGCATTTTGGCTCATAATTCCTACAAGCATTTGTTTCCACTTGAACTTCCATTGTTCCCCTCCTTAGATCTTCATAAACATGATAATTAGTGGAAATCAATACTTGCAATATCCATCTGCTTCAAATGTTGCTGTCTCATACTATGGATACGCCAAGGAGTAATAACTTGGCGGTCCTTTGCCTAACCACACTTGCTTAGGCAACCAACTCCTTCCTCCATATAATCTTGTCTGCTAATCCAAAATTCAGGTGCATCCTGCAACATTCATTTCACAATTCAGTATCTAATCACCTAAATTCCCACCAAAAGAATATGTAATTCGAGAAGTAATCAAGTTTTCAACACTGGCATCTATTGGGTTCCTAAAAGTTGAAATATTAGTGTGTACAGATTACTGAAGTTATCAACCAAACCAAGTATAGAGATAAAAGCAAGGCCTAGAGAGGATCTAAACATTGAAATCTTAGAGTGCCTAGTGTTCCTACAGACTTGGGATCAATGGAAATAGATAGAAAGGACCTTCATGATTCCTGCAAGTACCGCACCCCCAAGGTACACCATATGCTTCCTTCGTGGTGGATCTTCAATGCGCAACCGCAATTTCTGTATTGGGAATAGATAGAAAAGATGAGACTTGATTCAAGTGAGAGAAGAATGAAGAAGATGTATGCATGGATATTCCAATATAAAAGCCAGAGAGGGGGGGGGGGGTTAGGAAAGAACCTTTTCCCCCTCCAAAAATGTCTCCCGGTAAGAGATTCATGTTGACATAGACAAGGGAGGGACCAAACATTAGAATGTTTTCCATTTACAGACCAAATGTGCAAAAATAGAAGTAGAGGGACTAAAACTCCAGTTGCAAAATACTACAGGGATCGTAGTCTGTGATTCACTCTAGTCTTTTCTACATCTGAGAAAAAAATTAGTCACAGATCATTTGTGCAGTGTCATTTAAAGTCCCCTAGCTCACAGGACTAGACATACTGCTAACTCTTGAGAGGAGAGAAGCAACTGAGATATTTCTCACACTTGCGACTTGGGAAATAAAATCCTTCAAATTGGATTTTCATCCCCATTAAAAAAGTAAAACATCTCAATTTCCATGCTGGTATTGGTATAGTCGTATAGATGAACATTCTTAGAATGACTTTGAGAACAGAGACAAGATAAAGAAGGTTGGATATGGATCCCATTCAAGGATCAGCAGATGAAATGTGAAAGTGTTGCGCAGAAATTATGTAAATATATTTCAGGTATTACCTTCAATCCAACTTTGTTGCCTTTCAAAACAACTTCAAGATAACGATCTAAGATTTCTCTCTCTAGCCTGTACAAAAATACCAAGGAAACAACTAATCATGAATTCTAATTAAGAAGCAAAAGATGTCGTAATGGTATATAATAGGATGCACTTGGTCCAAATTTGAGGAAAGGTTATGTAGCCATGTTTACAGCCCCGTGGGGTGGTTTCTTAAAGTGTTTGGAGAATATCTCGATTTCCCATGAAGATTCTAAGAAGTTGACTAGAAATAATAATATAGGACTGGTAAAAGCATATGAAGAAAGGAATCATCTAAAATAATTTAGCTCTAAAGCAAAGAGGATGCTGATGTACTACCGACTAGGTAATCCTGGATACATTGTGCTCCCTCCACTCAAAACTATATGCTGGTAGAGCTGCAAAACATAAAAACAATCAGAGTAAAAAACCAAGCAATTTCATTATTCCACTTTGCGACATGAAATTGGCATGAGCAAAGTAGAATCTTAGGATGGGTGCACCAGCAGCTTATCGCAAATGTATCACGTTGTTGCAGATCTTTATATATATATTGATAGGCGGATCTATGTTATATTCTATTTTTAATGTGCCGCATATCTCATCAAACAGCCCTATTGTTCAGCTAGCACACACAGAGATGCCTACATGTTATGTGTACATGTATGTGTGTATGTATGTACGTATGTGTGTATATATACATATATGTGGTACTCATGTCTATGAAAAGGAAG
Source organism: Arctium minus (assembly GCA_954870635.1). NCBI lineage: Eukaryota > Viridiplantae > Streptophyta > Magnoliopsida > Asterales > Asteraceae > Arctium > Arctium minus. The sequence continues at coordinate 118,207,702 of OX941083.1, read as the reverse complement.
GTCTGATACTATTGAGGCTCTCTTACTCCCTCCCCCCACCCTTCCTATCTGGCAAGAATCAAGATCTTAATCTGTGGACTGAGGTTGCAAATCCAAAATCATGAGATGTTATTTCTTCTCTTCCATCCTCATTTTTCGTGTGTTGGTGTGGCAACGAGAAAATAGAACTCCCAAAGTCAACCATGTGACCTTGCTCAAGAGAGAAACCTTTGTCACGGAAATATCACCTTAGTCCAATCTAGTGATCTACTAATATGCTTTTTTAGGAAGGGTGATCATACATTTTGGCCATGTGTCAAATTATAAAGTAACCTTCTATATAATAATCATAGGTGATTGGAATATGCTTTAAAAATGTTACCATCATACGGTTGTCAATATCCATTTCCTGAATACAGTGGAATACCATGTCAGCAATTCCATCACCTTCAACATCTATGAGTTCCTGCAAGAGGAAGCATACATTATTTCTTGCTTTCCACATCATTATACCTAATTGGTGGTAGTGGAAATGGAGGATGTGACACTCATGATTGGTTGCCATTTTGGTGGTGGTGGTGATGGAGATAATGACAACATTGCTAATAATATAAACATACTCTGATAATATAATATGAATGTTGCATATGCAGTAAACAAGAGCAGCAGAAAGCAGCAAAATAATTGTTCAAACAATCCTAAAATACACATTTTCATCTTGCAAAACCTATAAGCATTGCATGTAAGAGAACATGTGCAGGGGTATGTGAATGTATCTACTATTTACTATATGAATAGAAAGATGGCGAAAACCAAATGGAGTGAATTCAGAAATTAAAGTCAAAATATACAACTCACCGGAGTAAAAAGAGCTTCTGGGGCCTGAAAGCGTTCAGTACCAACTTTGATAACTCTTCCATCTGGCAGCTGATGCATTTTAACATTCTCAATAAACGTGTAATTCCTTGATATGAACTACCTAACCTCCCATCAGGGAAAGCGAAAACAAAAAAGTAAAAGAATCTAACTAGAGTACACGTGTACTGGGGAAGAGTCTTTAGAATCAAACACTTGTATATAAATGTTTCCACCAGAATTTGTATGTTTCAGAATTTACAATGGCCCTACATCAAGACTGTCCAGAAATGCACAATTTAGAGATCACTTACAGTATAATTCTTCATGAGGATGGTGGTCTCAAGTCCTAGTTGATATTCCCGTTTATAATCATAACTGCAAAACACAGAATGATGAATGTTTCACATTGCAAGTTCAAATAAGAGTCATAAAAACATATGAATTCACATATGTACCTAATGTAGCACAGCTTCTCTTTGATATCTCTAACAGTCTCGAAATCAGCACTCTTATTCATTGCATAACTTCATATGTGATAAAATAGTACTTGAGTCTCAATACAGGTACAAGCGTAATTATTATGAATATAACACCTTCTGAGGGTAATATTGGGACTCACCCTCTCCTAAGCAGTAAATCAACAAGATATGTTGTTATGTGGCGTCCAGCAACATTCATACGCTTTGTAAGATGAGGGAATGAGTAGCCATCTACAACTGGAACCTGGAGAAACACATCAAGTAGTAAAAAAAATATCCACCTCGCATGTCGTGTGTCTCTTATAATATTAGTACTCTCAACTATTGAAGTCAGTCAAAATATTGAGCTACATGAACATTGTTATATATAGAATAGAAAAGTATGTTGAAGATTTCAATTGAAATCTTTTACTTTAGGACTAAAGATGTCAAACAATGTAAGTTGCTACTTTAGGTTTCACTACGAGTAGATATTGATGTTTTCTAGGGCAAAAATTGGCAAATCAATGTGTAAACATGTATGAGGACAACAAACATATTCCAGTTAAGACATGTCAGATGCAGCATAGGGAGAAATCAATGTTACGAAGGTACCACGTTTGTGGTATAGAAAACCATCACTGGGATGAAAATTATCACATCCTAAAAGCATTATTATTTCTCTCTCCAACACATTTAATTTCAGTACCTCTTATTGGTGGGAAAGAATTAAAATATTATTTCTCTCTCTTACAGAGTTTGAGATTTCTCCAAATTTGGAGATTTCCGCCTTCTTTCTCTCTTCTTTTCTTTATTTTAGTATACATTTTGGCATAGCTATTGAAGAAAAGAAAATTCCTAAATCTCCAAAATCTCTATCTTAGCATAGCTGTTGGAGATGCTCTAATGTTCTGGTCCCTGCTCACCCTGTATACATGTACTTATTTCTTCTCCATGGTTCCCATGGCATCTTTACCGTATTAAGCAAAGCAACATTGAATATTTGGCAAGAGCAGAAAATTTTAAGATAGCAGAAGATCAAATCACTCTAAAAAGTTAAGAGATGATCATTATGTCTCTTTTCTATCTGTTAAACAGGATTCACATATGTGTTAGGTTTATGTGGCAAGGCTTTCATGTAACATATGTTGACTGCTTGTTATGTTGGAAGCACTGCGCAGTAATGATTATTGCACTGCTTACCACATGAGTGACACCATCGCCAGCGTCAATGACTAGTCCAGTAAGTAAACCTGTTTCGCCATCATATTAAGATTAGATGAATAATATACATTTATTCTCAATTTCTTCAAGAAGGTATTTCAAAAGGCATCAAATATAAACTTCAGAAATAGGGATTACTTTATACATGAGTCTCAATGAAAGACAAGACATGGATTCACTAGCTGCCACTGAAGGTTGTAGTTCAAGTAAAATCCATGCCGTATCAATTAGAGGAAGTGAAATTCAAGTCTTATAACCTTTACCCTATAAGCACCTTGAGCATACAATGTTAAAACAGCTTGTATCTGGATGAAGACACCAGCAAAATTGTACTTCTCAAACATAGTCTCAACCTAAAAATCAAGGTTAATCCAAATTAAGATTGCATACTGAAATCTAAGAACAGCAGTATTCCTTGAGAGCGTAAATTGAAGCCATTTTATAAGCAGATTGTTAGTACAAACCATTTTTTCCCTGTTTTTTGAAGGATTGAGAGGTGGATCTGTGAGCAAAATGTTACATTCTGATGGATTGACCTGCCAAAAGATAATATGGATGACCTTACAATGACAACAGGCAGCAGGTGCTAAAACTTCAAGTTCACCGACAACATAGCAAAAGGCAGCAGGCACTCACCTTGAGTTCATTATAGAAGGCATGATCCCAGACATGACCCATGTCATCCCACTTTTGCACAATGCCGTTGTTAACGGGATAAGATATATCTAGTTGATGCCTCAAGTTCAAACAGGTATCACCAACAACAATGTCCTGTACGAACAAGGGACAAAAGAAACATTTCCATAATTAAAGATCAATATTTTTTTTTGTACGGCAACTTGGGCTAAGCCCACACACACATGCACCCGCGGTATCCGGGCATCCAATTGGGCAGCACCGACTAAACCGCGGCGACCCGGCCCAGCCAAATCGACTGGACCCACCCAGGTACGACTAAGTCTGGTCAAGACCGAACCCGCATACCCATAGACTGGTATGCCCGTAAACCTGGACCCGAACCGACCCGAAGGCCGACCCAAGGTCTGGGTATCGCCGAAGTGCATCCCCCAGGATTCGAACCCTGGTAGATAGGCATACCATGCACTATCCCCCCCGGGCCTTACCACTAGGCTAGTACCTCTTTGATCATAATTAAAGATCAATTGTAAACAGCTATAACAGTAAAACAAGGGGCTTGCACTGATTGAATGAATCAAAGCACTTGTATATTCATCAGACATTATATGTATTATGTTGAAAGCTTAACGCCTCAACGAATATTCCGTAAGTGGTTTTCTGCTCTGAATTTATCCAAATAACAAAGAAGTAGCATGATCACATGAACCCGATCACAGAAGTTCTGGTTGAGAAAAAGAAGTATATTCACCTTCAATTCTTGTTCCAGGAGAGTTTCTTCGTATCTCAACATCGGCCTACCCACCACACAAGGAAATACCGATGTCGGAAAATTCTCTCCAGCAAAACCACACTTGACATACTGCATTGAAATTCAGCAATTTTAAAATCACAAAAAATGATATATCCATCCATCTTTACTTCCTCCGATACAAGCACCTCTTAAAATTAGTGATATACTTTCGATCCATGTCAATGCTTATTAATTCAACCATCAAAAACTGATAACATTTTGAAGCTTAAAATGCTCCCGTCTGAATAAAAAGTACCAAAAATATACGAAAAACAGATCAATAGAGCAAATTTTCAACAATTGACTATGTAAATAACGTGATTACAGTGGATTCCGACGAATAGATCCAGATCAACAAAGATTGCTTAATTAAAGAGATAACTCGCTTACACCAGTGCCATTGTCGCAAACGATGACCTTCTTGCTGTCCATTTTACAGCGCCTGAACTGAATGAACCAACAGCAACAACGATGGATCTACTTCTTCAATCTGGATTAGGAATTAATAAGATGATGATGATGATGATATGAGCATGAAAACCTTCAACAAGGATCGAGTTAAATCATCATTTTGTGTTTGTTGCTAATTTGCTTTTGTTTGCGTATAAACTGAGGCTGTGTGGTAAGATAAGAGGGTTTGGTAGAAGGAAAACCCGCCCAACTCCTCAACCGGGTCTACCACTTTACTCCAACCACTTTTTGTACCCAAAGAGGGCCAGGAATGAATCTTCCGTATGTATGTGTATGATATGATATCGGTTGGGGAGCGAAACTAAAGTTGTTATGAGATGCGTTTTAAAATCGTGAGTCGATACATGGACAAAGCGGAATGATACGGTTGGCCAGAAATCTTTTATAGGGGATTGGATACCTCCTATGTTTATAACTATGAGAACATCTGATGATGAATCAGACAATTTAGGTACGATTGGCCTGAGATGTTACAGTATGCACATTTGCCGGGTATTTCACAATAAAAATGGCATATGATTTTAAAAATTATTATATTTTTTTAGTTAATTGAATGACAACTTTATCCTTAATTAATGTATACATTTTATCAACTCTTAGATAGATGAAGGTTCCTGTGAGAATTTAAGGTTAACGTGAGAAGCGTAAGAAATGAATCTGAACCGTTGATCACTTTAACCCCATGCCCTCTCATGAATTGCGCCTTAGAAGGGATCTGAATCGTTATCACTTTATTCGGCAAGCCTCTTGCCTTCAACATTGGCCATTTACATATCCCATAACTTTTAATCAAATAATTTCCAATTACGAGGATTGAAGTTGTATAAGCACTTTTAAAAAGAACTGAACATCCCTTAATATCGATTATTTTATACGATTATCAATGTTCCTCAGATAACTTCACACAATAACTACAATGGAAGCCGCTGAAAGATATCACACTATTCAAACAAATTGAAAGAGTAATAAGAATAGTATCGTTGAAAGAGGAGCTACATTTACTAAAAATTGTAGGGTAATAATTTAATACTCATTTACTAAAAATAGTATCGTTGAAAGAGGAGCTACAGTTAGAAGAGCTCTCGTCGTGTTGATCCAACCTTCATGACACTACTAGCTCTTTCGATTCATTTAGAACCCTCTCCTAACAAAGTTCAGTGTTAAAACGAAGTGTTCTTTTTTGTAGGATCTTATATTAAGAACCTACTATGTATTTGATACAAATATAGGTGTTCGAGAAACTGAGCCGAACCGTTTGACCTGATATCAAAAAAGTAAATAACCGAAAAACCTGAAGATCGAAAAGTTTGAGTATTCAAGAGTTGGTTTCGGTTTTGAACTTTAGGTACCTGCGGGTACCCCAACTGAACTAGATATAATGTATGTACAATATTTAATATTACAGTAAATTACATTTTTGATCCATGTGGTTGCCACTCATTATCAACTTTGATTCCTCTTTTAAACTAATTACAATTTTAGTTACTGTGGTTGCCATTTTGTTTCACTTTTGGTCCTTCTAACTAACTCAAGGTAAGTTAAATGACTTAAATTAATGGTACTGTGGTCATTCTACTCTCTTTTGTCTTTTCCCTTTTTGTTTTATTATAATTTAATAATACTATATATTAGATATATTTAATAATTAGTTTATTTAATAATTAAAAAATAAAATATTGTTTTTCAGTTTACTTGAAATTTTGATATTTAATTTTTTTTATAGTTCTTCAAGTTAATATTTTTAATCAATTTGTAATAGTTGGTATTTTAAGTTTAATCAATGAGTTTAGTTATTATTATTTTTATTAATTTTTTTTTAAATATATGATCAATATGTGTCAACCATTTAAAAATTGACATGTTTACAAAAAATAGATAAATTAATATACTTCATTTTATGAATAATAAGTTAAAATCTAAAATTAATAGAATGAAATGAACAACGACATTTGAATTGGATTTATTTTAATCAAGTTTTTTTACTAATAAGATGATGTTATATGATAAAATTTCAAATAAAATATAGCCATTAATTTATTATTAAAATACTGAATAAAATGATGGTTTAATCTTAAATCATTTATTTATAACAAAATTAACTACTCATGAGCAAGTGAGAGTGTATTTTAGAGCACTCAAAAAGTGAATTAGTCAAACCGTAAAATTTTAAATAGAATTATAATTCATATTTTATTTTAGGGATGTTTATAATGTGATATTTTAAATTCATCATTTGTAAACTGAAATATATTGGTTTGTTTATTTTTAATAAACTTGTCGATTTTTTAAATAATTGCACATATTCATTAGATATTTAAAATGGTATTTTAAAATAAATAAAATAATAATTAAACGGTTGAACTCAAAATACTTACTATTACAAATTGATTAAAAATATTAACTTGAAGATTTATCAAAATAAATATTAAATATAACATTTTATGGTAAAAGTCAAAAAACCAATATTTTATCAAAATAAATATTTATTTTTTAAGTTAAATATTAACTTGAAAAACTAAAAAAAAATATCAAAAATTTAAAAACTAAAAAACAATATTTTATTTTTAAATGATTAAATAAACTAACTATTAAATATAATCTAATACATAGAGTATTATTAAATTCCAATAAAACAAAAAAAGAAAAAGACAAAAGAGATTAGAATGATCAAAATACCATTACTTTAAATTACTTTTTTAACTTGAGTTAGTCAGAAGGATCAAAAGTGAAAGAAAATGGCAACCACACTAAAATTGTAGTAATTAGTTTAAAAGAGAGAACAAAGTTGATAACGAGATATTTTGTTTCATGTAGAGAGAGGAAAAAAATGGATGAGAGAGAGCAAGAGAGCGAGAGAGAAGGGGAGTGACCGGCGAGGGGGCTCGAACATGGAAGAAACAAGACAACGTCGGCGATATAAACCGAGGATCAAAGTTAGATATCACAGCGAAACAAATCTCGTTTTTGTTCTTCAACTTCCCGGAGTATACGGATGTAGGAAGCTTATGGAAGATATTCAAAAGGTATGGTGAGGTAACAGACATATACATGACTAGGAGACTACTATCGTGCGGAAAAAAATTTGGTTTGGTTAGATTTCAAAAGGACAACGGAGCTACACATTTGGAGAAAAGATTGAACAACATATGGATTGGATCGTTCAAGATGAGGATATTCTTGGCAACGAAGAATCAGATAAGAAGTGCAGAAGGATCAAACAAGAGATATGAGAAGGAAGTTTATACAGATAAGAAACATCCGGTTAGAAAAAGTAAGAGATAACAACATATGGAAGCAACGTTTAATGACATAAGGGAGGTCCGACACGGTGATAAAAGGCGGTCTTACGCGGCGGTTATAAAAGGGATAAGTGACGGTCGAAAACAGCCGTCGACTGAAAAAAGAGAGTGCGGGGGGAACGAAACAGGAAAGGAGATAGTGGGAGAATGGTTACCGGACGAGAAGTCGAAAAAGTATCTCGATCTATGTATGGTGGGAGAAGTAAAATCCATCGATAACATAGTGACAATTAGAAGTCTGATCAGAGAAAAGTTGACAGGGATAGCGGAACTGAAGATGTTAGGTGGTAGACAGATTTTAATGAAAGTCGAGGACGAGGAGAGGATAGTCGAAATGACGAAAAACAAAAATCATGGAATTCATTTTTGGGTGTCAGACTTACGAAGGTAGTCCGTAGGATATCAAAACTCGGAGAGGTTAGTATGGCTTAAGATATCGGCAGTACCGTTACACGATTGGAATGAGAAAATATTTACGGACATCGCGAGTAAATGGGGAAGGGTTCTAAAAACACTCAATTGCCAATTGGAGGAATCCGAAAACCTGGTGTGGGGTAAAGTCTTGATAAGCACCTATATCCAATCATCGATTGATGTATTAAAAACCATGAAGGTGGGGTTGTTGTTTTACCGTATCAAAATCGAAGAGGAGGAAAGTAGTTTGATGGGACTCACGGAAAATGAGGACGAAAAAGAGTCGGGGGAGGAATCGGAAGATGATGATGTAGGGGGGTCGACGACTCCGTCGGTCTGGTCGGAAAAAGGGGAGGACAAAGATGAAGAATGGGGGGTGGAGGAGACGTGGATTGAAGGGACCAAGAAGGCGGAAATTAGGAAACAATAGACAACGGAAGTAGATGGGAACAATATCAACTCCGGCGGGGAATTCGCCAAAAAAGTGGATGGAGTTGAAGCCGCCGGAGTGGGGAAAATGACAGATACGGTAGAGGGAGATGAACAACCAAAGTGCATGGGAAGTGAGGAAAATTGGCAACAGTTCAATAATGTGATTGATAATTCCAACAATTTTGGAATAAATGAAAAACAGGTTCCAAGAACCTATGGTCAGAACCAACATCCGGATTATAATAAAAAAATGAGTTCAAGGAGAATTACATAGAGTTAGGCCGACCCACAGAATTAAAAGAAAAGAATAGGATGGTGAGAGTTGGGCTAATGGAAGAAGTGGATGGCCCAGAGAAGAATTTCTTAAATGTGGAAATAAAGACCCTAAATTCGGGACTTGGGCCAGGGGAGAAAAAAAATCCAACAGAACCAGATTTTCTAATTTTGACAGAAGCAGATACAAACGGAAGAGAAGAAATCAACAAAGAAGAGAAGAGGGACGCAGAGAAAAAAAATCCAATAAAATTGAAGATACAAAGAAAAGAAAATCTGGATCAGAGGTGGTTCCAACGAGAGTAAAAAATTTCGGCAGTAAGATCAAAAAGAAAAAGATGGACGGTAAGATAATTGGGGTAGGGAAAGTTAGTTTTCATCTAGTCAAGCAGATGGCCAGGAAGAATAATAGGAGAGCAGGATCAAAATCGGGGAGTCTGGGCAATTCGGAAGGTAAAAGTGCGTATAACAGAACGGGGAAAAAAAGAAAAACAAATTCAGGAAGTCGGACAGAGATGTCTAACGAATTAGGAAGTAAAGAATCAACGGTCGGCCTGGAGGAGTTTGGAAACATGTTGGGAATGGAATGGAACACATCGAGCGGCCCAGAGGTGCAATCGGGAATCAAACTCAAGCAGACAGTAAACGATAAGGAAGGTAAGTCTCGTATTGTTTTTGTTAATAAATGAATTTGATATCGCTAAATGTCAGGGGTTTGGGATCGGTGGAGAAAAAGAAGTGGGTTCGTGAAATTTTCGGTAAGGAAAGACCATCGATATTAGGAATCCAAGAGACGAAAGTAAAAAACTGGACCAACACACAAGTTATTGGTCTTTGGGGTGGGGATGAGGCCGATTTCGCAAAAAGCGAAGCGAGAGGGAGTTCCGGTGGCATACTCACGATGTGGGATAAAAGAATCTTTAAATGTGTACAAGTATTGGAAGAGCCATCATTTCTCGTGTGGTCGGTAAATGGGAAGGGGTGCAAGGTTTAATTGGATTGATCAATGTTTACGGTCCAAGGGACGTAAAAGAAAGAATAGAGGTGTGGAAGATGACATAAAAAGTTGTGGCAACGGTGGAAGCGTGTTGGTGCATTTTTGGGGATTTCAACGAGGTGAGGCAAGACTCCGAAAGGCTTAACTCGACCATTAATACGAAAGGTGCAGATGAATTCAATGGTTTCATAAGCAGATGTGCTCTTATGGAGGTACCAATGTCCGGAAGGAGATTTACACGCATTAGTGACGATGGATTAAAATTTAGTAAATTAGACCGGTTCTTGATGACAAATGAATTCGGTATGAAATGGAAGAATTTGGGGGTAAAGACCTTGGAAAAGAGATGGTCGGACCACATACCAATCATGCTTTTTGAAGACATGTCGGATTTTGGCCCCAAACCGTTTAAATTCTTCGACTCATGGTTAAATGAAGAAAACATAGAGGAGGTGGTGAACAAAGCTTGGAACAAGAAGGTGTACTCAAAACGGACGGACGGTATTTTTCGTGATAAATTAAAGAATGCCAAAGCCAATCTCAAGGAATGGGCAAAAAACAAATTCGGGAGTATAGAGTCGGAATTGGGGAAGGCAAAAGAGGAGGTTCTTAAGAGAGAGTTGGAGGAGGAAAGAAACGGATGGAAGGAATCGGATAGAGATGGGTGGATTCAAGCGAGAAGTAAATGGTTGAAACTTGAGAAAAAAAATTGAGATGGTCAAACAAAAAGTGAAGGTGAAATGGGTAATGGATGGGGATGAAAACTCAAAAATGTTCCATGCGGCAATTAAATATAGGGAGAGGAAAAACAAGATTAGAGGAATACATACGCCTTCGGGGTGGGAGGAGGAGCCGGAAAAAATAAAAGAGCACCTATACAAGTTCTTTCAAGATAAGTACGACTCTCAATTTGTGGGAGGCCCGACTTTAAAAACAACAATGTTTCCAAAGATTACTTCGGAGGAGGCAAGGGAATTGGAAAGGCCGATCGAACAAGGGGATATATGGGTCGCGGTAAAGGGGTGCGGAAACGATAAATCACCGGGCCCGAATGGCTTCACGTTCGGTTTTTTAAAAAGATTTTGGGAGACTATAAAGGGAGACTTAACCCGGGCGGTGAGGTGGTTTTGGGAAAAATGTGAGATTAGTAGGGGTTACAACCCTTCTTTTCTAACCTTAATCCCAAAGACCGAATCACCCTTGAATCTTGGTGATTTTAGGCCGATAAGTCTTATCGGGGTATACTACAAAATAATAGCGAAAATTTTGGCGGATAGAATAAAGAGGGTGATGGGGAAATTAATTAGCAATGTTCAAAGTGCGTTCGTCAAAGGCCAGTATATTTTGGATGGAGTGTTGATTGCTAACGAGGTTGTTGACTATGTACGGAAGAAGAAAAGATCTGGATTGGTGTTCAAAGTAGATTTTGAAAAGGCATATGATAGTGTTGAATGGTCTTTTTTGCTTGATAGCTTACGAAAGATGGGGTTTGGGAAAAAATGGGTAAAATGGATCGAGGTATGTCTCAAATCCGCAACTATGTCGGTGTTAGTAAACTGTTACACCCTCAAATCTGGAAATAGCAACTTATTAAAATTTTCTAGATACATCAATAAATGAATAATCTACAACCCCAAATTTAGATTCAACTGCAATACACATAAACAATCTATACAAACGGACCATAAAGGGCGGGTGCTACTCATACTCATGCATAGTCACTATCTCCAACTTGCGGAAGACTTCACCCAATACTTACTTTCGCGTCTAGCTAAGGCTCTACTCTTCATAGGACTGCTAGAACCCATCTCTCAACCGGAACCTGATGCATATGCCGACAAATAAAAAGGGTTAGGCTTAACGCGTAGTGAGCTCAAGAGTTTTCAACATATAATTTAATCATTTAGAAAGGAAGAATACGAATAAAACCATAATCTTTCAAAATGATATGCTTCACTTATGAAAACGACTCGTTTATCAATAACGATGCGCTTTGTACGAAATAGACACCGAGTTAACTGTTAACCAAACCAAACTGCTTTAAAGACAAGGATCTCACTATGAGACGTAATTATGTAAAGTAAACCGGAATTTGCTAGAAGTAAAATAGAGGGCGGACTCCCAATTTTATAAAACACGGTTAACACATTACAACTTGAAATACCCAACACGGGTGAAACGTGACACACAACACATAAATCATAGATGTAGATCTATACAATTAAATATCGCCATGAACACGACTTTAAACCCAAAACTCACACGACCATAAAATGGACGAGAATGAATACCGACACGTGGAAATGACGCGGTCCATGCGAACCTTAATATATGTGGGAAAAAACCCAATATTAAAGTCATCATTTGCTGTCAACCACTTAAAAACTCCTTTTGGTAAAAACACCACATTACCAAATAAAATACCACAAATCAACGATGAGGAGATCCGTAAACACCGAGAATAGAAAACACGTAAGTAGGCCGTTCACGCGACTTCCTTGCATGTCCTCTAAACGTTTCCATCTTGGGTGGCGAGAACACGTGAATGAGGCCACCCTTGATGTTGTTGGAGTTCACCACGTATCCCAGACTTAGTTCTCATGCCATACCAAACATCACAACCTCAATCCGTTTTACTGCCTCTAGCCCTACTCCGTCGAGTTCCACCCCAAGGACTTACGGACACTGGTGCCTATCCAACCTAGATGAGTTACACCTCAACGGCTCGTGCCGCTTATTGCCTACTCACTAGCAAACCTGAGCGGTCACCAAAAGTAACCCAAAACCTCCGGCCTTACAAGACCGACAAAACTTACATGCCTATGGATTCATTACAACACCGTCTAACGTTACATGACTCCAATTGAATGACCAACGCACTCAAAACATGTAACTTACCAACGATACGAAATTACCGTCATCTCAGTCAAAACCCCCGCTGGTTATAACTCCGGACAAATGTCCACACAACTCATTTAAATCAAAAACCCCGCTGGTTATAACTCCGGACAAATGTCCACACAACTCATTTAAATCAAAACCGAGCCAAAGGCCCAACACTTTACGTAAATCTCCAACGAAAGCCTTTGTACATTAAAAACACATTTAGCCGACTGACAAAGACACAACGATCCCAAAAGTGTAAACAACTCCAAATCAACATTGGTTGAGGCAAACCATCTTCCAAAAAGGACCATTTTACCCTTACATTTCCAAAATACCTTTTAACACATTAATATGCATTTTCCCAAATAGTTGTAAGTACATAATCATATAAATGACATTTATCTCAAATGGACTCCATTTATAAAATATGCATAAATGAAGCTTCTCAAACATGATTTATTTGACGAATGCCCAAACTCACAAATATGCAGGCGACACAAGTTTATAAGGTGAGATATAACCAAATGCCCAACATTTATTAGTAGTGAACAATTTGATGCAAGGCATAAATACTTTAAAATAACCATTTTGGCATGTATACCGTTTTCATAAATCATCTTGAACTCACCTTGCTAGATTTAGGCTAAATCTAGATTTCACCCAACGAACTCTTTTAAAGATCACTTGAATCCTCAAGCCGAAATCTTCCAAAACCTAGATCCAAACATTTCAACCTATAAACATAGATATTCAACCGCATAGAATCGTTCCCCAACCCTTTACATGAAGATCTCATCTATACCCAAAACCCTAGTTTCCAAAGATGAAGAGAGTAGAAGATTACCTTAACCCAAGCTTGAATCCACCAACCAAAACACCTCTAGTTCACCAATAATGGTTACAAACCTCAAATCTACGAAAGGAAGAACAATGGTGGATGAAACCCTAGGTGTTATATAATTGTTTTAAATGTTTTATATTGGGTATCATTATCATTATATAATTGTTTTAAATGTTATATATTGGGTATCATTATCATGGGTTGGGTTCCGGTGAGAAGTTGAGGTTAACGTGAGAAGCGTGAGAAGTGGTTATCAACCGATGAATGAGAAATGGACGCACATTAGGATGGATGCACCGAGATAAGATGCACCAGATCAATTCCCTTCTAAGGCGCAATTCATGGGAGGACATGGGATTAAAAGTGATCAACGGTTCAGATCCACTTTTCACGCTTCTCACGTTAACCTCAACTTCTCACACGATCGTTCACCTCATTATTATATTGTAAAATATTTTTTTATAAATTCGGGTAACCATGAACAGAACCACGAGCAACGCTTTATTTCGGTTCAATTCGGTGCAACCTATGGTTCGGTTTCAATTGGGGTAGCCAGGTATCTGCCTCATACACTTCGGTTCACATTTTTTCCACTAACCAAACTGAACCGAAATGTGAAGACCCTAGATACAATTAAGGAAATAGGCTATGTTTTTATGCAGTTATATGAACACGCAATAGTTTTTTGAACAAGATAAATGAGTATTACAACTTTGTAAAATAAAAAAAAATTAAAAATCATTCTTGAATTTATTTTTAATTTAAATTTCTTGTTCTAAGATATATATATATATATATATATATATATATTATCGTAAAAATCAAAATTGAGTTCTTATTTTTTATTTTTTTTATAATATGTGTCTCAAAATAAAAACCGAAACTAAATACGTTTATACATTTCATCTTAATGCACTATTGTTGGGTCATTGACCAGCATCTTCCTAAATCGAAATGTGACGTTGGCTGCTACGCTATAAAAAAAATAAAGTTGTGTCTTCTCCATCAGCAATTGTTTTTGGCGTAGTGGTAAGCGTTTGATCCTAACAACTATGTTCAATGACAAAACCAAAATGAAATTAAAACGCATGATGTTCTTGTTATATTAAAGTTTTAAGGCTTTGGAGTGAAATTTTATGGCTTAGATTATGAATCATTTTACAGCTATCTTGATCAATTACATATATTTGATTGATGAATGTGAATTTGAATTTGTTTCTTAAAAATGGTATATAATACCACTTAAAAGGTTGGATCGATACATTTCATGAGGGAGGTTTATGTAGCAACCTTAAATATTTAAAGAACCGAGAAACCACCTATTTCATGTATTTATGAATATCGCAAGTTCAAATGAGAACGGTAAATATTATAAGAATTGCAAAACCGCCTATTTCATGTAGTATTCATGATGAATATCCTTATGAATATATTATTCATCATAAATATATATCACGACATTAATCATGAATACTACATTAAATAAGTGTTTCATCCGTTCTCAAAAAGATTCTCATAAATGTAATGTTTTTTTTCTTTTCTTGAAAAGTAAAACGGATTATGTACGGTATAAATATTCAAACATAGAGTTATGACATGTTGAATATGCAAGGTATAATTCATATACAACTAGGGACCACCCGTGACTCTCATTGTTGGATTCCCCAACCATCATAAATGTTTAGTATATCGAGTAATTGTATGTATGACTTATTATTTATCAATCGGTAGAAGCACAAGAAACGTTTATAGATTGATAGCAGTGTTTCAATGTGTGGATAAATACATCATCTTTAAATAAAATTCTGAATTGGTGGAGTTATAGAACCTACAATCAGTCATCAAAAAGGTCTTCTCGACACACACCTAAAACAAAAGAATTTGCTATTTTAGCCTAATTCTTACGCTTATAGCTTCAATTATAGATTAGCCCAAATGTACGATGCTTTTATCTTCAATCAAATTACGTGAAATCGGAAGTTTTCTTTTGTAGACGCATCATCTTAGTATTTTAGAAAGAATATTACATTTTGAATATTTTCCACCAACGCCAAAAATAACAACATTCTTTTGTAAGGTACTCATGCACCCTTAGGGGTCTAAATTCCGAAAAATAATATGTTTCCCCAATAATGCGTTTTCCTGGTTTCCTTATAGTTTTTTAGAACGTATATGGTATATTTCCATCATGCGTAAATCATTACCAGGAATGTGTGTATCGATATATATCTTCGTTTGGAATTACGATGCGTCTTGTCTAATCAGATTTACACAACTTTCCTAGTGAGATGAATGTATGAGTTTGTTAGGTAGAGGTAAGGTTTACATACATCTTAACCACCAAAACCCTAATTTCTTATGAGATTTATTGAGTTCGTTTGGTTTGACTTTGTTCAATTAAAGTGTTAGTATCTCGCATTTGCTAGACTTTGACCATTTTCACCTCTATGTATGTTGGAACCATCCGTCTAGCCTTTAGGGCATTTTTGGAAAGTAATATGGGGTCCCACATATTTTCACATGGTACCCGACCAAAAGGCTACCACTATAGACACTAAACACTCTTAGGGCAATATGTACACATCTACCCCCTCACCCGTCTAACCCCTCTCAGCACTTGTGGACAATCTGTGTCTGTCTTAGCATCTATTGGAAGGAACGTATTAGAGTCCAACATCGACTAGACCCTGACTTTCTATATTGTAACCTTCCATTCTCTTCTCAGTAGCTCTTCTAAAAAGTAATCTAAAAGGGTTTAACGTGATCTTAAAAAACAAATAAAAACCCATAATAAGTAAAAGCTACTTGCATCAGGGAAACATGGAAGAATCCTAATTGCTAGGTTTCCAAGAATCAAATCCCTACTGATGTACCAAAACTGGTAACCAGAAACCAAGGTGTTTTGAAAGACTGCAAATGTTGAATCGTATACGGATTTCAACACCATTTGCTACTAACTTGTGTGCCGAATGAAATGCCATTGATAACTCTAACTAATCATTTTCGCGGGTCCGAAGAAAAGAAAGAACACTAGTGCTTGGCTTCTCTTTACAAAAAAAAAAGCACATATATACTTACCAAGCAAGGTACCAAAAGATGAGTGCAATTGCTAGCATTTGCTGCTTTCATAAGTTACCTCAGAACACACATAACATTATGCAACTTCAATAAAAACACACATCTGAACTCAAACAAGAAAGGTCTTTAATCCTTTAGCCCTGCAAAATCAGAGTGCAAGAAACCCAAATATGGTAATCAAGAATTATATATGTATCTAAATAGAAAGCAAACCTAGTATATCATATACAGAAAGATAGATAATTTAAAAAAAAAAAAAGGATGGTGTCAGAGATCATAAACCCCAAAAGCACCTGTAAATACACAACTGTTTTTCTTGATCCTGATGAACCTCTGAAACATCTTCATCAAAATCCCCTTTTTAACTCTCCATTCTCTTTAACCAAATTATACAACACAAAGAAACCCCATAATAAGACACCTAAATATTTGGGTTTCATCCTCCTTTCATCATATCATATCTTTATTTAAAAAAAAAAAAAGATTCATCTAAAAGTTCTACTGACCATCTGAACCTTGAGAATCATCATCCTTTGAAGACTGCTGCTGTTGTTGCTGTTGCTGTTGTTGCATTCTAGCTTGACCCATCTGATAAATCTGATTCAGCGCTTGTTGATTCAGACCCCCAATATGATTATCTTGCGAGAGTCCGAGTTCCAACCCGGGAAGCTGCTGTTGTTGTTGTTGATGATTATTATTATGATTATGATTATGATTACCCAAAATCGATGAAAAATACATCGGACCCAAATTAGAACCCGGTAAATCAAACCCTGAAAACGCAATCTTTTGCAAGTAATTCGAGCTTTCAGTAGTTAGATTGTTAGCAGATGGACCAGATGGACCAGAGGACGGCGATGGCGATTGAAACCCGAACCCGGTTGTGGGTAAAGCGGGCCATACACCTGAAGGTGTACCCATGTGATTTGTGGGTCTACCTACCCCCAAATTCCCACCAACTAATGGCCAATTGGTCCTACTTTCGTCGATTTTGTGTTGCAATCCTGCTGAAATTGAGACACCGTGTGACGCCGCGGCGCCGGCGGCGCCCATGGCGGAGGCAGGGATGGTTCCGGTACCGGTGGCGGCAATGATCGACGGCTCCGCCTGCTGTAACAACCACTGGATCGTTTCGCCATCGGATTTGTGCCCTAATTCTCTTGTGAGTTGAAAAATTCTCGCCGCACAAAGCGCAGGCATCCTTATCCGACGACCACGACCTTCAACTTTGGTGTGCCGGTCTTTGTTTGAACTACGTTTGACTGCTAATTGTTGTTGTTGCTGTTTTTTTGCTCCTGCGGCGGCGGCGGCGGATTCTTTGTCGGCGATTACAATCTGGAAATCCTTGATCTCCGACGACGGCGTTTTGGTGTTGTTGTTGGTGTTGTTATCAGGCATGGTTGTGGTGGGTTGTGGGAGGGTTAAGAAGCTTGAAATTTGGTGAGATTGATGATGATGGTGGTGGTGGTCTGAGGTTTTGGGATCCATGAAAACTGATTGTGTTGTTGTTGTTGTTGGATAGATATTATTGTATTAAATGATGATGGTGGGAAATGAAAAGAAAGAAAAGAAGGGTTTGATTGAAGAATGGGGGGTTGAATGAATGAATTGCTTTCAAGTCTTCTCTTGATGTGTGTGGATTTTTTTTTCACTGTTCTTGGCCAAGTAGTCCAAAGACAAAAGTGTGAATGTTGACAAGGGGAAGGGTGATATGGTAATTTCCATTTCACCTTTGAATTTCAATGTTTGTCTTTTTATCATCATGGGATGTTGATTTTTCCAAAACTAAAATGTTTTTTTCTACTTCTTTTTTGTGTAAAATTAGATTTAGGGTGTTTGAGATTGCTTATTTAAAATTACTTATGCTTTTTTTAAAGTGTTTATCGACTTATATAGTGATAAGAAGGAGCTTTATAAAAAGTGTTTAGATTAGTTTATTCTGATACCAAAACATAATAAGCTAGTATATTGTTACTTAGGGGTGTTTGAGATTGCTTATACTTGTAAAGTAACCAAAAAAGTCATAAGTTGTTTCAAATAAGTTGATAAGTCATAATGGTTTAACTTATCAAAAACTTCTTATTAGTGGTGTGGAAAAATTATAAGCATTTTTTCCCCTACTCAAAACACTAAAAATAGCTTATTAGCGTTGAGAAAAAAAAAAGATATAAGTCAATAAGGAGTTTAAAAAAACAATCTTAAACACCCTCTTACCAATGGGTATTGGTGTATGATAGGGGTGAGTAAAGGCGGGTATCCTGTCAAAATAATGGAGTTGGTCCTAGAATCGGCGGTTCCTGGAATAAAGGAACTGGAACCAGAACCGGTTACACCGGTTCTTTATATTTGGGAACCGGTTCCGAGTACCCGGTGTCTATTTTTTTTTACTTCTATGATTTTATGTAATAACCGGGTATAAAGTTTACTAAAGAAAAGTTGGGGGTTTAGTTGGTCAAGATTTAAATTCAAGGGGGTAAGAGGTAGCATGGTTTAAAAATGGTTTTCACCCTAAAATCTCTCATTTTTGGGCCTTGTGGCGGCTTGCAAGTTTTAGCAGAGGGAGAGGGTTCTTGAAGGAAAGTTGATCGAAGAAGAGCAAAGGAGTAGGGGTCGGAGTTCTTCAATCGTTGCAAGGTAGAGTTCTAATTCTAATCTCTTTATTGATAAGGGTTTAGTATTTATTTTCAATCTGTTAAAAAGAAGTTGAATTCAAGTTGGGTTCTGAATTGGTAAAGTTAGAAAATCATTAGAAGTATCATTTTGGTTAATGGAAATGTTGTTGAATTGAAGTTTACCATCTATTTATTCATTTTGGGTGGAGTTGCTCCAAGTTCAAAGGCTATTGTTGGAACTGTAAATTATGGATTAGCGATTTCTCGATTCACCGGTCGATTATGTTGGTAATAAGTCGACACCGGTCGAGATACGGCCCGGTCAATCCTCACCCATCGTCCCGGTCGTGACTTGATTCAGACCCCGGTCGTATTGCAGACATCGGTCAAGGAAAGAAATTGACCCCGGTCGGTGTAATTAGGGATGACCCCGGTCGGTGGGGAGAATCTCGGTCGACCATCCCGGTCTTCCGAATCATGCAGCATGGGCCGAAGCCCATCTCCTCCAAATTCTTTCCTAGTGGTGGGCTTAGTAGTGGAATCATATTAATTAGTTAGTTAATTTAAGTTTATGCATTAGATTTTCTATGCAAATTAATTATTCAAATCGTAAGTTTGTGGAATTAGGTCAATTAAAGGTTAGATGCCATTGAGATAAAGACATTGTCAAACTTTATGAATTAGAAAGAACGAGTGTTTATCGGTCGATGTTTCCTTTATAGGTCTCGAACCAATTTGTAAGAATAGACGCGAGTCTCGAGCTAAGGACGTCAGGTGAGTTTTTCTAAACTAACCCTTTTTGATGACGAAAGCATGTGAAGTTTATTTCAAACTTTGATTTATTTATGATGGCATGATTTTATTAAATTGTTCAAGTGTGTTATAAATTGTTGATGTTTAAATGTATGCATACATTATTTGTGGGTTACGTGACCTAAGTCGGGGAGTGTGGCCCGCCTACTCGTGCTGTGGAGTGTGGCCCGTTCATGTCGTTGGGGGCGTGTCCCAACATTAAGGCAGCGCGAGTTAGACACATCGTCTTTGATGGTTGTGTGGTCCGTAGCGTGTTTTACTTATGTGCCATTATCAAATGTTGTTTTTAATTCTGGGAAGTAATTTATTGCTTATCTGTTTGAGGGAACTCACTAGGCCTATGGTCTAACCCTCGCTCTTTCAAAATTAAAAATCCTTTTCAGGCCGTCGTGATTTAGACAGGGCAGCTAAAGGAAAGGAGAAGGCTTAGCGGATCAAGTTAGAAGACCGTCGTCTAGTTATTATTCTATATCACAGTTGTGAATAGGTTGTGTTTGCAAACCTTGGAATATTGTTGTACGCTTGGGACCGCTTTGGCATGGTTTATTATTATTAATATTAAGATTTAACTTGTTATCTTGCTGTCTAAGGTTGGGTTGTTACAGTTGGTATCAGAGTCATAGTTTAAGGGATTTAGGTGACCGGATGGGCCTAAAATTAAACTGTGGGATAGATGAACACAACTGAGATATAGGAAGCCTTTAGGAAAGACCTTGATCACTGTGAGGCATGATAACAATAGTGAGTACCCTCATGTAAGGTAAGTTCAGAATCGCATCTGGCCAATGTCATTATGAATTTACAGGTGCATGGGCATACTCAATAGCTATTGTTGAGTGTGGTTCAGGGTAGGCAGTTCTATCCATAGATTGATAGAGTTAGTCTAGCGTGTTGTGGAAGTTCGTCTTAGGAAGTAAGGTTAATACCGTTTAGGATGCATATAGTGCAAGATGTAGATGTTTCGTTGAGAAAGGACCTCCTGGGTCCATATGGAATAGAATGATGGTAGGAGGTGGCTTTTGCCCCAAAGGAGTTTTCTGTCTAGTAGAGTGGTATGTTGGTTAGTGAGAAGCAGGATAGTGTTAATTCAGGAATCGAATGATAGAGTTGAGGCTTCTAAAGCTGTTGTTAATTGAAGGGTGGTTGAGAGACAATATCAGTGTTGACGGATAACATGTAGAAAGGATTGGATGGAAATGAGTTATTACTGGCGGGTTGTTAGGCCAGAATGAGGACGTTTGATTTATGAATCAATAGTCACGGTGGTGACTAGATGTTGAGTTTCCAAGATTGTTAGAGGACGATGGTGCCGGAGGTTGAGGTACAGTGGAGGATTCCTACTGGTTGGTCAGGAGCAAGGAGTCAGGGATAAATTATAGCGAATGTAAACAATTGACCTTGTTAGAGTGAATAGCCTTCAATGTCATCGAGTCCCATGCATTGAGTGTCAAACAAAATTGTTGGGTTTTTTTTGTGTCATCCCTATTAGACGTTTTGGCGAGTGTATGTCTTACGAAGTAGTTGCTTTGAAAACGTGTCAACGCTTGCGGATATGTGTTTGAATTGAAAAGACAATTTTCTTTGACTTTGGGTGATAAATTTCGATTTTTGGTTTGGGGGAAAAATTTTATATATGTCTTTATAAATGAGTTAACGTATGGTTATGAAAAATCAAAACAACATTTGACCGCATGATTTTATAATTGGGTTTAGTTCAGGCATGTGTTGTTATATCAACAAGGGTGAGAGTCGTTTGGCACGCTCAGTGTAAAAAATTTTGTAGTATTTTATAAATCGTGTGTGTAAAGTTTAACGGAAATATTTTCAAATGTGCCAACCTCGATATTGGGGTGTGGTGAAGATAAATTGTTGTGAAGTTGAGGTAGAACGATTCCTGAAATTGTTGTGCATGGCTAAGTCAGTGTTGTGTCGTATGCACGTAAGTTTGTTTTCTGATGTAGGTATCTTCTAAATTTTCAAACATATCTAGAGATTAAATATTTGTGTGTCAGGCATGAAGGCTATGAACTCTCTAGGTCGAGGGGTATTAAGGATGACAGAAGCTTTGAGAGTGGAAGTGTGTCGTTTGATCAGAGGGTAGAAAGTACTTGATATTGGTATTATTCTAAGTGAGGGCGGTGAATAACAGAGGTGGTTATTGGAAGCTTTGGCCTATGATGTTAAGGATGATGGTGCTATAGTAGCATATCGTTGGTTCCGAGATTTGAGATGTGAATGTCGGCAAATGGTTATGTGGGAGCAAAGTTTTATAGCACAACTGGGAGGGGTTGTGCTTTGAGCATTTAAGTCTTCGAGGTTGTACGCTTAATCTTTCAGGCTACTGGAGTTGATTCTAGCAGGTCGCAATGAGCCGACAAGGAGCGAAACCTTGTTGAATAGTTTTGAGGATTATAGTTTAGCGATTTATTCAGGTTCGGGAAAGGCAAGGTCATGAAATGTCTCGAAGTCAAATTTTAATATATTGACCAGTGAGAAAATGACGGTTTTGGTATGTGTGACAAGTGGTCGTGGAGATTTGCATTTGTTCTGAGATGAGGTAGTAGAGTAGTAGTTGTAACCATGAGTTGGTGATACCTTTATGGTATATTTGGGAGTGCAAATCATTAAAGTGGTAAGGAGCTTCCTGAAGGATATGTAGAAGACTGGCGTCCTTGTCTGAAAATCTATGGGGAATGATTTGTAAGTGGTAAGTATGTGGTTGGGATGTGCGAATGTTTGGTTATTGAGGTATTGGTAAGTTGAGAATAACTTTCAAATGATGATTTGGCGGTTATCAAAGAGAGGAACTGTGTGTTCTGGTTTCGGCAAGTATTGGGGAGGGATTACCTTCATCCCTAGAATGATTGTTGAAAGTGTCGAACGACTTAATTCAAGGGGTTGTGTAGTAGATAGGAAATCCGTGGGCATGTTGAAGTATTCTTTAGGGTGAAAGGATTCTAACAGATTGGGTAATCCTGTTTGGAGAGCGAGAATTGTGCGGCGCTTTCGAGTAGTGGGTAATGCTTTGGAAGAGTTGGGTTGATTATCTCGCGTAAGAATTGTGGAAAGTCGGTTGACCAAGCAAAGAAATGTAAATGGGATTGGACATTTGGGAATCATCGAGGAATAGAGTAAGCAATGTTGGGTGAGCGATGTTTCTTGCAACTAGAAGAATATGAAGATATCATGTTGGAAGGTGGGAAATCTAAGAGTAAGAAGTTTGGCAAGTGACACAAAATGTGGAGGTATGTTTTTTTTTGTTTTTGCTGTTAGCAACTTTATAAATCCCTAGCGTGGGTATAAGAAAGAGAATATGACGTTCGGTGCGGTGTGAGTGTGATTAATCAAAATTGTGCAGCTGACCAAAAGTTCACACTACTAATCAGTGAGTGGGTCGTTAGAAGTGGATTGGAATCCCCAAGGAGGAAGATAGAGGTGTTGGGATATAGTGCTCGGAGCGAAGGACCATAGTGTCAGTTTTGGCAATGCGTGAAAAGAGGATTCCAAGTGAGTCCGTTGTCCCGTGTTAAATTATTTGGAAAAGTTTGTAGGAGCTTGGTCACTCCGTATCGAGCGGGTGAAGTTGGGTTTTATTGCGCATTTGGTCGGGTGATTGTGGATGCAATGAGAAATGGAAGTATGCGTCGCATTATTTGGCCAGTTGGAACTGGTGGTTTACGAGGGTTTTGAATTGTGGACGTTTCTATCACATATGTGAGAAGTTGAAGTGATGACGTTGGGGCGAGGTATATTAGCGTGTAAGATTTGGATAATGCCGAAGAGTTGAGATCAATGTGGGTCGAAAAAGAAGGTGCTTCTGCGTTGGACTTATGTCGTACTAAGAGGGATTGCTTGCAATGGCAAGTTGCATGATGAAGAAACTTGTGACTGTGAGATGTTGGTGATGTCTACGGTTGACGATGTGTTATGTTGGTGAGTGGAGTGATTATGTAATCAGTGATGCATGTTGTCGTGGTGTTGACTCCGGTAAAACTCTATCGGTTAAGGAAGTTGTTGTAATCGAGGGGCAAATCTGATGGTTTCGTGCGGCTATGTATTGATCAGAATGGCTTGGATAATCGAATGGTACTAAAATGGTTGGATTGAGAATTTTGAGTCATTAGTCCCAAGTGGTGACAATGTAAAGTTACCAGTCTATCATTGGAAGGGTGTGACTCGATTAAGAAAGAAATAGAAGTTAAGACCCAGATATGTTGGGCCGTTGCTATCGTGAAGCGCGTTGGGGAGGTAGGGTATAGACTGGATCTACCTAGGGATCTGCGAGGAGTGCATCCCGTTTTCCAGGTATCTAATATGAAGAAATGTTTAATACAAAGTGATGCCGTTATACTTTTAGAGGATGTCCAAATGGATGAGAAGATAAGTTTTGTGGAGGAACCAGTAGCAATTTTGGATCGTAAAGTGAAAAAAGTTAAGGAATAAGGAAATTTTCTTGGTAAAAGTTCAGTGACAATTCCACAAGGGACAAGAAGCAACTTGGGAGTTGGAGTCGGTTATGAGGAGTCAATATCCCAGTTTATTTAACGAAGGAATTCCGGGGATGAAATTCTGTTGAGGGGGGGATATTGTAATAACCGGGTATAAAGTTTAATAAAGAAAAGTTGGGGGTTTAGTTGGTCAAGATTTAAATTCAAGGGGGTAAGAGGTAACATGGTTTAAAAAGGGTTTTTACCTTAAAATCTCTCATTTTTGGGCCTTGTGGCGGCTTGCAAGTTTTAGCAGAGGGAGAGGGTTCTTGAAGGAAAGCTGATCGAAGAAGAGCAAAGGAGTAGGGGTCGGAGTTCTTCAATCGTTGCAAAGTAGAGTTCTAATTCTAATCTCTTTATTGATAAGGGTTTAGTATTTATTTTCAATCTGTTAAAAAAGTTTTTGAATTCAAGTTAGGTTCTGAATTGGTAAAGTTAGAAAATCATTAGAAGTATCATTTTGGTTAATGGAAATGTTGTTGAATTGAAGTTTACCATCTGTTTATTCATTTTGGGTGGAGTTGCTCCAAGTTCAAAGGCTATTGTTGGAACTGTAAATTTTGGATTAGCGAATTCTCGATTCACCGGTCGATTATGTTGGTAATAAGTCGACACCGGTTGGGAGAGATACCGGTCGAGATACGGCCCGGTCAATCCTCACCCATCGTCCCGGTCGTGAGTTGATTCAGACCTCGGCCGTATTGCAGACATCGGTCAAGGAAAGAAATTGACCCCGGTCGGTGTAATTGGGGATGACCCCGATCGGTGGGGAGAATCTCGGTCGACCATCCCGGTCTTCCGAATCATGCAGCATGGGCCGAAGCCCATCTCCTCCAAATTCTTTCCTAGTGGTGGGCTTAGTAGTGGAATCATATTAATTAGTTAGTTAATTTAAGTTTATGCATTAGATTTTCTATGCAAATTAATTATTCAAATCGTAAGAGTTTGTGGAATTAGGTCAATTAAAGGTTAGATGCCATTGAGATAAAGACATTGTCAAACTTTATGAATTAGAAAGAACGAGTGTTTACCGGTCGATGTTTCCTTTATTGGTCTCGAACCAATTTGTAAGAATAGACGCGAGTCTCGAGCTAAGGACGTCAGGTGAGTTTTTCTAAACTAACCCTTTTTGATGACGAAAGCATGTGAAGTTTATTTCAAACTTTGATTTATTTATGATGGCATGATTTTATTAAATTGTTCAAGTGTGTTATAAATTGTTGATGTTTAAATGTATGCATACATTATTTGTGGGTTACGTGACCTAAGTCGGGGAGTGTGGCCCGCCTACTCGTGCCAGGGAGTGTGGCTCGTTCATGTCGTTGGGGGCGTGTCCCAACATTAAGGCAGCACGAGTTAGACACATCGTCTTTGACGGTCGTGTGGTCCGTAGCGTGTTTTACTTATGTGCCATTATCAAATGTTGTTTTTAATTCTGGGAAGTAATTTATTGTTTATCTGTTTGAGGGAACTCACTAGGTCTATGGTCTAACCCCCGCTCTTTCAAAATTAAAAATCCTTTTCAGGTCGTCGTGATTTAGACAGGGCAACTAAAGGAAAGGAGAAGGCTTAGCGGATCCAGTTAGAAGACCGTCGTCTAGTTATTATTCTATATCACAGTTGTGAATAGGTTGTCTTTGCAAACCTTGGAATATTGTTGTACGCTTGGGACCGCTTTGGCATGGTTTATTATTATTAATATTAAGATTTAACTTGTTATCTTGCTGTCTAAGGTTGGGTTGTTACATTTTATACTATAAAAAAGTAATTATTAATCTATTTCAAAGTCCCAATGTAAAGAAATAAATATTACAACCGGTGAAAACTAATACGATAAAAACTAAAAGTTAATAATTACATAAATAATTGGAGAAGTCGAGTGAAATAACCGGCCGTAAGTGTAAGTGTCTAACGCTAAAAGGTAAATTAATAAATTCAGTTTTAGTTTATTAAATATAATAAACATATAAAATAATTTTAATTAAAAAAATAACGAGTACCTGTCGGTTCTGGTTCTGGGTACCCAGCGGGATCGGGTATCCGGTCCCGGTAGGTACCCAACGGTTAACGGTTCAAAAATGATGAGAACTGGAATCGGAACCAGTCCTGATCGGTTATGTATTTTAGGAACTGAAATCAGAATCAATCATATCGGTTCCGGTTTCGAAATCGGCAGTTCCGGAGCGATTCCGGTTCCAAAGACAAGTATTCGGTTCTGACGCTCTCCCCTAGTGTATGCATCATGTTTTATGTTAGAATCAGGTTAGATTATGGATTAAAGCTATAAAAAGTGTCTTAATGTTAATGTGTGTGAAAGGGAAATTAGTAGGTATGGTCTATATGGATGCATTTAGCAATATATAAGGATGCATTTAGTATATTAGAAAAGGCCAAAGTGCAAGTTTTTATTTATTTATTTAAGTTTTCAAACTATGTTTTAAAAAAGTTAAATTGAAAAGTTTATGGATGGTTTTGAAAGGAAAAGACATCAAAATAGTCACTTATGATAAAAAGAACAATTAAATAAATAGCTATTTTTTCAAAGTGTTTAAAGAAATAGCTGAGAATTTCACTACATTCACTTTTTGTCGAATGTTGTCTGCAACTATTAGGTTTGTTAATCAGATGATGACCAGTGGATTCCGCTAAATTTCACCAAAAAGAAGGTTTTTTGAGATATTTTGAATTATCGTCTTTAACGAGGACTATTGTAACCGCTAGATTAGGTCGATCCTCTGACAAAAAGTGAATTCCGTCAATTGATGATCTTTGATTAATAAAATTATTGGCTATTTCTTTATAAATATCAAATAATTAGCTATTTCTTTAAGCTTCTTATCATAAATAATTATTTTGGTGGATTTATGTTATTTAAAGTTTTAAACTATAAATGAGATAAACAATGACATGATATTCTATGAGTTTGGTTGTATGTCGTCATTAACTAGTGTTGCTACCACCGGGCATGATAATTTTTTTCGGAAATATTCAACTGAGTTAAAATAAAACATAAACCATAGGTTAACAATTAATTAAATATAATTTGTAAACGGTTAAGTTGCATATATTGATAATTGTTGGTTTTTACAAAAACTTTGGGATGCACTAGTACTATTTTTATTTTTATACTATTTAGAACTCAGATAAAATGGCATACAACCATAATATTATTATTTAAAAACTAGGCACATACCTGTCGTGCGATGCAGCGGAATGTAAGTAAATAACGAACAATTAATTTTATTTCCTTATAGACATGTCATCAACAATCAACCATGACCTAAGAATCACAACTTATGAAATCATAAACCCATAAAAATATTCAATAATTAATTTATATTACAATTATTGACGAAAAAATTATAATGATATATTTTATAATAAGAATGAAACGTATTTTACGATTATATATTTTTAATGTGCTAACGGTGGAAAAAAGTAAAACGTATGGATAGAAAACAAATTAGTTCGTAGATATTCATGATATTTAATAGTAAGGTTAAATTAAAAAAATATTCAATATTGTGCTCGTTTTAAAGATATTGATGAGACAATTATAATGATATATTTTGTAAAAAGAAGAAACGTATTGTTTATTCCATTCTTGTTCGTATATGATTATTTATGTTAACATGATAGGTATGTAAAATAGAAAATAAGAAAACAAGAGATATAAAATAAATTAAATAACTAATTGTAAGGGTGATAAACGTAACATTTAATTGAATTACGAAGTGAAACATTGGAAATTTTTTTTTGGCTTTCAAAGGTTTGTAAAAAACTGTATTAGAATTTTTATAATATAGTAGAGATTACCATGATTTATTTATAATAAAAATGAAACGTATTTTTAATATATTTTACGATTATGTATTTTTAATGTGCTAACGCTGAAAAAAAATAAAATGTATGGATATAAAACAATTTAATTCGTAGATATTCACGATATTTAATAGTACGGTTAAATTAAAAAATATTAAATATTGGGCTCGTTTTGAAGGTATTGACGAGACGATTATAATGGTATAATTTGTAAAAAAAGAAACGTATTTTTTCATTGTATTTTTTTCATATACAATTATGTGTGTTAATATGATAAGAGTGTAAAATGAAAAATGAAAAAATAAGGGATATAAAGTAAATTAAATAATTAATTATAAGGGTGGTAAATGTAATATTTTTCCAAAAACCGTTTTTTCTAAAAACTACCTTTTTCAATAACCATAATAGAATTTTAATATATAGTATAGATATAGATATAGATATAGATATAGATAGATATAGGGGAGATGGGAGAACCACACAAAAAAAAATCAAGAACAACGAAAAAATGGTTAATAAATATATCAATGTTGGTGTCAAATTAAATATATTAAGAAAATTGCCTTTTAATTTAATTTGCTCCAGTTTCTATTATCTGTTCGTCGAATTTCGATTAAAGAATGGGGAGATATTTTGATGTCAAATTAAATATAATAAAAAGATTGTTTTTTTTTTTGATGAAATTTATTTTGCTCTAGTTTCTATTGTATTTTTGATTATTTTCTATTAAAAAATAGAGAGCTTTTTTTATTTTTAATAAAATATAGTTACAACCACTTTTTTAGTCATATTCGTTAGATTGTATTAGTCTAACAGTTGGATATGTTATTCAGTTCTTTCTTTTTTAAGAATCTTTCTAGATCTCTTCCTTATATAAAGGTCGGATCAGGATGATACCTAAAAAAAAGAAAAACCGAAAAAACACGAGAAAACGAATAAAAAATATTAGTATGAATGTAAATTATATATATATATATATATATATATATATATAAGATATGTGTTAAAATCATGCAAACAGTTGTGAAATATTTTATTTATAATTTGGGATTTAATTATAATTGAAATACGAGTTTAAATAATGTTGGTAAATTTAAAACCAAATAAAATTATTTAAAATTTTAAATATTTTAAGATCATGTTTACCTGGATCATGTTTCATCATTGTGTTAATTTATTTTTTATTTTTTTTAATCAAAATATATTGAAACTTTAATCAATGATAAAATATTCATTAATTATGAATCCTTTAGGGCTCGAAAGTCGGACCAGTCGTTTTTAACTAGTTTCATCTATCTCATTTCGAATCTTGTTTGTATCTCTAGTTTAAACTTTAACCCAAATTAATAAGTTTATGATTGAACATGTACTATTATAATCAACAGTGGATCCAAATTTTTTGTGGAGCATATACATCTTTAAGGTGGATCAAAGATTTGCAAAGTTATTTGATGTGTTTTTATCCGAATTCTACCATTTTGTGGGATTTTTAAAGTTTTTTATGGTTGATTTTGCAGAACTTTTCCGGTTTTCTGGCTGATTTCAAGGGACTTTTTCGGGGTTTTGGTTAATTTTCTTTATATTTTCTAATATCTTGGAGCATCCTTTAAAGTTTAGCGGGTGCAATTTTCACGACCCAAAAAAACTTGCTAAATTGGGTGAGTTTGTACATTAGACCCCACTCTGGGCTTCATAGGTTCGTCCCTGATTATAACTGGTTTTTAAAAGCATACTTCATAATAAAGAAGTTAATGTACATTATCGTTTACACTAAAAACAATTTTATTCAAAATATGAACATGCATAATGCATTGGTTTGTATGTAGATCCACAAGAAAACTCAAGCCCAAACCTTGCCCCAAACTCAAACTGAAAAAGCCTGGACCTAGCAAGCCTAGGGCCGAGATATGCGAAATTTCTCCCGGAAAACCCCAATCTAAAAATTCTCTATTGGGCGTACATTTACACCCAAAGCCTAACCTATACAAGAAATGTCTTACAAGGCTCAGATCTTGTGCATTTCTAGGTTCGTCCATGTCTCACTTTAACTTCCCTTCATTTTTCTTGTTCTACCTATTTCGTTGAGCAACCACCATCAGAAAACGGTGAAATGGTGTTTGTTATGAAAAGTAAAGGAATATACGCCATGTCGATAGTGTAGCGGTGGCCACATTGCCGGAAAAAACAGAGGATCAACAATCACCATTAGAGAGAGAAGAAGAGGGTGTTTTTGCCGAATATTAAAGAAGGCATGGTTTGTGTGCTAGATCCGAGCAATAGCCATTGAAGAAATGTTGGTGTGGATTTAATTGGACAACGATAAATTGGATCAAGCATGAGACAACACAAAGAATGTAGAGAAGAATACATGCCATGTTGATAGTGCAACGGCCGCTGGAAAACTTTTAGGGTTTTATGAGTTGTCAATTTTTTTATACCAAGTTAGCCTTTATTTTATTTTAGTAAATAACATTAATCATCTTAAACGATTGGTTAATATTGGATCTCACGGTTAGGGTGTTGCTATCCCTACCCCCTCCTCACTCATAAAACCCTCCATACCCCCTCCTACCTCACTCACATACCCCCTATAGAGGGGGTATGGATAGAATTCACCTTCTAAAATTCTACCATGAGCAAATTGTATCAAAATAGAACAAACTTTGATTTCATTATTATTTTGAATAAACAACCTTCAAAACATATCGCTTAAGCGATTACCTAACCAAATTTATTTTCCCAAATATAAACGAAAGCAAAATTTGTTCAATTTTGTTTTTTTCAAAATAAAAAGCTCTGAAAGTTGTTTTTAATTGAAACTGGGTTTTGTTTTTTAATCCGTTCTTCTTTATTAATGTTTTGATTATTGATACTTACCGGGTTTTGATCTTTTTTTTCATCTTTGCTTTCTTCTATTGTGATTACAGTTTCTTCATCTTTTATTTCTTCTATTAGAGTTTCATATCGGCTAGACTTGAACATTTTTTTCTCTATATATGTTGACACTTCTTTTCTTTTCTTAAATGTTCATTTGAAGAGTAATACAAGGGTTTCACATATTTTCACAATCCACATCTTAAAAAAAAATATTACCAAAAAGAAAAGAAAAAATATCTATATGATAAAATCATAAACGTTTATAAGAAAATTTAGAGTAAATTACAGATTGGTATTTGTGGTATTCACTTTCTGTTGGATTTGGTCCTCATCCCAACGTCCGTTTATCCTCCAGTTAATTTTAAGGGCAAATAAGTCATTTAACTATTTATTTTATTTTAAGACTAAATTTGTTATTGAGTAAACTACAATTTTGGTCCCTGTGGTTCAAAAACTGCAATTATCGGCCCATGGTTTGCAAAACGCTTTGAAAGTAGTCCCTCGTCGTTAACTTCCTTAAATTTTTCCGTTAAGTTAGGGGCATTTTCGTCCTTTTCTTTTACAAAGAACAAATTGTACCTTTTGTTTAAACAAAGGGAACAAATTGTAATTTTCTTTAATTTATATGAATATTATATTAATATATATATATATATATATATATCAATTTATGTATATATGCAAATATATACATACGCAGACGAGGTCTTCTCCGGCGAGCCTCGACGAGGTCGTCTTCTCCAGCGAGGTATCTCGATCTCTCTCTTATCTCTCTCTGTATCCCGATCTCTCTCTCTCTCTCTCTCTCTATTTTCGAGAGAACCAATGAATACAAGGCCCCCACCCCCTTGTCATCACCGACGAACACAGGGCCGATTCTCCATCGAACACCCCCCCGGTGAAACTCCGCAAAACCCCCCAGACAATCTTTCTATCTATATATATCTCTCTCCCTCTCGATTGGCAACTGTTTCTATAATAAGATTACCGGGGATGGTACCGGCGCCCTTCATCCTCCCCATCTCACCAACCCCTCTTCGGTCCGTTGTAAATCCCTTCCTTCGTTCTGCTAATTCATTTCATGTGTACAAGAGGTGATCAAGAACGTAATCCACAGGGATGAACAAGAGTCGATGTCGATGAACCCAAAATCGGATACTTTCGTTCGTACTCGTCAAGGAGGAGATTTTCAGATCACGGTGTGGCTATGGAAGAAATCATCGAGAGATCGAGAAACAGTTGCCAATCGAGATAGATATATATATATATATAGAGAGAGAGAGAGAGAGAGATTGCCGGGGGATTATGCGGAGTTTCACCGGGGGGGGGGGGGGTCTGCCAGAGATCGCCGGCGTGAGATTTTTTGAGGGGGTCACTGTGTCTGCATATATATATATAATATATGTATATATATATATATATGAATTAATGTTAATATAATATCAATACAAATTAAAATAAATTACAATTTCGTCCCTAATGTTTTTATGGTTTAAACAAAAATAAGAAAAAACAAAGAAAGATTGCAAAAGGAGAGAAAAAAACATTGTTGGACGAAAATACCCTTGACTCTAACGGACAATTTTAACGGAGTTAACGACGAGGGACGATTTTCAAATCAAAATGCAAACCATGGGCCGATAATTGCGGTTTTTGAACCACAGGGACCAAAATTGTAGTTTACTCTTTGTTATTTTATATTATTTTATTATAACCACCAATGAAATAATGTCACGTAGAATGATAATTAAAAAAACAAAAGCAACTGTTATTCTCCCCACGTGAACCCAATTGCCGTGAGCCATCGTCGACGTCAGTCGGGTGTTTTTCCGGCAGCGAGAACCCAATCGCCGGCGTAACAATCTCCACCCTAACGTTTCCACCACCAAGACACCTTCGCCCACCACTTTTCTCTCACCTGCACCCGGGTCTCTCTCCCCCCAACAACTTCCACCCACTTATCCCTCTCCATAATTACCATGTCTCATCTCTCTCTCTCCCCCCTCCATCGTTTGTGTGTGTGTCACAGAGGAAGAAGAAGTGTGTGTGGGGTAGGCTTGAGTCGGGTTGAGGCTAAATGGAGTTTGGGTTGTGTAACACCCCAAATTTTCTACAAACGGCCGAGAAAACGTTCGGGGAACGTTCGGGAAAACGGTCAAGGAACGGCCAGAGGAACGGTCGGAAAAGCGGTCGAAAAATCCTCGGTACGGTTGGGGCTACATTGCCCGGCGATAGTGCCCAATGGCATAGTCGCAGGGCAAAGTCGCGGGGAGTGTACCATCCTTGGTACATCCCTGGCGATAATGCCATGGGAATAGTCGCATGGCATAGTCGCGAGCGGGTGCAGGGCTTAAAAATTCGATTTTCTAGGGTTTTCTTCATTTGGTCGTATCTTCCTCATTTTAGCTCCAATTTTGGTGATTTTTTCTTCTATGTTCTCGATTTTGAGAGCTTCTTAAGGTTAGATCAAGAGGTTTGAAGTTTGTTGGAGGATCCAAGAGTATTTTATGGTGGTAAGCTCCTCCTCTCTCTCGATTTTAACCTAGGGTTTGGCATATTCTTCATTTTCTCTCCTCTCCCTTCCTTGTTGCTTTAGGTTTGGATCTTTGAAGGTGAAAGAAACACTTTTCAAGTGTTGGATCTAAGAGTTAGAAGGTATTGATCGAAGATTCAAGTTTTCACCAAGAAAACTCAAGTTTGGGGTAAAATCTAGATTTACCTAAATCTAGCAAGGTGAGTTCATGTTGTTTTGTGAAAACTATGTACATGTCAAAATGTGTATTTTAAAATAATAATATGTTTTACTTGATATATATTGAATGTGTAGAATATTTGACGAATTTTCATATTCGGTAAATTTGGATTGATATAAAATGCCTATATTTAGGTTTTTGAAGGTTTTGATGATTAAATCTCAAGAATGTGTTTTTTTGGTGATTTATTGTACAAATGGAGTTTATTTGATGATTAATGCATTTTTGGTGTAATTGGTTTTATAAACCGTTTGGAAAATGCACTTTATTATGTTATGCACTATTTTGGAAATATAAGAGTTTGATTTCATTTGGAAAGTTGAGTATGGAAGTGCTACCTTGGAGGTAGGCAATAGGACCTCCGCCGCTTGAGATAATGCCTTGGAGGTAGTCTTTAAATGTGTCGGGCCTTGAGGTGAAATTCGTGGGAATAGACACTAAGATCAACCGACTCTTGAGGTGAAACTTGTTAAGAAGTTGTAGCGACACTTGGACTTTAAGTCGTGAAGTGTTATGCGATTAACATTCTACGAGTTACATACTTATGTGTTCCCTTCACTTTCAACGGATACGGGTCTCCCCCGTTGTTGTTAAACGTTATTTTTGGATATTGTAATATCTATTCTTTAATATTGTTTGGGTTTTAACGAGTAACCGCATTTTATGACTTTGACTAATTGGAAATTTAAGATTTTGACTTCATTTGAAAAATTGTTTGTTTCAACCAATGATGATTTTTTGAGTTAATCATATCTTTGAGATTTATGTTGGCATAAACGCCGGTTAAATGCGTTTTATTGTTTTGATGACCTTTATTTGATGGTCAATTGAGTTTTCGAGCTATAGACTCAGTTTTGACTTAAAAGAGTATTGGTGACATTAATCCGGTTATTTCACTCTATGATGGGCTTTTGGAACTATATGCATTTACGACATATTTATTTGTTAATTATATAATTTGAGAGCGTTGGACATTCTTTTGGAACTATGTGCATTTGAGGCATATTTATTTGTTAATTACATGTTTTGAGGATGTTGGACATTCTTTTGGAGTTATATAATTTAGACTGTGATGTATTGGATCTATAGGCATGTGAGTCAGTCTTATTTAGATGGTCGAATGTAGACCTGACAAAAACTGACACGACCGCAAACCCGACACGAACTCGACACGAAATAAACGGGTTTGGGTAATGCCTTTCAACCCGTTTAAGTAAACGGGTTGACACGACACGACACGAAAATTAAACGGGTAAGGTCAGGATCAAAAATTTCAACTTGAAAATGACCCGAATAACCCGTTTATATATATATATATATATTTAATGCTTTGGACTTTTAGTGTTTTAAATTTGATTATAATTTTGAACTATAAATTTTGGATTTCTAATGCTTTAATTTGAATTTTGTATTTGTATTTTTTTGTGAATTTTCGATTTTTAATTTTAATTTTATAAATGTTAAACGGGTTAGGCGGGTCGGGTTAGGGTTGGGATTTTCTGACCCGTTTATTAAACGGGTCGGGTTAGGGTTAGACACTTTCAACCCGTTTAACTTTGAACCGGACACGACACGACACGTTTGCCAGGTCTAGTCGAATGGTATTGCGGGGTTGGACTCCGGTACTCATGTTCGTTACCTTAAACTTTTCAAGTAGGCACTAGGAGGGTTGAGTATGGAAGTGTTACCTTGGAGGTAGGCACTAGGACCTCCGTCGCTTGAGGTAATACCTTGGAGTTAGTTCTTAATTGTGTCGGACCTTGAGGTGAAATTCATGGGAATAGACACTAAGGTCACCCG
This sequence comes from Arctium minus, assembly GCA_954870635.1. Classification (NCBI taxonomy): domain Eukaryota; kingdom Viridiplantae; phylum Streptophyta; class Magnoliopsida; order Asterales; family Asteraceae; genus Arctium; species Arctium minus. The sequence continues at coordinate 118,171,899 of OX941083.1, read as the reverse complement.
ACTCTTGGGGTGAAACTTGTTAAGAAGTTATAGGGACACTTAGACTTTAAGTCGTGAAACGTTATGCGATTAACGTTGTACGAGTGACATACTTATGTGTTCCTTTCACTCTCAACGAATACGGGTCTCCCCCGTTGTTGTTAAACGTTATTTTTGGATATTGTGATATCTATGCTTTAATATTGTTTGGGTTTTGGCCAGTAACCGCATTTTATGACTTTGACTTATTGGATCCCCTCCATATATCAATGTTTTGAATAAAGGAATTACTCTCATGTCTTGGTATTTAGATTTTAACCCTATGATATTTCTTGTGAGTATTGAGTTTGGTTCCATGATTATTGGGTGTCTCTATTCAAGTATTTTATCACGAAAATGGGATTTTGGGAAAGATATCACTTTCTATTCTAATTACTTTGCATATTAAGAATTGTGATTTAAATAATACTCTTTCCGTTTTTCCGTTTTATATAATTGATAAACCATTGAACTCACTAGGCGTTAAACCTAACTTTTTTTTATTTGTCGGCATGTGCATCAGGTCCTTGTTGGGGAATGGTACTAGCGACACCGTGAAGAGTTGAGTGCTAATTAGATGTACGATAATTATGTAACTATCGGGTCATGTCATCCACACATTTGGAGATAACAATTGTTTATGAGTTTAGTAACACCGACCTTTATTTAGTCTTTATAGAAGACTTTGTTTATTATTTGTTGAGGTAAATATAGAATTCCATTTGAGGAAATTCAAGTATTGATTTGTAGAAAATGATTTTATCCTTTATTTGATGTATCATTGAAAATTTTAAATTAGTTGCTCTTTCCAAATTTGAGGGTATTACAGGTTGCAAACTTGCAGGTGGGGGTCGCTGGAGTTTAGGTTGCAGACTTGGGTTTGTTCTTAATGTTAAGTTGGAGAAGATGGAGATTTCAACGAGGGAGGGTTTGACTAGTAGTTTGCCTGAAAAGATTGGTTTGTCAACGGTTTGGCGGAGAGATTTGTGATCGCCGGAATGGTTGGGGACGATGGGTTGGAGAAGAAGATGAAATATATTCATAGATGGCCCTCCAAGTTTTAGTTCGTACATTTTGGTCCCATATTTTAATTAGGTTAATTAAAAATGTTAAAATGCAAAGAAAAATAGAAAGACCATTCTGCCCTTAAATTTGATGGATCGGATAGATGCACGTTAGGGAAAATGACCAAATCTAACAGAAAGTGCATACCATAGGGACCAAATTCATAATAAATGAAGTATAAGGACGATTTTCGTAAAAATCAACATACCATAGGGACCAAATCTGTAATTTACTCGAAAATTTATTTATAATATATCTATACTTTTATAAGAGTGAATTACACATTTGGTCCCACGTGAATGGCTGTTTTTTGGTTTTCGTCCCTCAAAAGGTAAAAGTACACTAGTGGTCCAAAAATCGTGTTTTCACCCCAAATCCGTCCCCCTCACTAAGATCGTCCAAAATAGTGCCGTTAGGAGTGCCATGTGCCCCTCACATGAGAGGAAAATGTGTTATTTTACCTCATTTTCTTTAGAAAAATAAAATAAAGACAAAGATAAACTTAATATTATATTATAAATAAAAATAAGAAATAATATTTATCCATTAGGGTTTGCTAAGCTACCAATTTATTCCTTCATAAGTGACATGCATCATTTATCATCTTCATCAGTGATTTGCATCCTTTTCCAAACTGTTGGGAAATACAGAAAATATACAAGTAAAGTTAATACTGCTAGAAGAACTTGGTTACTACTTCTGAGATTAATGTTGCTGAGTGAAGTTAATACTGCTGATCAAGATTACTATTGCTAAGCAATTTTAGTACTGCTAGTAGTTAGTACTGCTGAACATTAATACTGCTCAAAGTATTAATACTGCTGAAGACTTAGTGCTGCTTATGAGATAATCAAGATTCATGCAGATCAAGTCTGAAGATTATGGAAAGCTTGGAGATAAAGATGGAAGATTATTTTAAAGATCTTTTATTATTTGTAATTATCTCTTATCTTCAATATATATAGAATAGTTTGTAATTGATAGAAAATAACTTAGAGAATTCTGAATTTTTGTTTTGATAGAGAGAATCAACCTCAAGGTTTGTAATCCTAATTCTAAAGAAGTAGAATTCGTATTGGTGAGCCTGTTCATCAATATTGAGGTTGAGTGTTGAATCTTGTAACTTTATAATCATTCAATAAAGTTTACAAGTTGTTCTTCTGATTCACTGTTTTCATAGATTATTGAATATTGTTTCTGAGTGTTTATTCTTGTTAAGAATTAAGATCCTCACAAGTGGTATCAGAGCAAGTATTCTCAGAAACCTTATTCATCATGGAAAACACAGCTGAATCAAACAGTACTCTGGTTTCAAAGGTTCCAATGCTCAGACCCAATGAATTTGACATGTGGAAGATTAGAATCAAGCAATACATTCTCCTCACAGATTACTCTATGTGGGACATCATTGAGAATGACCCATCTGATGCAGGAAAGATTGGTGAAGATGGAAAAAGAACTCCACCAAAGACTGATGCAGAAAGAAAGACAAGGCAGACAGAGATGAAAGCCTTGAGCACACTGCTCTTGGCCATTCCCAATGAATATCAACACCAATTCTGTAATTGCACTGATGCACAGATGCTCTGGAATGCTCTAGAGAAGAGATTCTCTGGTACCAAAAGTACCAAGAGAAATCAAGGCAATCTTGAAGTAACAGTATGAAAACTTTATGTCAACTAAGAATGAGTCCATGACTCAAACTTTTGACAGGTTTAACAAACTGATTGGTGAACTAGCTACTATGGGAGTACAGATTGATCAAGATGATGTAAACAGAAAGTTCTTAAGGTCCCTTGGAGATGAATGGACCATGTACACTGTTTCATTCAGACAGAATGATCAGTTGGAAGAGAAAGAACTTGATGATTTGTACAATGATCTTAGAGTGTTTGAAGCTGAGGTGGAGGCAAAGAAGAAGCCTTCTGGATATATTCATAATGCTGCACTCCTATCAGCATCAATTGATTCTACTGCTAATCCTGAATCAGTTAATGCTGCTAGTGGAGCAAATCAAGAAAAAGGCACTGATTCTGTGTTTGAAGCCTTTCTTGCCAGCCATGGAAATTCCTCCTTAATTAATGATGATTTGGAACAACTTCATCCTGATGATCTGGAAGAGATGGATATTAAATGGCAGATGGCCATGCTTTCCATGAGGGTGAAAAAGTTCATAAAGAGGACTGGGAGGAACAACTTCTCCCAAAGAAGAGAAGATAGAGCTGGGTTTGATAAATCAAAGGTGGAGTGCTACAAATGCCATTTGAAGGGACACTTTGCCAGGGAATGCAGAAGTGGAGTGTCTCACAACAACAACCACCAACAAGCACAGTCTGGAAACCTCAACCATAACAGAAACTCTGCTCAAGCTCTTGTTTCTCAACAAGGAATGGGGTTTGACTGGAGTGATCAAGCAGAAGAGGCTATCCAAAATCAAGCACTTATGGTTGAAGTATCTGATCTCCCATCTGAGGTAAGTTCTAATCTCTGTTCTAAAACTTGCATAGACACTGTTAAAAGGTACAGGGATCACAACAGAAGATGAGTGATGACCTTAAGAGATTAGAAAAGGATATAAAGGACTATGTGAGAATTGTTGAGAGGTTTGAGGAACAGATTAAAGGTTTTCAAGCCAATGAACTCCAACACTCATATGACACCAATTACTGGAAGTGGGAGAAAAAGGATCTAGAACTTAAACTGACCAAATCTAAAGAGGAGAGTGAAAAGCTGAGAGAGGAGCTAACCAAGGTTAAGCTTGATGTAGAAAAGTTTTCCAATGCTTCTAAAGCAATGGACTCTTTACTACAAACTCAGATTCATGATAAGCTGAGAAGAGGAATTGGGTATAATGCCACACCACCACCATATAACAACAATTACATTCCTCCTACCTCAGACTTGCTAGAAACCAAAGATAGGAAGGACTTGCCTGAGGGAGCCACTGAGATAGATCCCTTAGATGAGGTAGTTGTGGAGGATAAGACTGAGAAAGAGGTTGGTAAGAGTAAGGAGAACAAAGTGAGTGGTGAGATTCTTCTAGAGAATAACATTATCACCAATGAGGACTGTGGAAGGGCTTGGATCAAATCCAAGGACATAGAGAAGACAGAGGGAAAGTTTGGTAAGGTCCATTACAAACAGACCACAGTTGAGAATCCAGGTCCTTGCAAACAGTGTGCATGCAAGAAGAATGAGCCCCAAAAACATGATAAAAAGAGGGGAAATCAAAGAAACTGGAATAATCAAAGAAACTGGAATAATAAGTGGGCACAGAAACAAGGGGTTGATCTGAGTAAAATCAATAGACCAAAACCTTGTTTTATCTGTGGCAAATTGAATCATCTTGACAAATACTGTTATTTCAATCCTATAAACCGAAGGATGAACTTTCAAAGACCTATGCAAAAACCCTTGGGTTATAGGAAGATTGAAAAGAACCATGTGGCTAAGAAAACTGTTAAATCTAAAAGTCACATGAAGAAAAAGTCTGTTAAAGAAAGTGTCAATATGTGGGTTCCTAAAAGCACTAAAACTGTTAGTACTGCTACCACAAATAGTGCTGCTGACAATGATAGTGCTGCTAGAAGTAATACTACTGCTAACAATGTTAGTGTTGCTGACATTGTTAGTACTTTTTCAAAAGTTAATACTGCTAACTCTGTTAGTGCTGCTAACAAGGTTAGTACTGCTAAACTTGTTAGTACTGCTAAACCTGTTAGTACTGCTAACTCTGTTAGTGCTTCTAAGGTTAGTACTGCTTCTAGTGTTTGTGCTGCTAAGCCAATCATATTGACAAAGTACTCTAATAAAGAGTGCTCTGAGTTTAAAAACCTCATCAAAAAGGAATGTAAACACTTTGATGAGAAAGGGAGACCCAAGACCACTTTGGCTTGGGTCCCCAATCAATACTAATTGTTTAATCTTATGTGCAGGGCAACCAGCAGCTCAAGGGGAAGAGTATCTGGCATGTTGATAGTGGTTGCTCAAGGCACATGACAGGGAACATGTCATGCCTCAAGAATTTCAAGAAAATTGATGGTGGTCATGTTTCCTTTGGTAATACGCCAGATGGAGGTAAGATAAGTGGTAAGGGGGATGTAACCAAAGGTAAAATGACCTTTGAAGATGTATTCTATGTTGAGCAGTTAAGGTACAACCTGTTAAGTGTATCACAGGTTTGTGACAAATAACATAGTATATTATTTACAGATTCTGAATGCATTATCCTTGCTCCTGGATTCAAGGTAGTTGATGAAAAGATGATACTACTAAGAACTCCCAGAAAGGATAATGTATATTGCTTAGATATGGAAAGTGTTTCAACTGATTCATCCCTAAATTGTCTTGTTTCAAAAGCTTCTTTGAATGAATCATCACTTTGGCACAGAAAGATGTGTCACATGAACTTTAAAACAATGAATAAACTTGTTAAAAACAACCTTGTAAGAGGTTTACCTTCCAAAGTCTTTTCATGTGATGATCATTGTGTTGCCTGTCTCAAAGGCAAACAACACAAAACTTCTCATAAGTCCAAAGAGTTGAACACAATCTCTAATTCTCTTCAGTTGTTGCATATGGATCTGTTTGGTCCTACAAATGTTATGAGTATTGGTAAGAAATCATTCTGCCTAGTTATTGTTGATGATTACTCTAGATTTACTTGGGTATATTTTCTAAGGACTAAGGATGAGACAAGTGGACTGATCAAATCATTTATTCTAAGAATTGAAAACCAAATAATCAAAAGGTAAAAGTCATTAGGTCAGACAATGGTACTGAATTTAAAAATCATGACCTAAACACCTTTTGTGAGGAAAAAGGAATTGAGAGGCAATACAGTGCTCCTAGGACTCCACAAAAAAATGGTGTTGCTGAGAGAAGGAATATGACACTGATTGAAGCTGCTAGATCTCTGTTGGCTGATTCAAATCTACCAATTACTTTCTGGGCTGAAGCAGTTAATACTGCTTGCTATGTCCAAAACAGAATTCCATTAGTCAAGCCTAAAAATAAGACACCATATGAGCTTTTAAATAACAGAAAACCTTTTATAGGATTTTTCAAACCTTTTGGGTGTCCTTGTACCATTCTCAATACCAAAACTCACTTAGGAAAGTTTGTTAGCAAGGCTGATGATGGTTTTCTTGTTGGTTACTCATCTCAGAGTAAGGCTTACAAAGTTTTTAATACTTCTTCTAGAGTAATTGAGGAAAGTAACAATGTCAAGTGCAATGAGAACACACCAAATCCTATTGGATCTGGTCCTCAGTGGTTATTTGACATTGATTCACTAACTAACTCTTTGGGTTTTAGTAGTGATTATCATGCAGGTTCAGGAAGTGGAGGATCAGGGGATGAACAAGTACAAGTACAAGACATTAGTCCTCAATTTGTGATCTTTCCCATACCTACAATAGAGCCTGTTGATGTCTGTGCAAAAGAGACAATGACTGAACCAATTCAGAGTGAAGAAGAAGGAAGAGATGAGGAGAATCAAGTGCATGAAGAGCCAGAAGCAGCTGATGAGATCCCCTCAGCTGATTTAAATGATTCCAATCTGGATGTGGGAATCAATGAAGAACCTAGTCATCAGACTAGAACTCAAAAGAATCATCCTCCAGAGTTGGTCATAGGAGACATCTCTTCTCCTATGATAACAAGGAATCAAAGCAGACTTCAAGAACTGCAGGATCAACAACACACAATACTCTCATGCTTTCTATCTCAAATTGAGCCTAAGAAGGTTTTTGAGGCAATGAAAGATTCCAGTTGGATAGAAGCTATGCAAGAAGAGTTACTGCAGTTCAAATTACAAGAAGTTTGGGACTTGGTGGACCTTCCAAAAGGTCATAGAGCTATAGGCACCAAGTGGATTTTCAGGAACAAAAAGGATGAGAGAGGCATTGTGATAAGAAACAAAGCAAGGTTGGTGGCACAAGGGTACACTCAAGAAGAAGGCATTGACTATGAAGAAGTATTTGCTCCAGTGGCAAGGGTAGAAGCAATTAGGCTATTTATAGCCTATGCCTCATACATGAAGTTCAAGGTATACCAAATGGATGTGAAGAGTGCCTTTCTGTATGGTACAATTGATGAAGAAGTATATGTCTGTCAGTGTAACATCCCGCCTGCCTCGACAACAATATTGTCCGCTTTGCCCCTGGATTTAACCAACGTGTAGCGCACGGATTTGTTTCTGGCGACCTGGTGAGAAACTTCCCAGGGGGTCACCCATCCTGGGACTACTCCCACCCAAGCACGCTTAACCTCAGAGTTCCCAGAACCTGACGTGCTTGTGGCCCCAAAACGCGTTGTTGTTAGGAAGGCCAAGATATTACTTATAACACCCAGCATCACTCCTGTCCACGGCCGATATGGGATATGCCTAAGGTGTTACAAACACCCCCCCTTGGGACTCATCGTCCTCGATGAGGTTTGCCCCATATCCCGAACGGCACAGGAGTGGCTCTGATACCATCTGTAACATCCCGCCTGCCTCGACAACAATATTGTCCGCTTTGCCCCTGGATTTAACCAACGTGTAGCGCACGGATTTGTTTCTGGCGACCTGGTGAGAAACTTCCCAGGGGGTCACCCATCCTGGGACTACTACCACCCAAGCACGCTTAACCTCAGAGTTCCCAGAACCTGACGTGCTTGTGGCCCCAAAACGCGTTGTTGTTAGGAAGGCCAAGATATTACTTATAACACCCAGCATCACTCATGTCCACGGCCGATATGGGATATGCCTAAGGTGTTACAGTCAGCCTCCTGGATTTGAAAATCCATCATATCCAGACAGAGTATACAAACTGAAGAAAGCACTTTATGGTCTGCATCAAGCCCCAAGAGCATGGTATGATACTTTGTCTACCTACCTCTTGGAGAATGGGTTTGAAAGAGGAATAATTGACAAGACCCTCTTCATTAAAAGAAGTAAGAAGGACATCCTATTGGTTCAGATTTATGTGGATGATATCATCTTTGGATCCACAAAAGATCAGATGTGTAGAGACTTTGAAAAGTTGATGCACAAGAGCTTTAAAATGAGTTCAATGGGTGAACTTACTTTCTTCCTTGGGCTTCAAGTGAAACAGAAGAAATATGGGATCTTCATAAGCCAATCAAAATATGTGAAAGACATCCTGGAAAAATATGGATTAACAGACTCAAAGCCAGCAAGCACACCTATGGAGACTCATAAACAGATCACTGCTGATCTTGAGGGGGAGGATGTTGATGTCCATCTATATAGATCAATGATTGGATCTCTCATGTATCTCACAGTCTCAAGACCAGATATCATGTTTCCAGTGTGTTTGTGTGCCAGATTCCAAGTCAAGCCAAAGCAATCACATCTGCAAGCTGTTAAAAGGATTTTCAGATATTTAAGAGGGCAACCTAGATTAGGTCTTTGGTATCCTTATGAATCAAACTTTGACTTGATTGCTTATTCAGATAGTGACTTGGGAGGTGCTAACATGGACAGAAAGTCTACTTCAGGTGGATGTCAACTTTTGGGTGCAAGACTAGTATCTTGGCAGTGTAAGAAGCAAACCACAGTGTCCTTATCAACAACAGAAGCTGAGTATATTGCTGCTGCAAGTTGCTGCTCTCAGGTTATATGGATTCAAAATCAGATGTTGGACTATGGGGTAACCTTTCTTCTCACTCCAATCTTCATTGACAATAGCAGTGCTATAAGCATTGTTAACAATCCAGTCAAGCACTCCAAAATAAAGCACATTGAGATCAGGTATCACTTTATCAGAGATTGTAATGAAAAGAAGCTAATTCAAGTTGCTAAAGTTCATACTGACAACCAGTTTGCTGATCTATTCACAAAAGCTTTTGATGTGGGTAGATTCACATTGTTGGTCACAAGTGTGGGCATGATCAACTCTGAATGAGTTCATGTTTTTAAAAAGTGGTTTCATACCTGTTATTGGTTTATCCTTTGGTGCTACTAACATCTTTCTCAGGAAGTTATTACCTTGCTCAGAGTACCTTAAGCTTCAAAAAGTGTAAGTATGGTTACTGCTGCCAGTGCAATTTTAATACTGCCAGTGCACAGTTAATACTGCTAGTTAGTTAATATTTCTAGTGGTTAATACTGCTCTCAGTTAATACTGCTAGTTAAGTTAATACTGCTAGTGGTTAATACTGCTCTCAGTTAATACTGCTAGTTAAGTTAATACTGCTAGTGGTTAATACTGCTCTCAGTTAATACTGCTAGTTAAGTTAATACTGCTAGTGGTTAATACTGCTCTCAGTTAATACTGCTAATTAAGTTAATACTGCTAGTGGTTAATACTGCTCTCAGTTAATACTGCTAGGAGTTAATACTGCTTATGTCTCGAATCGTATAAATACCCTTTTAGCCCGCCCAAAAGTTCATAACGACTCTTTGCTTTCTATTCATCTGCTCTCTAACCCTTTTCTCTCAAGCACCAAGTGTTGCAGTCCAGAATACTCAAGCACAATGGCATCCATGGCATTCATTGATGAGCACAACGAGATTTCGATGCTACATAAGCCAAAACAAGCTGTTGGATTCCACCAGATTGAGGATTTTCTCAAGTACAACCACATTGCCCATGCTCTCACTGTGTCACCAACAATATACATAGAGCATCAAAGACAGTTCTGGGCGAATGCCACCATAGTCACAGAGAATGGTGTGCAGATAATCAAGACTAGGGTGTGTGACAAATCCTTGTCAGTCTCTGAAGAAGTGATACGCATCTGTCTACGTCTAGACGATGCTGCAGGTATTACTTCTATTCCAAATGAGGAATTGTTCTCAAATCTTTCAAGAATGGGGTATGGACCCCAATTAGGTGGTTTCAAATTTTCGAAAGCCAAATTTTATACCCAATGGCGTTTTCTTGTTCATACCCTGATGCATTGCATTTCCAAAAAGACTACTGGATGGAGTGAGTTTAGCAGTACCATTGCTTATGCTTTGGTCTGCTTGGCCACTGCCAGAAAGTACAATTTCTCTAGAATGATTTTCAGTGATCTTGTATCAAACTTGGGAAGAAAAAAGAGTTTTTATATGTACCCCAGGTTTGTACAGGAAGTTATAACTCATGAATTGACGGATATGCCTCACTTTGATGAGGTATATGTACCAAAAATTCCCAAAGGTAAGGTCTTTTCAAACATGAAAAGATCTCCATTGGACTCGGAAGGAGTTGACACCCCATTGTTCTCTACAATGATGGTGGTGTCCCACAATGAAGAAGGTATGGCAGCAGGGTCAAGGCCCTCATTAGACCATCCCACTGCTAGCCAATCCCAACCTTCACCCTCAATATCAATCCCTCAGTCTCTTGTACAAAAGCCAACTTCTCCAATAACCCAAACTTACATAAGGAAAAAGGTAAAGAAGGTTCCTTCCCTTCTTGTACCTTCACCCACTGAGCCTTTAAGCCCTCTAATGAAGAATTCTCCATTAGAGAATATCTACAGGGAAACCACAGGGGTGTCTCCCAACCCCATGGAGGTGCTCACTGAGGAGATGTTTGAGCATATGGGTGCTAAGGCTGCCACTACTCCTGCTAACACAGAGGAGGTCAGTGGTAACATAAATAAGACCTTCCCCATGGCAACTTTGGGTGAGCAATCATCCAAAGGTCCCAGGTGCCAAGAAACCACGGGGGTAGAAGGTTCTTCTGCTAGGCAGAAGACCTCTACTATAAAAAGATCCCATGATCCTTCAAAAGAGGGTAACACTTCTGAAGAAGGTGAGGACAGATATAACTACTATGAATTGATGGAAACAATGGGAAACATAAACATGGATGTGATCAAGCAGGGGAAAGAAATAGAAGAGCTGAAACTGATAGTTCTGTCTCAACAAGAACAGATTGTCAACTTGAAGCAAATGGTGAAGAAATTGATTCTGCAAAAGAAGAAGAAACAGTTTGTGCTAAGAAGGAGGAAACCAGTGACTGATGCTCCCAAAAAGGGGGAGTCAGAAGCTGATGTCAACATGGAAGATGTCAAAGAAAAGGGGGAGCAAGAAAAAGTTGATTTTGAGGTGGAGCAACAAGCTGTGGAAACTGAGTCTGTACAAGAAGCACAAAAAGAGAAAGCAACATTAACAGAACAAGAAGCAGTAACAGTTAATGCTGCTGGGTCAAGCCAAGCAGCAGAAACTATTAATACTGCTGAACTGAAAGAAGCAGCAGAAATAGTGCAAGAAGTTCTGACAGATCTTGAGATTGCAGAAACCTTAATCAAAGCCAAGCATGATACTCCCAAGGTCATCTCAAAGGCCAAAGGAGTTGTCATCAAAGAACAAGGTGAAGTGATCAAGAAAGATAGTGTAGAGAAAAAGGTGAGCAAAGACAAAGGCAAAGCTAAAATGGTGGAATCTGATCAACCAATCAAAAAGCAAAGGTTGGTTGAGTTAGATGAAGCTTTGGCCAAGAAGATGCAGACTGATATTGAACAAGAAGAAAGGGTTCAGGTTGAAAAGGACAGAGAAATGGCTAAGGCTCTAGCTGCTGAACTGAATGAAGCTTATCAACAAAGCCTGACAACTGAAATTGCACAGAAGAAAGCTGCAAATCTGAAGAAATCTGTGGTGATCAAAACAGCTACAAAGAAGAGACAACCCTCAAAGACATTCTTAGGTACCCAAGAGAGAAACAAGATGATTACATTTCTCAAGGGTGCTGTAGGAGTCAGAAAGGAGATGTTCTCTAAGATGTCTTTTGAGAAGATTAAAGAGCTATATGATTCAGAGATGCTAAAGCTTCAAGGGAATGAAACTGCAAGGGTGGAGATGGAAAACAGAATGAAAGAAAGCAATGATTTTATGATAGAAAAACCTTTTCTAGATGAGCAAGAAACACCACCAAAGAAAGAAGCCACTCTTGGTGAAAGTCTAAGGACTTTAAAAAGAACCAAGATGATGGCAAGAAGAAAGTCAACTAAGAAGCCTAGAATAGCTGAAGGAGAAGCTGAGAAGGTTGCTGAAGAAGAAGGGGCACCTAAGTCATCTGAACAGAATGAACCAGCAAGAACTGATGATGTAAATCTATACATGGTAGTGATGGACAAAGTGCCTGAACCAATTTCAGCAGAACCTGTTGGTGTGAAGCCTCCTGAGGTCATTCTATGGGACACAATGAAGGTTGATGGCAAGGAATACATAAGGCTCAAGAGGAAAGATGAGAAGTATGAGGTGTTCAATACTTGGGCAAAGATTGTCAGAACATGCTCCAGGTCAGATCTTGAAGAAATGTTTGACATAGGAATGAAGTTGTATGCAGAGCAACTGAAAGCTCCAGAGATTTCAATTACAAAATTAGTGATGGAGTATCTGTGTATGATGTTCAAACCTGAAGAAGTGGAGCATGGGATCAGAAATGTGTTCAAAACTGTCAACAATTGGACTCTATATGAAACTAGTGGAGTATATGCACTAACTATGGACTTAAATCACATAGAGTACTTCCTAGTGGATAGAGTGTACAATCACAGCAGAATGAAGCTTCATGCAATGTTGAAAAAGAAGCTAGGATGTGTTCCAAATTCAGAGATGGCTAAGTATTTGATTCAAATAACAATCAATCAGAGTTTGGGGTTGGATGCAAATACTGGTGTATGAGCCATGAAGTTTTGGGAGCATCTAAGAAGATCATTTGAAGAACTTGACTTCTTTTCCTAAAAGTCAAGTTAGGGGGAGATTATTGGGAAATACAGAAATATACAAGTACAGTTAATACTGCTGTAACACCCGTGATTTTCGATAAGTTTTACTTTTGGATTATCGAGGATTGAATCACGCGAGAAACGGGAATTTTGGGGCCATCGCGAGTTGTGACGCGACTTGGGGTCGCGACACAAGTCGCGAAACTCACTGGATGTGATTCTCAGGGAAACGAGCGACTTATGCCGCGAGTGGAGGTCGCGGCATAACCCGCGTAATTGCCTGGTGAGATTAAAACCGATTTTTCAGCCACCAAACCTCATTCTCTTAACCCAAACCCTAAAACCTTCTTCCCTTTTCTCTCCCAAACCCAAATGTCGAACCATAACCCATTTTGAAGGGTTTTCTCCTTAAACCAAATGATTCTCCATCATCTAGCTTGTGAGATCTTGAACCACAAAACCACCATCTGCATCTTCTTCATCAAGTTCGGTTGGGAGCTCGGGTTGAAGAGTTGGATTGGGTGTTCTTGGAAGGTCTCGTCATCTCTAGTGGTAAGCCTTCTTGAAATAATGTTATAAATGCTCCATTGATGGTTTCTTAGTGTTTGGTATCTCAAATAGGGTTTTGAGCTTGTTTAGGGATTTTGGTATGTGATGTTTGAGGAATGTTTCTAAATGTTTAGTTATGGGTATTTATGGTTGGAAACGTATGGATCTAGGTTTTGGAGGTTCTCGGCTTGAGGATTCAAGTGGCCTTCAAAAGAGCTCGTTGGGGAAAATCTAGATTTAGCCTAAATCTAGCAAGGTGAGTTCAAGTTGATTTGTGAAAACGTTGTACATGCCAAAATGTCTATTTTAAAGTGTTTATGTGTTCTACATGAAATTATCAAATGTTGGGATATTTGCTAATCTTTGGTTATTTGAGGCATTTAACTTTACAAACTTTGTATAATACCCACATTTGGGATTTTTGGGCATTTTGATAAATGTGTTACAAACGACTGTGTTTTGAGGTCTTATTGCATAAATAGATCTTTAGTCAAAGAAATACACTTTTAAATGTTTGTCGAGTCTTATGCATCGTCATGAAATGGAGTGTTTTATAAAGTATCACTTGCACATCTGTGTGAGGTAACTTGAAAGAATGTTTATAGTCTCATTTTATGATTTTCGTTCTTATCAGCAGTTAAATTTGGAAAACGCATATTTTGTGTTATGAGTTCATTTGGAAAATGGATTGTCTCAACTAATGTTGAGTTTTGAACTAATCTCACTTTTGGTCGTGATGTTTGCATATCCGTTGGGTGAGTGCGTTTTATCGTGTTTTTATTCCATTTATTAATGAGTCAATGGGTTGCTAAGTCTGCGGCTTGGCATTGTTATTTTGATGAGGTTTTTGGACAATAGTCCAATTTTGGTAGCTCGACTTCGAGGCTTGTTGGGCCTTATGTGTATTATTTGGCTTATTTGACGCATTGGGAGTCATGATCCCGTATTTGGTTTATTATTGTCCGGCGTTGGGACGATTAGTTTTCCACGTCGAGGCACGTTAGGCACCGGATGTGGGTGTAAGACCTTCGTGCTGCACGTTAAGGTACCAGATGTGGGTATAAGTCCTTCGTGCTCAAGTATTACGATATTGGATGAGGAGCTCGACCTAGCAACCCTTCGGGGTTGAACTTGAGTTCCGTGGGTGTATGTTTAAAGCCACTGAGCCTGACATCCCTTGCGTGTACTTTTGTTTATATGACTAGTCATAACAACATAAAATGGGCTTACTTTGTGGACCGTCACATTTTATGGAATCGGGAATCCCCCGTCACCGAAAGGTGTTGTTTTTGGGTATTGAGTTTTATTATCCAAGTTTTCGGTGACGTTTTGTATATTTGGGTTTTACCCTTGATTTATGGGTTGAGTATTATGCCCCACCCGTGTTTGGGTGTTTTGAAATATAAGGTTTAACCGTACTTTCTTAAATGGAGAGTTCAAGTTATATTTACGCTTTGAGTGAGTTTTGGGTTAAAGCTAATTTATGAAGGGGCGGTTTACATTGGTATCATCATTTTGTAGTAGTTTGATTTGAAAAATGTCCAAGTTGGTGTTCTCCGTCTAAAATGCATATCATTGGAAAACGAGTCGTTTGCATATTCAAAGCATACCTTTTGAAAGATTATGAATTGAACTGCATTATCCATTTTCACAGACATCTTATTATATGTTGAAAACTCTTGAGCTCACTAGGCGTTAAGCCTAACCTTTTTATTTGTCGGCATGTGCATCAGGTTCCAGTTGGGAGTTGGGTTCTAGCAGTTCTATGAAGCGTAGAGCCTTAGCTAGACACTAAAGTAAGTAATTGGTGAAGTCTTCCGCAATTTGGAGATAGTGATTATCTTTGGGTTTTAGTAGCACCCGTCCTTATTATAAACCGTATGTATAGATTGAATGTTTGTGTATTGAAGTTGAATCTAAATTGTGGTTGTCGATGATTCAATGATTGATGTATTTAGAAAATTTTAAATAAGTTGCTATTTCCAGATTTTAGGGTGTTACAACTGCTAGAAGAACTTGGTTACTACTTCTGAGATTAATGTTGCTGAGTGAAGTTAATACTGCTGATCAAGATTACTACTGCTAAGCAATTTTAGTACTGCTAGTAGTTAGTACTGCTGAACATTAATACTGCTCAAAGTATTAATACTGCTGAAGACTTAGTGTTGCTTATGAGATAATCAAGATTCGTGCAGATTAAGTCTGAAGATTATGGAAAGCTTGGAGATAAAGATGGAAGATTATTTTGAAGATCTTTTATTATTTGTAATTATCTCTTATCTTCAGTATATATAGAATAGTTTGTAATTGATAGAAAATAACTTAGAGAATTCTGAAATTTTGTTTTGATAGAGAGAATCAACCTCAAGGTTTGTAATCCTAATTCTAGAGAAGTAGAATTCGTATTGGAGAGTCTGTTCATCAATATTGAGGTTGAGTGTTGAATCTTGTAACTTTATAATCATTCAATAAAGTTTACAAGTTGTTCTTCTGATTCACTGTTTTCATAGATTATTGAATATTAAAGTGTTATTCCGCAAACTCCTTTAATATTGTTTCTGAGTGTTTATTCTTGTTAAGAATTAAGATCCTCACACAAACCTATATGGAGATATCTATATCCTTCTCCTCTGTTCATTTCTCTCACCCTTCTATTTCTACTCTCATTTCTAAACGGTTTTGATTTTTTTTTTTTGCTTTTAGATTCGATATCAGAAACGATTCTCGAGTATGGTGGTGGTTCCAAATGGGTTTGGTGTTCATTGAGAGAGAGAGAGAGAGAGAGAGAGAGAGAGAAGATCCAGGTGAGCTTATTTTTTCGGTTTTAGATGCGATTTAGCAAGGATTCCAGGGGTGGTGGTGGTTCCAGATGAGATCAAGATGGGTATGGTTTTCATCGAGCGCGTGCGCGCGAGAGAGAGACAGGTTTGCCCTTTAGTTTCCAAGGCTGGTTCGAAGCAAATCAAGATCCAAGTCTGTTAAACAACTTCAAGATCTAAACATAGCATATCCGTTCGTTATTCAAGATCTGAACATACCCTCCCCTCTTATGAACACCTTCAAGATCTGAACCACCTAAGAGACGATGACCAGATCCATATATGAACCCATCTGAAGCAACCGTGTTGTTGCTTTCTTCCAGACATCAAGATTTGAAGTTGTGTTTTCTCCTTCTTTTGATTTTAGAGATATGATATACAGTTTTGATTTTCTATGTATCACAAATCTAATATATGGATCTGATCCTTTTTATGAATCTGAAATGTTTTGGATTTGAATCTAATCTATCTAATTTAAGTTTGGATATTTTTGTAATAAATGTTTGAACTTTATGGGTTTAGTATTTAATGAAGGAATTTAGGGTTCTTGATCTGTGGAAGTAATAGTTTGGGAGGAAGATGATAGGTGAAAAGACCAAATTGCCCCTCACGTGAGGGGCACATGATGAATTTAACCGAGCCTAGACTAACGGTGTTAGTGAGAGGGACGGATTTAGGCTAAAAAACATGGTTTTAAGACCACCAGTGTACTTTTACCTTTTGAAGGATGAAAACCAGAAGTAAAATTCACTTTTTTATATTTACATTAATGTGAGCATTTTACGTATATAATTTATTAATATATTGTTTACAGAAATTTAAGGGAAATTGGCTGAAATAGCCATATTACAAAGGCAATTGCATCTCCTAGCCATTTCTTTCCCTGATTGACCAAAATAGACTAGGTCTGCCAGGTCCGCTACCATGCAGAAAAAAATATAAAAAAAGATAGGTGGGTCTTAAATAAAGCAATTAATAAACTGAATAAACAGGGCGGAGTTGTCGTCGAGTTAGATCGTAACACGTGTCGATCCGTTGCGGACCTGTCTTGAACTGACAATTTTTTTTGTCTTTTTCTACATAGTAGCGGACCTGCAGGTCCGCCATTGCGGGAAATTTAAGGGAAATTTTTCTACAGAAATTTAAAGGAAATTGGCTGAAATAGCCATATTACAAAGGCAATTGCATCTCCTAGCCATTTCTTTCCCCGATTGACCAAAATAGACCTAGGTCCGCAATGGCGGACCTGCAGGTCCGCTACCATGCAGAAAAAAATATAAAAAAAGGTAGGTGGGTCTTAAATAAAGCAATTAATAAACTGAATAAACAGCAGGTCCGCAATGGCGGACCTGCAGGGCAATGACGGAGCTGTCGTCGAGTGAGATCGTGACACGTGTCGACCCGTTGCGGACCTGTCTTGAACCGACAATTTTTTTTGTCTTTTTCTGCATAGTAGCGGACCTGCATGCGGACCTAGGTCTATTTTGGTCAATCATTGAGAGAAATGACTAGGAGATGCAATTGCCTTTATAATATGACTATTTCAGCCAATTTCCTGAAATTCAATCACTTATTTCGTGGTTCCATGATTGATCTCAACAACCC
Organism: Arctium minus; assembly: GCA_954870635.1. NCBI lineage: Eukaryota > Viridiplantae > Streptophyta > Magnoliopsida > Asterales > Asteraceae > Arctium > Arctium minus. The sequence goes on along the minus strand of OX941083.1, from coordinate 118,154,173 downwards.
CAAAAGGGAAAGAAAAAAGGATACGTGGAATTGTTTCTTAATAAACGACAAGGTTGGTAACTTCGATAATGTCTACCTAAATTTTATTAGAGGTGTCTTTATATGATGAGAAAATGACGCTAATTTTTATAAATGTGTAGAAATATATAAGTTATTATTTGATATCTAAAAATAATGTTAGAGCATTTCCAACAACTTCCTCAAAATTTCTCTAAAATAGAGAACCAAAAGTCAAAATCTCAAAAAAAAAAATTACATCAATTTCCAACAGATTCCCTATTTTGGAGAATCCAACATTAATTATAATATTAAAATATTACATTAATCTATTAAAATATTATTTTCTCTCCTAAATATCTATTTTTCAAGTTTTTTATCGGTGCCTCCAACTAGTAATCATTTTTGGGGTTATCTCCATATTTGGAGAAAAACTCTTTCTCTCTCCTACTTTCTTCATTTTGGGGATAGTTTTGGAGAATCTGTTGGAACAAAAATATAGCTTAAAATCTCCATTTTTTCAATTTTTCTTCATTTTGGAGAAGCTGTTGGAGATGCTCTTATTTTTAGTTTAGAAATATATATAGAGAGAGGAGTGATTAAATTCAAATCACCTTTATTTGTACAAACTTATAAACTAATCTCAGTCGTCCATCTAGTCTAATGAATATCTGATTTTATTTTGTTTACTTAACCAATATCATGATCATAATAAATGAACTTTATCCTATTTTATATATATCTCAATCGTATTTAATAAATCATGATTATTATCCATAAATATCTCAATTATTTCCTAATATAATGGTTTGTATGGTTTGTACATATATCAATAAAAAAATGAGAGAACGTTTGGTTATTTTAAGAAATAAGAATGAAAATGAGATTGCAGAAGAATGGAAAGAAAAATGAGCATTACATTGATGCAGTTTGGTTAAACCAGTATAATCAATGAGAAAAAAAATTTATATAAATTTTTTAATATAAATATGTTCCGTCCAACTAAAAAATACAAAAGATGTTCTATTTAACATCAAGAGATGGAGCGACGTATGGAAAAAGAGGACTGAGCATAAACAAAATTTCTATTTCCCCCAATTTGGTCAAGTATGAAAATTAATAAGTTTGGGTTAATTGGCTCATTATATAATATCAAACCAAACCATATTTTTTGTTATCATTCTCATTTCTTACCCCTCATTCCCTCAATACCCCCATCAAAATACCCCCTAATCTTTATTATTATAGCTAGGTAAAATATACCGAAATATATTTAATTTTGTATTTATTTTTATTATATGTAATGAATAACTTAATTCGATGATTAAGGTAAAAACATTTATTTCAAGAAAAACAAATGTTAAAGTTAATTACTCCCACCGTCTCAAAATAAGTGTTCACAATTGAAATGACACATAGTTTTAGACATGCATAATAATTACACTTTTTTTGTTAACCAAAAGACATCTTTACCCTTATTTAATGTATCTCTCTTTTCACAACACTCAAATATTTGTGCATTAATTAAGGGTAAATTTGAGAATTTAGATTTTTACTTTTAAAAGTGGACACTTATTTTGGGACAAACATAAATAAAAATATGAACACTTATTTTAGAACGGAGGGAGTATATTAATCTATGATTTTGTAAGTTCCACAATTTGGTTACTAATTTTCTAAGTTCAGGTTTTGGTTATAATAATTGACAAAATTGGACGGATGTCACAAAGAAGGTGGAGAGAAAGTTGGTGATTGTCGTGATTTTCTTCGGTAAGCGGAGTGTTAATGATATCAAAAACCTTTTGAAAATTCTTCAATGCTTTGAAGTGGCTTCCGGGCTAACGGTCAATATTAGCAAAAGCAAATTTTACGGGGTGGGAGTCGATCTTGAAGAAATCAAAACTTGGGCGGATAGCTTGGGATGTGGGTACGGGGAGTTACCATTCACCTATCTTGGTCTCCCGGTAGGAGGAGTTATGAATAAAATTGAAAATTGGACGGATGTCATAAAGAAGGTGGAGAGAAAGTTGGCGACTTGGAAGGCTAAATTGATTTTGATTGGTTGTCAATTAACTTTGGTTAAATCGGTGCTAGGGAGTCTTCCTTTGTACTTTTCTCGGTTTTTCGCGCCCTGTATGGAGTGATCCGTGAACTTGAGTGTGTGAGGAGTCGTTTCTTTTGGGGAGGGGGGAAATGGTCAATCTCTAAAAGGGAGGTGGCTTGGGTAAAATGGGAGAGGGTGGTGAGGAATTTTGAAAAGGGTGGGCTAAACGTGGGAAGTTTGCAAACTTTAAATTGGGGTTGTTAGGAAAGTGGTGGTGGAGATTTGCAACGGAAAAGGACGCACTTTGGGTAAGGGTGATCAAAAGTTTGTACGGGAGGGAGGGGGAATTGGTAGCGATGAATTGGTGATGAGAGGGGGCGGTCGGTGTGGGGAAACATTACTAGATAGGGTAAGGGTGATCAAAAGTTTGTACGGGAGGGAGGGGGAATTGGTAGCGATGAATTGGTGATGAGAGGGGGCGGTCGGTGTGGGGAAACATTACTAGATTAGGAAAGGATGTAGGAAAGTTGGGAGTTAATCTTACAACCTATCTCGGGAAAGAAGTGGGAAGAGGGATGAGACGAGTTTTTGGAAGGAAAGATGGATGGGAAATGAGGTGCTAGGAGAGAGATTCAAGAGGCCTTTTCAACTTGACACTAGAAGGGAGGATACGATAGCCGATAAGGGAGCTTGGGTAGAAGGAAATTGGAAATGGGTGTAGAGTTGGAGAAGGGAACCAAGAGGAAGGGAGGCGGGGGAGTTAGACGATTTGAAGGCTCTCATTCAATTTTGGATACCGAAAGTAGATGCAAAAGATCGCGTCAAGTGGTTTGGTGGACATGGGATATTTTCGGTTAAAGAATTTAGGGAATTACTAGATGAGAGAGTGGCGGTGGGAAGGGATCAATACGAAGTTACCAAATGGTCGAAGGTGATACCGAAGAAAGTGTGCATATTTTATTGGAAAGCAAACACAGAAAGGCTTTCTTGTACGGAGGTCTTAGAAAAGATGGGGTTAGATATAGACTCGGTGCTATGTCCCCGTTGCGAAAAAGAAGTGGAGTTGGTGAATCATACGTTGGTAAAATGTCAAGAAGTAACAAAAGTTTGGCAAATGGTGTTACGTTGGTTACAAGACTTAGTGGAGCTGCCCAACAACCTGAATGGTAATGGTTCACGATTCAAGTTCTGGACAGAAATGGTGTGGACTGTGGCTTATTTGATTTGGATTAATCGAAATCAAATCATGTTCAAAAATGACAAAAGGAAGTTGGAGGGTAGATTCGTGGAACTGCAACGTACGTGCTTCGAATGGATCGGCAAGCGAAGTTGTGAAGTCAATTTCGATTGGGCCAGGTGGTTGGATGCTCCAGCCGAATGCCCGTGATCGGTTTAAAGGTTGTTGCTGATCATCCGTGGCAGGTTCTGTGACAAGTTTTGTGATCGGCTATCGGGTTGCTGCTAGATATCCGTGACAGGTTTTGTCGTTGGGCCTTGAACAGCCTCAGAGTGGTCTGTGTTTGGTTCCAATCGATGGTTACTGATCAGGTCTCGGTGAACGACGACCAAAGACAGGTTACGATGATTTATTTGTTGTTGGTACTCTTCTTCTTCAATAGAGTCGTGTGTATTTGATGTCCTTATAGATAGGTTGTTGGGGTCTGGTTTGGCTTGCCTTTGGCAATCCGATGGATCGTCTAGCCTATGGTGTATTGGTTTATTTTCCGGGGGTCGGTCGCTGCTACGACCTCTTTTTTTTTTTTGGAAAGGGTATCATGGGCCTATGGCCCAGGCGACCTCTTTTGTTGTTGTACATTTCGGTTTGGTTTGGTAATATAAATTTGTTTTTCAATTTTTTTTTTGACAAAATTGGACAATTTGATCCCAATATCATTTTTTTTATAAATCTTGTTACATTAATTGACGGTTTTTAAAAATATTTACATTGATTGATGATTTTGATTCTGCATTACACATAATAAGAACTAATGCAAAGTTCCTTATATTTTTATACAATTTTCCCGTTGTTCAAATCTTGGTGGAAATATCAGTTACAAAATGATCAGAGATCGGGACAAAAAAAACAAGGATCAATTGAGGTTGACGTAGAATTAATTAGACCCGTAGGTCCTTATTCAACCTCGAGTTTTCTATTGGAATCAAAACCCTAATCGAGCGTTGTTAAGGCACAAGATCAAGTAAAAACATGGTAATTTTTCAAACAAGACAAATATGTATATGCCCATCGGTTTTGCCCGATATTATATAAAATAATATCGTATATTAATATTACATGCAATTTAACGTATTATATCATTAACGTCATTAAAGAAAAATATTACAACTTTACAAAAAAATGAAAATCAGAACTAAAAACATTTTTTGAAAAAAATTACAACTTCATTTTTTTTAAATACCTTCTCATACACGTCAAAAATCTACATATATATAAAAGAAAAACATATAAATGATAATGTGGCACAATGTTAAAGTAGTATTCACCCGAATTTATAAAACTACCCGTATTTCAAACATGTATTACGGATATGTCCAAAATCTTCTATTTTTTTGCCAAAATACCCATTTAGTCCGGGATCTCACATGGTTGTCTTTAGTAATTTAAGTGCATAATTCTTCTGCTGGGATGAACAGTGAAATCCCGGCCTAACCCCGGGATATCACCCTAAATCCCGGGGTAACCCCACTATCTTCAAAAAAATTTGATAACCCCGGGATATATCAAATCCCGGCCCAAGATCCCAGCGTTAATGGGTATTTCGACAAAAAAAAAGAGATTTTGGGTATTTCGGTAATACACTTTTGAAATACGGGCACTTTAATTAAATTCCCTAAATTAAAAACTTTTCTACCCTTAAATGAAAATTGTGTACTTCATTTTAAGAAGGATGATTTGGTGATATTTTAAAAGTAGATTTCCCACATATGAATAAGAACAAAACACGTTGAATTTTGATGCACTCGTTTAGTTAAATTCTAAAGTTTCATAATTTACAATGTCTACAATGTTTTCTGTTGTAAATGTTGACAAATGACATATTTAATCTTAAACAATTGTTCATATCTTAAAAAGCACCGGCTGATAGGATTCCACTACTGTCCTGGTTATTTTATTCAAAAATGATTAAAAGACGACACATAATGGTTAATTTAACAAACAAAAGAATTATTACAAAAGTTTATACCCAAATCAAGGAGCAATTTACTAAATATTTACCGGGTAAGTGATTACTTATATCACTTACCTTACTGATTGAACATGACAAGAACCAAAAATCTTACCCGGTAAGAGCTATAAGAAAGACCGAGAGTCTTACCGGTAAGTGAGCAAAAAGATTCTTACTCGGTTAGTCTTACCGAGTTTAAGACGCTTACCAACAATCCATTTTGATAGTCAATAATATTAAATGATAAGGTAATTGAAGGTAATTTCTCTTGCCATTAAACGATTTATCAGGTAAGTATTTTGTAAACGATGTTTAGGTCTCGATTATAAGATAATTGAACAATTTCGGGACATTTTAAAAAGTTCTTTTATAATGTTACAAACACTAGTTGATATTTATTACCCCATTAATGCCGTGATCAGTGACTAAATTATATTTGAATAATATAATTTAAATATAAAATTTAAATGCGATTGGTGTTAGAAACATTTATAAAATATTCGAAATTTTAAATCAAAGTATTCCTTCATACATGCATGATGCTAGGGGTGGAGTTAGAACTTTTTTCTATGGGATGCCTAAAAAATATTTAAAAAAATTCATAATTTTAAGAAACCCTTTTTAGTATATATGTTTTTTAATAAATAGTTATCCTAAAAATAGTTGTAAGAAATAGTTGAAAAACATGAGTGACCTAAACAACATAACTATATCTATATTGAAATATAATAGACATTTGTTATCTTAAACATTACTAATATTTTAATCAAACAAATTATATCAAAAAAACGAGAATTTCGTGTTCTTCGATATGACATCCATCTCGATATAGTTTTTTTGTCGTTTTAACAGTTTTTTTCGTGAAATGCTATATATGTGTTACATTCATTATGAATATTTATGTACGTTCAAGTTTGTACAACGTCTCGACACTGTAAGTATGTAACTCGACATCACATTCTTCAACACTTTCTTCAACGTCGTAAGACATCACGTTTCTTCAGCACCGTAACCCAACACCCATCAAAACGAATCGAGAACCTATCAAGTAATTCTGTTGTGAATCGGGGAACAAAAGAGAGTGCGTCACGTCTCCACATCTTCACATGTCATTCATGTGTTATTCATCATGAATAATGTATTATTCAGGATGAATAATACAACATTCAGGGTGAATAATTCACGATTCATGAATTTGTGTATTATTCATCATGAATGTTGAGTAATTCATCCTGAATACTATATTATTCATCATGAATAATGAATGGACGTTCACATTTGTTATTCATACTGAATGTGGGACATCCGGAGATGTGCATGCATATTCATAATGAATTAAACCAATTTTCGGTTGTGAATTGGGAAACAAAAGAGAGTGCGCCATGTGTCTACACCTTCACGGGTCATTCATATATTATTCATCATGAATAATATATCATTCAGGATGAATAATAGAACATTCAGGGTGAATAATACACGATTCATGATAAATAATACATGAATCATGGTTTTTGTATTATTCATCCTGAATATTGTATTATTCATCCTGAATACTGTATTATTCATCATGAATAATGAATGAACGTTCACCTTTGTAATTAATACTGAATGTGGACACCCAATGACGTGCATGGATATTCATAATGAATATAACACGTATATAGAATTTCACGTAAAAACGGTTAAAACGAAAAAATCCTGAATATTGTATTATTCATTCTGCATATGATATTATTCATCATGAATAATGAATGAACATTCACCTTTGTTATTCATACTGAATGTGGACACCTGAAGATGTGCATGCATATTCATAGTGAATATAACATGTATATAGAATTTTACGTAAAAAACGGTTAAAACGAAAAAAAAAACTATATCGAGATGGATGTCATATCGAAGAGCACGAAATTCTCGTTTTTTTGATTTAATTTGTTTGAATCAAATATTTGTAATTTTTAAGATAAATTATTTTAAAATTTAATGAGGTAAATTTTTTTTAATTAAAAATAAAAAGTCAAAGAAGATAGACGTTGATTCAAAATTACAATTTTGTTCTTAATCACTTCCCAATTAACCTTATTATGTATTAACCATTGATTAGTTTTCTAAGTTTTGATCAATGGTTAAGATTTGTTCTCATGTACACAATGAAAGATGAGTTTTCATTTGAACCTACCCCTAATTTGTTATATATATATATATATATATATATATATATATATATAAAACACGGATAAAAAACTCTTAAGTATAAATTATTAGGCACAAAGTACCATTATTTTATGCAAGATTTTAAAATTTTCTTAATTTACAAGTATCAAAGCACAAGATACATATTACTACTGCAAGCTTCTAACACCCACCAATTTGGTATGTGCAGGACCTTCTTTTTATGCAGATCTTTCCATATATCACTATTAATTAATATATTATATCACTATAAATTTGTTTTAATTATATTATTAAATATGTAATTGATTATTTTTTCTAGATGTCATTAAAATATATAAGATAATCATTGAATTTTAACAAAATACTTAATTTTTTTTATATAAAAAACGTTATATTATTAAGTCTAAATTAAACAAATTTATAAAAAAAAATCTTATCACTTTCTTAAAACCATAAAAAATCGTACTGTAAATCAACAAAAAAATAAAATGAAACATTAAAATCGTGATGTATCTCGCTGCATTGCGAGAGTACATTTCTAGTGTATATATATATATATATATATATATATATATATGTATAAGGTTCATCCAAGAACATCTATAACTTACCCAAATACGAGAGCACTTTTAAGCCATCATTTTGTTTAAAGTTACGGTTTTAGAAAGACTGAGAAAGCAATAGAATACTAAAATAAATATTTACCTTTTTTTAGGAATATCGAAAGCATGTAAGAATAAAATGGAAAAGAAAAAAAACTACAAATTACATAATTAATAGATTGTGGACATGATCATCACTGGTTTTATCACGACATTATCACATCATTATCACTAGGGGTGCTCAAGAACCCGACCAATCCAACCCTGGAAAAACCCAAAAAAAACTCAAATTGAGGTAACCTCACACATAATTAATACAAAATTAGGTCAAACTGCACCTATTGGGTTGTAATTGGGTTAGGGTAGTTTGAACCCAACCTAATTCGATGAACACAATATATTTTTATACTAAGAATTTAATATGATTGTTAAGTCTTTGATTAATAAATGTAAACTAGACATTAGATCAACTCGTAATTAGTTATATTCAAATCTATGTTACAATTTCAACCGTAATTTTACTTATTATCTTCATGGAATTTCAACTTTTTTTGAGTTTGTTAGTTTTTTTGTATATTCTCATTTTGATTTTTCCTTCGTTCATACACAAACGTTTAGCTAGATTGTAAAATGATGTACCAAAGTTTTAACTCGACCAACCTCACCACCCCACCCCAATCTGCACGGGTTGGGTTGGGTTGCATTAAGATTTTTCAAACCGTAAACATTTGGTTGGTTGTTCAAATGTCTTCAACCCAACCAACCTAAGTACCCAACCCATGAACAACCCTAATTATCACAATAAATTAAATCACATCATAAGAAATCTTTGATTTATCAAATCATTATCACAATTCACAACAAAATCACATCGGAGGCATCAGCAAAAAAAATCTTCGATAATAGGGATAAAAACAAATATAAGATAACAAGAAATTGTTAATAAATGCTAATTTATTTTCATTTATTCTAATTTTTATTATGGGTCAAATACTTAGGGTATTCTCGTTTGAACCTCTCTTTATATATATATATGTGATTAAATGGAAACCACTCTAATTTTGAAAAACGTGGAAACTCTCGATTTCATTGGTTAAGTTAATGAAATTGTTTAATTCGATGAAATTGTTTCATATAATTCTTTTATTGATGAAATTGTTGCATATATTTGTGTTTTTTATGTAAAAATGAAAAAAATTAATCAGACTGCGAAAATACATGAAACAATTTCATCAGAATTAAAAAAATGGATGAAACTACATAAAAAACACAAATATATAAAACAATTTCATTAACAAAAGAATTATATGAAACAACTTGATCATATTAAACAATTTTATGAGCCAATTTCATTAATTTAACCAATGAATTTGACAGTTTCCAAAGTTTCCAATTTAATATGGTTTCCAATTGAAACCACCTCTCTCTCTCTCTATATATATATATATAGAGAGAGAGAGAGAGAGACAGAGAGACAGAGAGAGAGGTTCAGGGGAAAATCTCAAAAAAATGGAAAACTGAAGAACACCCTAGTATCTCTTCATCTAGAAGGTATGCACTTGTACATACAGGTAAATTATGTTGTTTTTTTGTTTTTTATGCACAAGTGCATACCGTCCAGATGAAAGCTTACTAGGGTGATTTTTCGTTTTTTGGAGGTTTTCCCTTGAACCTGACCATATATATATATATATATATATATATAGTGGAAGGATATTTTGCAACCCTTAAAAAAGTTGCAACTCTTGCAACCCACATCTTAACCGTTGGATTCATGATCGACGGTTATTTTATTTTTCTTTTTCTTTTTTTAATTAAAAATATTGAGTCTCATATCTATTGTAACCGTCGATCATGAATCCGACGGTTAAGATGTGGGTTGCAAGGTTTGCAATCTTTTTAAGGATTGCAAATTAAACAACCCCTATATATATATATATATATATATATATATATATATACATAACATACTTCTAAATCTACATAAAAAAATTAAATAGATTTTAGTTTTTAAATTATTGGTTTTTAATTAGACTTATTAAAATATAAACTCTTATATACATATTATAAAACAATATATATTATCTAAAATAACAGTTAATAAAAAAAATATTTTTTTGTTCTTCATGTTGTAGCCCAGTGGTAAGGTTCCTGGGGGGTCAGTGAATGGTATCCCTGACTACCCAGGTTCGAACCCCGCGGTGAGCATCCTGTGACATCCATGATCATGGGTCTGCCACATAGTGGTACCCTTAATTGGGCTGGGTCGTGGTCGAAGGGGATTAGTCGGGTGACACCATTAAGTGGGAGCCCGAATACCCCAGGAATGTGTACGTGTGTTAACTTGTCGTTAAAAAAAAAATATTAAATGTAATACACACACATACATAGATACATTTCATTTCATGATGATCAAGGTGCTACCCATATTAGAGACAATATTAAATATTTAATTTAAAGTTTAGATAAAAAATAATACTTACGTCTTTTAATCATTTAAGTAAACACCACCATTTCTTTCTCTTTTTATATAAATAAAAGAGTGAATTGTGGATTTGGTCCCTGTTGTTTAGTGATTTCTTTGACCATGATTCTCATTCTATGTTTATTGTGGATTTGGTTCTTGTGGTATTCAATTTATTTTGGTCATGGTCCTTCTGACTAACATTTCCATTAACTTTGTTAAATCAAGGATCATTTTAGTCATTTTGCCTATTTTTTGTCCTTTTTTGATAAGAAAAATATAAACAATATTTTTATACACACATGCATACGCACATGCATATATATATATATATATATATATATATATATATAACGATATTAAAATAAATAAAATAAGACATTATTGTATGATTTAATTGTTTAATTTTTTTAAAATTAATTATATTAAATACGATTTAATTTTATTATTTTATTGTAATTGTGAAAAAAGATATAGTTTAATTGTTTTAATGTAATTAAAATTTCAATTTAAACAAATTATATCTTATTTATTTAGATCGAATAAAATAAAATACGGTTTTATGATTTGATTTATTGAATTAAAATTTTAATTAAGTTAGAGACGATTTAATTATATTGTTCTTTTACTATCATTGAAACAAACAAGCTTATTGTTGATATTTTAACACAAAAAATCATTGAAAACCGTTGAGAAATGAATTATAATTTTATCATCTTAAAATTAGAAGCTCCAATTTTCATATTGTTTTTCAGTCAAAAACTCAAAATCAATTTTCATATTGTTTTTAGTATGATAAAATTAAAGTTCATTTCTGAACAGGTTTTAACGATTTTTTTGTGTTAAAATATCAACAATAAACTTGTTTGTTGCAATGATAATAAAAGAACAATATAATTAAATCGTCTTTAACTTAATTAAAATTTTAATTCAATAAATCAAATCATAAAACCATATTTTATTTTATTCGCTCTAAATAAAATAAGATATAGTTTTATGATCTGTTTTGTTTAAACTAATTTTAATTACATTAAAACAATAAAACTATATATATTTTTCCACATTTACAATAAAATAATAAAAATAAATCGTATTTAATATAATTAATTTAAAAAAAATTAAACAATTAAATCATACAATAATGTCTTATTTTATTTATTTTAATATCGTTATATATATATATATATATATGTATATATATATATATTTATATACATTTGTGTGCATGTGTGTATAAAAATATTGTTTATATTTTTCTTATCAAAAAAGGACAAAAAATAGGCAAAATGGCTAAAATGGTCATTGATTTAACAAAGTTAATGGAAGTGTTAGTCAGAAGAACCATGACCAAAATAAATTGAATACCACAAGGACCAAATTCACAATAAACATAGAATGAGGATCATGGTCAAAGAAATCACTAAACAACAGGGACCAAATCCATAATTCACTCTAAATAAAATTCCATGGTCCATATCACTTCTCCAATAATTCACAAATTAACATATATATCTTTTTCTAATTTTTAAAATAACAAAACAATTATTTCATACCTATCTTTATTAGATATCGATCATGTCCAAATCAAATGGATAGTAACACAAACGGTTGCAATTTCCGTTGATGCAGATGTGACAACAATCAGTATACGATAGGTTAACGTTTCATTTTTCAAATTTATTTTTGAAAAAAAAAAGTTAGAATCAAATAAATTTGGGGAGAGGATGGTACGAGAATTATAATACGATGGGATGTGATAAGATATTCCAAGTTGTTTTGGTACGTAGGTTTCTCCACCTTATCCATTTTATTTCACAAGTCAACGCACTTAAATTTTATATTTTTCAACATTTTAATCGTGATAATATTTGGGGTAAATCAACTGGTAAGATTTTCGATTTATTGATTCTGATCTTTTTGTTGGGGATCCTTGTTTTTTGATGGAAGGTATTTGGGTCGAGTCATGTAACAGGGTGTTCGAGTTCAGCTTAAAAAAATAATATCATGCTCGAAAAACGATCGAACTCAAATATTTTTTTGAATGTTTGAGTCGAGCTCGAAACTCGTTTGAAAGTTTTGAGTTATACATTTTAATTAGAATTCAAGATATATAAGCTTGGTTATGGGCTCGAACACGAGATCTATTAACTGGTTTATTGATTCGAGCTCGGTAGTTTTTATATTTTGATTATATGATTTATGAACATGTGAACATGTTTGGTTCGAAAAAGTACATTCTCAAACAGATCAGCTCGACTTGACTCAAAAAATTTAATCGAGTTTTCGGACGAGCTGAGTCGAACATTTGTGCTATAGAGTTCGACTTGTTAAAATGGAATTCATTGAAGTAATGAAATTGGTTTTCACATGTTTGTTAAATTTGAGTTTTTTTTATTTAATTTTCCCCATAACATCAATATAAGAAAGGTGTAGAACAAATAAATGTGGATTTAGGAATGTAGATATTTGTATAAGTGTATAACATACATAATAGACATAAATCAACTGGGATACGAAATTTGAACAAGTATATAATGAATCAAATATATGTGAATGAGAAAAAAAGTGCGTACAAGTATATTACAAATTAAATAAACACGAATTAGAAGGAAAAAAATGGTAATATGTACAAGTATATGGTATGATCAGTCGTCAAACGGTCCAAATAGACAAAATTACAGAATATACAAGACTTTGTTATGAATATTATCACATCAATACACACGATTAGAAAGTTGAATATTTAAGTTTTAAGAAACTATTTTGAACAAAGTCATATGGGACTCTCATACGAATTTAAAACCAGCTTTAACATCACGTTTCAAAGCTTGTTTTCTATTCTTGTCGGGAATTAGACCACATTAGGAAAACGTGTGTTGACCTTATTAGGAGGAAATTTAGACTACATAAACCTCGCAAAGAATTATAGTAGACATTCCAAGAAATTTAAAAAGTTATTTCACATCATATGTTGAAAAAACGACTTATTTATTTAAATTTCACAACCAAAAGTTTTCTGAATTAAGACATACTTAGGGAATGTTTGGTTGATTTTCTATCAAGTCATTTATTATAAAACGGTCTATATGGATTAATCAATCTATATAGATTGAGAAATTTTTTATTTGAAAGAGTTTTTTCATAAATGGAATGAACACGTTTTTTAATTGGGAGGGGGAGGTTTGGAATAAACTCGGTTTGGTGCATAAAGCTCATCCCTAGAAGCTTATTGAATAAGCTTATTTCTGTATCGTTAAGCCACCCTCAAAAAATCATGTATAACTGACCGAATAAGTTGTGAATCTCATTAAACTCATTAGCTATTAACAAACAGACCATTATTTCAACACCAAACGTAGTTTATAAATCTAAAACTTTCTCAACCTTTAAGAAAGTTTTAGAAAATAATATATAAACAAAATTTATAGATAAATGTCTTCAGATTTCATAGGATTGAACTCAATTGAATTAAAATAGATTTTAAAAATTGTTCTCACTTTTCTTGTCTCAAAAACTCAAATCATATCAGTTTTAAACAAACACAGTTTTTAGTCAAGTTAGAAATGAAAATTAGACTTTTCTTAGACATTTAAATGTTTTAAAAAACTTATCGTATTTGTCATTCCAATAAACGAGCAATTTATTAAGATATGATGTTTCTAACGTATTCAATTCAATTATTTGTGTATAAAACCAAAGAAAAACTCACATGGGAGATAGATCTGTAGGAAATTTTTCTCAATCAATCCTAAGGACCAAACCATACTATCGAATCATTAAGAAGGAAAACATACCTGAATCCATTGATTAATCATCTTCTTTACGCGGAACCTTGACGATGAACGAACAGAGCGAGCGTGATGATCTTCCTCAACCGAAGCCCTTAATAGTTCTATACCGAACGAACGATTTCCAATAGATGGGGCTTAGAAATCGTTTTCTTGTGCTTTGGTATATTGGGGACCATAACCATTTTATAGGCATGTGATTAGGGTTCCCATTTAACCCTAATTGTGCCTCTTAATATCAAAGTCCATGGGCCTTTATTAAATAAAGACCATTTAAAATAGCTTATATAATTTCATCATATAAGCCCATATAATTATTAGAAAAATCTAACAATCTCCCACTTGGGCTTCATATGTTGGAAATTATATTACCGATTCCTTAGGCGTGCTTCTGTATGCTATTTATCTTCAAGCTTTCCTTAACCAATCTGGTCCATTTTATGTATTAGCAATAGAACCACCACAACTTTCGTCACATTACAGTCGTGACTAAACCACGACGATCACTATACCAACACACTCAATGACATAGATCAAATATGGGTGAGTTGTGAAAATTGCATGAATCTTGATCTCATACATGCACATTTCCAACCGGTCCTTCTTTATTCTCAATAGAGATCAATACATAATCCTTATTGTGATGTAAACATAACACATTAATAAATTCAGAAATAAATAAATGACCATCAACTTTATTTTGCAGAAAACTAAATAGTTCAATACCTCAAGTAAAATACATAAAACTAACATGGAAAAGACTCCCACTAAACCAAGGTAACATCTGAAACAAGACCCATATGAGCGGTATGCCCGTGATAAACCTTAGGTGGTAGGCCTTTGGTTAGTGGATCTGCTAGCATATGATCTGTTCCTATGTGTTCTATGCAAATCTGTTTATTCTGAATTTTCTCTTTGACAACTAGAAACTTGATGTCAATGAATTTTGACTTTGTAGAGCTTCTATTGTTGTTGGAGTAAAGTACTGCTGCTTTATTATCACAGTAAATCCTTAGTGGTCTTTCAATGCCATCTACTATACGCAAGCCAGTGATAAGGTTTCGCAACCATATTCCTTGATTTGATGTTTCATAACACGCAATGAACTCCGCCGCCATGGTTGAAGGAGCTATAAGGGTCTGTTTGGCAGACTTCCATGAAATGGCTCCTCCTGCCAACATAAAGATGTAACCTGACGTGGAACGATTGATGTCTTTGCAACCCGCAAAATCAGAATCAGAATACCCGATGACCTCCAAATTGTCTGACCTCCGATACATGAGCATATAGTCCTTTGATCTTTGTAAATAACGCATCACGCGTTTCACTGACTTCCAGTGTTGCATGCCAGGATCACTTAGAAATCTACCCAAAACTCCCACTATAAATGCTATGTCAGGGCGAGTACAAACTTGATCATACATTAGACTTCCAACTGCCGAGGCATAAGGAATCTTTTGCATCTCCTTTCTTTCAAAATCATTACTGGGGCACTGTTTGAGACTAAATTTGTCACCTTTGGCTACAGGTGTGTCTCCTGGTTTACTATCTTTCATGCCGAATCTACTTAGGACCGTATCGATATAGTTCTTTTGTGATAATCCAAGGATACCTTGAGAGCGATCTCTAAGTATCTTAATACCTAATACGAAAAAGGCATCACCAAGATCTTTCATCTCAAATTTCTTCATCAAAAATTTCTTGGTTTCACAAAACAATCCTATATCGTTGCTTGCTAGCAGAATATCATCGACATATAATATCATGAAGATACATTTACCCCCACTAAACTTGTGATATACACAATCATCAACGATATTAACCTCAAAACCATATGAGGTAATTACCTGATGAAATTTGTGATACCACTGACGGGAAGCTTGTTTTAGACCATAGATGGATTTCTTTAACTTGCAGACCATAGACTTTGGATCTCCTGATTCAAAGTTTTCTGGTTGTCGCATGTAAATTGTCTCATCAATGTCTCCATTGAGAAATGTTGTCTTAACATCCATTTGATGCAACTCTAGGTCAAAATGAGCTACCAGTGCCATCATAGTTCTAAATGAGTCTTTCGAAGATACAGGAGAGAAAGTTTCTTTATAGTCAATGCCTTCCCTTTGAGTAAAGCCCTTTGCAACAAGACGAGCTTTATATCTTTCGATGTTACCCTTTGAATCCCTTTTGGTTTTAAATATCCATTTACAACCAATTGGTTTCGCACCTTTAGGTAACTCGACAAGATCCCAAACGTCATTGTCCTTCATAGACTTCATTTCATCCTTCATGGCATCAATCCAATTTTGGGAGTTAGAACTTTGCATGGCTTTGCAAAAGTTGATCGGGTCATCTTCTGACAAGCCATTATTATCCTCATGTTCTTGGAGATACATCATATGATCATTTGGAATTGCACTCCTTCTCTCTCTAGTGGATATCCTTAATGGCACTTCTTGAGGTTGTTGAGGTTGTTCTATAAGTGGTGTTGGATGAATCATCACATTGTTGTCTTGTTCCGATGCAATGTCAGGAATAAGATCCTGAACGTTATTATCTGTAATCGGAGCAATATTTGGGACGATATTAGGAACATGGTCTTGAACATCGTTAAGACTATCTTGAACATCGCTATGAATAGTAATAGGTATATAAACCTGATTACTATCACTAACAAGTTCTTCTTCAAAGACAACATTCCTTAATGAATCTTCACTCCCAACCTTAATATCCTCAAGAAACCTGGCGTTTCCCGTTTCAAAAAAGGTTCTGGATGTGGGAATGTAAAATTTGTAACTTCGAGATCTTTCAGCGTAACCTACAAAGTAACAGCTAACCGTTCTTGAGTCCAACTTTCTTTCATTTGACCTATAAGGTCGTGCTTCAGTTGGGCAACCCCAAATATGCAAATGCCTAATGCTAGGCTTTTTGCCTGTCCAGAGTTCATATGAGGTTTTGGCAACTGCTTTGCTAGGTACCCTATTAAGAATATACACTACAGTCTTTAGTGCTTCTCCCCAAAGCGATTCTGGCAAAGAGGAATGACTAATCATACTTCTTACCATATCCTTAAGAGTTCTATTTCTTCGTTCTGCAACACCATTCATGCTAGGTTTGCCCGACATAGTGTATTGTGGAACGATTCCACATTCTTTAAGGAAAAACGCGAAGGGCCCTGGACGTTGTTCTCCTGATCCATCATATCTACCATAGTATTCACCACCACGGTCGGATTTGATAGCCTTAATTTTCTTTCCAAGTTGAACTTCAACTTCAGCTTTAAATGCTTTGAAAACGTCGAGCGATTGAGACTTCTCATGAATTAGAGACATGTAGCCATATCTAGAGTAATCGTCTATGAATGTAATGAAGTATTTTTGTCCATTCCATGAAGCCTTAGGGAACGGGCCACAAATATCAGTGTGTATCAATTCTAAGACATCTTTAGCTCTATTGGCACCTATTTTTCTATTGCTGGTTTGTTTTCCCTTAATACATTCAACACAAACTTGAAAGTATGTCAAATCTAAAGGTTCAAGAATCCCATCTAACACAAGTCTCTGAATTCTCTGTTTAGAGATATGACCTAAACGCTTGTGCCATAATGTAGCAGAATTCTCGCTTAATTTTCACTTTGTACCACGTGAACTTGTTTGCAATACTTCATTATAAGAACTTGCAATATCAAGCATATACAGATTATCAATCAAAGAACCACAACCAATTAAATTTAAATCTTGATAGAGACTAATTTTATTATCTCCAACTGAACAATGACAACTTGATTTGTCCAAACTAGAAACATAAATTAAGTTTCGTCTAAAAGACGGTGAAACAAATGTCTCAAACAAGTTCAAATAAAATCCAGTCTTTAACTGTAATCTGAAAGTCCCTATAGCCTCTACTGCTACTTTATTGCCATTGCCCACATAGATGAATCTTTCAGCATCATTTGGCGGTCGGCTCCATAGACAACCCTGCATAGTCATACTTACGTGAGTAGTAGCACCAGAGTCTATCCACCAAGTATCTTTAGGTATAGAAGCTAAATTAACTTCAGAACAAACCAAAGTTAGAAGCATACCCTTCTTAACACGCCATGCGGCGTACTTGGAGCAATCTTTCTTCATATGCCCCGACTTCTTGCAAAAGTAGCAGACGAATTCTTCATTATGCTTCTTTTGTTTCTTTAAAGACGATCCTTCTGCAGTGACTCCTTCTTTCTTCTTTCTTTTGTTGGAAGTTGTGGCCAAATGAACACTTTCTGTCTTATCCCTCATTTGTCTTTCTTCTTCTTGTACACAGTAAGAAATGAGCTCATTTAGGGACCATTTGTCCTTCAATGTGTTAAAACTTACTTTGAATTGCCCAAAATGTACAGGAAGTGAAAGCAAAATCAAGTGCACGAGTAAATCTTTAGATAACTCTAACTTTAGTGCCTTGAGTTTTGACGAGAGGTGGGACATTTCCATTATGTACTCCCGAATGTTCCCTTTCCCTTTGTACTTCATTGAGACGAGTTTAACCAAAGTGTTACTCGTCTCAGATTTTTCATTCTTAGCGAAGTACTGTTGGATTTCATCAAGGAACCTTTTGGCATTCTCACTTTCAACAATAGAGCCCCGAAACGCTTCTGAAATGGAGCGTTTCATGATCATCATGCACATTCGGTTAGATCGATCCCATTTCTCAATTTTTGCCTCGTTGGCATTTTCCGTAGTGGCAATGGGTCGATCTGTCCTAAGTGCCAGATCCAGATCCATACAACCGAGAACAATTTCTACGGTGTCTTTCCAGATTTTGAAATTTGTCCCACTAAGCATTGGGATGTTACTTACTTGGGAAGATACATTGGTAGTTGTGGCAATTGAAACTGAATAGAACAAAAATAAAGAAAATACGCTCAAAAATAAAATTCAATAATTTCAAATGGGATAGAAGAAAAAAAAAATATTGAGATACCTAGAACACCATTAATTTCTAGTCTTTGGACAGGGAAATTAAATGTAAGTGGTACTCTCAACGCATTGATCAAATACTGATAATCAGTACTGTCAAACAATAGCCTTTCTTTGGATCGACTTTTGTTCACATGAAAAATACATTATGATTGTCACGTATTTATCATTGCACGCACGTTATTATTTGGCCAAATTGTGTCTTCCTTAGGGCCGATCACAATTCGCATAAATAACTTCATACAAAGCATCTACGTATTTTCAATCGAATTAATTGATGAAATAGAGGTTACTTTGGTAACAATATGACATCAATAAATCAACTTCAAACACTAGACAAATTTCGAAATTAATTAATCGAATAAATTTTAAATTTATTCAAAATACACCAAATTTTATAAATAAGGTAGGGTTGATTACCCTAACAAAAGGTTTATTTCCTTATAAAAAATAATGTAGTTTCTATAAAATAGGCAAAATTCAAAATCATAGCATGATTATCCTTAATTACGAAAATCAATACCATAATTTAATCACACAAAATTTACTACTTTTTATGCATATCGTACAAAACAAAAAAAAAATAACATTTTACTATATGACCTTAGTTTTTATTAGGAGTCGAAATTGCTTGCAACAATATACTATTGCCACACGAAACCCATGCTGATATTATCAAGAATAATTTATGTAATAACATTTAAAAAAAATGAAACTAAACATATTTGTAACACCCCGGTTTTCGAAAGATATCATTTCAAGTTAATATAGAAACCGATATATTAAGGAAAAATAAGATATTTGATTTTGGGCTTGAATCCTAGATTTTATAATCTTGATGGATAAATGATTCAATTACGAGTCCAACGGTTCTTTCCGGAGCAAAAACGAAGCTATAACGAAGAAGTTATGACCAAAACGGTTTTCGGGCAAATCACTAGCGGACTGGAGGGGGCGCACGGGCCGTGCGCTTCCCCTTCACAAATACGCACGGGTCGTGCGCCGGGCAGAAGGCCCAGATCAGGTTAAAATTCGATTCAGCCGCATTTTCTCCCAAAAATTCATTCCTTCATAACTTTTGCTCCACAACTCCGATTTTGATGATTCAAGTTGCTACGGTTTCGTTTTTGAGAGATCATCAAGGATCTATCAAGAGAGTAGAAGTCTATTGGAGTATACAAGAGTATTTTGTGGTGGTAAGCTTCTCATCTCTCCCTATTCATCTTCTTCCACAAAGTTTTCTAGGGTTTCATCCACCCTTTGTTCTCCCTTTCGTAGATTGGATGTTTGTAACCATTTTGGTGAACTAGAGATGTTTTGGTTGGTGGATTCAAGCTTGGGTCAAGGTAATCTTCTATTCTCTTCATTTATGGAAGTTAGGGTTTCAGTATCAGTTGAGGTATTCATGTATAAGGTTGGGGATCGATTATTTGTGGTTGATTATGTATAGTGTTGGTTGGAACCTTGTGGATCTAGATTTTGTAAGATTTGGTTTGAAGAATCAAGTTCTTCAAGGAAAACTCTAAGTGGGTAAAATCTAGATTTAGCCTAAATCTAGCAAAGTGAGTTCAAGTTGATTTGTGAAAACGTTGTAAATGCCAAAATGTCTATTTTAAAGTGTTTATGTGTTTTACATGAAATTATCAAACGTTGGGTTAGTTGGTAATCTTTGATTATTTGAAGTATTTAACTTTATAAACTTTGTAAAACACCCACTCTTGGGATTTTTGGGCATTTCGATAAATGTGATATAAATTAATGGGTTTTGATGATTTATTGCATAAATGGGTTTTGGTCGAAAATACACTTTTAAATGTTTGTCGGGTTTTATGCATCATTCATGAAATGGAATGTTTTATGAAGTATTACTTGCACATTTATGTGAAGTACTTGAAAGAATGTGTATGGTCTCATTTTATGATTTCCATTCTTATCAGCAGTTAAACTTGGAAATGCATATTTGCAAATAAATGAGTCTTTAGGACTTCGGTCCGTTTTAATAGCCCGATTGTGAAATACCAAGTATGATGGCGGTTAATGCGCATCAATTGAGATTTACATGTTTGAGTGCGTTAGTCATTCAATTTGAGTCATGTACTGTTTAGACTGTAATGCAGTGGATCCATAGGCATATGATTCAGTTGTGTTATTTAAAAAGAAAAATGGGCTATTAATTATATGTGGGTGTCAGAATTAGTCTCTGGGGATTTCGAGGATAATACTGTGAGGGCTCGTGGAGTCCAAGACTAGACTTGCATCCGAGAGTTAATTTCTGAGCCTGTTTTTATGGGATAGTCACTTCCCATTTGTAGCTAGTTGAGACATTGGATCCTCGGGGGCGTTTGGTACGGTTATGTGGGACCGGTTACTAGCCATGGGTCGTAAATGTAATCCTAGCGAATGAGCATGATTAGGATCCTCGGGGGCCCTCCCTCACATCTTAGTACGAGTCGGTGTGCTCGTGGCCATGAGTCCTAGTATGGTGAGCTCAATAACTTGGAATGTGGCCTACTTTTGTGTTCCGCCACTAGCCTTGGAATTCGGGATTCCCCCGTCACCGTGAGGTGTTGTTTTGAGGTATTTGATTTTATCCTCGTTTTCAGTGACATTTGAGATTTGGGTTATCTCCTTATGCTATAATTTTGGAGACTTGAGTTTACTCATATTTTGGTCGTTTGTTTTTATAAAGGTTATTCAAATGTCATTATTTGAGCATTACCATTATTCTTGTTTTAAGTAAGGGTTGGATTGCATTGTTTCATGAAAGAATGTTTGGCGTTGAGACGTCCATCTATAAAATGCATATTGTTGGTAAATGAGTTGTTCTCTTATTTCAAAGTAAATCATTTTAAAGGATCATGATTATAAGTTACAATGTTTCCATTTTACGCTTTCCTCTATAATCTTGATATAAAACTCTTGAACTCACTAGGCGTTAGCCTAACCTTTTTATTTGTCGGCATGTGCATCAGGTTCATTTCGGGATTAGTTCTAGCGGCACCGTGAAGTGATGAGTGCTAGTTGTGTCCTCGATGAAGTGATTTAGCTTGATGAAGTCTTCCGCATTATTATTGGAGATAGCGATTTGGTATTGGGTTATAGTAACACTCGACTTTAGTTAGTCTTTATGTAAGATTTTAATTATTTGTTGATGGTTCAACCTAGAAATGTATTTCAATTATGGACTGGTAGTAAGAGATTTATTATCCTTTAAGGTATTGTT
Organism: Arctium minus; assembly: GCA_954870635.1. Classification (NCBI taxonomy): domain Eukaryota; kingdom Viridiplantae; phylum Streptophyta; class Magnoliopsida; order Asterales; family Asteraceae; genus Arctium; species Arctium minus. Next base: position 118,131,740 of record OX941083.1, on the reverse strand, counting down.
GAAAGTTTTTAATTAGTCGTTCTTTCCAAATTTGAGGGTGTTACAATATTATCCAATAAACAACCACGGTCAATGCAGGATCTTCTTTAAAGATCATCACATATATATATACTTTTTTTTTGTTGGAATCCCTTAGATGTGAATGGTCGACATCAATTATAAAGACAAGAAAAAAAAACTGATGCCATTTAACAAAATTAAACATACGAAAAACAAAATCGATAACATAAATCTAACGATTCAATAGATATGGTGGCTCTGATACCACTTGTAGGAAATTTTCCTCAATCAATCCTAAGGACCAAACCATACTATCGAATCATTAAGAAGGAAAACATACCTGAATCCATTGATTAATCGTCTTCTTTACGCGGAACCTTGACGATGAACGAACAGAGCGAGCGTGATGATCTTCCTCAACCGAAGCCCTTAATAGTTCTATACCGAACGACCGATTTCCAATAGATGGGGCTTAGAAATCGTTTCTTGTGCTTTGGTATATTGGGGACCATAACCATTTTATAGGCATGTGATTAGGGTTCCCATTAAACCCTAATTGTGCCTCTTAATATCAAAGCCCATGGGCCTTTATTAAATAAAGACCATTTAAAATAGCTTATATAATTTCATCATATAAGCCCATATAATTATTAGAAAAATCTAACAAGATCATGATCATAGAAAGAACCAATCAAATGGAAACATATCAAATATGTAAAACCCACGAAACAACGAAACTATAGTTTTACGATCTGTTCACTCTCGATTTCCACCGATCAACACAACTACAATTCAAAGTGATTCAATTCATCGATAGTAATTCACTTCACTGTTTACCGACATTTCACACTAAAACAAGGTTCCGACAGTACTGAACAGGCTCATTATGTATGTAATGACATGGTTGTAACAGAAATTTCATGTCAAAATGTAATACATCAATCACATATCATGATTTTTTATTTTATTTATTAAAACGCATATGATTGCCTTATCTAGATTTCTCAAACTTAACCGAAACCCACTTTCAAAATCGCCAATGTGATCCTCCCTTCGTATAGATCACAAACCCATACTCAGGTTTTCTATTTCGGTAGTCTGGTTCATCAATTTTTTGTTTTATTTTTATTCTCATTTGTTTCCCCTTTCACTCTATTTCTTCACGACTTCAAGTGTGTGTTTATGCCGAAAAGAAAATGAAAACCAAGAACTTGAGGTCATCTAATAATACTCGATTCGTGGCCTTCGTATATAAAACCAAGAATTGCACCATCCTTCCCAATGACAAGGATTTCCAGGAGTTGCATAGGTGCATACAGTAGCACGAACCATAACTTTGTGATCCCATCATAGTGAAAAAAAAATGTTTTAAGGGTGTTATCGTATTGTGTAATTGTATCCCTGTATATTAGTTAAAATTACGGCATTGACCAAAGTTTCATTTAGCTGAGTTGGTCTTGGTCACCGAAATAAGCTTTGTTGCTACAAGGTTTGAACCATTGACCTTCCTTTTCCAAAAGAAAGGATCAACCAACTAATCTACCATGTTTATATGAAATATTTTATAGCTTTCTTTTTTATGGTCAAACGGTGTCATCACTTGAAAATTTTCTAAGTCTGCTTCTGAGGATTTCATATATACACATCAAGGGTCCGTTTCGTTAGACGGTATATTTTTTAGGGTTTTAGATTTCATTGAATGATTGAACGATTTAGAATTGGGAGGATTTTAAATTTGTGATGTGTTTGATTTGTAAGATTTGGAATGGGTATAATTCTATTTTTGATAAATCATTTATAACAGCAATTTATAAAAATAATTAAATCATCCTTTTATTTATCGATTATTATAAAAAAAATTAACATAATTTAGAACATTATTACAAATAAATCCTATGAAATTCTGTAAAATATCAACTATCCATTTTAAAATTCCATATGAGATTTCTAAATCCCATATTTATAGGATTTCAAAAGAAAGCAATCATTCCCACCAAACATAAAATTAGAATTAAATTCAATTCCAAATCCTATTAAATTTTGCAAATCAAGCGAAATCTAAGGAGTTCATGGGAGGTTCATTTGTTAACTTTGTGAACAATAGCCAACCAATAGAATTGCACCTTGATATGCTGTTTTTATTCCTCTAACCATTAATGACAAAGGGTAGAAATGTAAATCTTAATATATACAACATTTATTATACTTATGTGGGAGTTACAAAAATTTTAATTCCACAATTCTAGCTAATTCTTTGATAACAAAATATTTTCTATAATCAATTGCTAAAATCGTATGAACATCACAAGAAGTCTAGTAGCTACTTTTTTCAATTCAAATCTTTTGTCCACCGATTAAGTGTGATGATTTATGCAAATCCAGGTATGATTGTCCCTTTAAACCACTTAGACGAAACTATGTGAACTATAATATAAAATCATAAGGAACCGTATTTTTGGTCAAAATTTCAACTTTTAAAAGAAATAAAGTTCATATTTTTTCATTTGAATATGATGTTCAGTTAAGGCGGTTCGTATGTAAGTGCATATACACATGTTCGAGGTGATATTTAAAAGTAATAATGTTCATAGTTCTTCATTTGAATATGATGTCAGTTAAGGTAACATTATGAGAAATCGGTATTATGAACATATGATATCGTTTATTGAAACAGAACCAGATGCAATTCTTATAATATGTCAAATGAACTCTAATGAATGATCACAGATGTTCAGTCGTGATATATATGTATAATCATGCTCATATATATTAAACAATATGTCAAATGAACTCTAATGAATGATCACAGATGTTCAGTCGTGATATATGTCCATTCATGTTCATATACGTTCACTTTATCGAATGAACACTAATGGAGTGGTTGTTAACATATACATGTTCATATTCGTTCCCTTACAAATTCTTTTACTTTTTTCCCATCCCATTCATACTAAATTTGTTAATCTAATTCAACCAATAAGAAGTCATTGTTAGTCTTGGTTTAATATATATGTACAATAAATATGAGGTCATTATTGAATTGTTTTTATTTTGTTAAGTGTAACATTTATTTAATGAGGGAGTTACAATACTATGATCCCTAATTTTAGCTATATTTTTAATATTAAAAATATAGCTAAAATTAGTTGTGAATTTCCTCAAAAGCCCCTATCATATATGTTCAATATAATTAATTATTACAAGGCTAACAAATATGAGTTAATGTAAATTGGTTTTGATCTCATTCCTTCATCATAATATTAATGGTTAAAATTCGGTTCACAAAGTTAGTACAAAAAATCGGGTTAACAAATGAACCCGACCATATATATATATATATATATAGATAGATAGATAGATAGATAGAGAGAGAGAGAGAGAGAGAGAGAGAGAGAGAGGTGGTTTCATTTGGAAACCACCATTATATTGCAAACTGTGAAACCCACATTTCAGCCTTAGATTAAAATGTTGGACGGAGAGATTGTTTCTCTAGATCCAATTCCCCATACCTGGCTCGAGCCGGCAAAGTCTGTACTGGGACTAGATCACAACACCAACGACGTAAAATGTACTTATCGGGAATGACCTTATATTCTTCGTTCAACATTACCTTAAACACATGACGGCAAAGTATACCGTTACGAACAAAATGATTGCAACTGCAATCAAAAGACTCCTCCGATACAACATGCACAACCTACGAGGGAACATTAAAGACATAAAAAAAAGGCAGTCAATCATAAGTTATTTGAAAATACTAAAAGAAGTTGTATACAGATAACTAATTTGCATAAAAAAACAGTTACCGTGTACATCGTCTTGAACTCGGATTGTTTTGTCAAGTGCTTGACCGTGTAAACCTTTTTGTCACCGTCATCTTTATCACATTTCAGTGTACAATACCATACAGCTTTATTCATCTCCTTTTGGACCTCAAGAAATATCGTTTTTGTATAAAGCTCCCTGATTTGGTTTTCCATCCTGGAGGGTGATAACATGCGGGGAATAGTAGTTCTAGTTTCAACCTCAAGTTCACAATGTTTTTGCCGTTGCTTGTCAATGGCGTCATCGAAACTATTAATGAAGTAGATCAAATCATCCCAATGCTTCGCATATACCCTAAAAAATGCTTGTATACTTTCGGATCGTGACGTGGTCTTCATCAATCCGGACATCGCGGATTCTTTGTAATAAGCAAGAATCCATGATTCCCTTATTGAGTACATTTCCTCCCACCAAGAGTCGCCACGAAGTCCATAAGTATCAATCAGATTGTTCCATCGAAACTCAAACTCTTCTGGTCCGGTATGAACGTTCCAAACAAGCTTGTTCATTTCATTTATGAAAGGAGTACTACTTGCTATGTGGGAACTTACCTACAAAGGACAATAAATTAATGTACAAGAGATTTTTATATAAAAAAGTGAATTTTTTTGAAAACAAACATCATTGACCGTACTCATTACACCATTACCTTATCACCAAATTTCTTGGTTATGTGCCACATGCATAGACGATGTATAGCATCAGGAAACACTGCTGGAATTGCTTGTTTCATTGCCGCACACTGATCGATAATCACAAACTTCGGTTGCTTTCCATGTGCTTTCATGAAAGCTTGCAATACCCATGTGAAGTTTGGAACGGTTTCTTTTGCAATTAAAGTTGCCCCGACAACTACGGATTTCTTGTGATTATCAACGACCACGAATGGTATGAATTTCATTTCGTACCTATTAAAAACAGTACACAATATGATGTATGTTTATGATCAAACAGTGAAGGCATGACACATGTAAATTATTAAATATTGTTGTTACTTACTGGTTGGTCCGATATGTAGCATCAAAAGAAATTGCATCATTGAACTCTCTGTAATTGTGTCTCGCTGTTTCATCGGCCCAAAATATGGCAACCAACTATGTCCCTACAGACTTGTATTCGTAAAAATACTTGGGGCAATATTCACGCCTGCTACGTAGCCTATTTATGAGCATCTGCGCGTCTTTGTTACCAACCCAGTTTTCGACATCCCTCTTAAAGTTTATATGATCCCTCGCTGTGCCACCGGAAACATCTATACCACCCTTCAAAGCCAACTGCATCCTATGAGACTGGTTATGCCAATCTTAGAACTAGACGCATGAAACGCATTCCTACGATCAATATAACTAAGTTGTCTTTTTGAACGGGAAAACAACCTATCTTCGGGTAAAAAAAGCATGTGATTATGAGCCTCGTTGAATTTATATACCTCGTAACACCCCTTCTCACCAACATAATGTATCTTAAGACAAGCCTTACAACCCGTCCTTTTTACACTAGACCTTCTTCGTTTTTTCTCGCCAACCCCAACCACCAATGAATCAAAGTCCTTTTTTACCGGAATACCTTGTTTGCTACAAAGAAAATAACGGGTTTGTACCCGCCAAAGTTTGTTGGTTTTCTTATTAGACAAACGTACATCAAACCCGGCAATTTCAGCATACTTCCGATACATTATTTCGGCACTATCCACCGAATCAAACTGATCACCAATATTAGGTGAATTGTTACTACCCATGATTGGTATCCAATACTTTGTACCACCCGGCGATTCAAACACCTCTTGCGTTTTCTTATCTATAAAACATTAAACACGTTATGAAACTAGTAGCATGAAAAATAAATGAATGAATATGCTGCATTTCTAAAAACAACATGCAAACCATCTATACTTTTTACTAAGTCTCACTTGCATATTTAACACTCCGATTCACGTTGAATATAAAAATAAATGAAACTCAACAAAAACCACATAGACACACAATCCATTCACCCATATCATACTGCATCATTATATCTTAATGAAACTGCTTCAAACCCAAAACTAATTGAGATGAAAAAAACCACATCTAATGCATATAATGAACGAAATGTATAAACAAACACAACTTATATATGTTTTGACTTTGTATATCATTTGAGACATGAAAAAAATCTGGAAATATTTGTTTTTTATTCGCCGATTTTTTTTATATATAGATGAATACATACAGGTTGGGAAACACAATTGGTACAACCAATCAATACACACTACAAAACAGAGGCTTATCACCGACGGATTATTCCGTCGCTGATCCGTCGGTAAAGTGTAAATCCGTCGGTGATCCGTCGGTAAATGGCCGTCGGAAAAGAGGTGGTAGGCGATCAAATCACCGACGGTCACATTTTCCGACGGATCTCCGACGGTTATCGACTACGAGGTTATTTCCGACGGATCACCGACGGTCTTCTTTTAGCGACGGATTACCGACGGAAAATTTCCGACGGATTCTTTCCGGCGGATTTAGCGACGGATTTCCGACGGTTATTTATTAAATAAAAATTAAATTAAAAAAATACTTTCCGACGGATTACCGACGGATAATCCGTCGGTAATTTAAATTTTTTTTAAAAAAAAATAATTAAAATTTAAAAATTTCCAGTTTTTTATCCCATACAAAACCTGCCAATTTTTAAACATTACTAATTCTAAAAGTGTTCAAAATATGTACAAATACATAAACGTAATCCTACAGGGGGGGAAGGGGTTCTGACTGTTAAACTTGATCATGAACGCGTCAAACTGAGCAATTCGTTCCTGCATCTGTCTCTTCTCTACTTCATCTCTATCCATTCGCTCCTGCATCCGGATCCTCTCTGCTTCCTCTCTCTCTAACCTCTGCCTCAGCTCCTCCAACTAAAATTCAACATTTGACAAACATATATAGAACAATGTCAGACAACATTTAACAAATATATATATGATTAACAATGTTAAACACCATTTGACAAGCATACCTACTCATCGCGACGGTCGCGCGTGCTCCCGCTCGAACTGGCACCTGAATAACCGGTCATAGCATAATAGGGATCCTGAATGGTCCCCCATCCAAAAAGACAGCCCTTACGCCGTCCTCCGACACTACGCTCCCACAACTCGGCGTCATTGGGAGGTACAGTGCCGGGAGATAAGTCCGGGGTACTCCTCCTCCCTAACCCGATGGTAGGCATCCTACAGTTTACCAAATTAGACATTGTCAAGTCAACTAACCTATAGAAAATTCGGCAGCATTTCAATTGTGATTTGAACATATATCCATGACCTGCTTTTATGAAAACAATCCTATCGTCTGCCCAACAATGGCAGCCCAAACTAAGTTTGCTATAATTTCTATCGATCTTATAAAATAAACAAATATCGAGCCATGCATAATTGAACTTACCGCCATATGAGACGCCTTTGGGTAAACGTAGATCGGAGGATCCGTGGACGGACCAGTCGCACCCGGAACAAGCTTCCTGTTGGTGCAGTGTGTAGCCTCCCAAACCTCATCGCTGGTAGGCTCACGGCCCCATGCATCTCTCTACAATACACAACTTAAATTGTTAGTAGGTAATAAAATCATGTATATAGTACATATATTCATCAATTATATACATTTAGTCTAGTGTATGATAAATTACGAAGCGGTCCCGATGCATAGGGATACTAATAGATCCAGCACAGTGTCTGGATGTCATCCCCTCATACTCGGTGGCCCGATTGCCCTTATTGGCCGAAACTACACGCCGGAACGTGTCGGTGTTCCATACCTGTTAAAAAGAAGACATAAATCAATATAAATCCTAGTACAACCAGATACAAGTATTCAAAACAAAACAAACCTGCTCAATCATCTGGACCCAAAACTCACTCCGGATCCACTCTAGAGGGTGTGGCGCAAGAATCTTGTAGTTACGTCCGTCGAACTGGACACCATCAATGGCTAAAGCCCTTTCCTCGGCGAAGACACGTGCATATCTCATCATGTCGGCGTACCTATTATTTAGGTGACGCCGATATGCAACTAATACATCGGCGTCCATCTCAGGAGGCCAACTATAATACAACTGCAAACACATTGTTTGGATTAAGTAAAAATAAATCCACTCAATAAGTTAAATAGAGTAAAATACCTACCCGAAATCGATCCAGCAACCGTGGATAGTGCTCATTAGGGACATCCCTAAAATGAGCCCAAGGACCATCAAACATGGACTTAAAGACGGCAATGGCCCTCCGGACTGCCGACTTGTCCTTAAACCTTCACAATTGTAAAATATACAACATAAAAAACATTAGGATCGGTTTATTATGTACTAGAATAAATAATATATCACATCTACTTACCCGCCCGCATCAGACAACAAAAGTGGCGGTCGCTGACTAGGTTGGGGCGTCTGTGATGCCACATTCGGGCCTCTAACCCTCGAGCCCGCTGCTCTGTCATCGGACTGGATCTGATCTAGGCCGTCGCCGGTGAACTCATCGGCCTGGGGTTCACCACACCCAGCGGAGCTGCTACTGCCCCTACTCCTACCACTCCTACTACCCCTACTATCCCTAGAAGGGCGTCCAGACATTTTAAAATAGAGAATGGTTAACACAAAATGATATAAGTGTACATAAATCATAAGACCCAAAAATGTCTACATAAGAACAGCAAAATAGAGAATGTTTAACACGAAAAATGTCTACATAAGAACAGCAAAATAGAGAATGTTTAACACGGAAATGTCTACATAAGAAAGACCCGCTAGTTATCAGACGAGTGATCAGATAACATAAGTTCGTCTTCGTTATCTTCATCATCATCCATATCTTCAAATTCTTCTTCCTCGTCGCTAGCTTCGTGATCTGATGCATCTTCCTCGCTAGCTTCGTCATTTGTGGCGACTAAGTTGAGCTCCCCAGTGACAAGAGGGACGGGATCGAGGTCCTCATTTACCCAGTTGTTTGTATGATGAGTTACCCGTTCGTTGGTTTGAAATAACGGTTCTCCATCCACGTTATCATCATCCAACACATCGATAGTCCTTTCTGCAACTTCATATATTCCACGGGCTTTGGTCTTCACAACTGCCCACCAGTCCTTTAAATCCTTACTTCCTGAAGGATAGGGTGTGTAATACACTTGTTCCGCTTGTGATGCTAGGACGTAATAGTCCTCACCTCTGAGTCTAGACTTGTATTTGATATCAACCAACCCATGTTTAGGGTCAACTCTAACTCCATCTGCACTATCAAACCATGTACACTTGAACAAAACTACAGCACAATAGCCCACACCGTAGTACTCCACCTCTAACACGTCGTCCAACAATCCGTAATAGTCAAACTCGGAGTCGTCATAACAAGACCCTCTCACACATACGCCACTATTATGTGTGACACGCCCAGCAGCATGTGTTACCGTATGAAACTTGTAACCATTGACAAAATATCCCTTATGCGACCAAGCATATCGGCCTGGTCCACGTGCTAGAGGAGCTTTGGATGACTTTAAAACTCTAAGTGTAATGGTTTGACTATTGGAAAGTCAAAACGTAGGTTACAATCAAAGAAAGGTGTTTTGGAAAGTTTAAAAACCCTACGTGTAATGGTTTGACTATTTAAAAGTCAAACCGTAGGTGTCAATGAAGTTAGAAGTCTATTGAACACTACATGTAATGGTTTGCCTTCTTGAAAGTCAAACCATTGGTTTAGAGGAGTTTTGGATGACTCTAAAACTCTAAGTGTAATGGTTTGACCATTAGAAAGTCAAAACGTAGGTTACAATCAAAGAAAGGTGTTTTGGAAAGTTTAAAAACCCTACGTGTAATGGTTTGACTATGTAAAAGTCAAACCGTAGGTGTCAATGAAGTTAGAAGTCTATTGAACACTACATGTAATGGTTTGCCTTCTTGAAAGTCAAACCATTGGTTTAGAGGAGTTTTGGATGACTCTAAAACTCTAAGTGTAATGGTTTGACTATTGGAAAGTCAAAACGTAGGTTACAATCGAAGAAAGGTGTTTTGGAAAGTTAAAAAACCCTACGTGTAATGGTTTGACTATTTAAAAGTCAAACCGTAGGTGTCAATGAAGTTAGAAGTCTATTGAACACTACATGTATAATGGTTTGCCTTCTTGAAAGTCAAACCATTGGTTTAGAGGAGTTTTGGATGACTCTAAAACTCTAAGTGTAATGGTTTGACTATTGGAAAGTCAAAACGTAGGTTACAATCGAAGAAAGGTGTTTTGGAAAGTTAAAAAACCTACGTGTAATGGTTTGACTATTTAAAAGTCAAACCGTAGGTGTCAATGAAGTTAGAAGTCTATTGAACACTACATGTATAATGGTTTGCCTTCTTGAAAGTCAAACCATTGGTTTAGAGGAGTTTTGGATGACTCTAAAACTCTAAGTGTAATGGTTTGACTATTGGAAGGTCAAACATATGTTTTTTAAAATTTTGGCAGCATAACGGCTATAAAATGAATATTTCCATATATCAACCTAATGTTTGCCCAACAATTGGCAACCCAACTAAAATAAATAAATAAAATCAAGTATAATCAAATCCTAAATCATACCAAATGTCTCCATTTATCAACCTAATGTTTGTCCAATAAATGACAACCCAACTAATTAATATCACAAGTTTATCAAACCAAATCATACCAAAACATTTGATATATTCGTGCTCATAACAATGGTTTTCATAAGCTAAAAGAACTCATATCAATTTCAATCTACAATATATACCCATATCAATTTCAATCTACAATATACTCATATCAATTTCAATCTACAATAAACTCTCATAATTATAATTATCCATAGTTGTCATATATCCCAAAAACAGACATAACGAGAAACAAACGTAACGAAAAGGTTTGGGTTTACAAGCATAACAAATATCAAATAATTCCATTACTACTATACTCAAATTTTCCTATTAAATGACAACATAAATTAATTAAGGAATAACGTCTAAAATTATTTTGGTACCTTAAATCACGTCAAGAAGACAGGAGTAGATCGTGTGTATGTGTATGTCTCTGAAGCGGCACCAAATTTCACTCAATTTCAATCTACACACACAAAAACATAGATTCATTAACAAAAAACACAACATATTCATTACATACACACACATAGATTCATACATACACACACACACATAAATAAAGATATAAAGATATGGGTTTAAATAGAAATTGATATATAAGTTGTTGAAACACATATATTCATACACAAATAAACACACACACACAAATTCATACATACACACACACAAATCAAGATATAAAGATATATATGGGTTTAAATAGAAATTGATATATAAGTTGTTGAAACACATATATTCATACACAAACAAACATACACACACAGATTCATACCCAAATCACGAGGTCGCCGGAGGGGATGGAGGTCGCCGGTGGAGGTGAGGTCGCCGGTGTGGAGGTCGACACCTGTCGACAGTGAAACGAGAGTGAGAGTGATCGAGAGTGAGAGGGAGACGAGAGTGAGAGACGAGAGACGAGAGGGAGACAGAGTGAGAGACGAGAGTGAGAGACGAGAGTGAGAGACGAGAGAGGGAAACTGATGAAATTAGGGCTTTCAGCCCGCTATTTTTTTTAAGAATTTTCGGACATTCACCGACGGATTTCCGACGGAATTTCCGTCGGTATTTACCGACGTATTATATCCGTCGGTGATTACCGACGGATTTCCGACGGATAATTGTTTTTTATTAAATAAATTATTTTTAAATTAAAATTATATTTAAAACTATAATTATTAAATAAATTATTAATTAATATATTATTTAATATTAAAATTAATAAATAAATTATTAATTAATTAGTTTATCAAATTATATTTAAAATTATTAATTAATTTATCAAATTGTATTTAAATTGACTAAAATACCCCTGAAGTAACTGGGCTTTAAACGAATCCGGTTAGATCAGGGACCAAATGTGATCAGTTAGGTTTTAACGTACCCGGTTGGGCTTTAAACGAATCCGGTTGGGCGTTAATGGATTTAGTTGGGCTTTAACGTTACCAGTTGGGCTTTAAATCTGGATGATCACATATGTACACACATACATATTACATACATGATCACATACATACTATACATGGTGTACATACATACATGAGTATATACATACATGAACACATATGTACATACATACATGATCACATATGTACTATACATGTACATGATGTACATACATACTATACATGTTGTACATACATTCATGATCACATACATACATTTGTATATACATACATGAACACATATGTACATACATTCATGATCACATACATACTATACATGATCACATACGTACTTGTATATACATACATGATCACATACACGTACTATACATGTACATGATGTACATACATACTATACATGGTGTACATATACATTAATTCATGATCACATACGTAAATGTGTATATACATACATGAACACATATGTACATGTACATACATACATATATACATATATATATACACACATACATGATCAAAGAAAAAATAAATATTTATTAAATTATTAAATTTACCGACGGATTACCGACGGACGTCAGAAAAAAATAAATATTTATTAAATTATATAAATTACCGACGGATTACCGACGGATTTAAAAATAAAAATAAAATAAAATAAAATTAATTAATATCCGTCGGTAATCCGTCGGTAAATTATATAATTTACCGACGGAGTACCGACGGATAGTGTTTCCGTCGCAAAGTTTACATTTCCGTCGGTGATCCGTCGGTAATTACCGACGGTTATTATCCGTCGGTAATCTTGGTCGGAAATAAGCAATAATCTTGTAGTGACATATCGTTCATCAATATCACGATTGCACCGTGAATATAATTTCTAGACATGAATACGTCAACTTATGTATGAAATCTGTTTTATTGGGTGTGTAATTATCAATACAAATAATGCACTTAAATTCGAAACTCGAATAGTTACGAATACCGTCCGAATTGTTTTTCTCGTTCGGTTGATCATGTATGTCCTCCATCGCATCGTTTGGTTCATCTACGGTTTCCCCCGAACAAAGCTGATAATCAACGTCGACTGGTTTTACAAATGTCGAAAGAAATTCTTCATCATTTGCATACACGTCGCTGACTTGAATTTCATTGTGGGATACTATTTCTACTACACTTTTATCCATCGTGTTCTTCCTCGGATGATATCGATGAACGATATGTATTGATTTGTTGTACAAAAAAATTGTTTTCCAACCGGTATGAATTCATCTATATATATAAAAAACAAAAAATAATTCCAAATTTGGGTTGCCAAATAATTATTCGAACAATGATTTTTCCAGAATTTGGTTTCCAAAATAATTAATAGGAAAAATAAATTTCATTTATCATAAAAATTGTAATACCATGTTTAAAAAAGAAGTGAAAGCTTACATGAAACAAAAAAAAACAACGGTGACTATAAACCAAATTTTTCAAGAATTTGGTTTCCAAAAATTTTTAATAGAACAAATATATTTCATTTATAATATAATTATCTTGCATTAAATGCTTCATTGAAAACGATTTATGTTTAATGTAAATATAAATTCCATAAATAACTCTGTCATATCAAAATGTCAAAAATACCCTTTCTGATAAATTAAAAATAAAAAAGGCACAAAATTTTCTGATTGGTTGATATGAGTTTTTATAGTTTGCAATACATGGAGGGTTTTCATATGATCCCTCCCCTATATATATATATACCTATATATATATATATATATATATATATATATATATATATATATAGGGAGAGGTTCATTTGCAACCCTTAAAAAGGTTGCAAACTTTGCAACCCACATCTTAACCGTCGGATTCATGATCGGCGGTTATAAAAGATATGGGGCCCAATATTTTTAATTAAAAAAAGAGAAAAATAAAATAACTGTCGATCATGAATCCAACGGTTAAGATGTGGGTTGCAAAGGTTGCAACCTTTTTAAGGGTTGCAAAATATCCTTCCAATATATATATATATATATATATATATATATATATATATATGGGGGCCTAATCATATGAGATCCTAGTATTTTGTGGTAACTATGAGATCCAATCTCATCCATCCATCTTAATTTATTAATTTTTTTATTTATTAATAAGGGAGGTTATTTTAGTCATTTGATAAATTAAATAATACTTGATGTCGAAACCTGCATCATTGCTCCATCATTTTCTTTTGTACCGAAGCCTACATCCTTTCACCATCCTTACTTCATCTCGTTGATATCTCGTTGTGAGTGTGTTGCAAATAGGTGTCACACAGTGTCACACAATGTGATACAGTGTGTTATCTTACAGCTAAAACAATACCGATGCATGCTATCTTACGTGATACACATTGTCACACAATGTGATACATTGTGTTATCTTACGTGATACAATGTGTAACCGAAAGACTTACATCCTTCGTGATACAAGGTTGTCACACAGTGTCACACAATGTGATATATTGTGTTATCTTACGTGATACAATGTATAACTAGAGTTAAAATCGTTGTAGATTGTTGTGATATATATAGTGTAGTCGAAATAGTATAATCGAATTTGATTGATATGTTTCAATATTGTGAGGTTATCACATCTGATTCATTGCCTAAATTATCGGCACGTGCCTAAATTAGATAACACTGAATTTCAATGTGTTTTTACATTTTTACCCTTTTTACCTATTTTAGTGGCCTAAAATTATGTTTTTAATTAATATTTCTCTTAATTATTTTAAACCCTTGATTATTTAGATGGATGGATGAGATTGGATCTCATAGTTACCACAAAATACTAGGATCTCCCTTGAAAGTCACCCTATATATACCTATATATATATATAGATAGAGAGAGAGAGAGAGAGAGAGAGAGGGTGTTCAAATGCAACCCTTTTATATGGTGCAACCCCTATATCCACCACTCATTTTATTTTCACTTTTTAATTAAAAAATGTGAAAATAAAATGAGTGGTGGATAGAGGGGTTGCATGGGTTGCACCATGTAAAAGGTTGCATAATAACCTACCTATATATATATATATATATATATATATATATTACTTAGGAGCTGTTTGTTTAACTCTTAACGGTTTTATTAAGAGGCAACCTCTGAATCCTTATGAGGTGAATCTTGTTTGGCAGAAAAAAAAAAGATCTGCCTCTTAATAGTTTCAAAACCCTCTGAATAGTTTTGTATGTAGGACCTCTTCAGATCCCTAATTTCATTATGAACAATTAGCAAGCAATCGTATTTCATTTTACACTATATCATAAGAGTCTCTTAATCATTCTAACTACTTAATTATTCTGCACCAAACCATTCACCAACTGCTAAACAACCCCTTAATAACAACTATATCTTAATTACACCTCATTTACGGGAAAACTTAATTTTTATCTATTTCGTAGTAATATTTTTTTATTAAAAAACCTTAATACCTACTGAAAAAAAATAAATTGTTGGGTTTCAACCAGGCCCACAAACCGTGACTGCTATGCTAATCCTTTGATCCATTGCTTTCTAACAATTTCTTTTTTGTATAATCATAAATTAAATAAATTTCATTAATTTATCCCAAAAAAAATATATTCAATAAGTAAATTCCGAATAACCTTTCTGATTTTTGTGCCTTCGTTACTGATTTGACACACAACCAGAAATAGTTGTCTCGTGTGGATTGGTTTTTCTAGGGTGTCTCAAAATATGTTCAATTAATCCCTAGTTTTGATAAACTTAGTGGCAATAACTGCTGTGGACATCTGGAATCAAACCCATGGTAGATTGGATATCCCATCACATCTCTTTGGGCCTTAACCACTATGCCACAATCCTAGTGATTATGTGGACTAGTTTTAGGGGTTGTTTAGTAAATGCTTACCGGCAAAAACATTACTCTTAGGGGTTGTTTACTAAACACTAACCCGGTAAGTGCTTACTGGGTCATTTATTTTACCGGATGAACATGATAAAGACGAAAAATCTTACCAGATAAGAGCAATGAAAAGGATGGAGAGTCTTACCCGGTAAGTGAAGATTGTGACTTTTACCTGGTAAGTGTTTACCGGATAAATTTTTACATACAATACCATTTTGATGGATACAATCTTACCCGGTAAGTTTGAGTGTTGACTCTTGCTGATAAATACTTACCAGGTAAGCATCTGGGTAAACGACCCCTTACTTACCTTATTGGGTAACATTCTCCGCCATCAAAATAGAATGTTGTTAAGTGTCTTTTACCCCGTAAGCGTTTATCGGGTAAAAGTCTGTTGATAAATACCTTTTTGAACCCATATTTATCGTCAAAATACTATCTTTAATGTTGATTTTTATGCATTTCATAAGCTAACTAAGTCTCATATTATGTTTATTGGTTAATAGGAGCGAAAGGGGGCAAAAAGTGGTGAAAAGGTGCTACTTTTTGGGCAACTTAGTCGCACCAAAGTCGCATTAGTCACTGTGGAGCATATTTTTCAAATATTTTCAGAGCTGAGCATATTTTCTCAAATGACAACTCAAGCAAGCATATTTTTGAAATGATCGGTGGCTTAGGCATACTTTCAAAGGACAAATCATTTAGTGGGCTTGACGGTTTTTAGGGTTTTTAAAGTTTTATAGGCCATATTTTTTCTTGGGAAGATCCATTAGCAAAGGAGGCGATTTTGGAGGCTTCAATCACGTTTTCTTTCCGTTAATTAGGTAATATAGATTTTAGGTTTAATTTTTGCATTCCTATTTAGTGTTCTATTTCTATTCAAGCAATGAGATTGTAATCATTTGAAGATTGGATTTGTGTTGAGACTTCCATTCTAAATATGTTTTCCTTCATGTTCCATTTATGTTAATCTTGGTTGAACAACCATGTATGACTAAGTGAATTTAGTCATCAGTTTATCAAATTAATAACGAAACACCTTTTTAATGCACAAAAACTTAAAAAATATCCTGCAACGCCACTGAGATTCTTTTGATTGTTCTTCGGGACCCTTGAGATTAGTGAGCACAAACTATCCAGAACACCCATGGTTAAGAAAGCTTAAAATTATCTCAGTTATACATGCATACGTAAATTTCATAAAATCAATTAAGGGCATGGGCGGACCTGTAGTGGTGCCACCGTATTATTCTTCCGTTGAAGGATAAAAAATTTGGGTTTGTGAAATGTGCAACCATATCAATTTGTTGTGTGCCACCATATATATTTTGAAACTACAACAAGAACATAAGTTTTTCTTGGTAGAATTGGTTTACTATATGTTTTTTCTACTTTAGACCCGGGTTAGAGCCTAATTAGAGTCATTTTCTTAGTTTTTAGCTTTTAATTTCATATCTATCATGTTTCTAAAAAAATTGCAATATCAGGACTCAAACTCGAGACCTCACATTTGAAAAGTAAGGAATTAACCACCAGACCAATATTGATTTTGTGAAAAATATCTCTATATTTGTTTCTTATAAGCAAATGGTGCCACCGTTTGAAAAAAAAAATTGGGTCTGCCCCCGATTAAGGGGGCGTGTAGAAAACTCTTACTAGGTAAACGTTTACCAGGTGTCACTTACCTTACCGGGTGAGCATAACATTAACCAAGAATCTTCTCTAGTAAGAGACGTAACAGAGACCAAGAAGAATCTTACCCAGTAAACTCTTGTCAAATAAAAGATGTTTATCAACAATTTATTTTAATGACTGAAAATGTCACTAATAAGGTATAGAGTGAATTACATTGGTGGTCCCTGTGGTTTGCCCCAATTTTGGATGTGGTCCCTAAAGTAAACTAACTACGGTGATGATCCTTAACTTTTTAATTAGCTTTCACCCATGGTCCCTCTTATCTAACGGCGTGAGTTAACTGTTGTTATCATCCAGTCCCTTGTTTAAATCATGGGGCAAATCAGTCATTTAATTAAACAAAATCCCTTTCCCTAATTTTAAACAAACCAACATGATCTTCAGGAAAAAAAACACCGTTTGCTGATGCTTCTTAGGGTGCGTTTGGTTTGCGAGATTGGAATGGAATGAATTGGATTTCAAGGAGGGATTTGGATTTGGGAATTTGAAATCCCTTCATGTGTTTGGTTTTTAGGATTTGGAATGAATTTCAAATCCATTCATTTACAAGTCTTGCTTGGTTTGTAGAATTTGGATTTGGATTGAGTTTTTTTTTTTAATTATTTGTTTGTTTTATAAAAAAATTATTTTTGTTGGTAAACGTCGAATTTGGATCGATACAATTTGAAGTATGGATCACACTTTAGAATCCATCGGATTTGGATTTCAAATCCAGGCCCAATGCCAAGGATTTCCTAATCCATCATATGAGGGATTTTAAAATGGTCAACGGATTTGAAATCCGGTCAACGAAATCCTTTCCTGCAAACCAAACGCAGGATTGGAATGGATTTGAAATCAAAATCCCTCCAAATCCATTCCAATCCCGCAAACCAAATGCACCCTTAGGGCACGTTTCGTTTGCGGGATTGGAATGAAATGGATTGGATTTCGAGTAAATGATTTTAAAGAGGTCAAATGATTTCAAATCCGGTCAACAAATTCTATTCCTGTAAACCAAACACAGGATTGGAATGGATTTGAAATCCAAATTCATTCCAATCCCGCAAACCAAACGCGTCCTTAAGGTTTTAATGAAAGATTCTTTCAAATGTAGAAGCTTGTTTCCTGTTTCATAACCTCCATTTTTGACCATATGAGTTGACTTTTGGTGATAACCATTTTCATGCAAAGACACATTCAATCCCATTTGGATTCCAGCTCATCCACACTATCTTTATCCATTTTCATGCATCAACTTTAGGATGGAAAATCTCATTGCATAATTTTGGAGTCAACACATTTACACAGGGGTACTTCATATGTCAATATAAGATGGATGAAGAAACGAATTTGAGTAGAGAGATGTACTAGCATTCAAATGTTCTCATACGAAAGTACCTTGTTTATGAGATTGCAAAGATTTCAAGTTTCATTGCTTTTTTTTATATGAAGATCACGTTGATTTGTTTAAAATTAAGGAAAGGGATTTTGTTTAATTAAATGAATAATTTGCCCCTTGATTTAAACAAGGGGTTGGATGATAACAACAGTTAACTCACGCCGTTAGATAATAGGGACCATGGGTGAAAGTTAATTAAAAAGTTATGGACCATCACCGTAGTTAGTTTACTTTAGGGACCAAATCCAAAATTGGGGCAAACCACAGGGACCACCTATGTAATTCACTCTATATATTTTCCCTTGAAACTCCCTATATATATATATAGGGTCAGGTTTAGGGGAAAACCTCAAAAAAACGGAAAACTGATGAACACCCTGGTAGTCTTCCATCTGGACGGTATGCACATGTGCATATTATGCACTTGTGCATATGCACGTGTGCATGTTATAAATTATTTGTATGTACAAGTGCATACCGTCCAGATGAATGACTACTAAAGTGTTCTTCAGTTTTCTATTTTTTTAAGGTTTTCCGTTGAACCTCCCTCTCTATATATATATAGAGAGAGGAAAGTCCAAACCCAATTAGAATTTGGTTTCTCTTTAACCGGAGTTGGTCTACTTGGTGGAGAGGACAAGATATGAGTTGTTGAAATTCAGCACCCATTTGGTGATTGTATATAAAAATGGCGCAATAATTTAATTAGTGGTCAGGTATGGTGGGCGACTAAAAAACACATGCTATTATCTTACTCGATTTATAAATTTTACAGAGAAAATTACAAATTTCGTCCCTGTGGTTATATGTTATTTTGGATTAGGTCCCTCAAACAAATTAATTACAAGCATAGTCACCATGGTTTCAATTTCGTTACGAATTGGGTCCCTGCCTTTAACTCTGTTAATTTACCTCCGTTAAATCAAGGACTTTTTAGTCATTTTACCTTTGAATAAATAAATTCTTTTAAATGTACAATTTTATAAGCCAATAGTCCAAATCTCTATACACTTAATGGAAAAAAAAACAAAAAAAAAAACTAAAGACCCAAACATCCTTTCCGGTCATCTTCCCCGGTTTAGATCTCCGATGATGACCGTCTTCTTCATCATCTACTAATATGTTCTCCATAGTCATCCCTCCATCTCTTTGGGTTTTGGCATCGGTTCATTTACACCACTGCACTTTCATCTCCATTTCATTTAATTTGGAAAATTAAAGTTGTAAATCAACCTATTAAAATGTTTCACAATCAACCAAACATCATACGAACATAAATCTCCATGGATGCATCTACACTACACTGGTTCTATTACCCAAAAAAACTGTTACATAGAAATAACCATAAATCCATATAAAAACCT
This sequence comes from Arctium minus, assembly GCA_954870635.1. Classification (NCBI taxonomy): domain Eukaryota; kingdom Viridiplantae; phylum Streptophyta; class Magnoliopsida; order Asterales; family Asteraceae; genus Arctium; species Arctium minus. The sequence goes on along the minus strand of OX941083.1, from coordinate 118,111,541 downwards.
GAAAATGGAAAACTTCTGCTCTTCAAGCGCTTTCTAGGGGCGGCGGGGTTTGGACGATAAAATTGGAAAGGGGGAGAGGGAGAGAGAACGGGTTTTGGGTCGGTGATAGCGATCGACGGTTTTGGGGTGGTGAAAATAGATAGATGAAACACCATGGTTAACATAATCATCCAAAACTCCCATGGGTTAGTAAGGTTCTGTATGACTTGGCATAGAGTGCCCATATACAACTCTTTCTCTGCTGCGTACAGATCAGGATTGTGAAGCACTTTACGACTCAATCCTGGAAATGAGTTGCCCACCCCGAGCCTGTTATCGGCCTCCGTCACTTTGTGATTTAAGTGATACCCTCCTCCATCTAATTTATCTTTGAAGAAATACATACATACATACAACAACCATCAGAATATAGATTGAATAAGTTGATAACCTCCATCCCAATTTAAAAGAGACCTATCCTTGAGAATGCAGTATTTCTTTTTTTAATGAATAAAATAGAATTAAAAAGAAGAATAATTTAGGGGATAGAGTGAGTACTTGTGGAAGAGGAGGAGAGATCGAAGCAATCAGCAGCTCTGGGACTACCCATGGAAGGGGTTTCGGTTCCAAATTCATTGCAAAAGTTCCAGGCTTCGAATGCCAGTCTCAACCCATCTCTCTTCATTCCTGGATCACCAACAAACGAAGATGAAGATGAAGTTGTTTCAGAACCCAGTATTATTCCAGGCCGACGATGGGCGAGGGTTCGGAGATGGGTTAGCAAATAGCAACGAGGGAGTAGAGGTGTAGATATGGAGGGGTCGGCGAGAGGCAGGGATGGAGGAATTTCTTGGAGGAGGCCGATGTCGATGTCATGATGCTCTCTGTATATACATACATATGATATACACCTATAATATAATAATCATATATAGATCTTTTTTAACAATTATAAAAGTTATATTATTTTTTTGTTTTTTGACAAGGAAAAAAGTAAAAGGACCGAAATACCCTTGATTTAACGGAGTTAGGGTTAACAATGTTAGTGTTAGGGACCCAATCCATAATAGAAGTGAAACCACGGTGACCGTACATGTAATTAATTCTTTTAGGGGACCCAATCCAAATTTTCATAAAACCATAGGGACGAAATTTGTAATTTACTCAATTTTATATTATTATAGTATGATGGTGTTTAGTTAGTTGGAAATTTGAAAAAAAAAACTAAAATTGTCAACTCAACAAATTTTTATTCATGTATTTCATTATTTTTTAAGTTCTAGTAAAAAGTTTCAAATAATATGAAATGTGAGCAAAGAATTGTAATTAAGTGGTTATTTGTTTACTTCTTAATAGTTCCAGTAAGTAAGAGGTGAATCTTGTTTGGTAATTTTTTTTTTGCCTTTTAATGGTTCTAAAATCCTCTGATGTCTCGTTTGGTTTGCGGGAATGAAATGGATTTGGATTCTAAATCCATTCCAATCATGTGTTTCGATTGCAGGAATGGATTGTGTTGACTAAATTTCAAATTCTTTGACTAATTTAAAATCCAACGGCTGATGGATTTGGAAATCCCTTAGATTGGGCCTGGATTTCAAATCCAAATCCCATGGATTATAACCCGCTTCATTTAAATCCATTCCAAATCCTACAAACAAAACACATGGAGGGATTTTAAATCCCCCCAAATCCAAATCCCTCCTTGAAATCCAATCCATTCCATTTCAATCTCGCAAACCAAACGCGTCCTGAATGATTTTGTATCTTGGGCCTCTTTTAACCATGTATATTTTAAACATCTAATTGTTAAAATATTATGTTTCAATTTGAAAATGGCCTGTGTCAAATAAATTCAATATTTCTAAGGTTTATTTTAAATGAGCCTTTTATTATTAAATTAATTAATTTTATTAATTTTATATTTATATACATCAACATTGAGTTTTAAAAAAATTCAATGCATAATTTAATTTAAAAAGAATTAATTTAGCAATATTTTTTATTTTGAATTACTTTTTTATTTATATATTACGATATAAAATATTCATAACTCTGATTTAATTCATAATTGAAACAATTTTATGAAATTATAGATTATCTTCAAAAATTTAGATAAGTTTAATTGTTTATTATTTATTGAGTAAATTACATTCCGGTACATGTGGTTTGGCCATATTTGGATATGGTCCCTAATTCGCATTAATTACACTAGGCGTCCCTGTGATATGAATTAGCGCATGCAGAGGGTCCCTCCCTCTAACGCCATTTGTTAACCCAGTTAACTCAAAGGGTATTTTTGTCTTTTTACACATGCTTTTGTCTTTTTGCTAATAAAAAATAAAAGAATAATAAAATAATAAACCCCCCTCCCCACAACCCCCCCCCCCCCCCTTCTTCTTCCCCAAACTCAAACCCACCAAACCAGTTACCCAATGGATTCATCCCCAAAACCAAACCCACTGCCGCCGTGCCCCATGTGTAATCAACGAAAAGAAGCTTGGATTCGTTGTGGGTGAGGATGACAAAAACGGTATGGGAATCGAGGTGGGGGTTGATGGAATTGATGACAGCTCCGGCGAAGGGTATTGTAACACCCTCAAATATGGAAATAACAACTTATTTAAAATTTTCTAAATACATCAATAAAAGAATTATCTACAACCACAAATTAAGATTTAATCTCAATACAAACATTCATTCTATACAAAATCCCATGATAAGAACGGGTGCTACTAAAAACCCATAATAGTCACTATCTCCAAAATTGTGGAAGACTTCACCAACTACTTACATTTGCACAAAGCTAAGACTCAACTCTTCATGGCTGCTAGAACCAAAACCCAACTGGAACCTGATGCACATGCCGACAAATAAAAAGGTTAGGCTTAACGCCTAGTGAGCTCAAGAGTTTTCAACATATATAAAGATGTATGTGAAAATAGATAATGCAATTTAAATCATAATATTTCAAAAGGTATGCTTTGAATATGCAAACGACTCGTTTTCCAATAATATGCATTTTAGACGGAGAACACCAATTTGGACATTTTCCAAATCAAACTACTACAAAATGATGATACCAATGTAAACCGCCCCTTCATAAATTAGCTTTAACCCAAAACTCACTCAAAACGCAAATATAAATTGAACTATTCATTTAAGAAGGTACGGTTAAACCTTATATTTCAAAACACCCAAAACACGGGTGGGGCATAATACTCAACCCATAAATCAAGGGTAAAACCCAAATATACAAAACGTCACCGAAAACTTGGATAATAAAACTCAATACCCAAAAACAACACCTTTCGGTGACGGGGGATTCCCGATTCCATAAAATGTGACGGTCCACAAAGTAAGTCCATTTTATGTTGTTATGACTAGTCATATAAACAAAAGTACATGCAAGAGATGTCAGGCTCAGTAGCTTTAAACGTACACCCACGAAAACTCGAGTTCAACCCCGTCGGGTTCCTATGTCGAGCCCCTCATCTAATATCGTAATACTTGAGCACGAAGGACTTATACCCACATCCGGTACCTAACGTGCCTCGACGTGGAAAACTAATCGTCCCACGCCGGACAATAATTCCAAGTGCAAGGGATGTCAGACTCAGTGGCTTTAAACGTACACCCACGGGATTTCGAGTTCAACCGCGAACGGTCCTTATGTTGAGTCCCTCATCCAATATCGCAACCAAGGCTCTAAGTCGAGCTACCAAAACTGGACAATTGTCCAAAGACTCCAAATCAAATAAAAATACCAAGCCGCAGGCTTAGCAACCCATTGACTCATTGGTGAATGAAATAAAAATACAATAAAACGCACTCGACCAACGGATATGCAAACACCACGACTAAAAGTGTATGTAATTCAAAACTTCACATTAGTTGAGGCAATCAATTTTCCAAATGACTTGTACCCTTATATTTCCAAAATGCCTCATAACCCAAATGACATGTATTTTTCTCAAACTTAACTGCTGATAAGAATGAAAATCATAAAATGAGACTATAAACATTCTTTCAAGTACCTCACATAAAAGTGCGAGTAATACTTTATAAAGCATTCCATTTCATGAATGATGCATAAGACCCGACAAGCATTTAAAAGTGTATTTCTTTGACCAAAGATCTATTTATGCAATAAGACCTCAAAACTCATTCATTGGTGACACATTTATCAAAATGCCCAAAAATCCCAAATGTAGGTATTATACAAAATTTGTAAAGTTATATACTTCAAATAATCAAAATTTAGCAAATAACCCAACATTTGATAATTTCATGTAGAACACATAAACACTTTAAAATAGACATTTTGGCATGTACAACGTTTTCACAAATCAACTTGAATTCACCTTGCTAGATTTAGGCTAAATCTAGATTTTTCCCCAACTAGAGTTCCTTTGAAGAACACTTGGATTCTCAAGACAAAACTTCCAAAACCTAAATCCATACATATTCAACCGCAAATAAACATAATCAACCACAAAGAATCATTTCCCAAACCATAAACATGAATACCTCAACTAATACCAAAACCCTAACTTCCATAACCGAAGAGAATAGAAGATTACCTTAACCCAAGCTTGAATCCACCAACCAAAACACTTCTAGTTCACCAAAATAACCACAAATCTCCAATCTATGAAAGGAAGCACAAGGGTGGAAGAAACCTTAGAAAACTTGGTGAAGAAGATGAAATGGGAGAGATGAGGAGATTACCACCACAAAATACTCTTGTATACTCCAATAGACCTCCAATCTCTTGCTAGATCCTTGAAGAGCTCTAAAAAACGAAATCGTAGCACTTTGAATCACCCAAATCGGAGTTAGGATTAAGGAGATATGAAGAAATGAAGTTTGGGTGCTGAAAATCGGTTTTAAGCTCATCCAGGGGGTTTCGCGACTTGTCTCGCGACCTTGGGTCGCGGCATAAGTCGCCCGCTTCCCCTGGTTTTCTCCTCGATATTGTTTTGGCCATAAGTTCTTCGTTATAGCTCCGTTTTCGCTCCAGAAAGAACCGTTGAACTCGTAATTGAATCCTTCATCCATCTAGACTATAAAATCTAGGATTCAAGTCCAAGATTAAATATCTTATTTTTCCTTGATATATCGGTTTCTATATTAACCTGAAATGATACCTTTCGAAAGTCGGGGTGTTACAGGTATGGCGAAGTAAAACTCATACATGGGAAACTAAAACCCACATCGAGATCTTCAAGTGGGTTTTCATTTTTTGGTGTTGGGTTACATGGGTTTCTTTTTAAATCCCAATTTGGTTCATCTTTTTTAGTTTCCCTAAATTTAAAACCAAGTTTCTCATGATGGGTTTGTTTTATTTTGCATAAAGTTACAAACTTGGTATGTGTAAGATATAGTTTAATTTGCCTTAAAAGGGTTGCAACTCTTGCAACCCACATCTTAACCGTCGTATTCATGATCGGCGGTTACAATAGATATGGGCCCCAATATTTTTAATTAAAAAAAACAGAAAAATAAAAATAAAATAACCGTCGATCATGAATCCAACGGTTAAGATGTGGGTTGCAAGGGTTGCAACTTTTTTAAGGGTTGCAAAATATCCTTCCACTATATATATATATAAATGATGTATCATGTACGTATGCATTTTGTATAAAAACTTGAAATAGTACCCATTTTGGTGTTTATGTTCAAATTTTCATATATAATCTTTGATTCTTGAGATTCTTTTTTTTCCTTTTGAAAACTCATAGTGTTGGATGTGGGAATTGATGAGGTTGAAGTCACAACAATGGTGGGGTTGTTTTATTTTTTATTGTGGTTTTTTATGTGGGTTTATTTTAATTTTGAGTACCCTTTTATTGTTACAAAAATCAAAAAACAAAAAAAAAGAGAAAAAATGAGTTGCGGGTGGGATGCAGGGAGTCTTCCCATGGAGGAGGGGAGAGAGAGAGAGATGAAAAAAAGGATATGGGTAGGGTGAGTGAGTGAGTGAGGTTTAGAGAGAATTACATTGTTGGTCATTTGCTAAAAAACAAAAAAAATGGTTAAAAGACTAAAATAACCCTTGGTTTAACTGAGTTAACGGAATCTTTTTTTATTTCGTTAGTGTGAGGGACCCTCTGCGTGTGCTAATTCATACCACAGTGACGTCCAATGTAATTAATGTGAATTAGGAACCATATCCAAAATATGGCCAAACCACAGGGACCAGGAATGTAATTTACTCTTATATATTTGATATAAATCAAGTGTCCGTCTTTAAATTTTAGTTTGTCTCAAAATAAATGTCCATTTTTAAAAGTAAGTTTTCATTTTCTCATTATACCATCAATTATGAGATGAAGAAAGCTAATCTCTTTATTATTAAGGATAAAAATATAATTTACAGGCTGTTTACCCAAGCACTTACCCGGTAAGTACTTTTCGACAAAAATCAACATTTTGACCTACTTTACCGGGTAAGATTGTAATACATCAAAACAATATCGTAGGCAACAATTTACAGGGTAAGAGTCGTCAGCCTTACTTACCGGGTAAGATTCTACATCCTTATCATTGTTCCTACCGGGTAAGATTATCGGCCCTTGTCAATTGCCATGTTCATCCGGTAAGGTAAATGATCCGGTAAACGCTTACTAAGTAAGGGGTCGTTTACAAAATGCTTACCCGGTAAGTGCTTACCGGAGAATTTACCATAGCGGATGAACATGACAAGAGGATAGAATCTTACCCGGTAAGAGCGAGGATAAGGATGAAGAGTTTTACCCGGTAAGAGAGTGACAACTCTTACCCGGGTAAGCACTTATCGGGTGAATTGTTGCATAAGATACCATCGTGATGATTAAAATCTTACCCGGTAAAGCAAGTTAGTGTGTCGAGTTTTATTGGTAAGTTCTTACCGGGTAAGTATTTGGGTAAACGACCCATAGATGTTGTTTATAGAATTGTATATCATTCTTATTATGAAAATTTATTTACGTTGTGTTCTCTAATCTGGAGGGAAAAGAAAAGAAAAGAAAGGGATGGAAAAGCAAGGGAGAGAAAAGAAAGGGATGGAAAAGCAAGGGAGAGAAAATAAAGAAAAAATAATTTTTTCATTTGTGTTCTCGAAACGGAAGAAAAAAGGAAGGAAAGAAAATGAAATGAAAGGAAATAATTTTTCATGTTCTTGAACAGGAGAGAAAGGAAAGGAAAGATGTCAATTTTACAAATATACCCTTATAAAAATATATTATTTATAATGAAAGATTGGATAGTTTTGTAATTTTAATAATTTCAGTAATTTTTTTAAATGATTTTAATTTCTTTCCTTTCCTTTCCTTTCCTTTCCTTTCCTTCCCTTTCCTCCCACATTTGGGAGGAAAGGTTTGGGAGGAAAGTTATCAATTATTTTCTTCCGTTTTCTTTCCTTTCTCTCCTAAAAAAGTTTCGAGAACACGAGTTTTTTTTACTTTCCTCCCCTTTCCCTCACTTTCCTTTCATTTCCTTCGTTAAATGAGTTTCGAGTACACAGCGTTATAGAGAAAACGAGTATTAAAGTTATGGTAGGGGGTGAGGTTTGGGGTATCAACATGTGTGGGCGTAGGTCGACTAAATTAACATGTCAGTTTTAATTTATTCCTTTTTTGGATTGGTGGGTGGTTATTGATGATTTTAGTCTAAATAAGAAATTGATTTTTTTTTCGAAATTTACCTATAAAATCATTAAAATATCTTTCCATACAAAGAAACATGATTGAAGTTAGGGTTGTGTATGGGGTAGGTCGGACGGGTTCGAGTGAGCAAACCAAAAATTCAATCGGATCTCGGATATGGAAACCAAGTCCCTGACTTTTGGGTTTCGGATTACGGATTGTTCCGGGTTCGGGTTGGTCATGCTTCGGGTATATTTATATGCAATATATATAGAGGGAGCTTTTTTTGTAAACCCGTTTAATCTTTTGAACTATGTAAACCAATCTAGGTCATCCATTATTTTGATCAACGGTTGAGAAATTTCAGTATTTAAATTTATTAAAAAGGGAGGGAAAGGGTAGTTTGGGAATAAGTTTTATATATTTTAAATTTTAAATTAATAACTAATTTGAATTTATCTAATTTTGGTTATATCATTTTCTTAATTTTCTCAATTATCTCCATATCTCCTTCCCTTTCTCTTCCTCTCTCATAAAATTCCGGCGATCTCCTACCCCCAAATTCCGATGATTTCCTCTCATGATCCATACTCTCCATCCAATTTCGATGTCCTCCTCCCACTCTGGCTACCTTCTCCCACTGGCGGCGACCTCCCCCCACTCCGGCGAGTTTTATAAATCGTTTTTTCGAAATTTTCAAGTTTTTTAAGTTTCATAAACTGTTTTTTCGAAATTTTCAAATTTCATAAACGGTTTCATAATATGTTTGTTGGATTTTGAAGTTTCATATATTTTCTCTCATACGAAATCAGAAATTTTCAAAATAATCATGTATTTTCGAAATTTCATTTATTTTCTATTATATGAATAATCGAATTTTTAAGTTTTGTATATTTTTCTCATATGAATAATCAGATTATGAAACATGAAAATTTCGAAAAAACAGCTTATGAAAGTTAAAAAACATAAAAACTTCGAAAAAAGAACTTATGAAGAAACAGTATATGAAACTCGAACAATTTATGAAATTCGCCAGAATTGGAGGGAGGTTACCGGAGTCGAAGGATGTCGCCGGGAACTGGATGGTGATGGTGGATCATGAGAGAGAGATAGAGAGAGAGAGGGGGGGGAGAGATGGAGATAAGTGAGAAAATTAATGTAACACCCGGAAATTCGCAAGGTAAGTATTTTGTCTCCTTAATGCATTTATTTCGCTTATATGAGAATATGTGTCTTTGTGTACATTTTATGATCATTATTATGTTAAAATGTCATATAATTGAATTACCATTCTTAATCGTTCAACCTCGCGCTCGTTTTCGAAATTGGCTAAGTTTTCGGGCTGGATTGGGTTTGGCGCGACAGTGACACGCGATTGTGACATGGTCACTCCCGCCGTGTCACTCTCGCGAGGAGTGTACCGAGAGTGGGATGGTAGCCGCGACTATGACACTATCAATGTCGCGGTGCCAATGTCGCGAGGGACGTACCGAGACCTCGGGGGTGTTCGCGATCATGACACACGACAATGCCCATGGGCATTGTCGCCGGGGCATTGTCGCCGCAAGGGATTCAACCCTCATTTATCACACTTTCACATCCAAAGACGAGAGAGTTTCTCTTTGGGCGATTTTTGAGCTTTCCAAACACACACACATTTATTGCTAGGGTTTTGGGTTGTTGGGAGCATTAAGTGATCATCAAGCTTCATCCAACTGTCCCTATTGAAGTGTTCTTCAAGATTCTCATTTCTCACCTTCAAGTCTCATCTTCTTCAAGTTCTAGGGTTTGACACTTTTCTAGGTTTTGGTCCAAAAACCTAGATTGTGAGTTTACTAAACCTTTGTTAAAACTAGATACACATCATGATCTTCTATTTGTTATTTTATCTCTATGTGTTCAAGTATTTGGGATTTCTTGATGAAAATAGTTGAAAATATAAATATTGGTGATATGTTATGTTTTATGTTATGGGTGCCATTATTTGGGGCTTCTCTCATGGATACATAATGTGAGTAACTTGATATGAAATGTACGCATGTATAGGTATTATGATGGTTCTAGTTGGAATACCACTTTGGTGACATATTTATATGCATGATGAATATAAGTGTCATTTGGGTCTTTTGTTGGACTTCATGAGAATAGAATGGTAATATTGTACCCGTAGTCGGTATGGAAATATGTTGGGTTGAAATACACCAAAAGGACCTCCTTTATGCGTTATGTTGGACAAACCAAGTCAGTACACTAGGAGGGTGTAGTCTTGGGCGCCACTGTGATGGTATGTGCCTAGACCTCCGCCATTCGAGGAATTTTCTCAGCGATAGTCTTCGGGTGTGCCGGGCCTTTCGGGTGTTCCTTGTTAAGGGCATCAAGGTACATCGACTCGTGGATGGGATTTTATTGGTGCTTTGGGTCTCCCCTAATGACTCCACATGTATTGGACACTGGTTAACTGCTGATAAGAATTATAAATGTTCATGCATGCTTATTGTTGTTCAACTCACTAGGCTTTTTGGCCTAACACTTGTTTGGTGTCGATGTGTATCTCAGGTTCTAGCGGCGCCGGTCCTAAGCAGGCCTAGTTGCTTTGGGTGAGAGCTTGGGGATTTTGCACTTGAACGTATTATGCTTATGGAATGAACTGTTGGGCTTATAGATGACAACCCTTTTGTAATCTCTTTTCTAGTTGTAGAAATTAGATTAGTTGGTTGTTAATTTATTGTCCGTTTGAGTTACAATTGTGATTAAACATGTTGGTTATTTATATTCCCCATTTTTGGGAGGCTCTTGCTATGGCAATTTTAGTATACCTCAGGTCCGTTTTTCGGATTTTTGTTATCCCTATTTTTAGGGTGTTACAAGTTGGTATCAGAGCTTTAGTTTAAGTAAACTAGGTATTGTTTAACATATCTAGACTTAAGCTTTAGACTTTATGACTTCACTGTCCACTTGGGGTAGAAATCCTAGGTGGGGAGAGCGTTAGGATTACGGAATTACTTTAATTGAAAGTTGTGATGATGGTGACAAGAATTCTTGTGTATGGTTCATTCATAATTTCACTTAGCTACTGCTATTATGAATGCATTGTTACGTGAGCATACTTGGTTTACTATTATTATGATAATTGATGAAGGTAGTAGTACGTACAATGAGTTCAACTCGTTTAGTCTTTTCTCAATCTATTTCTCGTACGTACATGGCAAATTTAATGGTAAACACTCGAAGTAGGTTGCCGGACATGCCAGAGGGTCAACCAGAGGTGGAATCTCCAGCTATACGACCTCCCGTGGGGGTAACCACCGATGACATTCCTATACCCAGAATCTTGGGAGGAGGGCCTGAGCATATTCCGTGTCGGAACCTCAATGCAGGTAACGCCATCATGGAGGAAGTTACCATGGAGACCCGACTTCGGGATAGCATGATGTTGGCCATGAATGCGGCCATGGCTCAACAGCAAGAGTTTTTCATGAAGCTCTTAGAGGATCGAGACGCCAGCAACCGTCAACCTGAGACTATGGCTGAAAACATTATTGTGGGGTCGGGTGGACCGAATGTGGTAACAGTTGAGGAACCATCTGACGAGGGGATCAGAACGAAGACTAAGGGGTGCACCTACAAGGCGTTTCTGGGGTGCCACCCTAAGGAGTTTACGGGTTCAGATAACCCGGTTGCTTGTATGTACTGGCTCAAGGAGGTAGAGATGGCCTTCGAGTCAAGTGAGTGTGATCCCTCTCAACGGGTCAAGTTTGCTTCCCAGTTACTTCGGGGAGAGGCTCTGATTTGGTGGAATCTCACCCGATCCGCCCTCACCTTGGAAATTTTGGCTAAGTTAACTTGGCCGGTGTTTAAAGAGAAGATCATGAATAAATATTGTAGTGAGCGTTCGTTGGACAAGCTGGAGCGGGAGTTCCGAGATTTGAAGAAGGGGACTCTGTCCATTGTCGAGTACTCCAGACTTTTTTTGGAGAAACTGAATTTGGTGGGACATCTGATCCCCGATGAAAGGTCGAAGATGAAAGCATATCAACAAGGTTTACTGGCCGGATTGGGTAGCCAAAAATCAAACCCCAACCCTAATATCCCCAAAAGTCGGATTTTGGATTTTCGGATTTTGGAGCATTTGAGTGTTACATAAACACCTCATTTTTTGGTTCAGATTTTGAGTACCCCTAATTAAAGTTGAGAGAGTCTATAACCTAAACAAAAACCATAAAGAAGGGTTTTTTGAAATAAACAAACTTAGGGGACGAAAAAAAAAAAGAAAACCATAATTTAGGAGACGTTTATCAAACGTCTATCTTGTAAGTGTTTACCGGCAATAGATGGTGCACCATCTTCAATATATACTATTTGTATTCTTATTTTTACAGGTTTTCATTATTAGTAGTAAGTAAATAACAACTGAATGTACATAAATTTAGACATTTGTCATTATTTAAAATTTTAATATTTACAAATCAAGCATAAAATCACAACGGATTTTAATTGCAATTTCGTTTCATTTTAAATCAACTAAATATTTGGGTTGGCGATATTCTATTTCATTTAATTCCTCTTAATCGCATTCTATTGACAATTTTATTAATTCAAAAGCCATTATGAAACAAACGTGTTGGATATTTGGGGATTAGAGATGAGGCTGAGTTTCGGCCAGAATGAAAATTATAATGAGAAGAGTAAGAAGAGATCTCCATCCTTGGATGCACATTAGGATGAGATGTATCAAATTAATTCTAGTATCAAGAGCGATTCATGGGGTGGGTTTCAGATTAAAAGTGATCAATGGTCCAGATCCCTTCTTACCTTCTCACCTTAACTCTTATTCTCACACGATCCTTCGTATAGGAGATGATACGTGAACTGGATAATCTTTTTTGGATTGCGAAAGTTCGCTTTCGGAATACAATAATTCGCCCTTTGTTGCCTTGGGTATCAAAAAATTTGTATCGGGATAATCCAAGAGAAAACTCTAACCTTAAAGACTGTAAGATCGAGTCCTTATATACACTCAGATTCTCGTTTACATATTTATATGAGAGATCGACGGTTACGAGCGATTAAAACGATTAAGACATAACTTCATGACAATCCAGAGGCTCTAACTTGACACAGCAAAATCCGTGTGATGACTTAAGAGCACTAAATCCACATTCTCTGAACAACACTTGGCCGTTTTTCACAAAGTTTCAGCCAAACTTCAAATAGATTTCTAACCTTCTAAAATACGTTCAAAACATCCCGAAACTCAAAAATCCTAAGTAAACCTCTTTTTACAACCGCCAGGGGCCTTGCCCTTTGGACCCCGCTCGGGGCGCTGCCCCCTTGACCCACACCTTACGACAATCTAAGGTGATAGAGGTAACAATTTTGAGCGTGCACTCTGCATCTCCTAACTTACTTATGTTTTCATTATCACCAAATCGATCTCAAGTAAATCACGATCACACTAAAATCATTGATGACACTAAAATCATTGATGACACTAAAATCACCAATAAAAAGTCTCCTACATTTCACACGTCTTATTTTAAAATTTTCTATTTGTTTCAACTGTAACGTATCGTCATTTACGATCTCAATAAATAAGAAAACGACATTACATTAAAAAGACTATCGAAACTAAGGGGTTGTTTGTTTGTTTTAAAAAACCTCTTAATGGCTCTTAAGTCTGAATCGTTCAGACCTTTTTACACACCACCTCTTATTAATCATAAATAAAATAAGGTTTTTAGACTTTAGACCGCTTAAAAAACAAACAGCACCTAACTGATGCCGAAAACGAACAATTAAGAAATAAAATCCAAGCTCAAAACCGAAACCTAACAAATCACAAGGCTTCACCCAAAACCATGAAAGACACACATGTTAAGTAAAAGGACTAAACTTGCATATTGAGAAATATTATAGGGGCCTTTTGTGTAATTCGGTTGGTCGTTATATCATTCATGGCGGAGTCAAGGACGACGGCTAACTGGTCAAGTACCACGAAGGACTGCATTTCTTCATTAAAAAGAGAGAAATTCATCACTAATTTCTGTTGATTCCACAATCCGATAAGTTCAATCACGTATTCCGGTACAGGTTTGATCGCTATTCCACACACTTCCTTTTAGGTCAAACTGATTTTCATCTTTTAATGGCTGCAAAGAAGGTTTTGCTCACCGTCAATGGCGATGAGGTTTCTCGAAACATCGCTTATCATTTAGCAAAACGAGGCTGCAGGTATCTTACCTTCCCAATCTCGATGTGTTTTCTAGATTTCAGCTCTGAGTTGAATTTCGTAAAGCTTTGGATCTGTTTATTTGTTTAGGTTGGTGTTGATGGGAAACGAGAAGATTCTCAAGGGCGTTGCGGATTGGATTACCGACGATCTGAAGGAGGTGACGATTGAAATCGTTGGATTAGACATGGAAGAGGAGAGAGAGGCGGTTTTCGATGCGGCCGTGGAGAAAACCTGGAATATTTTGGGGAAAGTGGATGCGTTAGTTAATTGTTACACATATGAAGGTAAATTAGATTTCTGCAGCTCGCTGCCATATTTATCGATTATTTCTCATCGTTTCAGTGATCTATCTGATTTCGTTATGTGGATATAATCCCTTAAATAGCAAATTGATTCATGGCATGATCTACAACCCGCCTTTGAATGAGAGATTCTGGAAGGCTTTGTTTTAGCTCAGTGATTCATGGCATGATGTGCTGCTATTGAAAAGCAACCAGTCACTCATTTTCGAATATATGTTTGACCAGGGCTGTTATTGGTACAAACCCTCTGCACCAAACCAAATCAAGGGGTTTAGAACTTTTATGGTGCAATTATTGTTCGTAATTTTTTTAAACCGCACATTGTTGTTCGCACCATGTTGTTCGTTTATTAAAAGTATATTAAGTTTTATTAATTAATTTGTTTATATAGTTTTTTACTATTAAACACAAATTTTCTACCCGAAAATGATATTTTTAAAAGATGGGAGTTGTTTTGGAGTATTTTTTTGTTTTAGATTTCTTTTAAAAAGTTTGATTAAAAGATGTAATGACTTTTGGATTTAATTATGTTATGTATATTGGAATTGTGTATATATGGTTCAGTTTTTTTGTGGTAATGATGCATATGCGGTTCGGTTTGTGGGTTGGGAAAAATATCAAACGGCATATGTGGTTTGGTTCACGGCCTTTGACTCTAAACCATCCACACCGCAAACGCCTATAGTTTGACCTTTTCCAGGGGTGTTTGAATACACATTTTGAAACATGATTTTGTGATTTAAAGAAATCAAAAGAGAAAAGTAGAAGAGCTAGTTGTGGTTGTCTGATTGATCTAAAACTTGCACAAATGGAGATCCCATTAAAGTTTATGTTGGTGAGCAATATGATAAAAGAGCTATTATGATGTGTTAGAACAAACTTACTGGATGCTGCTTCTGTTCCTTTTAGGCTTTCTTGGGTTTTCTTTTACACCAAAATGTAGTCTTTAATTGGTAGGAAACTAGTTGATACATGTAGATTCTGGATGTGCAGTGTTAGATGACTTGTTTTCTGACAACAGGAAAGATGCAAGACCCACTGCATTTATCTGAAGCTGAGTTCAAAAAGACAGTTAGAATAAACTTTATGGCTGCTTGGTATTTGATGAAAGCTGTTGCAAAGAGAATGAGGGATAACAAAACAGGAGGATCCATTGTATTTATGACCTCAATAATTGGTGCTGAGAGAGGGATATATCCAGGAGCAGCTGCATATGGTGCATGTCTAGGTGGAGTTCATCAATTGGTCAGGGTATGTAACTTGGATCTTTCTTTAACATTCAATCCATTTGCATACATATTACCACACTTTGATTTACTGTAAATGATATATTAGTTTCTAAAGAACTAAGGTTGTGCAGCTTGTTTTCACCATTTAACATCCCCATTTATAATTTATGGGGTTGGGACCTGAAAAATGGAGAATAGAGGAAAACGATATTATGTTTATTGAGGAATAATTAGGTGGTTCTTTAAGGTAGCAGATTATGTGTAGGGACCCATAGATCATGACTTGGAGGAGGGAAGATTGTATGCATAGAAGGTACGTTGAGAGTTGAGACACGGGGAGGATTGGAGAGCCGATTGATAGATTTTCCGAGGTTGAAGATAGAGGGATTAAGTTTGTCGTATTGTTCTTATATGTTCCTATGCTTTCTGTACTTAATTATGTAACCCCTTTAACCGTTTAATCTTTTCTAGTCTTGGTTATTCTTTTCAAAGTTCTTCGTAATTTACCATTTGGTCTCAAGTTCTTCCCTACTTTTCATTTTCCTACAAGTGTTTTTTACAAAAAATTTGAAACACTCAGCACTCCACCAAAATCTTTTTGCAAACTTTTTTCACAGGCAAGAGATCTTCACGGAAACAATAGTTATACTCTTTTGGGTAGAGATTAGGTCTGCCATATCTTACATTCTTACCTCTCTCGGACCATACTCCCGAATGGGTCATATACCGAGTTTGTTTGGTTTGGTTCCCTTATGATGCCATTGACTCCATTGTTGGGGTTCGTTAAAGACTTTGTTTTGTGTCTATACAAGCACAAGCACAACATGGTTTTTGCTATGATCGTATACGGGGTAGCCTCTAATCAATGATTGTTATGATCATACATGGGTAGCGCTTACTCTTTGATTGTTGTTATAATCATATATGATTTGTATGATCATATATGGGTAGTCGTTGTTCTTATGATTATCTACTTGCGTTCTTTGTTATGATCCTAATAGCATGTGTGACTTGTGTGATCAGACATCAGCTCTGGAGATCGGTAAGCACCAGATCAGGGTGAATGCGATTGCTCGCGGTTTACATTTAGATGATGAGTTTCCGGTATCAGTTGGGAAGGACAGAGCACAAAGGTTGGTGAAGGATGCAGCCCCACTAAACAGATGGTTAGACCCCAAGAACGACCTCGCTTCGACCGTGATCTACTTGGTAAGTGATGACTCACGCTACATGACTGGAACCACGATATACGTTGATGGTGCACAGTCCGTTGTAAGGCCCCGAATGCGTGCTTACATGTGAATTTGGAGAATTCATTAGGTTGGAACTTGTGGTTCATCAGACTTATTGATGGATTGGATAAGTTATAAACGTCGTCTTGGAGTGAGATTATTGCTGCTACACTTGATGTTACACGATGAGTAGGGATATACTTGCACACGTCAACATCAAAATTCAAATATCTTTTTTCTATTTTTAATGCTATGATATGACCAAAAGAATTCAAAAGGCAGCATTTTATGCGATGTAGGGTATTTTTAAAATAAAGAATGATATTTGAAAGTGCATTCCAATTGTTTTAAAGTGGTCTGGTTGGTTGATGTTCTCGATTGGTCCTAAACTAGGTCTTACTTAAAAGACCATCTTATAATCTATCTATTAATATATTAAGGGTGCGTTTGGTATGCATACTGAGCGAGACGGGACGGGACACCATGGGACAAAAATAAATTTTCATGGGACGAAAGTTAAAAAAATTTGTTCCACCAAATAAGGTGGAACAACATGGGACTATTTACAAGATTACAATTATACCCTTCAAATTGTCAAACAAACCCTAAATCAAAGTACAGATCGTCTCCTCCATTCGATTCCGACTTACACCAAATCGATTGTCTTCTACCAAATTGATTCTTCTGCATAAATCGATTCAACTAGGGATGGCTAATGAGTTAATCGATTTTGGTTTTGAGTTCTTATCGATTCAAAAATCGATTTCTTCTTCTGCAGAAATCGATCCAAATAGAGATAGCTAATGAGTTCATCGATTTTAGTTTTGAGTTCTTATCGATTCAAAATTGGATTTCTTCTTCTGCCAAATTGATTTCTTCTTATGCATAAATCGATTCAAATAGAGATGGCTAATGAGTTCATCGTTTTTTTTAGTTCTTATCGATTCAAAAATCGATTTCTTCTCCGTGACCCTGATGTTCTGGGTTCGAACCCAGTCTCAAATTGATTTATTCTTCTGCAGAAATCGATTTCTTCTTCTGCAAAAATCGAGTTCTTATTGATTCAAGTTACCGATTTTGATTTATGTTTTGAGTTCATCGATTTTTGTTTTCAAGTTCAGTCCACTGTTTATGGTTTCTGGTTTCAAATTAAAAATTTACATGTTTTTGGTTTATGGTCCCTGTTTTTTGCTAATATCTCGATGTGTTAGAGCCTTGGAGATTAGATGGTAGTGGAAGAGATGGCTAGGAGAACTTAGAAGAAGAAGAACCTGGAAAGATGAGTATGAGATCTTGGAAGACGAAGAACCTGTATTCCAAGTATACATTAAAACGAAAAAGCATTAAACTCATCATGTCTAATAATTTGAAGGGTATAATTGTAATCTTGTAAACTATGTTTATTCCAAATACAGTTTTGTCCCGTTCTGTTCTAGTCGTACCAAACATAGAACAGACAATTAGTCCCGTCATGTCCCGTCCCGTTATAAATAAAATTATAAATTATATGATAATTTTATATGTCATATAATAGTTATAAATAACACAAATAAAGTATATCTTTAAATAATTTAATTAAAAAACATTATTAATTTTTTTACACAATTTTCATACATATAAATACATACAAAAACAATAGTAGGAAATTTGAATGAAGAATCTGAAATAATTGATGGCAGTTCGAAAAAATCCGATTCATATAAAAAACATAATAGTTGATTCAATTTGGAAGATCTTAATGAATTGGTGGATGCATAGTTGCAGCGACGAGTAAAGATAAAAGACGATAGTTGTGAAGAAGGTGAAAGATAGTAATAGAGGTAGTGGTGGTGGCGGTGCACAGTGGTAATAGAGGTTATTGTAGTGGAGGAAGAGACGGAGGTTACCAACGATGGTTGGCGGTGAGCGTCGGTGACGGCGGTGGCAATGGGTGGTGGTGATTGGTGGAGGTGGCGATGGGCGGTGGTTGTGGAGGTGGTGGAGGAAGTTGTTGTAGTAGTGAAGGAAGAGGTGGAAGTGGTCGACGATGGTTGGTGGTAGCTACCGGTGGCCGTCGATGGTGGTAGCGACAATAGGTGGTGGTGATCGGTGTTAGTGGAGGTGGTCGACGATGGTAGTGGTGGTGGCGATGACCGATGGTTGTGGAGGTGGTGAAGAAGGTTGTTATGGTGGAGAAATAGGTAGAGGTGGCCGACGGTGGTTAGCGGTGGCTACTAGTGGCCGCCGATGGTGGTAGTAGCGACGATGGGTAGTGGTGACCCTTAAGACTAATATCATATTAGGATTATATATCAAATGGCGGTAAATCAGTGATTTTTAGTTTCTGTCCCATTTTGTTCCACCTATTTTGGTGGAACAAGAAAATACCTTTTTTATCACATCTTGTCCCACCCTGTCCAGTCTTTGTCTCTGTCCCATGTCACGCCAAACATGGGACAGTGAATTTTTGTCCCGTCCTGTCCCACCCAGTCTGCAAACCAAACGCACCCTAAAGGAACAATCAAGAGATGGTTCAATGAGCCTATTTATCTATTTTCTCCTTTTTGTCATTTATTTTTAATACAAAATAAACACATTAATTGCTAAACCTTTCATTTTCTTGCTTTTTTAATTTTATTTTCCTTTATTTTATAAATTAAATTAGAATCCATAAATAGATAAAACTACATATATTTGTATTTACATCAATACATATTATATATACTAGAAGTGTGCTCGCGCAATGCAGCGAGATACATCACGATTTTAATGTTTCATTTTATTTTTTTGTCGATTTACAGTACGATTTTGGATGATTTTGAGAAAGTGATAATGTTTTTTTTATAAACTTGTTTAATTTAGGTTTAATAATATAATGTTTTTATATAAAAAAAATTAAGTATTTTGTTAGAATTCAATGATTATCTTATATATTTTAATAACATCTAGAAAAAATAACCAATTACATATTTAATAATATAATTAAAACAAATTATAGTAATATAATATATTAATTAATAGTGATACATGGAAAAGTTTGCATAAAATGAATGTCCTGCACATACCAAATTGGTGGGTGTTAGAAGTCTGCAGTAGTAATATGTATTTTGTGCTTTGATACTTGTAAATTAAGAGATTTTTAAAATATTGCATAAAATGATGATACCTTGTGTCTAATAATTTGTATTTAAGAGTTTTTTATCCGTGTTTTATAATATAGTATAGATATATCATTTCATGAAAATTAGGGATGTTCATCTAAACCGCACAAACCGTCCACACCGCACCGCAAAGCGCCGTTTATAACGTTTGCGGTGCGGTTTGCGGTTTGCATTTTTACCAAACCGCACTATGCGGTGCGGTTTGCGGTTTTGAATTTTCAAACCGCACCGCACCGCACATTATATATATGTATATATTTTTTATTTTATATATTAAACACACATATATGTATATATAGAATAGTTGCAATATTTATATAATATGTATTTTAGAATCGGACGTATTGAATATTTTTTATTTTTAGGGACTACGATCACGTTATCGTTGATTTTAAAGTGAAGTTTTTGATCTTATAATTATTGAATTGTAGGTGTAAAATGCGTAAGGTACAAACCGCATAGACCGCACCGCATCGCATTTTGCGGTGCGGTTTGGTGCGATTTGAGGTATATGCGGTGCGGTTTGCGGTTTGAAAAAATGCTCAAACCGCATATGCGGTGCGGTTTGCGGTTTTTCCCCAAACCGCACCGCGAACACCCCTAATGAAAATTGAAAAAAAAAATTATTAGATATATCATCTCTCTCCCCCTCTCTCTCTATATATATGTGTATATATAAAGGAACAACCGTCGTAGGTGATTACGTAAGATTTTAGAAGATTATAGATCGAAAGGAAGAGGGTATAAGAAACTCATAAGATTGTCTTATTTTTTATGACCCTACTTTTGCAAATAAAATTTTTTTATTATGAAAAAATGAAAAATTAAATTATAAAATGAAAATTTTGATATCCAACCTCAACTAATATGCGATAAATTAAGGATTATTATTATCATTGTCACTCATCAGATGGTTTAAGTTATTGGTTACCGGGGACTTTGAGAACAAATCCTCAAAATTGTTGATTACAATGAAAAGTCTTCAATAGTAGTACATGCTACAACTTCAATATCTTTTTTTTTTTAAAGGGTATCCTGGGCCTAGGGCCCAGACTAATCCCTGGCAAAGCAACCGACTGCGAAAGCATGCAGCCCTGAGATTAAACCCAGTGGCCACAAGGCGAATGCAAGGAATCGAACCCGGGTTGAGCGCTATGAACTCCCCAGGTGATTACCACTACACCACAAGCCTTGTGGTTAACTTCAATATCCTTTACGAATAAATAAAATGTTTTGTTCTTGATTTTCTATATATATTTGGATTTCATTATTTGGGTTGTGTTATTTTTTATGTTTTTGATGAATCTTGGGTTTATTTCATTTGATGAACATTGAAATGTTCTTTCTATTCGTTTCATTCCTGTGAGTTGTCTATTATAACTTTTGATCAATGATAGTTACATGACGATTTAAAACCCAATATAGGTACGCAATACTGAATACGAAAGGTGGATGTGATGCATTTGTGTCATGTCTCATAGGATTGTTTTATTTTGGATGGGTTTTTTTTTTGCAAAAAAAATCTTATTATATAAAAATGTATCGCTTATAATATATCAATCATTCAATATAGATGTTAAAATAAGAGACAATAAAAAATCATTTATTTTGATTGTTATGTAAATAAAAAGTGAAATAAATATTTAGTAATTAATTTGTTGTGTTTAGAAAAATGTAAGATATGTTCACTAAATGATATCCTTTTATTTTAAAGTAATTCAAAAATTAAAGAAAATAGTAAGTAAAACAGTGTCAAGTAGATCGAAAAAAACTCGAACAGATGAAATGAAAATATAACAACTCAATCTGACTCCTAGAGTCGAAGTAGTGACAATACTTATGACTATTGTTACACTTCGTGCAATCTTAGGTTTGGAAAAGGAGGGTTTCAAGAAGGGTTTTTGGTCAAAGTTGCAAACGGATACATTACAACAAATATAAGAAAAATTATCAAAATGTCTCACAATCATGCAAAACTAGGTAACATCACATTTGCATGATAAATCAAATATTTTATGGGAATATATATAGAGGATATAAGTCGATATATTATGAGTTATGATAAAACATTTATCATCATACACCACATGATAATAATCATTATTTTCGCACATTTCTTTTATCATTTTGAGTCAATTACAAAATTTGATGATGTAGAACTTATTAATTATATATATATATATATATATATATATATATATATATATATATATATATATCAAAAGAAACAATCGAGGATGATTAAACAACTTCATATCAAGCGTAATATCGAATCATATTAGTTTAATATATGACATGTGATAATCGCCCATTTAACTTCAATATTTTCATAAAATTTATCGTCACCACGCAACGCACAGTGTCAAACACTAGTTAAAATATAAACCAATTCCTTAAATCGTGTGAGAAAAAGAAGTTAAGGTGTGAAGGTAAAAAACAATCCGGACCCTGATCACTTTTAATCAAAAACCCACTCATAAATCGTGTTTGATACGTGGATTGATGTGGTGCATTTCATAATAATATGCATCTAAATGTGGAAATCCCTTCTTATCCTTTTCAATATGACTTTCATTCTCACCTAAACCCAACTCTAGCTTAAGTTGGCATGTTAATATAATTTTGTATTTTTGTGGGTTTATTATGTGTACTTGTCAACGGGTAAAATTGGGGTGGAATGTTAGAATAGAAAATTTTGAAGATTTACACCGTGTTCTCGAGTTTTTTTTACGAAGGAAAGGAAGGGAAAGGGGAGGAAAGTAGAAGGAAAAGAAAAAATGTTGTGTTCTTGAGTTTTTTAAAGGAGGGAAGGGGAAGGAAAATATTGTTGATTTTCCTCCCAAAACTTTCCTCCCAAATGTGGAAGGAAACGGAAGAAAAGAAAATAAATGAATTTAAAAAGAATTAAAAATATTTATAAAAGTACGCATATACCCATTAATTATATTCTAATACGAAATAAATAAGGGTATATTGGTAAAACTAACATCTTTCCTTTCCTTTCCTTTCCCTCCTACTCGAGAACATGAAAATTTATTTTCTTTCCTTCCCTTTCCTTTCTCTTCCTTCAATCTCAAAAACACAAATATAAATATTTCTTTCTTCCCCTTCCCTTTCTTTTCTTTTCCTTTCATTCCCTTTCTTTTCTTTTCTTTTCTTTTCTTTCCTTCCAAAACTCGAGAACACAACGTTAGAAAAAAAGAAATTTGCTCCAATAGATATGCAAAGTGTGCTAAAATAAAGAAAGAAAATAATAAAAAGGGAGTCCCCAAATCTGGAGAAATTTGTAGAATTATATTCTAATTATTTCTCATCAATAAGAATGTTGAAATTACATGTATAAAAGAGAAAAATAATATTTCAGTTGATGGGTTTACCATTTTATTAATACTAGAAACATGTTCGCGCAATGCAGCGAGATACATCACGATTTTAATGTTTCATTTTGTTTTTTTGTCGATTTACAGTACGATTTTGAATAGTTTTGAGAAAGTAATAATGTTTTTTTATAAATTTATTTAACTGAAGCTTAATAATATAATGTTTTTTATATAAAAAAATTAAGTATTTTGTTATAATTCAATGATTATCTTATATATTTTAATGACGTCTAGAAAAAATAACCAATTACATATTTAATAATATAATTAAAACAAATTTATAGTAATATAATATATTAAAATTGTTAAAATAAATTAGTCGTTAGAGTTAAATGTAATTTCTTAGAGATTTATTTTTCTTACTCTATTATATAGAAAAATTATAACAAGCATCTTGTCAAAACTTGCGGGTTCACCCAAAAAAATCCCAAATTGTAATTTCTTGTTTGATTTATTTAAAAAAAATCGCTCATGATCCTATTGTTGTAATTTCCTGTTCGATTTAATATTGTCATGGTCGCTCTATGGTCAAGTTTAACAGAAAACGCTTTTATTTAGATCGAAGTGTAGCATTAATGATTCATTTCCTAACTTCCAATCCAAACAATCTAACAAAAGATCAATCCACACCTTGCTTTAAGAAATTAAGTTTATATTAAAGTGGAACAAAAACACATCGTAGATGGTTCAAAACGACAAACTCTACACAAACAAACGAGAATTCAAGTTATGACAACCCTCACACGAGAGCCAAAAGAGGTCTTTCATTAAGATAATTAGCCCATATTTAAGATAGACTCTCTTACCAGACTCTTTTAATCTAGCAACCACACGATGAGTCACAAATCCTCTAGGAAATGAGCTCATTGTGAGCAGCACCACACTAGGCTCGACAACCACCTAACCAAATTGGCCGTTGATTGCCTCACATTTGCAAGAGAAATAGTTCAGCTTAAAAAGGAAACCCAACTCAACCCAACCCAAGAGAAATGGTTCATACTTACGGGTCGTTTACTAGAATGCTTACCAAGTAAGCGCTTACCGGCAAGAACATTACCCTCACTTACCTTATCGTATAACATTCTAGACCATCAGATTGATTGTTAGTAAGAGACTGTTTAGCAGTTTAGTGCAGAATGATCAAGTGATTTTCATGATATAGTGTAAAATGAAATATGATTGTTTGCTAATTGTTTATAATTAAATCAGGGCACTTAATGGTTAAGGGAGAGTCAGGATACAAAATCATTCAGAGGATTTTGAAACCATTAAGAGACAACCATTTTTTTTGTCAAACAAGATTTACCTTTTAGCGATTCAGAGGTTGCCTCTTAATGAAATCATTAAGAGGTAAACAAACAGACCCTAAGGGGGCGTTTGGTTCGCAGATTCTGATGGAATCTGATGGAATTGGAATGTCCAATTCCTTTGACCAAATTCAATTCCCTTGTTTGGTTCATTCTTTTCTATGGAATGAATGTGTGAATTCCACCAAATTCCACCAATGAAGGATTTGAACATTCCATCCTAAAACCCAAGGATTTCAATAGAATGAAATCTTATATTTTGATAATTCCAAATTTACCCTTTACTCCAAACTAAACCCTACTAATATTGATTATCAGCAAACACCAACTATCTCTCTCATCTCCCTCTCACTCCTCTCTCTGCTCTCGCTATCTCTCTCTCCTCTCTTTATCTCTCCTCTCTCTCACCTCCACTCTCTCTCCCTCCTCCCTCTCTCCACTCTCTCCTCTCTCTATCCTCTCTCCTCACTCTCTCGGCATCATTCATGTGCTAAAATAATAAAAACATTTTTTGTTAAAAATTAAACTATTTAATGACTATTTTATTAAAGTAATTTTTGTTTAAAAAATTAAAATAATCAAAAAGGGTATTTTGGTCATTTACCAAAATTCCATTCCAATTCCAAAGCTACAATTTGTGAACCAAACAGAAAAATTCCAATTTATTTAACAGATTCCGGTTCCAATTCTGTCAACCAAACAGGTGATCAAACCTGACAACATTTCATTCCAATTTCATCAAAGTCAAATTTCTTTGACAGATTCCATTCCATCCAAAAACATTATGCGAACCAAACGCCCCCTAAGTGTCTTAAACCCAATAAGCACTTACCGGGTAATAGTCATTTCTCTTACTTACCGGGTAAGACTCTAGATCCTTGTTATGGCTGTTACCGATAAGATTCTAGGTAGCTTCCATACTTAATAGGTAAGAATCATAAGGTAAGTGATACCGATAAACGCTTACCCGGGAAAGTATTTAGTAATCAGCCCCTTGGTTCAATTGTGTTGCCAAACCTTTTTCAAGCATAAAGACCTACCAAACACAAAACATTTGGTCCAAAGACCTACCACCAACCCATTTATTCATAATCTTTTACCATGGAAACAATTTCGACAGACACAAAGGCATCTCTTCAACCATTACATATCTAACATATAATTAGCATAAATGTGTCTTAAGAAAATATGTGAAGCCCCAAAAATGTACAACCATCTTCATGGGCAACCCTCACTGACATTAAAACATACTGATTGATAAAAACACAAAGAATAGAACAGCATATTCAATAACATATACTGAATTTAAACAAGTAACATGGAAAAGGCTCTCAAAAAAGGCACATGGTTTTAGACACGTCTAATGATTATACTTTTTAATTAACTAGAATCCAAAATCACCCTCAATAGTAGGAGTTATGATTTTCTCATCTCATAGTTAAAGATAAAATAGGAAACTAGGCACTTAAGTTTGAAACACTTATTTTGGGACAAACTAAAACTTAAGTGCTATACACACCTCATCACCCCCACAACCCTTGTTTCATACCCTCATCCTAACTTACATACCTATAAGAATATAATGCACCAGTAGAATAGAAATAGGGACCATTATTTTGGGAGTAGAAAGTACAACAAAATCAACAAAAAAAGGGCAACATCTTCTTCAAATGGCAACTTCTTATGGTGAAAATTTTATCAATCTCAGACTGCAGAGCAGTGGTTTTTAACTATACCTTGAACATTGAATGTTTCGCACTAGTCGGTATGAAGAAACAAACAAGAAAAGTCGACAAGAAAAGCCAATAACGAAGAACTTGAAGTGTAACAACGTATATGTTCCCACAAGTGAATGCACCGTGAAATTAGCACCAAATATGACAATTATCAATACAAGAATACATGACAGAAACATGAAGGATGCTAAAAATCAATCAAATCTATGTAGCTTAATCCCCTAGCACTGGAAAGGTTCTATATGATGGGTGTAGATACCAGGTTAAAAACATATTAACAGATATAAACCTCTCTCAACAAACAAAGAGTATATGACAAGATTTAGCACAATCATGAATGTTAAACTATAAAGCTATAAAAAATCATAAGGAGAAAGAAAACACGAATATATGATAAAAGCAATATGCATTGCTCTACCATTGAATCACTGATCTATTCAAAAAGGTAATGATATAAGAAAAACAATAGATGGAGATTAAATTTTGGCCTGAAACACAAATTACTCTAATCATATCTCATCGAAAACAAACATGTAGCAATTACGAAGTTTAAAACTCAAAACATGCCTCAAAAGTAACGCCAATAATGTTAAAATTGAACCAAGGATTTCGTGAAGACAAAAAGAAGGATCAGCGCAACCTTCTGGCCTCCCTCTCCGATTCGAGCAATGTAAGAACATCACCTTCTCTGACAGGACCTTTAACGTTCCTCATAATGAAACGGTTCTGGTCATCGAGAAACTTCACTCTCACTTGCGTGACCTGCCCTCTGGATCCAGTTCTCCCCATCACTTTCACCACAACTGCGTGCTTGATCTGAGACTCCATCTTTCAATCGCTGCAATTCAGTTAATAAAAACACGAATGAAACTCAAATCTCATCCTGTCCTATGCACATTGGATACGCATGTGTAAAACAGCATCAGAAGATTCACAATACGCACCAAGAACAAAAATCAAAATTAATGAATGCAATATCAATAGTTATTCTCAGAATCAATGATGATCCATAGGTTACACAAACCACCAATCAACATATGAAAGAAACATTAACTCGTAAAAGTTTTGATAAATCAGAACGAATTTAAAACCACAACAACGATTAGATTACATACAGCAACTCTAGGGATAGATACACATACCACAAGAGGTTGAGGCGCGGCTGCTCCGAATCGATTGACGATATTTGAGAAATCGAAAAACCCTAGGTAGAAGGTTTTATACAAGAGAAATATATGGGGATACAGATGGGCCAGATCAATCAAGCGGAGATGGGCTTGTGAGATACGATCGAAGTCTGCATCTAGGCCCAAGAAAATAAGGCCCACTTTTAAAATTCATACGTTTATTTATCTATATCTATACTATCTATCTATATCTATATCTATATCTATACTATATTATAAAAAAAACATAAAAAACTCTTAATTACAACATCTTAAGCATAAAATACAATTAATTAAAGTCAATTACTTAATTTACAACTTGATAATGCTTTGGTACAACTTATCCAAGCACAGTATCTCACAACAAATTTAGTTAGAGATAACGATTATTTATACTAGATATTTCTATAATTTTAATCACATATAATAATATATTATATAAGTTTATTTATACGATAATGAAAAGTAAATAAGTTATTTTAAATTGTTAATTTTAGAAATAATATTATTTCCAAAATGTTGGAATGTTGATATAATAGAAATAATACTTAAATTATAACATATTCCATAAATATTTTAAAATAATATATTATGATCATACATATATCTATATTATACTAGGCATATACCCGTGCGATGCAGTGGAATGTAAGTAAAGAACGAACAATTAATGTTACTTTCTCATATACATGTCATCAACAATCAACCATGACCTAAGAATCACAACTTATGAAACCTAAACCCATAAATATATTTAATAATTAGTTTATATTACAATTATTGACGAAAAAAATTATAATGATATAATTTACAATAAGAATGAAACGTATTTTACGATTATGTATTTTTAACGTGCTAACGGTGGAAAAAAAAAATAAAACGTATGGATAGAAAACAAATTATTTCGTAGATATTCATGATATTTAATAGTACGGTTAAATTAAAAAATATTCAATATTGGGCTCGTTTTGTAGGTATTGACGAGACGATTATAATAGTATAATTTGTAGAAAAATGAACGTATTTTTTCATTGCATTTTTGTTAATATATGATTATTTGTGTTAATATGATAATGGTGTAAAATGAAAAATGAAAAAGTAAGGGATATAAAGTAAATTAAATAAGTAATTATAAGGGTGATAAATGTAACATTGTAAGGGTGGTAAATGTAATTGTACAAAAGTTTTTACAATAACCGTTTTAGTTTTTTCATTATATAGTATAAATTATTAGAATCGTACTCGTGCAATGCAGCGAGATACATCACGATTTTAATTAAAACACCTTATTTTTATTTTTTATTAAAATATGTTATCTTTTTAATTTTAAATATAAAATATCTTAAATATAGTTATCATTTAAATTAAACATTTTTTGACCCGTAACAAAAATTATTATTATTATTTTTTATAAAAAAATCATAATTAAACTAAACTAAAATATATATTTGTTTTAAATATAGGTTTCTCAAAATCATAAAATAAAATTAAAAAAAAAAGACTAACAAAAAGTATGAATAATGATCGAGGGTTCGAGTTCTAGATTTCAGAAACCCGCTGCATTGTGAGGGTACATTTCTAGTTATTATAAAGCACAAATAAAAAACTCTTAAAAACAATTGTTAAAGTTTAATGTACCGTTATTTAATGTTAATTACTTAAAATCTATTAAAAACAAGTTTTAGTACTACATTTAATATCATTTATTAACTTTCAATCGTTATCTCTAACCATTTTAACTCCACTAAAATCACTTCTCATTTCAATCCCCTAAAATCACTCCCCTACATAATTAAATAAAGGATAAAAATCAAATTTTAAATATAAAAAATCTAAAATATAATTAAAAAATCTAACAGAATATTTTATGTTTATTTTAAACAAAATATTATATTGTTAAATCTAAAATAAATTACATTATTACTAAACTATCGAAAAAACTTTTAAAAACAAATATTTATGCATTAAGTATTGTTTATTGATACACATTACTTAAAATTCAAGATTACAAGTAATGATGCATGATTACAACTTTCTAAAGCTATATGTTTGAATTCATAACTAACTAATAAACATAATTAAAACAGAAAAAACATCTCAATTTATATATAAATAATTTAAAATATATAAGATAATCATTGAATTCTAACAAAATACTTAAAAAATTTTATATAAAAAACATTATATTATTAAGCCTAAATTAAAAAAAAATTATAAAAAAGTCATTATCACTCTCTCAAAACCATTCAAAATCATACCGTAAATCGACAAAAAATAAAATAAAACATTAAAATCATGATGTATCTCACTGCATTGCGCGAATGCGCTTCTAGTATATCAGATGAAAAGATCATGTGACAAACTAAGGTTAACGTGAGAAATGTGAGAAGTGAATCTAAACTGTTGATCATTTATAATCAAACGTCCTCCCATGAATTACAGCATAGATTGATGATGTGTTTTATGTGGTTGGTGGATGGTGGATGGAAAAAAAATACATTGGATTGGTGTAGAGGGCATATCCATAATTGTTGTGGAGTG
Organism: Arctium minus; assembly: GCA_954870635.1. Classification (NCBI taxonomy): domain Eukaryota; kingdom Viridiplantae; phylum Streptophyta; class Magnoliopsida; order Asterales; family Asteraceae; genus Arctium; species Arctium minus. Next base: position 118,081,672 of record OX941083.1, on the reverse strand, counting down.
GTAGCACCAAATAAATATCATGATATAAAGTAAAATACAAATCAATTTAAAAAACGTACGATTTTAAATAAAATGATAAATAAGTTATCATATACAACTGTTTTTTATGAGTCTTTCATCTTTTAGAAATGGTTAATTACATATCCGTTTGTAACATTGATAGACGTTTTTTTTATACAAATGATCGATATATTCAAAAAGTCGTTAGTCATCACCCTATTAACGAAAATATGCATTTTAACATAAATATTTTTTTTTCAAAAAAAAAACATAAATATTAAAAAATGTACCTCTCCTTCCACCTTGAGAATACCTACATAACAAAACCATTTAGGGATTGTTTGGTTCATGTAATTTGAAGGAATTGGAATGGTCAATTCTATTGACCAAATTCCAAGCTTATGTTTAGTTCACAGAATGAAAGCGATAAAATTCTTCCAATTCCATTAAATTCCACAATTTAATGAATTCATCCTTCATTGGCTTAAGTGAATAAATTGAATTTATACCAACCAAAAGTGTGGTCAAATTCCATCAATTTTCATTCTAATTATTTCAAAGTCAAATTTTTTCAATACATTTCAATTTCATCAAATTTCACATGTGAACCAAACGCCCCTTAGTCTTTTCATTTCCACATCTCTTTGTTTCCATATTTTATTATTTGTAGAAGATCAATGCCTCCAAAACAATAACGTAAAAAATAAAAATGCTTACACCGGTTTGGCACCGGTGATAAAAGTTTTTTGATAAGTTAATTTGTTCAAACTTATTACCTTATTTGAAACAATTTATCAGCCTTTTAGGGCATCTCCAATGACTTTCTCTATTTTACTCTCTATAATAGAGAGTTTGTTATATCTTCTCCAATGTATTACTCTATTTTACTCTCTAAAAAGAAATATCCCAAACATATTCTCTTTTATTTTGATTACATATATTTTCAATAACACCTTTATATTTATTAACTTTATGAATTGCATCCCTATATTTTTTATATTCACAATAACCTTATATTTATTAACTTTATCGTATTATTTTAACGACGTTATAATTTATATTTAATTTCGCATTAAATTATCAAAACCAATTTCATTAATGACGTGTTTTAATTAAATATGTTATGTTGTAAATTGTTAAAGTTTCCTATAATTTTTAATTTAGTTGGATAAATTTAAATTGAATTTAAAACTTGAATATAAATATAATTATAGTTTATTAAAATTGGTATTAGACAACAAATAAAGTAAAAGTGCAAAAATCTAAAAGGTTGAAGGACCATTTTGTAGTTATCAAAAGTTTAGAAAAAATAGAGAGTAGTGAATAGTAACTTTCTATATATAGAGAGAGTTAATATACAATTTTCTGTTTTAGAGAGGAAAATAGATAGTTCATTTGAGATGATTTATAGAGTAAAATAGAGATAGAGAGTAAAATAGATGGTTCATTGGAAATGGTCTTAGCCATTTTACATGTATAAGCAATCTCAAACACCCTCTAAAAAACAATTTACTATCTTATTACGTTTTGGTATCACCATAAGCTAATCCAAACACTTTTTATAAACCCCGATTTAACACCACATAGCTTGATAAACACTTTTACCAAAAAAAACAAGTTGTCTTAAATAAGCAATCCCAAACACCCCCTTATAATGATTTGCCAGTTTATCTAATATATTTTGTCGGACACCTTTTGAACATTGATGAATGAGTCATTTGCGGGAACAATCGTGATGCCATAAGATCATCTCCGACAGCTATTCTAAAATAGAGATCATGGAAACTATTTTGCTCCAACAACTACTCTAAAATGTTTTTTAAAATAGTGAAAACAAAAGAGAATCTATACATCTCCAATTTCCAAATATGGAGATATCTAAAATGCAATGTTTAGGAGAGATATAATTTATATTAATTATTCCTGTAAATAAGGTTAAACGTATTATAATTCTTGTTTTGAAAAGAATAATTGTGGATTATGATAATGGGTTTATAAAATATTTTACTAGCATTATTAATGTTGAAATATCCCAAATAAAGTATTTGTTGGAGTTGTGCGTAATTATTTTTAGATACTTTAAAGGGAAATGAATTGTTTTAGTCATTTTTAGTTGATGGTTTAACCTCCTAGTCACATTCTCCCTGTTTTTACCGAAATAGCCCACTCCTCCCTGAAAAACCTTCACATTTACGAACTCGTGCAAAAGATAAGAAATATTTTATACTTTCAGACCCTCTTTGTAAAAAACATAGTTTGCATTTATGAACTATAGTTTAGTGATTTATAAAATCTCATTACTTTTGACTAGTGAAAGTGTGAACCTAAATAATTTTTATTTATATTTGTCTAAAAATAATTATCCATTTTTAAAAATAAATAACTAAATTTTCAAATATATTATTATTTAATATATAAATATTTACAAGTTGAAATTGCGACTGTGGATCATCTTTTGAAACTGCGAACATAAATAAATCGAAATCCCATTACTTTTTTACGAACATAAATAATTGAGTGAATTACATTTTTGGTCCCTCATGAATGCTTGGATTTCACTTTTCGTCCCTCGAGTTCTGAAAATACATTGGTGGTCCCTAAAAGCGAGATATGGTGCCCAAACTCGTCCCTGGCGCTAACGTTGTCCACTAAGTTGCCATTACAGGCAACATGTGCCCCTCACGTGAGGGGCATTTTTGTCATTTCACCCTTTCCCTCTATTTCCTCTTCATTATCAAACGGCTCCCCAACGTTCATAAATCATCATCGTCCCCATCGACCTCCATCCTCTCTCTCTGTCTCTCTCTTTCGCACTCTGCATCTCCAATCGACCATGGTTCGTCCGATTGTTCCACCCACGGTGTACTGCAACTGCGGTTTACCTGCCATCACTCGAACATCGTGGACATAAACAAATCCAGGGCGCCGATTCAATTGTTGTTCGAGAAATGTACGTCGCCCTGTTCCACATTTTTGGTGTTATTTTGTTGTGATTTTGGGGTAGTTTCGTCTGATTTTGGTTTGTTTTCTTGATTAGGTACGGAATTGTGGTTTCTTTAGTTGGGTTGACCCTCCAATTTCTTCACGTTTTATGGTAATCATAAATGGCCTATTGAAATCAAAGAACAAGCTTGAAGGTGACATTCAAGAAATACAGAAACAGAGACAAAGATGGAAGCTTTTTTGTTGTTTCACCTGGATAGTGATGTTTGTTTCCTACTTTTTTATTTGATGTAAAACAGTGTTGACTGTTTAGTTGGATAGTGATGTTTGTTTCCCTAAGTAATGTAAACAGTTTAATGTTTAACTAGATCATTGTTCTTCAATCTGAGTTGTTGCTAGTGTCACTGTTATGCATTTATTGTTCTTCAAAAAGGACACAACCTTATATACAAATCCAATTAATGTAACAAAATAGTGAATAAAATTCATCCGAAATTAATGTAACACAGTAACAAATAGGCAAACCATTTCATACCAAATATCACAAAAAAGGGCACTAAAGCCCATGTTGTCCATTACATAACATGCATCTTAAGCAAGATCACCATGTGGCCAAAAAGTGGTACAAGTGTCCCAAAATAAACAACATTACACAGAGCTTTACAAAGTGTTTCCATAGTTAAATGGCCTAAGCTTGACTTCCACTAGCCTGGCCCTTACATGTCCTTGCATTGTGGTCATGGAGCTTGCATTTGGTACACCTGCTTCTCAACCCAGTCTTTAGTACTTTGTTGGAAGCTTGGCTCAACTCTTCCACAATCTTCTTTCTCTTCTTTTTTGGCCTCCCTATCTGAGCATGATGATTTGGTGGAGTAAGTGTTGTGGGACACTCAGATTTAGGCCACATCATTCTTCCATTGATTGGTTTAAGCTTGAAGTTGTACATACTCCTCCATGTCTCTAACCAATAGGCCTTGTTGACCAATTCTTCAGGTGCTACACATTCAATTCCATTGCTTTCCATATTCCAAAGCACAACAACAAAATGCTTACATGGAAGGCCATTCAATTCCCACCTTCTACAAGAACAATACCTGTTTTGAAAGTCAACAATGCATTAGTCATAACCTGGACCACTCACTTCATACATCTCATCCCCATTCCATATCACTGTATACTTTGAGGCTTCTTGCTTGATTGAATTCAACAACTTTGTGGTTGTTGGTATAAGGGGTCCATCAGCTGCATTTATCAACTTTTGACCTTTAGCCATCATTTTCATCATATATTGCCTGATGAACTCTAAGGCTGTGATGATGGGTTTGTCCCTCCCATCCACCAATTGCTTGTTGAATACCTCACACATATTGTTTAGGAGAACATCACTATGACACCTACCTGTAAACATATATGTATCCACATTAGAACAAAAATGATTCTCATGTTACTTGCACAACAGTTTATGGACGTACCTGTGAAATGAGCTATGCTCCAATGTTCTGGAGGGATTTGCCTTAACCAATTATGTACATCTGTCCTCAAATTCTTCATATCTGCCATGGCTTGTTCAAACTCTGGTTCAGTAGTAGCTGTGGCACACTTCCAAAGTTGATCTTTAAAAGCCTTTCCCTTCCATTGAAGCTTCATGTTCTCAATGATATGTCTAAGACAGTACCTATGCTCAGCACATGGAAAAACCTTTGTAATTGCTGGAAGGATACCCTGCAATTAGTTCATACCAAAATTAGCAACATATTTCATTATGGGTAAGTAACAAACAAAATTAATTGAAACTAAAATTAGTAACATACCTTATGTCTGTCTGAGATAAATGTGAAGTTAGCATTATGACACAAATCCAAGTCATATTTGAGGTATTATAGAAACCAACTCCAGTAACTTGTTGATTCAGCCTCAACAATGGCATAAGCCAGTGGATAAATTCCATTGTTGCCATCAAGCCCAACTGTAGTGAGTAATTGCCCAGGAAATGGTCCTTTCATGAAAGTTCCATCTAACCCTAACAGATCCCTTAACTCTGCCTTGAACCCCTTCTTTAATTCCCCTGGGCAGATGTAGATCCTTTTAAACTTTCTTGTAGGTTCATTAGGGTTAGGCTCAAGCTCTACCTCCAACTTCACAGTGGTATCAGGGTTTGTTCTTTGAATCTCACATAAATAGTCCCTTAGAACACTGTATTGACCCACATAATCACCTCTAAGCTGGTTCAGGGCCATGGATTTAGCTCTAAAAGACTTCATGTGGGAGATCTTCACTTCATACTTTTGCTCCATGGATTGTTTTAGGGCTGCACTTGGTATTTCTGGGTTATGCACCAGTTGGTCAATGATCTGTTGGGAGAGAAAAGAGGCAGTACAAACTTTAATTGTTCGAGACTGCAGGCATTTATGTGTATCCACACAAGTCTTGACCATCCACGTGTCATCATAAATACGATTTTACATTAATTTTTACGTGTTAATGGATTTAATTTACGTGCATCGTTTTTTAGATATATCATTATATTGTTTTATTTAATGAAATGTTTGTTTAGATTAGTGGTGTTCATCCAAACCGCCCATACCGCACCGCACCGCAAAACACGATTTAGAACTTTCGCGGTACAGTTTGCGGTTTGTACTTTTACCAAACCACAATATGCGGTGTGGTTTGCGGTTTTGAGTTTTCAAATCACAGTTCAAACCGCACCGCACCGCATCTTTTATATTATTTTTTAAATTGAAACATATATATATAATAGTTTAATTTAATATTTATATAATTAGGCTTTGTGTTTTTAATTATGGACTTTAAGAGTTTAAGTTTTGGACTTTGCTAAATAAACATTTTAATTGTAAGCCTCTTAAAAGTTTATGTCTCAATAAATGAAAAAAATGCCCTAGGTTAGGACGTTAACGACTGGAGACGTCACTTTATCCGTTTATCGTATTGAAACAATTTATTTTTTTTAGACTATTTTTAGTTATGCATTTTGGAGTTTGATGTATTCAAACTCTTTATTTTTTGTACTACGGTCACTTAATCGTTGATTTTCTAATGTATTTTAAACTTATAATTTTTTGGATTGTACGCATTAAGTGTGATAAGGGCAAACCACATAAACCGCACCGCATTTTATGGTGCGGTTTAGTGCGGTTTGAGGTATATGCGGTGCGGTTTGGGAAAATGCTCAAACCGCACATGCGGTGCGGTTTGCAGTTTTGCCCCAAACCGCACCGCGAACACCGTTAGTTTAGATACTAAGATATTTTAATTCTTAATTGATAGAAAACTAAGGTTATGTTTAACTAGTTAATTAATGGTTGATAAATTAGTTGTTAGTTGATAAACAAGTGATATTTGACAAAAACTAATTGATATGTAAAATGATCAAAAATAACATTTTGAAAAATTAGTCAATTACAATATTTCGTTATATAATTAATTCAAATATCTAATAATATAATATGTTGATTGATACAAACAAGATAGTAAAGAAAAATTAAATAATATAATGTGTTGATTAAAAGAATTTCAAATTGATTATTGTTATATATTATAAATTTTGGTTTTTAGAAAAAAAATCTATTAATTTATTATTTTAAATAACCGTTACATATAATATCAATAAAAATAAAATTGGTCAACATCACATATTGTAATTAATTAATACCTTTATAAAAAATATAAGTAGTAATTAAATTAAATATCTTATTAAAATCATTTAACACATTTTTATTATCTATAAAACAAAATAAGTATAACTTTAATTCTTATGTAACTTATATAAACATTTTTAAGGTTGTTATATGTGTTTTTTGATAGCTAAATATATTGAATAATAATATAAAAATAATTGATTTGGTTAATAATTATTCTAAATGATTATTAATTAATATTAATATAAAATGTATATTTAAAACTAATTGATAGTTTTCAATTGATATTTATTAATAATTAACAATTTATTTACAATAATAGTAATAAATAATTAAATAAAAATTGAACGTTAATATTTTGTCTTTTTTCATAAACATTATTTCCATTAAGTCATTTAACTCAAATAAAGTATAATTTCTATAAATATTTAGTTTTAATTAATTGAAAATATATTTTTAAACTAAATACCCAACAACATATAAAATAACCAAAAATAAAAGTATTAAGTTTAAGTAATTTACTGAAACTAATCAATATATAAAAAATATTATAGTTAAATTAAATATAAAAATACAAATTTAACTAATTTACTTAAACTAATTAATATACAATAAAATTGTTTTAATTAAATTATGATTAATAAATATGTAAAATAACCAGAAATAAAAGTATTAAGTTTAAGTAATTTACTGAAACTAATCAATATATAAAAAATATTATAGTTAAATTAAATATAAAAATACAAATTTAACTAATTTACTTAAACTAATTAATATACAATAAAATTGTTTTAATTAAATTATGATTAATAAATATGTAAAATAACCAGAAATAAAAGTATTAAGTTTAAGTAATTTACTGAAACTAATCAATATATAAAAAATATTATAGTTAAATTAAATATAAAAATACAAATTTAACTAGTTTACTTAAACTAATTAATATACAGTAAAATTGTTTTAATTAAATTATGATTAATAAACATGTCAAATAACCTTAAATTATGATTAATAAATATGTCAAATATATAAAGATATTATAATTTAGCACTAACTAATTAAAAATTATTATTGTTATTATCATGAATGTTGTTATAACTTAACACTACTCAAATGTTTACTAATCATCATAAAAACCCTAATAATCTTCAACCGATTAATGCTAAATTACTACACTTTTATATATTTGTTATATATTTATTAATCATAGCCATTTTAAATTGTATATAAATAAATTAGTTATATTTATATTTTTATATTTTATGCGACTATAATTTTTTTATATATTAATTAATTTTAATAAAATACTTAAACTTTTATATCTTATTATTGATATATTGTTGAGTATTTAGTCTTATAACAAATTTTTTTTTTAATTTTCAACTAATTAAAACAAAACATTTATGAAAAATATATTCTACTTGAGCTAAAGGATTTCACGGAAGTAGTAATTATGAAAAGATAAAATATCTTATGACAAAATATAAGGTTCAAATTTTATTTAATTAATTTGCTTATTGTATTTAAAAGATGTATGTTTGTGCTACCAAAATTTATTGAAAAGGAGAGACGAAATCTCTTAAATGAAAGTTGAGGAAATGCCAAATCTGTTATAAAAATGAAAAATAGTTTGAGGGGTCACATCTGTTATAAAAGTGAAGAGTAGTTTGATGGACCAAATATGTTACCAAAATGAAAAGAGTTTGAGAAACCAAATCCGTTATGAAAAGAGGGTGAATTGACAAAATTGTTCCTCAGTAACAAAATCTTAATTGATGTAGTAGTAGAAGACATATTTGTTATAAAAAATAAACTATAGAAATGTCCCTCGCTAATAACTCTTTAGAGAGACCCTACTCGTCAATTTAGGTAAACCACATGGACTAAATTTACATTTAACTCTTAAATATATTATATTTAATACTTTAGAGGCCAAATCAAATACAAACCATATAAATATTACAACCCATACAAACCAATCTCAACCACCTATATAGTATAACGGATATTTGGTTTAATAAATACATCGATTATTTCCTAAATAAAACATTGATCATAATTAATAAACTCTAATCATATTTCATAAATATGTGATTAATAATAAATAAGCCTTCATCATTTCATAAATATCTTAGTTATTTGATTTGTATAATTCCATCCTATAATATTATAACCCATTAATCCATGAACACTATCAAACACTATCAATCGACTATATGAGTTCTGAACAAACAGGAACACTATCAAACACTATGAACAAACAGGAACATTAATCGACTATATAGACTGTAGAAACGATGAAGAAACATGAACAACCACTATCAATCGACTACATGAGAAATCGACTACCAACACTAAATCGATTTTGAGAAATCCAGATTTTGAGAAATCGAAATAAAGATATCGACTACCAAGAAAGTGACATGTAGAAGAGATACATCGAGAGAGATAACCTGTTGCAATGGAGAAGACGATCGAGCTCGATTATGCCTGATGGAGAAGACGAGAGAGAGTCGATCATGCCTAATAGAGAAGACGATCAAGTTTGATTTCTTATGTCTGATGTTTTGATGTCGGCTGTAATAAAAAAGGGTAGGTTTTATTGGGGTAAAGGGTAATTTTGGAATTATGAAAATATCAAATTCCATTCCATTGAAATACTTAGGTTTTTGGATGGAACGTTAAAATCCTCTATGTATTGAATTTATTGAAATTGGAAAATTCCATTCTATTAAAAAGCTTGAACAAAAAAGGCAATAAAATCTGTTCAAAAGAATTCATCATTCAGATTCCATCACAAACCAAACACCCAATAGGAGATGCTCTAAAAACGTGGCAAACCGTTGGTGTTACCACCGCTTGAACAAAGGTAAAAAGGACATAATCGTAATTTCTTTCACCCAAACCCAAAAAAAGTAATCCAATATCTTATCATCCCTCATGGAGGCGGTGTGGGGTAGGGTCAAATGCGTAAATCACCCCTCCATCAAGAAAAAGATATTTTGACCGCAAGTATCAAATCCCCAAATGCACAATAAATATCCTCTCAAAGTCTCAATTGTTCAAAATTAGAAACACCTTCCACCGCCAATGCTAAAACAGTAACACGCAAAGAGGTGAGCCGGGAGCCTTTAAACGACACGTGTCACCCCTCATCAAAACATGCTTCCTCACACTACTAAACCGGTCCGGAGTACCTACGCTGTTGAATCGTCTTTCACCTTATTATCACACTTTCTACCGAAACAAACCCTTCACCGCCCATACTTCTCGTTCAGCAACCCTAGCTAGGGATGGGAAGAGGGAAGGTCGAACTCAAGCGGATCGAGGACAAGAGTAGCCGGCAAGTCTCCTTTTCGAAGCGCCGGAATGGATTGATGAAGAAGACTCATGAGTTGGCGGTGCTGTGCGACGTCGACGTCGCTCTTTTCATCTTCTCCGGCAGAGGCCGGCTCTATGAGTTCTCCACCGGTGAAAGGTACGCGCGATTTTTGAGAAACGAAAAAGTCGTATTTAGGAATCGTTCTTACTCATCGCTGTTTTCGAGATCGATTTTTTTTGTTTTGTTTTGTGTAAAATATTCAATTCCGTTTCGTACTGTACGGAGAGACTTCGATCTCCGGTGATGAAGTTGGAGGATTCACGTTCCTCTCTCTCCGTCTATCTCGTTTCGAGTCCTTTTGGACACAAGAAGCTGTTATGGTAGTTGCGTCGGTCATACGTGATTTTAGTGATTGATTTATGTTTGTTCTTTGTATTTGATTATATTTGCTGTGTATCAACTTACTCTATGTTTTTGGAAAAGGAAAACCGAAGGTTGTAGCTATATCTTCGCAGTAGCGCTTACATGATTTGGGCCAAACAGTATTCCAATATATTATGCGTGGTGGATCCAGTGGATTTTACTGTAAGTTTTTGCAATAGACGACTAAATTTCAGTGGAACAGCCGAGTATCGAGATGCTTTTTAGCCATTTGGTGGTATTATGACCAATATTGGAGAGATCAACAATTTTACACTACCGAGTCTAAAACACATACCCAATTCATCAGCCATGCCTAGGTTTTCTGCTATACTTAGACTTGGTCTAAGTTTTTTACATTGCTCGTACTTTTCTATTCAGTTACTATTTATAAATTTGTATGAGCGATTCAGGATTTACATAAATAAGACGAATTAATGAATAAACTACAATAATATTTATCTTTCTAGAGCTAGCAAGGTGTTCCTAATAGTTCGTGCATTTTGCATCGTGCATGTATACATGCCTGTATGCAAGCATATCGATGTCATAATGGTATTGACATGCAGTTATGTCCTCATCTGTCCTGCGCCCTTTTAATATACTTTTTCTTCGTTAACAAAAGTGCATCTGCTGCTTGCTTTATCCTACAAATACAATCATTTGATGGCCATGAAAGGAGCTTGTACACGCAAATGTAACTTGCAAGATATGAGGTTGTTTGCATTTTTAATGTTCTCGCATACAGTGGACTTTGAGTAACCAGATATATATTGCTTCTCATTGCCTCCATAATATTAGCCAATCATACCATGAAACTAATTTTTATGTAGAGGAACCATGATAAACTTGAAAATGTGAACTTGTGATTTTATGTTCTTGTTTCTATTTATTTTGTTAGGTAGTGCTTGTATTAGCACACGTACAATACACAATCACACTACTTAGAAGTATAGCTTAGGTATAATTTGAACATGAAAGGTATTGTGTAGTCCGTTCGAAAGGTCGATAAATAGTTCTTTTTCTAGTTAATTGTAGTCCAACAAAAAACGTCATTCTACGTAGAATGTGTAGCGTAGTTGTGGGGTGTGTGGTGGTATTTTTGAATGGTAAAATTGTGTTGCAGAAAATCTTATAATTATGCAATCGAGGTTTTTATAATTGGAAGGAGGTCCTCCCGAAAACTTTTTTCATAAGGATTCGACTAGCTAGTTCCTAAAACAAACTTACAATTAAAATTGACCAGAAAAGTGAAACCTATTACAGAATGATAAGGAACCGAAATGAAACTCGAGTACAGATACCCCATAATGAATGAAATCACAATACACGAGTCGGAGGCTTTATTCAAATCCATTTTTAAGGCACACCGGGGTTTCCCTTTTTTCCTTGTGGTAATTGATGCTCTTGAGCCTCGTATTTAATCACGAGAGTTCTTGATTGACTCCTCATGTTTATAACTGCTGGGTTCCTCGTGTGTCGATAAGGAGAAAAGGTCCCATGTTGGAGATTTGGTTATGATATTGAGATTGTGATTAAGGAGTTCATGATTTCAAATTCACATTGTTATACCCTTTTGTTTGGTTTCAACACTCATTGAACTTCTGTGAATTGTCACATGTGAATTCATAGATGTTCCATAATAGCATAGGTGTAGAGGCTTCAACTCACAATTGATGGTCAAATATCAATATCCGTTTAAAATGTAATTTTTTTTGGCTATATATGCCAAATTCAAACTAAACGTGAAGTTTTTTTTAGTAATATCATAGAGCTATGCAAGAGTGTTCAAAATTTTGATCTTTTCTCAAATCTCTCTCTTGGACTTGCCATGTTAGTGTTTTCATGCTTAAAGATGTAGAAGCCTCCACGTCAATGAATCAAACTCATATAGTAAGAATCCACATGACCTAGTTAAACACATGGTAATGTGTGATGCAAAGCTTCTTCAACCAACTAAAGCAACGAATATGCAAATATCGGGAATATTAAGGACAGTCGTTTCACAACAATTTTCAATATGAAGAAATGGTCGTTCTCCTACCTTTTTTTCGTACTTCCCTTAAACTTTGCTACATATTTGACCCTTTATCAAAGATAAAAACCAATGAATATGCAAGTTTTAGTTAAGAAGAGTGAAGTCATGAGGATTGACGAGATTGGAACTTAACAAATAGATATTATGGTTGCTTATAAATTTATGACTAGAGATTGGGTCAAAATATTTGAAATTTTGTGCACATCTTGCTCTAGAGGGATATTATATTGACATTGGATACATCACTTACATGCAAACGTTGTGAATCATTGCTATGCTACTTGGACATTCGTCAGGTCACATCACTATGACAAGAACTAAATTACCCCCACCATTCACTCAAAGCTGAGTCTTATTTGTAGTAAGGATAATGATAGTTGTAGTTTGGTATATTAAACTCATCATAGGTTTTGGAGATTTTGAGTGTGTTTATTTGTAGCAAGGATAATGATAGTCGTAGTTTGGTATATTAAACTCATGGATAGGTTTTAGAGATTTTGAGAATTTTTGCTTCTATTGATTCTCCAAAATGGATCAAGTAGGAAAAGGTGAAATCCAAATTTGGAGAATTCTTAGGAAAGAGAAACTGATTTTTTATTGGTTCTACCATTGAGAATGCTTTTTTAAAGGTTTATAAGACACAAATAATATTTATGAATTGTATTTAATATTTTAATAATATACAATTAATGACGTGATCTCCAATGGGCCTTGGAGAACAAGGAAAGTCTCGAGTGGCCTTTGCTGGACTTGAACGGGTGACCTCCAAAGAAAATCCCCAAAGCGTTGAACACTTGGTAGACACTAGACTTGGTTTAAGAATCTTTTACAAGTGAACCTCAATTACCCCTAATTTTAAAACTCTCAGAGGTGCTTAATTAAGAATTAGGATCTTATGCCTAGCATCGTGTTGGGAGGGAGCTGATACGTTTGGGTTGCAAAATTTTCAAGCAAAAGCCTATACGATACAAACGAGAAGCTCACAAGAAAACATGAACTCTAGTAAACCTACCGAATAGGTGATCCATCAAAGTGAGTCATTTGCTACTCCCTCTGTTGTTGTCGTCTACATCTTTTGGCCATTGAAGAAGGCGAAGATTGGGAGATAGACTAAACCAACTTCCAACTTCGTGCTATGCCATTGTTGAAGCCTTAGACTATTTGACGAAACTATGTATTAGGCACTAGAGAGGGGAGGACATCTACACCGCATGAAACGTTCTAACTTCTAAATCGTAGGACTTTCAGTTTTCGATATGTGCGACTTTTCTTCTTTTAATATGTGCGACATTAGTTTGCTTGTTATAAAAATAAAATAGAAATGAAATCTTTAAATATTAATTACATTAAAATATTTTGGGAGTTTTTAACAATAATATGTGATTTTAAATGTATTTATTAGATATATACACATTTATATAAATATTTTTATTTTTCATTCCATACTTTTAAGAGAATGTCCATGCAACCAAAAGTTCACTTCCATTTGGTGGATGTGCTTGTAAAGAAGAATAAGAGACCACATCTCCTGTGGGTGTTTTTATAGTCTAGCTATCTACACTATAACTAGGAGTATAATCCAAAGCATAAGTCTAGTCAACTTTGTCAACCTTCACTTTTTATTTAAGGAAATCCCAAAAGGGTGAAAAGCAAAAGCCTATCTAATCTTCTTGGTGTGACGTCAACTTTTGAAGAGATGTTTAAAAATGAAAAAATAATAGAGAATGAAATTCCATGTTCAACACAAGCAAAAGCCCTTTGCCACTAAGCTTATGATGAGGCCTCCTTTATTTGTAAATTGTCTAGCCCAATGTGTTCCCATGTCAAGCCTCATAAAATAGAATTATAGTTATTTTTGTCTTAAATTGAATTTGACAAACAAGAACTTGGCGTTTACGACGTTATAGAAGAGAGTGAACGTAAACATACTCGAAATGGCCTGGCATGTTTCTTTAGTAGATGGCAAGAAAATCCGTCTTCCTTCATCAATTTTTACTTTGCAACCTTCATGAAACCATAGGACAAAATGATTGTTTTTATCTTTTTTCGGGATACAACCAACCAAAACTTATTTCTTTTTTCTTGATCTTTGTAAATGACGCAAGAGGTAAGCTCTTCGATTCTTTTTTCTCTCACGAGAGCTTGCAACAATATATCGTGCCTTATTTTTAGGGTTCATGGCGTGTTACTCGAGTGTCTAAGTGGTAAAGAGATGTTATCCTTAACTCTGATCTGGGTCTACCAAAAGAGTGAACGTGGAAATACTAGAAGTTCGCAAAGGGTAGACATAAAAAAAGGGTCATCCTTTATTAAACCACAATTTTGATAACTCTCTCTCTTTCATTTCACATGTCCAAACATATTTTATGTAGATTTTCATTTCATATGTCCAAACATGTTTTATGTAGATCTATTTGACATGGGTTCCTTTGAAATTGTTGGGAGGAGATTACCTCTAGAATTCGTCTACCATCGACAAATAGGGACCTTTCCTCCAGGCGTACGAAATCCCGATTAATAAAAGAACATATTTCCCTGTGTATTGATGATTGATTGATTTTTCAGGGATAAGAGTCTTGTAGATGCTTGATGAGGATACGAGCTAAATCTACTTGGTTTTAATATGAATCTATAGTCGGTGAATAGCTTGACTACATCGTTTTCTCGTTAATGAGATGAAATATCTAATTAATCATCGGTATCTGGTTTCATTGATATATTTAGGGAGGGAGCTACACCTAACATATGGACATCTTGTGCAATGTGTGCTTGGAGCCTTGGAATTTCTTTTTTCTACCAAATTACATAACCAAAATTTGCAAAAGCAACCTTCTTGTGGCTTTTGGCTAGTGGAGAGGATTAGAAAGGAACCAACTAAAAATATTCTCAAAATATGAAACATTGATGTTGCAACTTAAGGAAACAAGTGTCATCATTGGTGTTCAACCTACCATAATAAGTGTGTTTCCCATTTCTCTACATTTTTTAGATCTTAAAAAGCTCTTGATCTTGTGACACCCCTTCAGTCGAAATTGTGGAGGGATAAGCAATGAGACAAGATCTAAATTCGTCAATTAAAAGAGGCTGAGAGGCCTTTGGTGAAGATGCCAGAATACCGAGACGACAAAGGAATGTGAAGAGCACGAACTTGACCATATTTATGGTGTGATGAAATTTTCAATTATGATTTTCTAAAAATCCTTCCTATGTATGTTGCAAATACTCGTGAGATGACTATATTTGGATTTTTGTTATAAGTAGCTTAAAAACTAGATCTTTGAGTCTATTTCTAGACCAAAATTGACGAAAAGTGGTACAAAAGTTAAACTGTTTAGAATTATAGGCCAATCAGATAGAATCGTAGGCAAGTTATCAAAAAAGTTTTTTCAGATGCTATTATATGAACGAGAATGTCAATTACCATTGAGATAATAGGTATAATTTTTTTCAAAGCAAGTAATGGTTATCAATGCATAATAATTTTAACGTTATGCGATATATGATAATTTTCTATGATCTTATGGATAAACCAAACCGACCCTACCCTAGTAAATCCCACTCTCCCTGGAGAGTAGGGTATGGGGAGGATGATATGTAAATAGACCTGACCTCTACTATAAAAGAGTAAAGCGTCGGTTTTCCGTGAAAACCTCTTGCTTATGCAGAAGTGTGAGTATACAAGTAGAAGGCGTTAGTGCCATCTTATGGTGAATGAAACATGAGGAGAATAAGAATACAAGTGGATACATTGAGAGCATGTGGAAAGGTAAGACTAGAAAAACATTTATATCCTAGACTGCCAACTCTCACTCCCCA
This sequence comes from Arctium minus, assembly GCA_954870635.1. Taxonomy (NCBI): domain Eukaryota; kingdom Viridiplantae; phylum Streptophyta; class Magnoliopsida; order Asterales; family Asteraceae; genus Arctium; species Arctium minus. Next base: position 118,065,474 of record OX941083.1, on the reverse strand, counting down.
CTTTTAACTTGTCCAACTTCTTTTGCCCAATTACGCTACTTATAGTTCTTATACGTGTTTGCTACTCTACTCTCGTCCTCCATCTCCATGTACTCCTATTAAAGGTCATGTCTTCTGAAATGTCTAAGGTTGCCATGTGCAACCTCAAGTGCTCATCCCACATCCTCCAAGGCCTCATCCCACTTCTCTCCCTCGACCGTCACTCTTTCTACTCTACTCACAAGTGCCATCAACAATCTCTTACGAGCGTGCCAAAACGAGTGCAATCTCCCATTGCTCGATGTCTAGTATTGGGGCAACTCCTAACTCTGCCTAAGAAACCTCAATTGAAATCTTGTCTAACCATGTCCAACCACATATCAACTTGAGCATCATCAGTTCCATAACTTCCGGCTTCCTCTAAACTGCCTTTCTTGCAACCTAATACTCCGACCCAAAGAACATAGCTCGTTAGATGACTACTTTGTACAATTTTCCCTTCAATTTTAGTTGAACCTTATACATTGCTCTTCCCATTGCTCGATGTCTAGTATTGGGGCAACTCCTAACTCTGCCTAAGAAACCTCAATTGAAATCTTGTCTAACCATGTCCAACCACATATCAACTTGAGCATCATCAGTTCCATAACTTCTGGCTTCCTCTAAACTGCCTTTCTTGCAACCTAATACTCCGACCCAAAGAACATAGCTCGTTAGATGACTACTTTGTACAATTTTCCCTTCAATTTTAGTTGAACCTTATACATTGCTCTTCACCATGCTTTGACGCAGTGCATGACGTCTTCCTCTCCCTCTCTTTGAATCATGGAACCTAGATACTTGAAACTGTCTTATTGGGGCACCATTTTCCAATGTTAACTTCTACCCCTCTAAAGTCTTGGATGTCTACTATATATATGATTTTGAGACGCTTATTACCTAATTTTGGTCTTAAAGAGGTCAAACATTGTTACCCAAATATGTCTATTATAGACGAAAGCAAGAATCTAAACTTTGAACAATCATATAAAAGGAACTTAAATCCGATTGATTTTGTTTTTTTTATTCTTTGGAACCATTGAGTTCTCTACTTCTATTTGAAAAGGGTTTTCTAATACTACTTGCAGAAGTATTAATTATTCAAATGTCTAATTGTGCATCTATGTGGTGTTCCAAACTTGTCTATTTTCGGCCTTCATGAAATATGATGCTTTATGCTTGCATATAATTGGGAAGATGTTTTATACTTATCTATTTTCAGGCCGTTGATGAAATATGATGCTTTATGCTTGCTTATAATTGGGAAGATGTTTTATACTTGGAAGCTTCTAAATATTAACTAGTGAAAAATAAACAATTACCATAACCATATGTTTTACACCGAGGTTAAAAAAGCTTTGTGTTGATGTTGGATATAACTTGCGTTTTACCCGCATAATCTCAAGCAACTGCAAAAAATGATAATTAAAGTCAAGTCTATTGTAGGCTTCGACTCATCATGATCCTTTGGTATGCAATCCTATAAACCTTCGTCTTTCTACAAATAGTTGCTCGTAATTGCCTTAGTGGTGGAATTGAAACATACCGCTAGATTTTTTGGATTTATAATCTGTTTAGATAGTTTATGTATGCAAGTATACTTTGCTCGAGGTTCCATAATTAAAGGTGTGCAAGTTTGTCATAAGAAATGAATCTATTGTTTCCTAGGATATTGTAATATAAGGGAAATTGTTAAAGGCTCAAGACTTGGGCGTAAAGGGGTCTGGAGACCTAGGCGCGAAGAGTGGCCTTCAGGAATGCGAGGTGCATATTACCAAAATGTGCGTGTGTATATATATATACACACATATAAATACACACACACACATAGAGTTACACAACTCAATTATGCAAGTAGAAGCCTGCAATGCAACAACCAACAATACTTAGATAAAAGGCAAAAGGGAGAAGGGTTTAAGGCGTAAGCTGTGAGGGAGAAGTTTTAAAGTCGGGGTATATTATGGTTTGACTTGTGTGATCTATTTAATAAATCTTTTTCTAAGAAGTTAAGAGATGAAAAAACTTATTTAATATTAGGGTTTGACCAGGAATTTAATCTCTCTTTGTGAGGCACGCCTAGGCCTACAAGGCATCATAGCCAAGGTGCAGGGCCTTAATGAGCCTCGTAAATATGATGAACCTCGACTTTAAAGAAACCCAAGACCTTGAGCCTCAGTGCCTAGGCGCGCCTCATGCGCACTTTTAACCACTACGAATATAAGGATGACATGTTTATTTTGATGAATGAACTTTTGATATATTCTTATCATACATTTTCGTAATCAAAGGGTAGCATGATTGCCTCAACGAATGTCCCTTTGATCTTCACATTTTTTGGGTTTCATAATAGAGTACTTTGCAATGATGGATGCCCTTGTGATCCTTTTTGGTAATACACCTTATTTTGATGGCATGGATTGACACACTTTGGTATACATGAATACATAACCCTGGGTAACATGTTAATGTCATTCACCAATGTCATGACATCATTTGTGGTGGTGTGATTAGGTTGGAACATATTCTTTTGTGCTCTTTGATGAATGTACTTCTGTTCTTATCATAAGATTTCATGATCAAAGGCAAGCATGATTGTCTTGACAAATATACCTTTGATCTCTAACCTTAAGAGGATGCTATCGAATGTGCTCTTGGCGCACGTGAGGGATTCAAATTAAAAAAGAACCTTTAGGAAGGTACCCTCGACCGCCTATGACGGAGGACTTTTTTCCTCTTCAACCTAACTTGCACTATACTATGAGTAAGGATGCATAGTAGCGCAAAGAGCACTCTTTGGCCTTTAGATTAGAGACGCTTTGATTGGATAGAAACAGATATCGTGCAGTGAAGGATCTTTATAGCCCCGCTTTTGCCAGCATGACAAGCACGGACTGGCAGCAAGGAGTCAACTGAATGACCAAAGCATCAGTCATATTTTGCATCATGGATGGCCCGTTCATTCATTTTTGGTAATACATCTAAGAGTGATTGGAGTTTTTGGAGACCAAGACTAGAGTAGTAGAGTGTAGAACCTATACCTAGTGTGGACAAAAAGAAGGAAGTTGGCGCGATTAAGGGAGGGATAGGGAGGAGGTGGGGAGCTGGCAAATAGAGATACAAGTCGGCGATAGTTTAAGAGATGTGTGCGTTTTCTTAGTTTTCAAATGTTCCATTATGCATGCTTTGTTGTTTTTTGTTGACGATCTACTTCAAGGTTCTTCCTTTATTCTTTTATTTTTCTTTTTGCTCACACCTTTGCATAAGTTGAAGTCTTTACGAAAAGAACCATTCTATCATTTGTTCTAGATGAAACGTGTGTACATCCCATCTCCGACCTTGTTTTTGAGCAGGATATATTGGGTTCGCTTGGTTTGGTTCTCTTATTGTCGTGGCATGCATTTGTGACGCATGTTAGTAGTGTAGGCATAAATAACCACCTATAGGGTACCATATGCATGTCATGACTGTCTCGCTAAATGTCCTTTGATCTCTACGTTTCTTGAAGTTCCGCAATTAGATGTTCCGTTGACTAGCTTTTGGTAATAATCTTGGTGTGATGACATGCGCAGTGACACAACCCCCAAATCTATATCCATCGTGGTGTCGATGCCCATATGCACATGTACATTTCTTGGGTACCATATGCATGTCATTTTGACGCCAATGACATAACATTTGTGGCGTGTGTCACGGCCTATTCTTTTGTGCTCTAAGAGCCTACAATTCACGTTAACACATTGATGCCATGATACTTTCTACATGGAACTCGATAATAACGTGTATTCTATCTACCAGTTAGATTAAGGTCGAGCTACTGACATTTGATTTTGTTAAATTTTGAAACAGCATGATAAAGCTTCTCACCCGCTACCAAAGCCACAAGCAGATGGAGGAACATACCCGCATAAGCGCACACAAGGTATATAATGTCCAACATCAGTTATCAATATCTGCACTGCATCCATGTCCCTGGATCGAGTGAATGCCACTATAAATTTGAAGCTGTAGAAACCAATATCTATGTCAAAGCCCAGAACAGTGCAATTAACGAGGCATTATTCTTCAGACTTGACAAAGTCATGAGCATTACCAGTAATAAGGAAATCGTGTATTCTTCAAACACGGGCAACTAACTGTGATCTTTCTATGTGAAACAAAACTAGTAAGCATCATGCGGTCAAAGAAACATCAAAAACATACGAAAGGTGATTATGTGTGCATCTAGATGTAACCAATCACCACATTCAGCAAGACAGCGGTTATGCATAATCTTGTTTTTTTTGCTTGTTCAATGTAGAACACATTTTCATTCATTTCCATCGTGCATATATATATATATATATATATATATTTTCTGGTTAAATCTTACTCTCTCCAATTATATACGACACTTACAACATAGAACATGTCTGTGAGAACTTGCAGCAAAAGCTCGAGTCTGAACATGTGTTTACCGCTGACGAGCTGACACAGATGATCAAATGGTAATCACACCGTGCACAGCACATATCCCACATATCAGTCTTTACACACAAGTGGTATCATTTTAATGGTTTTGATTGCTGTGCAGGCACCTCGAAGAGAACAATATTCAACTGCTAGATATAACTGGTCTCAATCAGCTGGAGCAGCAGTTGGATAGCATTCTCCAACAAGTCAGAATCAGGAAGGTTAGCTCACTGGTTGAAAAACTTAATTCATGTAATAAGATGATGGTATTGATAAAAGAGAACACGAGGTTGACACATAAGACGTTGATCGAAACAGCCAAGACTGCACTCTAGAAATTTTTATAGCTACAAATGTTTATTTATGTATGTTGTGTGTATGTTGCATCTCAGAAATTGATGAAAACAGCCGAGATTGCAATCTTGTAATCTTTATAACTAGGAAATGTTATACGTGTCTGTATGTTGAATCTCGATGCTGTAACTTTTTATGGTAAAAGAAATCTATGTGTGTATGTTTGGGTCTCAGAAGGTGACATATAACTTAGCATCTCTGAGGTTCATGATAACATCCAGGGCTGCAATGTTATAACTTCTTCTATACTTGAAAAATGTTGTATGTGTGATTGATGACTGGTATGTGGTTTTGTGCAGACACAGCAAATGTTGGAAGTTGTGAAGGCCCTACAAGAGGAGGTGAGTTCACCACTTCTGTAGGCCATGTACATTTTTAAAGGCCACAAGTGCCCTTTTTAATGGGCCTTGTACATTGTAATCAGTTTAGCAGAATCATGGATTGAGAATATTAAGGGGGCGTTTGGTTCACATAATTGGAATTTGATGGAATTGGAATCCATCGAAGGAATTGGAATGGAATTTGACCACGCGTTTGGTTGGTAGGAATTCAATTCCTTCACTTAAGACAAGGAATGATGAATTCCTTGAATTATGGAATTCAATGGAATTGGAAGGATTCCATCGCTTTCATTCCGTGAACCAAACATGAGTTTGGAATTTGGTCAATGGAATTGGTCCTTCAAATTCCTTCCAATTCCATGAACCAAACAACTAGTAATAGTTATAAGACCATCCATACCAATGCAATACTAGTCATCTTTAAAAAGCGCCACGCTAGCGATTGATAATTTATAATTTTATTTGACCATAATTTAATGTTACATTTTAATGGACTATCTTAAATGCATATTTTACTTTAATTATTAATAATTAAAAAATATACAAATATGAAAAACATGAATAAAAATCCCGACTTCCCACTAGCTTTACCACCTCTGTTCTGTCGACTAGCTTCTACCGCTAACGCTTGGACTTGGAAGCAAGCTAAAGCACAACTTTTATTAAATTTGAAAACATTAAACTAAAAAAGGAAAAAAAAAGTTTATTTATCAACTAATTTATTCAATTAAAAACTATTGATGAATGAAATTATTTATAAAACAATATATGAACTAAATTTATAAAATATGATTTCAATTAATTTGGGTGACCCAAAATACTTTAGTTGGCATCAATAGTATTCCCATTTTAGAAATAAGAGTTGAAAGGTTTCCTTAGGTGGAATGCCACCACTTAGAAAGAAGTTCCTTAGGTGGAGTGCCACCTCATTTAGAAACACTTGTAGAAAGAGGTTTGAATTCCCTGTGTGGATGGTCTAAGTTGTTGGAGTCCACATCTGCTAGACTCCTAGTTTTGAACAGTTTCTCCTCGATATATGTTAGAAACCTCCCTCATCCCCTCAGGTGCTCTTTTGAAGAGTAATTTGATGGAGTTACACATACTCTCACATGGTATCAAAGCCAAAGTCTAATAATATGTCAATGACTGGAGAGTCAAAGTCTAATATGTCAATGACTGGACACTCTGGGACAATTTGTGATTGTCTTGCCTCAGTTGGAGGGGCGTGTTGATATTCCACATCGGTTAGTTTTGGACCACCATATGTAGAAACTTTCCTTCTCTCCTCGAGCTCTTTTGGAGGGTAATCTAATGGCTCAGTGCCGATGAAAGTGTTATGTCCCTATCATGTTTCTATCTTTTTTTTTCGGTTGGTGTTTGGATTTCTTGTTGAGATTTATTGCTTAGTGCTTTTGATAAGACTTGGTCTTTCAGGGGATTTCTTGTTCCATTCCTTCGTGTTCACGACTCATAATGTCATGCTAGTACCTGATGTAGAAACCTTTGGTTTAAAGTATTTGCAGATTTGATCAAAAGTGAACTTTCTTGATATAATGCCATGCTAGTACTCATCCAAAACAATTGATCAACTAAGAAACTGCTAAATCAAATTTGTCCCTTTACGCCATGGAAATCAACTTAAAAAGATAGCCTATACAAGTTGAAATCTAACCTCAATAATTACATGCACAAAGAATTTCTACAGGTCTTTTCCCACTGACTCGATGTTATCCCTGTTACTCTGCTCATACTTGGTCCTTTTGTCCTCACGAGTTGCCAACCGGAATCTGTTACTTTACCTAAATCCGACTCCCACTTCAATATAGCAGTTAGGCCATTTCCTCAATCTTTAGGCCTTCTTCGAATTGTACGGCTTCAATCATACTCAGACATCAATCAAACTTGAAATCACACCAATAACTGCTAGTCTCTTCCAATTCTTTGATCTGTTGTGTAAACTGTGACTAATGGTGTGTGTGTGTGTGTGTGTGCACTTGAACAGGAGATGCGACTGAAGAAAGAGAGAAATTTTATGATAGAGGAGGTAAAACCGAAAGCAACGATAACATGACTTTTGTAATGAACTTTATACACAAGAGTTTCCTATGCATTTCTGTTTTGGGTGGCTACAGATTATGGCAGCAAGGTCGGATGCGATGAACGATGACTCTGGTGATCCCTCGGAGCCACAACTTCCGGTGATGGAACTCAGATTATCTGGTGATGGGTGTGTTTGAAAAGCGATTCCCCTATCGTATTCCTGTGTGGGCTAGTGTTCCACCAAAATACATATAGCGGTTTCGTTCATATTCTGAAGGAGAAATCCTTTGCAAGCAATGTGAAAGTGACAATACTCCTCCTAGTAGACATAATCTCCCTCTTATCTTCACGTGTCTAATAACTTTTCGTTGTTTATACATTTCTATCGTGAACTTTTGTGGTCTTTTTACCCCCCCCCCCACCGATTTCCCTAAAATCGATGAATTACTAGCCATGTAAAATATCTGTATGGAGCATGATTAATTTCCCATGTGTGTGAGTATGTGCTTGTGTAAACCATATAATATATCATCTTTCCAGCTTCATAGCAACAAAATCTGCATAGAATACTTGTTATTTTTATCTTTTGATAGCAATTTGTCTCATCTATTTTTTTTTTTTCCAAAGATAAGTTACCATAGACACTAGAAGTAGATGATTGACTCCAACTTACTTGTGTATTTGTGAGGGGCATTTCTAGTCTACTAGTGAATTAAATTGATTTTTTTGTCAAGACAATTTACAACATGCAGGTCTTTTTTTGGATCAGTGGGACCACACGTGTCTAGAATCAGGACATTTTTTTTCTTTTTTGCTTTACTACTTTTTAGAACGGATATTGATCTAAAGTCAAAATCAGATCAAGTCATGCGTTGAAAATGTAAAAAAAAAGATTTAATGTTGATGATTAGTAACGTACATTTCATTTAGCTAGTGAGGGGTGATAAAACTAAGGCCTTGTTACGGGGCAAAGTAAAAGTAACGGAGCACAAGTTGACAAGTTTGCCGGTTTAGTGGTTTAGTTTCGCCTCTAAAACAAACAACTATCAAAGCAATCACTAATAACCATGATAAGCTTTAAATCAATCATATTATATCAACAAATATTAAACCTTTAATATATATATATATAGATAATCCGAGAAGAAAGTTAAGGTGAGAAGGTAAGGTCTCACTTTTAATCACAAAAATCTCAAACCCACAAGATGATTGATCCGGTGCACCTTGGTGCATCCAAGGGTGGAGATCCTTCCTACCCTTTTCACCATAACTATCAGTTCTCACCGAAACCCAACCATATATAATAAATATATATATATATATAAGAGCAGACAAATTGGAAGGAATGATCCCAAGTTGTAACCAAACCTAGGACATCTGACAATGGCAATTGGGATTAGGAATGATTAGAAATTGGCCTGCTCCTGTAATGGCTTCATCTGCAAGCTGCAACACAACGTACTAACACCACTTCCCTCTATCATTGCTTACTTTTTAAGACCATACTTGAATGAATAATTAACCACCTGAAAATGGAATTGCATGGGGAGTTTAATTCTACACATAACTAAAAGCATACATACATACATACATACTGGTTCAGATATATTTCTAAAACTTAACTCCACAACAAGCAATCTAAAGATCCAAATTATTGTTGATGCAAAAGGGCACCTTTGCAAAGGAATTAAGCTTATGGAATTGAAAAACAAAGAATCGAAATGAAACGTGAACCTGGTTCCGATCTGCAGAGGATTCCATAGTACTAATAATAATCTGATTCAAATTCTTATGGTTCAAAAAATTAAAAAAAAATTAAAAAAAAAAAAACCCTGATTCAAATTCTTGCAAAACGGTGCAAGAAAAGTAGGGGCTGCGTTGGTTCTGGTGTAAAGGTGATGTTTCTATATTCCGCCACGCGTCCCCTGATTCAGCTTGCATTCCAGTTTCCCCCCAACACCCATGGAAATCACTATTACTTTCATACCTATCTAAATAGGTTTTAAGGTTTTTATTCAAAAGATTTAAATACACATTTGGTCCCTGTGGTTTACAAATATTAACGAATAAGGTCCCTCGAAGAAATATTTAACGATCAACGTCCCTCTACTTTCCATTTTATAACAAGTGGGGTCCCTGTTAGTAACACCGTTAAATAAAGTGTAGTTAAGAGGGGGAAATTCGTTCATTCATCTATTTTAGGTTTGGTAACGGATTTGGTCTTAAATTTAGGGATTAAAAAATTCTTTCATAGCTTATAACATATTTGGTCCCTCTTTGAAGTTAAATGCAAAATTGATCCCTATGGTTTACAAAAACTAACAAGTAATCCCTTAAAAGTTAAATTTCATTAATCTCCAAACTTAGCATTAGCAGTTTTTCGATAGAAATGAAGACAAGTCTTGAACAATAAGTCACAACCACTATTTGGTTAACTTAAAAAAATGATTAATAAAGACAAACTAAATAAAACCATGCACATGTACAAGGCCATAACTCACGCACATGCAAAGGACATGAACCTTAACTTGTGAAGTTTTATTTCTTTTGTTCAAAACTTGGTGTAATTACCCATTCTTAACTATTTTGTAGCAAATTGCTGCTATTTTGGCATTATTTTTTGTAGCAACTAGAGAACACATGAAATCACCACTTGGTTGTCACCATCCAACGTCTTCTTTTATGTTGACCAAATATGTATATTTTATGGTGTGATATTTGTTATTCAATTTGTTCTTGTTAATCGTCTTCTTTTAAGTTAACCAAGTAGTGGTTGTGACTTGTGGGTTCAAGACTTGTCTTCGTGCTTCTATCCAAAAAATGCTAGTGCTACTGCTAGATTTGGAGATTAATTAAATTTACTTTTTAAGGGATGCTACTTGTTATTTTTTGCAAACCATGCATAGGGATAAATTTAGCATTTAATTTCTTATTTAAATTCAAAGAGGGACCAAATATGTTGTAAACTATAAAAGAGTTTTTTAATCCCTGAATTTTAAGGAGAGACCAAATATGTTACCAAACCTAGAATAGATGAATGGACAAATTTACCCCACTTAAATACACGTTATTTAACGGTGTTACTAAGAGGGACCCTACCTGTAATAAAATGAAAAGTAGAGGGACGTTGATCGTTAAATATTTCTTTGAGGGACCTTAGTCGTTAATATTTGTAAACCACAAGGACCAAATTTGTATTTAACTCGTCGGTTGGAAATTACGGATTTGGTCCCTCATGTTTGACGATTGTTACGAAATTGGTCCTTTATCTTAAAAAATTACATGATAACCCTCCAGGTATGCATTTTGTTACGAAATAGGCCCCTCTAGCTAACGGACATCTAATTCCTCCGTTAAGCCCGAGGGTATTATGGTCATTTTCCCTAATTTAATTTATTTTACCATTTTTTAATTAATTAATTTTTTTTGAGTATTCATCTTCTACAATACCAAGAACACCAAGTTTAAATCATAAATGTTTATCTTCTTGAATGTTCATCTTCATCCCCCAAAACACTAAATCAGGAACCAAATCAAGAACTCTAAGTCACAAATCAAAATTACGAACCTAAACCTCAATCAAAACCCAAAATCATAAACCTTAATCAAACCAAAATTTAAAAAACCTAAATCAAACCCATATTTAAGACAAGAGAGAGAGAGGAGATCGAGAGAAGAGAGATATCTGAGAAATAGGGATCGAGAGGAGAGATCGAGAGAATCAGAGAGATAGAGATCGAGAGAAGATAGAAAGATTGAAATATGAGAGAAGATAGGGGATAGAGACCTGAGAGAGATAGAGATCGAGATCGAGATAAGGAGGGAGAGAGAGAGACTTCGTTTTCTCCGACCGACCATGTCAAAGTTCTCAACAAATGGCTCCATATTGCTTTTATCTGCAGATAAGCAAAGGGTTCCCCAAGACAAATGTATGCCACCACCAAAAGACATCCATGTTCCCAAGACTTTGTCTTCTCCGTTCGTCTCTCTCTATCTCTTCTCTTTTAAGTGGGTTTAATTTTAGTTGTTGGATATGGGTTTGATTTAGTTTTTTTAAATTTGGTTTTGATTTATGTTTTTGGTTTTTTAATATGGGTTTGATTTAGGTTTTTTATTTTTTAATATGAGTTTGATTTGGGTTTTTAAACTTGGGGCCTGTTTATTAGCAGCTTAATGAGCTTAATGAGCCTCACAGCTTATTCAGTCAGCTATATATGACTGTTTGGTAGTGGCTTAATGATATAAAAAGTGGCTTATTCAATAAGATTTCAAGGGGGAGTTTTATGCAGAAAGTCAATTTTTTTCCAAACCAGTCCCTCTCATTAAAAAACACGTTCCTTCCATCTATGAAAAAACTCTCTCAAATAAAAACCTTCTAAATCTATACAGACAAATTAATCCACACAGACAACTTTATCCATACAGAACTTAATAGAAAACCAACCAAACAGCCATTTGGTGTTCTTGGTATTCATCATGTAGAAGATGAATATTCAAGAGTTTTTTAATTAATTAAAAAATTGTAAAATAAATTAAATAAGGCAAAATGACCATAATACCCTCGGGCTTAACGGGGGAATTAGAAGCCCGTTATCTCCAGGGACCAATTCCGTAACAATCGTCAAATATGAGGGATCAAATATGTAATTTACTATACATATATTTATTGGTTGTGGGATTGTAACCACCACATTTCAAATAACATTTAACATGTATTTCATACATAAACAAACCACCTTGAGCTACACATTGGGTCCCATAATTCAAAACTATACAATCTCATGAAGTCCCTACAATTTTTTCGATAAAGTTAACATCATACAAAAGATCTATTTACAAAGATCAAAAACAACTTTCATATAGCATCTTCCACTTCACGTATAGCAGAATAACACATAGAATCACAGCTTTCCCTTATTTTATCATTTACACGCGCTAGTCCTGAAATACATATTTTGAAAACAAAATGAGGGTAAACCCAATGGTTTAGTGAGATATTCCCTGTCATTCCACAATATACCAAAACAGTACATATGTGAAACATTTATCAAAAACACTTTTATATACATTCAGGCACAACACATATAATTGTCTCGTTGGCATTCTAGCACAACCGTACACACATCGTTGGCATTCTAGCACAACCGTACACATATCGTTGACATTCGCACAACTGTACACGTATTGGTAATATTCATAACATAAAGTTAACCATTTTATAATAAACATATTTCAGTTCAAAAATGGTTAAAACAAAACTCACCTCGATATGAGACGGTATTACAAACTTAACCGACGAACACGATCGAAACCAATAACGAACTTCCCAACCGAACGATCGAATCTGAATCACGTACTCACGGTTATAATCTATAAGATTTAACCTATTCCAATACTCTTAATAAAGCATTGGGATCCTAAACGATACCCCGAAAAATCCCGAAACGACTTGAAGCGAAAAATCAAAAGAAACGCTAAACCGTATAAAATTCATAGTTTAAAAACATAGAAAGTTTTCCAACCATCAATCATCAAAACAACCAAAACCAACCTTCATCGTTTATAATCCACTTTGATAACCCACAATTACAAAGTGGTTTTAGTAATACCAATAAACCATGAAACTCGTAAACTAACATATCTATACTACTTTATAATGCATTTGACTACCTCTCTCTTAAAAACAACATCATAAGCTTAATGTACTACAATTTAAAGCCACATTACTTAATTTTCAACTTTACAAGTTTTATTGCTAAAGGTACAATTTATTGAAGCGGGCTATCCCTTTACAAGCATTACAAGCAAAATGTACAACTATCGAGCATCCACATTGTACGACTTTTTCACCAAGATTTTTCATAGTTTTTTTTCTTACGCATTATTGCCACCTCAACAACTTAAAAACCTTTATATACCTCTAATATGTGAAAAACTTCACCCAAACTTTTTCATTATTTTTTTAAACTATTCGGGGTCCAACAATTTTAACTTTATATAATTTTTATTTTTATTTATAAAAATAAATATATTAAAATTCATACAAATACATAAAAGTATGTACAATAAAATTAATAAAAATTAGATTATTAAGAAATATATAAAAGTTGTATAAAAAGTATGTAAAATAAAAATTAAAAAATGTTAAACTTAAAATTATGTATAACCGAAAATAAAAATTGGGTCATTAAGAAATTTGTTAGAATTGTATAAATATGTCAAATTTGAGATATTATTTTAAAAATATAAAAATATAATTTATTTTCATTATGTATTTATTTAATAATTATATTTAAATAGGATTACTTTACATATATTAATAAATAAAATTGATTAAATACGAAACTTTTATAAAATTCTATAAAGTTAAAAATGATTAAATACGAAAAAGCTGGTCGTGCAATTACGACTATGACGAAAAACCTTTCCACTATGTGAAAAACCTCAAAAGAAGGTTTTTACTTTTTACAAAACCTCCCAAAAACCTTATAAATGCAAATATTTATGACATCCTATTTTATGTTTCTGGCTTTTTATCTTCCTCCCCTCCAAAAGCGTGATTTGATTTCCATCCCAAGCATCGTTTTGGGATTTGGTGAGAAGACTTTCCCGCTCTTCAAAATTTGATCTGCATATTTATTCTCATGATTCTCCTCCAGAACCATTTTACGATTTAAAATTCCATCTCTATTGCTTCATCTTCAACCCTAGATGGTATTTGCTTCATTTTCAATCCTATATGGTATTTGCTTCATCTTCAATTCAACCCTAGATATGGTATTTGCTTCATTTTCAATCGATCTGTTTATGTTCCAAGCGCTCTTTCCTCTCCGTGAAATACCATCAGATCTTTTCTCTGTAACACGTAGTAGTCTCTGTGTATCGAGTTCTCACTGGCTTGGATCAATCGATCGATCTCTCCCAGATTTATCGCCCCACGAGGTTCAATCTCTCTCAATTTTGCTTATTTCTCAGTTTTTTTCTTTAAAATGTTAGGTATGTGTTGTTTATTGTAGATCCGTATTTTCTGGTTCCATCTTTTTCTGCTGCTTAGTTTTCAGTTTAATTTTTCAGCTTTGATATTTGATATTTGCTGGTAACCTGACCAATTTATTTTGGTTATTTCGAAATTTATATGTTGAACTTCCTTTAAAAATTTGAAATCTTCACAGCAGTAAATGGAATTCTTTCCACAGGGAGACATCGTTATTGGAAGGCACCTGAGGTCAGTTTTGTCCCACTTTTTTCCCATGGTGCACTTCACTCTCCTGCATCCACACATATTAATAAGAATACCATTGGTTTCAATCTTGCTGTTGACATTTGGAGACTTGGATGCACAGTTTTTTGGAAATGACAACAAACACTTATGGAGTCTCATATACACTAATATGTACTCATGATGCGGTTGTTTTTCTCTCAAATTAGCTTGCATCCGATAGATGTAGATTAAGCTTCCAATTGAAGGTTCCATTCTATACGCACATATTTGAGATCGTTGGTCTAGACCATATCTATGATATGTTGGTTTGAAGTTTCCATTGAGAAGCATTCTGAGTGTGAAAATGGTGAGCTCTAAGTATCATATTTCTTTCTATTGACCCCCATTCGCAACTCTCCTATCTTTTACACATAAGATTATGACAATGCCTTTTTTTTTTCTCTTTACCATTTAGGCCAACATTCTGGCAACTTCTTCAGCCGAACCTTGTCTGTTAGAGGTACACAATCGATTCATCTTGTTTTAGACATTTTATTGTTGAATTATATAATTATGAATTTTGTTAAGATGGTGAATTTTAAAATTACTGAACTGTAGCTTGCACTAACTACTCTTGTGATATTATTATATCCTTGACTTGAATCCATTAAGATATGTGATTCACACATTGCTTGTTTCAACTACTTGGCTCCAACAGTTTGGATCAAACGCAATGAACTCCCAAGGCTTAAAAAGATTTCTACAGGGGGATTAGGATCTACATGGACCTTAGGTTTGTGCTGAATGGAATTTTGGGTACTCTCGAGATTCATATTGGTTAGATCCAGTTTGGTCATTTTTTGTTTGAACTTGATGTTTGCTGGTTGTAGTTTATTTTAACATTTAACATTTAAAAGTGGTTTTCAGTGTACACCCCTTGGAGGAAGAAGCCATTTACAAGTTCTTTGAGAGACTAGAGTCATTAAAATATTGTCTATTGAAAGAGAAACCTAGACATGAGATTTTAAGAGTTAGAGGCTGTTTACCCAAACAGTTACTTGGTAAGCACTTACAAATTAAGTTCAACGCTATCACTTACCTTATCGGGTAAGATTTTAGTCCATAAAATGGTATCGTAGGCAACAATTTACTTGGTAAGCTCTAACCAGGTAAGAGCCGTCGTCCTTACTTACTGGGTAAGACTCTCGACCATTGCTTTCGCAATAACTGGGTAAGATTATTGGTCATTACCATATTCATCGGTTAAAGGTAATATATTGTGGTAAGCGCTTACCTGTGTAAGCATTTGGTAAACGGCCCCTTAGTATTTTTCTCAAGGAATAGACTACTGACTTGATTGGAAAGATGAATGATGTTGTACATGTACAACAATCCATCTTGTGTGGAGTTTAGGGCGACAACGTTCCAAGCTAATCTGTCCATACTTATAAAGTTTGTGGCAGCCTTTAATCGCCTTTTGATGATCAACTCTGGTATGAGAAGTTGTAGTCGTTTAGAAACTTTGATATGATAACTAATGAAGATTGTGTTGATGACTTATCTATAAACAACTTTTTGTACTGTTGCCTTTTGATGATCGATATATCAAGATGGTAATATCTTCTTGGGTGGTTAATAACATAATAGTTGGTATGCTTCTTATTGTCTGGAAGATACTTTGGTGCTTATTAGTATGTCTCTAATGCATGTCTTAACTCATCAATTTGTTGCTCCAACTTATAGACACATTTGATATTTGAAACTTGGTTAACACCTTGTTTTGCACTAGGAACATGTCTTTCTTCTGCCGGTCACAAGTTTCAACAAATTGTTGATTTTGCTTAATTTTGTTTTATGTTTGCATAGGTTGTTTGTCCATGCTGAAGAGTGCACAACTTGCTTACTTGGACGATTTGTACAAGGATTTCACAGAGAACAAAACCGATCATAGATGATTGTAAATTTTATATCGGATGATTTACATATATCTTATAGATAATTGTAATTTATATTCTAGATTTTTTGAATTAGGAGTGTGCATAAATTTCTTCTTGGTTTAAAATAAAGTTTTATATTTTATGGGTACACAACTAATCCTTCACGTATTCTCTAAAAGCTAAGAACAAGAGTGAACAAGAGTTATTGGTTGAGAAATGAACTCATAACTCTTGCAAAAGAATTCCAATATCTCTGGTCAATTAATTATATTGATTTATATATTAGCTAGGCTACTTGCAATTAAATCGTACAACCTATAAAAATAAAATCGTGATGGATGAAAAATAACAAAGCATGAAACATGATTACGGACTTGAGTTATAAGTTTTCGAATTGTAATCAATCGTCCAACATCGTTCAGGTATATAACTATGGTCACTTAAAACGATTTGTTAGCAAAGTTATGGACATGAGAGTTGTTTATGGCGGATAAGTGTTAAACAAAACATTGCTAGTTCCACCCATTTGTCATTGCAATTGAGCTACAAACCCAAGGGTTTTTTCATTTTCCATCTATAATAAAATTTCTGACCCTGCATTGCACGGGTACACTGCTAGTATGGAATTATAAATACATCTTATACATGATTCAACAACAAGTATGGATTCCAAAATTCTACCAAAATATTATAACCAAAATCCAAAAATGTTGAAGCTTAAACCCATAAAACTTGAATTATAAAGCATCAACTCCAACCCAAAAACTTAGATATAAACTGTACTTTTGACATCAAAACAACCTCTATTTTCAACATTTTTAACAACAATTAAAACACTTTGAACCAATCTCATGAAATCCATCTCATCCAAAATTTTTCAAAATAAAACCCTAAACCAAAGAGATGAACAAACCTATCAACCCATAATCTAAGAAGTCAAACTACAAAGGATTCCAACTTATTAAAAAATAAAGAAATATTTACCTTGCTTTAACAAAATTGAAGACGACTTCAAGCCCTTTTCTTCTCCAGACCCTGCTCTTCCAAAACCCAACGCACACACACACACACCACACACACACACACACACCAACACTTTTGAAACTTCTCTAAACTAAAATATGACTAAGCACTCCAAAAAGATGACACGTTTTTATATAAATATAAAATTAACCCCTTAAACCCTTCAATTGGAACAAAATAGCCAAAAATACCCTCAAAATAAATAAATAACACAAACACCTCCTTAGACCTATACTTAAATAAAACAAGGGTATTACAGGTAGGGGTGTTCGCGGTCCGGTTTGGGCGGTTTAACCCCTCAAACCACAAACTAAACCACTAGTGGCGGTTTATTGATTTTTCAAACCGAGCGGTTTGACATCAAGTGTCCATACCGGTCAAGTCGGACCGCGGTTTAGGCGATTTGGGTCTTTTAGTGGGCTTTAAAGTTTAAACATAAAAACATATAAAATTTTCAATATAAAGGTTAATTAGCTTGAAATAAAGAAAATCCACAACAATGTTAACAAAGTTCACAAAAGTTAACAAAATATCCCAAGACAAAACACTAAAAAAAAGTAATATGCAAAGTGCAAATAAAATCCACAACGGTTTAAAATTATCGTTGGGTCTTTTTGTATATATTTAAGTCTAAAGATAAATTGGATATTTAGGCTAAACAATAGATGATATAAAGATGTATATAAAATATATATATATATATATATATATATATAGAGAGAGAGATATTTGGCGGTCGGTTTGGTCCAAACTGCCCAAAAAAACCTCCAAACCGCAGACCGGACCGCCCGGTTTGGCGATTTTTCAGACCAGACCAGACCGCCTAAACCGAAAAAACGGTCCGGTTTAACTTGATTTGACCGGTTTGAGCAGTCCAACGGTTTTTTTGAACACCCCTAATTACAGGGATTCTGTTATCGATTGACATTGGAATTTGGACATTCGATTCAATCTAATGGATATTATTATTGATTACTCAATAAACTGTATTGGATTCATCTAATATGTTGATCTAGTTTTCAATCAATAAATCAATCGTTTTAACTAATTATTTATATATTTTATTAAGTTATTAAAAAATACAACATAAAAATATCAACTCAAGAACATTGTCGTGAAATGTTAATAATTAAATATAGTTATTAACTGGATGACATGATCATTAGATTGAGTCGGTTCAATTTTATTGAATGTTGTACTACCATCTAATAACCGACCGATCCACAATTTTGGATCCAATTTAATCCAATCATAATTGGATATCTGATTATGGTCGATCGATTCTAATTAAACTGATCGGTTTAAAATTGGATCAAATGACTTTATGTACATCCCTAAATTTTATGCATTGAACTCAATAGATTTTATTTTGTAATCTAAAAATAGATATTTCAAACAAAACGTAAAATAACAGTTTACATAGAACAAACAAATGTTATTAATCACATATTTATATAAAACTAAAATTAAGAGGGTGTTTGGGATTACCTATTAAAACTCCTTATAGATTTATTAGCTTTTTTCACAACGCTAATAAGCTGGGTAGGAAAAAAAAAGAAGAAAAATGACTTGTAGCTTTTCCATACCGCTAAGGAGTTTTTGATAAGTTGAAATAAGAAGTTTTTGATAAATTAAATCATTATGACTTATCAACTTATTTGAAACAACTTATGATTTTATTGATTATTTTACATGTATAAACAATCCCAAAGACCGCTAAACAACAATTTATTAACTTATTACGTTTTGGTACCACAATAAGCTAATCCAAACATTTTTTATAAAACTCATTTTTGTCACCACATAAGTTAATAAACAATTTAAAAAAAACATAAGTTGTTTTACATAAGCAATCCCAAACACCCGTAAGTGTGGTTTTGTTAAAATTTTATTTGGAGTTACATTATAAAATTTTTATAACAACCCAAAATTCTAACAATAAAACATAATTAATATATCAAAATTCATGCCAAAACGCCCCAAGACAACAATAAGATTCTAGGTTTGCAAAAAGGCAACCTATTACATAACTGAGATTAAACTGAAAATACTAAAAGGAAGTCTTCTATAGATGGATGCTGCTTAAACCTTCTCTTTCCCTTTACTTGATCCACCAACTTCGCGCCCACCTGAAAAGGGTTTTTAATTTTGAAAGAGCGAAGGTTAGACCAATGGTCTAGTGAGTCCCCTTGAACAACAGTTTTAACTCAACAGACATTCAAATGATTTATAATAAAATAAAACATTTTCAGCTTTAAAGAAGACAATTAAACTTTCAATAAGCTTCTCAGCTCACACTACCGCCACCCTAAGGTGACAGTGTGTCTGTGAGACTATGACTCACACTGCCTTATTGGGACACCCCCCCAATGGCATAAACGAAACACCCCCCCCCCCGATATGAGCACAGGCGGGACACCCCCCGACTTTGAGCATAACACACTTATGACCATGTATGCATACATTTCCACTAAAACAACAATAACAGAAATATCTTTAACATTTGAATAAATCTCGCACGTAAATATTAAAGCAACATCATTCAAAGCTTGTAGATAAACTCACATACATAATACATAACTTCTTCGTCATAAGAGGCTTTAGTTCAGAAAAACTCACCTGACCCTTGCGAGACTTTCCTCCCTAGATTCCTTAAACTGGACCTATCACAGAAATGCGAGAAAGATACTTAGGATTTGAACCTTAAGACTCACAGCCTCTCGGCTATCCACACCGCCCGACCCCTCTCGGACCACGCTGCACAATCCCTCCCGGGTCAAGCCAATCCCTCCTGGGCGCCCCGACTCCCGGGGTTCACGCCCGGCCCCCCGATGCTCACCCCGGGTGCCCGGTCTCCCGGGGTCCCCGCCCGGGTTCGACCTTCCAGAATACTCCCCCGGGAGCCCCGTCTCCCGGGGTCCACGCCCGGGTTCTGCATGCCCCTGGGATCCCCCGTCTCCCGGGGTCATAGCCCAGGTCCTCCCCACCCCGGCCTTCGGCGAACCCCAGGTTCCCCCGGTGCCGACGCAGGTTCGAAAACAAAGTGGCCAGTCCACCCCTACAACCCAACATCGATCGAGTGGGTCGATTCCCCATTCAAAGCACATGTTGCACAAATCAAAACCCCCCTAATCCAAGATATAATACACATATTTCTCAAGAGTTAATAAGAACTTAACCTAATTAGTTCTTGAGGGTGATTCCAAAGAAATCTTACCCTTATCAGATCCAAACCCACTACTCTCCAGATCAAAACATCAAGAATGATTCCTCCTAGCATACCAACATTAAAAGAAGTTAGATAGGAAATTCACCTTGAAGAAATGATGCAGACTTGGATTTCTCAAAGAGTTGCTCTATTCCCTTGCCCCTTCACGATCGCCCTGCTCCTCTCTATAGCTGCCACACCCACAAATGATTGGGGTAAAAGGCTTATTCTCTCTTTATTCCAACTTTTTCATTAACCCCCCTTCCACTTTAGACTTAAGGCATAATCCTCCCCTCCACTTCCTATATTGACCAAACACGGTTATTACAATTTATAATAGTTACTAGGTCGTTTAATAAAATTTATAATAGTTACTAGGTCGTTTACTAACCACTTACTAGTAAGAGTTATCTTCCTCACTTACTTTATTGGGTAACTTTTTCGACCATTAAAATGGATAGTTAGTAAGCGTCTCTTATCCTGTAAGTGTGAACTGGGTAACAGTCTTTTCCCTCACTTACCGTGTAAAATTCTCAATTCTTGCTATACTTATTGGATAAGACAAGTAACACCCAATAAATACTTAAGTAAACATTTACTAAACAACACCTTATACAACTTATCTTATAAAAGTTGTTAACTACAGACCCCCTTTTCTCTTTATATATATATATATATAGGGGAGCGATCAAATGGAAACCACTCTAATTTTGAAAACCGTGGAAACCCTCGATTTCATTGGTTAAGTTAATGAAATTGTTTCATGAAATTGTTTAATTTGATGAAATTGTTTCATTTAATTCTATTATTGATGAAATTGTTGCATATATTTGTGTTTTTTATGTAAAAATGAAAAAGTTTTATCAGACTGCGAAAATACATGAAACAATTTCATTAGAATGAGAAAAATAGATGAAACTACATAAAAAACGCAAATATAAGAAACAATTTCATTAATAAAAGAATTATATGAAACAACTTGATCATATTAAACAACTTTAAGAACCAATTTTATTAATTTAACCAATGAAATTGACGGTTTCCAAAGTTTCCAATCTAATATTGTTTCCAATTGAAACCACCTCTCTCTCTCTCTCTCTCTATATATATATATATATATATATATATATATAGAGAGAGAGAGAGAGAGAGAGAGAGAGAGAGAGAGGGAGGTTCAAGGGAAAACCTCAAAAAAATAGAAAACTGAGGAACACCCTGGTAGCCATTCATCTGGACGGTATGCACTTGTGCATACAAGTAAATTAAGGTGTTTTTTGGTTTTATGCACTTGTGCATTATATGCACTTGTGTATATGCACGTGTGCATATTACAAATTACTTGTATGCACAAGTGCATACCGTCAAGATGAATGACTATGAGGGTGCTCCTCAGTTTTCCGTTTTTTGAGGTTTTTCCTTGAACCTGACCCTATATATATATATATATATATATATAGAGAGAGAGAGAGAGAGAAACTTAATCAAATGAGAACTAGATAGTTTGTGGTAACCGTGAGATCTAATGTGAGCCACT
Source organism: Arctium minus (assembly GCA_954870635.1). NCBI lineage: Eukaryota > Viridiplantae > Streptophyta > Magnoliopsida > Asterales > Asteraceae > Arctium > Arctium minus. Next base: position 118,043,369 of record OX941083.1, on the reverse strand, counting down.
CATTTAATATAATTAATTTTGTTTTTAAAATAATGTAAAAGGATAATTTGGTAAATTGATAATTTGAATTTCTTTTAATAAAAAAAATCAATTCCTTATTTGACTCATTCCAAATTTAAATGATTTCAATTTACCGTAATTTATTAATTTAAACCTAATCGCCGACCACAATCTATTTGGTATCACACTGTGTATCATAGTCATATAATGTCTTGCTGCTACAAATTATTGGGTATCACAGTGTGTATCATAGTCATTTAATGTGCTACTGTTATAAGTTCTTGGGTATCACATGTATCATAGTCATTTAATGCCTTATTGTTCAAAGTTATTTGGGTATCACAGTATGTATCATAGTCATTGTAATGCCTTACTGTTAAAAGTTATTGGGTATCACAATGTATTTTTCTTGTTTTACAAAGTGTATCACATAGTATCAGGTAGTGTTTTGCTTTACTAAGTGTATCACACTATATCTTTTCGTTATTTTATTAAGGGTATCACAATGTGCATCATGTTTTTGCCGGAATAAAGTTCGCCGGAGAGAAAAGAGAGGAAGGAGGAGAGAGGCAGGCTCGACCCTAGCCCATGGCAAGTGTGGCTTGGGCCATGGGCAGCAGGGCCCTAAGGGCATCAAAATTTTGAAAAAAAATCAGTTTTGTAGGCTATACTTCTGCAGTTTAGAGAGAGCGGCCCAATTTTTTTTTACCGTTTTCTTTTTTTCCCTTCGGCCGACGTGCGACGTTTCAGTCCCTTCTCAATTCTCTCGCTTCTTAATTCTTAAAGACGACTTGATTTTCTCACTTCTCAAGTTCTCAGCGACAAGGGCGACCGCGACGGTGTTTTCTGTTCTCAAGCTCTCGATTCTCGCCTCTCTGATTCTCTCCCTCGCCCTCGGTTATCGATTGACGATTGTTAAACAAAAACGATAGATGGCAGTGTTTCATCTTTCTGATTTCTGAAATCCTCCTCAATCGATTGACTATTCACGATTGTTTAGGGTTTGAGGTTTCCCTAATCGACTACTGGAGTGGAGTGAGTGATTCTCTTGACAGGCTCGGCTCTCATAGTCTCATTCTGCCCTAAATCGCAGCCTCGCAGGTGTGTTCTTTCTAATTTTTATCTTCTAAAGTTACCTTCTTGAACTATAAACTATTTATTTGTTTCAATTGTTTGCATAATTATTAATTGCATTGTGATGATGAAAATATTGACAATGCTTGTGATAATGATAACATTGATGATGTTTGTGATGATGAAAACATTGAAAATGCTCGTGATTGTAAAGTTCCTATTGTTGATGATATTGGTGTGAATATATTTGATCCAAGAGTTTGGGATGGGTTAAGTTCAAAAATGAAAGACTTGTTGAAAAAGGGTCTATTAGAGAAACTAACATCACATATCCAAAAGATAAAGTGGGTAGACATTTCTCTTCTGAATATTATGTTCGTAAGATAAGAAACGGTGATTCTTATGATAGAAAGTGGTTGGTTTATTCTAAAGAGTTGGATAAAGCCTTTTGTTTTTGTTGTAAGCTTTTCAAAGATGGTCGATCAAAAAGTCAATTAGCAAGTGAAGGTTTAAATTGTTGGAAACAACTTGGTCAAAGATTAAACATTCATGAAAATAGTCTAGAACATTTGACTAATTTCAGAATTTGGTCTGAGTTCCGACTGAGGTTGGCTAAAAATCAAACACTTGATAGAGAGTTGCAAGAGGTGATAAAAAAGATACTGACCATTGGAAAGATGTTATGATTAGAATTATTGCTACTGTTAAATGTCTAGCGAAGTATAATATACCTTTTCGTGGGTTTATGTCCCCCCCCCCCCCCCCGGTTGTATCGTTTTTGTTTTATTTTATGGGGTTTTGGTTTATGTCCCTTCAAATTGTTTTTCGTTCGCGTAATAAAGGGGCATTTTTTTTGCCTTTTGCCATGGGCATCCGGAATCTCAGGACCAGCCCTGGAGAGAGGCTATTTTTAAAATACCTAAATTGCCCTTTAATTAAAATCATAAATTAAAATTACCAAAATTAATAATTTCTTAATTTAATCATTGATTTGTGGTTAAAATTGGATCTCACGGTTATCACAAACAACCAAGTTCTCCCTTGAATGACCCCATATATATATATATATATATATATGATAATATGAATTATATTTTGTCAGGAGATATAAAGAGAAATGGCATGTCCATGCATGTGTTATTTAGATATGAACTTCACGCGTGTCATTTACACTATTTCAAAATAAAAATCACAACCTTATTTGTTCTATAATTCACCTAAAACTAGGTGTATTTTCTTGGGTTGCTAGTGATTAATTAATAAAATCTTTTTTTTAAAAATATTTTTAGGTTCATTTCCGTCAATTTTAACAAATTAAAAACTAGAGTAAAGTTCATTTTTGGTCCCTGACGTTTGTCATTTTCAACGGATGTTGTCCCTAAACTATCGAAACTCGGATTTGGTCCCTCACGTTTGTCATTTCACTTTGGTTCTGGTCCCTCCTCCTAACGTCCGTTAACTTTTTCCGTTAACTCCGATTAAATGAGGGGTATTTTGGTCATTTTTCATTTTTCTTAATGTTCATCTTATTCATGTTCTACTTTATCAAGAACATCAAGAAAACCCTAAAACCCCCAATCAAAACATAACTCAAAAAACCTAAATCTATAATCATAAATCAAACCTATATTAAATTAGGTTTTCAAATCATCAAAAACCCATTTCAAATCCATACCCTAAATTCAATCACAAATTACGAGAGGGGATGGGGGAGGAGAAAGAGAGAGAGTTTTCAAATCCAGTAATTCCTTACTGGGTTTTCAAATTCATCAAAAACCTAGTTCAAGTCTCACGATAACTCTCACAATTGGAATCGTTTCAGGAGCTTCAAATGAGTGAATGACTTTGAGGGTTCTAGAGAGAGAGAACATGAGGAACAATTTGGGGGTTTGAATAAAAATCAACAACAACAGAAATTCCTTTATGGGTTCTCAAGTTCACCAAAAACCCAACTCCAATGTCACAACAATCTTCTTAATTGAAATCAGAAACAAAATTAAAGAGTTTTGAGGGTTTTCGTAGAGAGAGAAAGTGAGGAACAATTGGGTTTTCAATGGCATGAGATTTGTTTTTATCTTCATCGATTTTGTGTCGCTTTAACATCACAGTCAACGAGGCACAGTCTCTTGGAAGTAGGGGTGTTCGCGGTGCGGTTTGGGGCAAAACCGCAAACCGCACCGCATGTGCGGTTTGAGCATTTTCCCAAACCGCACCGCGAAATGCGGTGCGGTGTGGTGCGGTTTATGCGGTTTATCCCTATCGCACTTTATGCGTACAATCCAAAAAATTATAAGTTTAAAATACATTAGCAAATCAACGATTTAATGACCGTAGTCTAAAAAAATAAATTGTTTCAATACGATAAACGAATAAAGTGACATTTCCAACTATTTCTTTCGGCTTCATCTTGACTCCCAATTGCCAACACCCAGTTTTTTTCATTTGTTGGGCCTTAAACTTTTAAGAAGGCTTAAAAATACTTAAAGTCCATAATTAAAATCTAAAAACACAAGTCCAATTATATAAATATTAAATTAAATTATTATATATATATATATATATATATATGTTCAAAATTAAAAAATTAAAAGTAATATAAAAGGTGCAGTGCGGTGCGGTTTGAACCGCGGTTTGAAAACTCAAAATCGCAAACCGCACCGCATAGTGCGGTTTGGTAAAAATGCAAACCGCAAACCACACCATGAAATTCTTAAACCGCGTTTTGCGGTGCGGTGTGGGTGGTTTGTGCGGTTTGGCGGTTTGGATTAACACCCCTACTTGGAAGTGGTGGTGGTGGCAGACGTGAAGGTGGCGGTGGTTATGGCGGAGGCAGACGTGAAGGTGGCGATGGTGGTTACGATGGTGGCGACGGAGGATATGGAAGTAATTGTGGTGGTTATGGAGGTGGTCGTGACCGTGCTTACGGCGGCGGAAGTGGTGGATACTCGAGGGGAGGGTGCTCCAAAAGGTAACTGGATAAATTAAGAAAAACATTAAAGAAGATGAACATCGAAGAAAATGACCATAATACCCCTTATTTAATTCAATTTAACGGAAAAAGTTAACGACCGTCAGGAGGAGGGACTAGAACCAAAGTGAAATAACAAACGTGAGGGATCAAATCTGAGTTTCGATAGTTTAGGGACGATATCCATTGAAAATGACAAACGTCAAGGACCAAAAGTGAGCTTTACTCTAAAAATCTATTATATGATTCCATAATAATAGTGATAAAAATCTCTATTATTTTGATATAATAATATAAATAAAAAATAGTAAATTGTAATTTTGGTCCCTACAAAATTTTTATTGCAAAAAAACCTTATCGTATGCAAAAGTGCTTGAATTTGGTCCCTGAGGAGTAACACCGTTAGTTTGATCCGTTAAAACCCCCAAAGGACCAAAAAAATTGTAATTTATTCTTTTATTATTATATTATTTATTTAAAACGTAATAATTATATTATATAATTAATAAATAATTATCATCTAATTTAAAAATATCGTATTAATATAATGACAAAGTTATAATTAATTAATAATTTATGTTTATATTTCGTCAATAAAATAATAATAATAAATAATTTATATTTTCGTTTTTATTAAGTTTCAATTTTAATAAAAAATAAATTATTCAATGAAAATAAATTAAATACATATGCGGTTTTTGATTATTTATATAAAATATAACATTATATATATATATATATAGAGAGAGAGAGAGAGAGACCCATTCATTTGCTAACCAATCTCAACCGTAGATTGATGAGATCAATGGTTAACAACTAATTGATTTTTTTTATTAAATTAAAATATTAAAAACGGTTGAAAAAAATACAATGCATGTATGCACAGGGGTATTTCGGTCAAAATACAATTTCTTTTAATTTGGGGAACATGGGCCTACCAAATTAAAAACCCAAATAATTAGGGATTTCATCCCATAAAAAACACCAACTTCCCAATCCCACCGCCGTCATCACCTTTACTTGAAAACCCACCTCCACCATTCTTCCCACTACCACTCGCCGCACCTCCGCCATCATGCGCCACCATAACTGCTTCAACGTCTTTCACACCCACCACCGCACGTCTTTTTCTTTTTTCTTTTCAAACAAATCGTTAATAATGCAACCAATATGCATAATAACAAAAATCCACTAACGGAAACGTCGATTATGAGAATCTTGATTTTCCAGCGATGGTTCGATTTCTTGGCGACGGTGGTGGGTGGGGTTGGGTCCGTCGGAGAAAAAGAGGGAGACGGAGAAATAATGCATGGGAGGTTAAACGCATTGCTGCATAAATCAACGTTACCGGGAAATGAATTGGAGTTGAATTGAACCAAGATAGGGGTCGCCGTAATTTGACCGGAAAGTTGGTTAAAACGATTTCCAGGATTGGAAGAAATCGATTTTCAGTGTAACACCCCGATTCTTCGAAAGGTATCATTTCAAGTTAATACAGAAACCGATATATTAAGGAAAAGTAAGGTATTTGATTTTGGACTTGAATCCTTGATTTTATAGTCTTGATAGATGAAAGATTCAATTACGAGTCTAACGGTTCTTTCCGAAGCGAAAACGGAGCTATAACGAAGAAGTTACGGCCAAAACAGTGAACGAGAAGGAAACTGGAAGAAGTTGCGACTGTGACCAGCGACTGTGACCAGCGACATTGCCCTGGGCAATGTCGCCCAAAATGTCCAGAACCTGTTAAATCGCGAAATTCAGCCCTTTTCTCATTTCTCCTCATCCAAACTTCTTCTACTCTCTCCCAAACCGATTCCCTTTAAACCCTAACTTACTTTGGCTCAAATCTTTGGATTTTGTGGAGGTAAAACATCATCAAGCGGTAGGGTTGAAAGCTATGGTCAAGGATTCGTCATCTCCATCTTCATCTTCAACCTCAAGCTTATTTTGGGTTTTCTAGGTTTTCATCAAAACCTAAGTGGTAAGTGTATCCCTTCCATTTATAAACCATGAAGTAAGTTATAAATGATCCATTGATGGTTTCCTAGTGTTTGATTTCTATAAATTTCGGTTTGGTTGATTTTGGGAGTTTTTGGTCAAAATTGGGGTTTTTGCCCAAAATAGAGATATTGATATTAAGTGTTTGGGGAACAATTATTTATGATGGAATATGTATATTCATGGTTGGAACCTTGTGAAACTAGGTTTTGGAAGATTTGGTTTGAAGAACCAAGTTTCTTCAAGGAAAGCTCTAAGTGGGTAAAATCTTGATTTAGTCTAAATTTAGCAAGGTGAGTTTACTAAATCTTTGTTAAAACTAGATACACATCATAATCTTCTATTTGTTATCTTATCTCTATGTGTTCAAGTATTTGGGTTTTCTTTGTGGAAATATGTAACACCCTAAAATTTAGCAGAAATAAAATTCGAAAATTCTGCAATATGACGGCTATAAACGGGAAATCCTGGGAATATAAAACCTGTTGTAAACAACCCCAAGTATCATCCCGATAGAACGGGGAAGTAAACTATAACCAATACAATGAATCAAATGAAGAATATACTAACAACCTAATAATCTAACTTAAATAAGAAAAATTAACATCGGGTGTTGCTATTCTTCCAAAAGTATGCCCGCTAATCCAAAACGTCGGTCTACACATCTCCCAAAAAGACCGCTCTTGGCCTCAAAGCCATCCACTCATTCCCGACGAACCCCACCGGAAACCTGGCCTGTTATACATGTCATTTTAAGAAAAAGTGTTAGGCAAAAGCCTAGTGAGATCAAAAATTTGCAACGTAAGAAATTGAATATGTAATAATAGTGAAAGGTTTCTTTTATGCAACAACCATAAGGTAATAATAACAGTAATTTTCTTTGAATTATAACAAATACCTCTTGGGTTAACGGGGGAGACCCGCCTACTAACCCGAATGACAGAACACGAAAGTAAGCCATTCAATGGGTCAGTAAAGCCAATAAACACATAAAGTACACGCAAGGGATGTCAGCCTCAGTAGCTTTAAACATACACCCACGGAAACTCAAGTTCAACCCCGAGGGGTTGCTAGGTCGAGCTCCTCATCCAATATCGTAGTACTTGAGCACGAAGGACTTATACCACATCCGATGCCTAACGTGCCTCGACGTGGAAAACTAGTCGTCCCAACGCCGGACAACAATAAACCAAATACGGGGTCATGACTCCCAATGCATCAAATAAGCCAAATAATGCGCATAAGGCCCAACCAGAAATCCCAACAATGATTAACATATAATGAGTGACATGAAGGGTAATTCTCACCAAAACTACTTCCATTGTTTACCAAGTGACCAATACTAAAATATAGATGATTCCCTTTTTATTTCAAATCCTCAAAATATGAAGTGAGTTTAAGATATAAACTTATCAGCAGTTAACCACAATACCAATATTTCCAAATTCATAGTTTTACATAGCAATGCTATTCTCTCAAAGGTATAACCCAAGTAAAACAAGCTAAAGAACATTATTAAAGTTCTTAAAACGTTATTTCCCAAAAATCACCACAAACACTTATATCTCCAAAAGTTAGGTTTAGCAAGAAGTTCCACAAATCAAATATATGAAAGAGGAGATATTAGGTATTCAAAATCAACCCTTTTGACATGTATAAAGTTTAGTAAAATGGATAAGAACTCACCTTAGTGGTTTTCTTAAAAGAAAACCAAACCCTAAAACGGAGGGGATGAAGATGTGTTGTTTAATCACTTGAGAGCTTCTTACCAACACTTCCTAAAAGTGTTAAGGACAACCATTAATGACTATGAACCACCATAAATGAGGAGAGAAGTCTAGATGAGAAACACTTACCGAAATCAGTAGAGAGAATCGCTCCCAAACCCTAGAAATCAGATAAAAATGACCGAAAATCGCGACTTAAACTTTTTATACCCAAACCCTCGCCGACGATAGTGACACGGCGACTATGCCAATGGCATAGTCGTGGGAAACCTCCCACCCGTGGTACACACTGGGCGATAGTGCCCTGCGATTGTGACCATGTCACTATCGCGTGGCACAATCGCGAGAAATGTACCGTAGGTCATTGACCTCCGGCGATTGTGCCCTCCTTGATTGTGACACAATGTCACTCTCGCGGGCATAGTCGCGAGCAACCCAAACTCTACAAATTTTGATGTTTTCAACCTACAATGCTTAAACCAAACAAAATCGATAATATATAGGTAAATCCATAAAATCAGAAGGTTCCAAAATGAAGGATAATACATGGGTTATCAGAATTCAGGGTGTTACAATCCTCCCCAACTTGGGAATGATTTCGTCCCCGAAATCCTACTAACTAAACAAATGAGGGTATCTACGCCTGAAGTCTTCTTCCGCCTCCCAAGTCACATTGGTGCCACGGTGGTGCTTCCATTGAACCTTTACCATCGCCACCTCTTTATGTCGGAGCTTCTTGATTATCCTTTCCAAAATAGCCTCGGGCTCTTCGATGCAACGATTATCATCCACTCGGATTTCGGACAAAGGAATAACACTTTCCTCTTCCTATAAACACTTCCGTAGATAACACATGTGGAAAGTGGGATGAATCCCATCCATTTCCGGCGGTAGATCCAACTTGTAAGCTTGTAGACTGATGCGCTCGAGTATAGCAAACGGCCCTAGGAAACGGGGACTTAGCTTCCCGCGCTTCCCAAATCGAATCAATCCCTTCCAAGGGGACACCTTTAACATCACACGATCCCCCACTTGAAACTCTACCGGTCTTCTCTTTTTGTCGGTGTAACTCTTCTGACGATCCTGTGCCGCTTTTAATCGCTCCCGAATTGATTTGACTTTGTCGGCCGTCTCTTGCACAATTTCCGGGCCGGCAAACTGCTTCTCCCCCTCTTCTAACCAACACACGTGGGTTCTACACTTCCGTCCGTACAAAGCTTCAGACGGTGCCATCCCGAGACTAGAGTGGTAACTATTGTTGTACGCAAATTCCACCAAAGGTAGATGGGCATCCCAATTACCGCCAAAATCAATCATGCATGATCTAAGCATATCTTCAAGCGTTTGAATCGTCCTTTCACTTTGTCCGTCTGTTTGTGGGTGATAAGCCGTGCTCAAATTCACCCGTGTGCCTAACTCTTGATGCAAGGCTCCCCAAAATCTCAACGTGAACCGACTATCACGATCGGAAACTATCGACAAGGGTATACCGTGCCTAGAGACAATTTCATCTATGTATAGCTTCACCAACTTATCCATTGGCAACGTTTCCCGCATCGCTAGAAAATGAGCACTCTTCGTCAATCGATCGACAATGACCCATATGGTGTCGTTCCCTCGCAAAGTCTTCGGTAACTTGGTCACGAAATCCATGGTGATCTTGTCCCATTTCCATTCGGGTATTTCGAGCGGTTGAAGACTTCCATAGGGTCGTTGATGCTCAGCCTTCACCTGTGAACAAGTTACACATCGCTCCACATAATGTGCTACATCCAATTTCATAACTGGCCACCAAAAGTGTAGCTTCAAATCTCGGTACATCTTGGTACTTCCCGGGTGGATAGAATACTTGGATTTGTGTGCGTCCTCCAAAAGTAGCTCTCGGCAACCACCGAACTTTGGTACCCAAACTCGCCCGTTGAAGCACTTGATCCCTCGGCTATCTTCGGTCAACAATAACCGTTGCTTGGTCATCACTTCATCCTTGAGGTTTTCTTCTTTTAATGCTTCGGTTTGTACCTCTTTAATCTTTTCCATGAGACTTGACACCAACTCAATTCTTGTAAGTTTGGCTTGAAGTCTCCCGCTATACTCTTTCCGACTCAAGGCGTCGGCCACCACGTTTGCTTTACCCGGGTGGTAGAGTAATTCGCAGTCGTAATCCTTAAGTAGCTCTAACCACCTTCGTTGCCTCATGTTGAGTTCTTTCTGGTCAAAAACATACTTCAGACTCTTATGATCCGTGTACAAGGTACACTTTGTGCCGTAAAGGTAATGTCGCCATAACTTTAATGCGAACACTACCGCCGCCAATTCCAGATCGTGAGTGGGGTAGTTCTTCTCATGCACCTTCAATTGCCTAGATGCGTACGCGATTACTTTTCCTCTTTGCATAAGTACACATCAAAGTCCCCTTTTGGACGCATCACTATAGACCACAAAATCCTCCGATCCCTCCGGCAAGGATAAGATCGGAGCCTCGCATAATTTTCTTTGCAATGTCCTAAATGCTTTCTCTTGCTCCTCGGTCCACACAAACTTTACATTCTTCTTGGTCAACATCGTCAACGAAGAAGCAATCTTGGAGAAGTCTTGTATGAATCTTCGGTAGTACCCCGCCAAGCCTAGGAAACTCCGAATTTCGGATGGGCTTTTGGGTGGTTCCCAATTCATCATAGCTTCAATCTTGGCCGGATCCACCATTACTCCGTCCCTTGAAACTACGTGCCCCAAGAACCGCACTTCCTTCAACCAAAACTCGCACTTGGAAAACTTTGCATAAAGCTTCTCCTTCCTCAAGATTTCCAAGACATCCCAAAGATGACGCGCATGATCGAATTCATCCTTCGAGTAGATAAGGATGTCATCAATGAACACGATGACGAATTTATCTAGGAAGGGTCGGCACACGCGGTTAATCAAGTCTATAAACACCGCTGGAGCGTTCGTCAAACCGAAGGGCATCACTAAGAATTCCTAGTGACCATAACGCGTCCTAAAAGCGGTTTTAGGAATGTCTTCTTCCTTGACTTTCACTTGATGATAACCCGAACGAAGATCGATCTTCGAAAAGCAGCTCGCTCCTTGAAGTTGGTCGAACAAATCATCAATCCTAGGGAGTGGATACTTGTTCTTCACGGTTGCCTTATTCAACTCCCTATAGTCGATACACATTCGCATGGTACCGTCCTTCTTCTTCACGAATAAGACCGGTGCTCCCCAAGGCGAGGAACTCGGTCTTACGAACCCTTTCTCCAAAAGCTCTTGTAATTGACTCATCATTTCCTTCATCTCTGACGGAGCCAATCGGTAGGGAGCTCGAGCTATAGGAGCCGCTCCCGGCGTCAGATCAATCTTGAACTCCACATGACGGTCGGGCGGTAAGCCAGACAAGTCGTCCGGGAATACATCGGGAAACTCCCTTACCACCTCGACATCTTCTAGCTTCTTCTTCTCAAGTTTGGCATCTATTACATATGCCAAAAAGGATGAGCATCCTTTCGCCAAACATTTTCATGCCTTTACCATACAGATGATTGCGACTTCATCATTTCGTCTTTCACCGTACACGGTCACCACATGACCCTCCGAACCTGGAATTCGGATCAACTTCTTGGCACAAAGAATTTCTACGTGATTGGTGGACAACCAATCCATACCGACTACAACATCAAATCCCCCGATGACCATAGGCAATAGGTCAATCGGAAACTCTCTCCCTTCGATTTCAAACTTGCAATTTCTTATGATATCCCAAACCACTACTTGATCACCATCCGCTAGCTCTACCACTAACGCGTCTTATAAACTAGTAGTGGGCATGGATAGTTTTGGGCAAAACGAACTTGATACAAACGAGAAACTAGCTCCCGAATCAAATAGTACACGCGTAGGTACGGATTTTAGGAGAAACGTACCCGACACTACGTCCGTTGACGCCTTCGCCTCTTCGGTGGTCATCTGGAAAGCTCTCCCTGTTGCTTTAGGAGCGTCCACCTTGTTGCCTCCGCTAAAGTTCATCTTTTCTTTCGGGCATTCGCTCCTGACGTGGCCCGTCTCTTTGCACTCGAAACAAACTCGACCTTTGATTGGACAGTCATTGTAACGGTGACCGAGTTTACCACATTTAAAGCACGGAGTGGACCCCGAGTTACAAGGGCCGGTGTGCTTACTTCGGCATCTGGAACACCACGGGGAATCCCGTCTAGGGCCATTCCCCCGATGGTTGTTGTTGAAATGGTTTGGTCTCCTTGATGACGTGGGACCCCCTTCCTACTTCCTTTTCTCGACCACTCCGCTCCTCTCCATCTTGCTCGAGCCGTAGGAGTCTTCTATTAACTGCGCTTCTTCTATTGCCTCTCGGAGAGTAGAGGCCCTCGATACCCGAACCATGTTCATCATTTCTGTAGGCAAACCTTTGATGTATGCCTTGATTTTCTCTCTTTCGGTGGGGACCAGATGTCCCACCAACCCCAGCTTGTCCATAAAAGATTTGTTGTACTCCTTCACCAACAGATTTCCCTTCTTCAAACCCCGGAATTCATCTATGATTCGATCCATAGCTCGTTCATTGCAAAATTCTTCCATAATCTTCTTCTTGAAGGCCTCCCAACTCAGTTGGGCCAAAACGGTGACCTCAATAGAAGCGGAAAATACATTCCACCACGTGAGGGCCGCCCCTCTAAGCATTTGAGACCCAAATACGGCCTTTTGACCTTCCCCGCAATCGCTTGATCGGAAAGCCTGCTCCATCTCCCTAATCCAGTTCATGCATGCTACCGGATCATCTGTGCCCTTAAATTCTGGGGGTCGGCATCCAAGAAATGCCTTGAAGGTACAAGCCTTAGGCAGTTGCCTCACATCGGGAGGTGGAGTTTCATTAGAAGGGACAACGGGTCCCGAACCTCCGGATCCCACCCCAATTACATTTTCCGCCACCGCCTCAGGCCTACGGTGGTTAACATCCCGGTCCTCCAAAAGCTTCAGGAATACTTCTTGTTGTTGAGCCATAGCTGCGTTCATCGCTTGCATCATCCGTTCCATCATTCTAGATTATGGAGTTACCTCTTCCAAAATCGGATGAGTTGCAGCTAGGTTTCGTCGGGGTACGAATTCTGGTCCTCCACCCAACGCGTTTACCAAAGGTGGGGGCAAATCATTATTAGTTACTCTAGGTTGATCCGCCGTGGATGCCGTAGTATCTTGCCCTTCTGGCCGATTACGCGTATTAACCATCGTCTGCCACACACGCGAGAATATAGGTGAGATGAAGATGAACAGAACACGAACAAGGAAACGTACTACCACGTTCATTAATTATCATAACAACGGAAAACAACCATAATCACGTAAAACATCTTCATAATAACGTTAGCTAGGCGAAATTATGAACATGCGATACATAAAAATTTTCATTCCCATTACCATAACGCTTAACTTGTGTAGCCTCCGTCGACTCTAAAACTATCTTATCTTAAGAGTTCTACCCAATCTCACAAAATCATTGCCTAATTTCACAGTTTAAGTCTAGGTACTCTACATCCATACCTAGTTCACTTAAACTAATGCTCTGATACCAACTTGTAACACCCTAAAATTTAGCGGAAATAAAATTCGAAAATTCTGCAATATGACGGCTATAAACGGGAAATCCTGGGAATATAAAACCTGTTGTAAACAACCCCAAGTATCATCCCGATAGAACGGGGAAGTAAACTATAACCGATACAATGAATCAAATGAAGAATATACTAACAACCTAATAATCTAACTTAAATAAGAAATATTAACATCGGGTGTTGCTATTCTTCCAAAAGTATGCCCGCTAATCCAAAACGTCGGTCTACACATCTCCCAAAAAGACCGCTCTTGGCCTCAAAGCCATCCACTCATTCCCGACGAACCCCACCGGAAACCTGACCTGTTATACATGTCATTTTAAGAAAAAGTGTTAGGCAAAAGCCTAGTGAGATCAAACATTTGCAACGTAAGAAATTGAATATGTAAATATAGTGAAAGGTTTCTTTTATGCAACAACCATAAGGTAATAATAACAGTAATGTTCTTTGAATTATAACAAATACCTCTTGGGTTAACGGGGGAGACCCGCCTACTAACCCGAATGACGGAACACGAAAGTAAGCCATTCAATGGGTCAGAAAAGCCAATAAACACATAAAGTACACGCAAGGGATGTCAGGCTCAGTAGCTTTAAACATACACCCACGGAAACTCAAGTTCAACCCCGAGGGGTTGCTAGGTCGATCTCCTCATCCAATATCGTAGTACTTGAGCACGAAGGACTTATACCACATCCGATGCCTAACGTGCCTCGACGTGGAAAACTAGTCGTCCCAACGCCGGACAACAATAAACCAAATACGGGGTCATGACTCCCAATGCATCAAATAAGCCAAATAATGCGCATAAGGCCCAACCAGAAATCCCAACAATGATTAACATATAATGAGTGACATGAAGGGTAATTCTCACCAAAACTACTTCCATTGTTTACCAAGTGACCAATACTAAAATATAGATGATTCCCTTTTTATTTCAAATCCTCAAAATATGAAGTGAGTTTAAGATACAAACTTATTAGCAGTTAACCACAAAACCAATATTTCCAAATTCATAGTTTTGCATAGCAATTCTATTCTCTCAAAGGTATAACCCAAGTAAAACAAGCTAAAGAACATTATTAAAGTTCTTAAAACGTTATTTCCCAAAAATCACCACAAACACTTATATCTCCAAAAGTTAGGTTTAGCAAGAAGTTCCACAAATCAAATATATGAAAGAAGAGATATTAGGTATTCAAAATCAACCATTTTGACATGTATAAAGTTTAGTAAAATGGGTAAGAACTCACCTTAGTGGTTTTCTTAAAAGAAAACCAAACCCTAAAACGGAGGGGATGAAGATGTGTTGTTTAATCACTTGAGAGTTTCTTACCAACACTTCCTAAAAGTGTTAAGGACAACCATTAATGACTATGAACCACCATAAATGAGGAGAGAAGTCTAGATGAGAAACACTTACCGAAATCAGTAGAGAGAATCGCTCCCAAACCCTAGAAATCAGATAAAAATGACCGAAAATCGCGACTTAAACTTTTTATACCCAAACCCCCGCCGACGATAGTGACACGGCGACTATGCCAATGGCATAGTCGTGGGAAACCTCCCACCCGCGGTACACACTGGGCGATAGTGCCTGCAATTGTGACCATGTCACTATCGCGTGGCACAATCGCGATAAATGTACCGTAGGTCATTGACCTCTGACGATTGTGCCCTCCGCGACTGTGACACAATGTCACTCTCGCGGGCATAGTCGCGAGCAACCCAAACTCTCCAATTTTGATGTTTTCAACCCACAATGCTTAAACCAAACAAACTCGATAATATATAGGTAAATCCATAAAATCAGAAGGTTCCAAAATGAAGGATAATACATGGGTTCTCAGAATTCGGGGTGTTACAAAATAGTTGGAGAAGTGGATATTAATGATATGCCATGAAGTATGTTACATGTACCATTATTTGGGGCTTTTCTCATGGATACATAATGTGGGTACCTTGTTATGTTAAATGTATGCATGTATGGGTATTATGATGGTTCTAGTTGGAATACCACTTTGGTGACATATTTATATGCATGATGAATATAATTGTCATTTGGGTCTTTTGTTGGACTTCATGAGGATAGGATGATAATATTGTACCCGTAGTCGGTATGGAAATATGTTGAGTTGAAATACACCAAAAGGACCTCCTATATGCGTTATGTTGGACGAACCAAGTCAGTACACTAGGAGGATGTAGTATTGGGCGCCACTGTGATGGTATGTGCCTAGACCTCAGCCATTCGGGGAATTTTTTTAGCGATAGTCTTCGGGTGTGCCGGGCCTTTCGGGTGTTCCTTGTTAAGGGCATCAAGGTATATCGACTCTTGGGTGGGACTTGATTGGTGCTTTGGGTCTCCCCTAATGACTCCACATATATTGAACTTTGGTTAACTGCTGATAAGAATTGTGATTGTTCATGCCTGCTTATTATTGTTCAACTCACTAGGCTTTTTGGCCTAACACTTGTTTGGTGTCGATGTGTATCTCAGGTTTTAGCGACATCGGTTCTAAGCTGGCATAGTGCTTGGGTGAGAGATTTGGGAATATTGCATTTGGACTTACTTTCGGTAGGAGAACTTTTGGGTTTATAAATGACACCCTTGTTTATAATCTCTTTTCTAGTTATAGAAATTAGATTAGTTGGTTATTATTTATTGTCCGTTTAATTACGACTGTATTTAAACAGGTTTGTGTATTTTCTCCATTTTTGGGAGGCTCTTGCTTTGGCAATTTTAAATACCGCATGTCCGTTTTTCGGATTTTTGTTATCCCTATTTTTAGGGTGTTACAAGTTGGTATCAGATCTCTAGTTTAAGTGAACTAGGCATGAATGTAAGATGTCTAGACTTAGACTGAGTATGTTAGGCAATGATTGGTGAGATGGGTAGAATTTCTAAGATGAGTTAGTCTTAGAGTCGACGGAAACTATGGTTATCAAGCGTTGTGGCGATGGTAACGAGAACCTTTATGTATTATATGTTCATAATCTCACCTAGCTAATGTTAATATGAGGATATTTATACGTGATGGTGCTTGAAGTGCCGTTACTGTGACAATTGGTAATGTAGTAGTACGTTCTCTTGTGCTTGGCTTACTAATGTTATGATATTTGGTAGACGTGGTAGTACGTTTCCTTTGTGTTCAATTATGTTAATCTTCTCCTTATTCATTTTCGTGCTTGCGTGAACTGCCTTGGTATGTCGACCGTTGGGGTAGTAAGCAAGTTTCAGAATGGGTAACTATTAGAAAAAGTTAATAATTTTAGTATTCGTTACTTGGATTGACGGTAAGTATGATGATTGCATTAAGTGGACAGTTTCGAGTTGGATTAATTGGTTGGATTAGAACCATAGACTTTTGAATCCATGTATTCGAGGAGAAATTGTAAGGTGAACCTACGAAGTCCGTGATATTTGCCTTAAGATATTGAACATCTGGATGACGATAGTTTAACTAGAGAAATCGAGGAGCACGAGTTCAAGATGCTTTGTGAAAACTATGTACATACCAAAATGTGTATTTTGAAGTAAAAATATATTTTACTTGGTTATTTGTCAAAGTATGAATAGTTTGATAAATTTTCATATTTGGTAAACTCGGGTTGTTTTAACCTCCTAAAATGCTCAGATTGGATTTTGAATAGTTCAACAACTAAATAGCATGATTTACGTGTTCTTGGTGGTTTTGTACAATTAAACTTTATTTTTATGATTTATGCATTTTTGATGATTTTGTACAAATGAAGTCTATTTTACGTTATATGCATTTTGGGCGTATTTGCATCCATAAAACCTTTTGAAACTCTTGGGTCCCAATACGTGTTGAGTTTTGGGTTAATCACGTCTTTGAAGTATGTGTCTTCATAAACGTTGTTTAAAGACATTTCATTATTTGGGTGAAACTTGTCAAGGATTCGTAAGGACACTTGGGCTTTCATGTCGTTAGGTGTTATACGATGAACGTTGTAGGAGTGGCATACTTCGTGCTCTTCCGTTCTCAACGGATACGGGTACCCCCCGTTGTCGGCCACTATATTTTGGATACTTAATTGTCCATTTGGTGCATATGATTTTATAAACCGTTGGAAAATGCATGTCATTGAACTAGGAGTCGTTTTGGAAACATGAAGAGAAAGAGTTCATTTGGAAAACATTTTGTTGCAACCAATGAGAAGTTTTGGTTATTTTGAAATGTTTAGTTTTATGAACATGTCGAGACATCCATTTTGGAATCTTTGGGTATTTTGAGATGTTTCCTCGATGATTTTACATATATAATTGGAGTTCAATTGACGTAAGTGTCATTTTGTGTATTTGATCTTATAAATCTTTTTCAGAAAACACATATTATTGCGTTATGAAGAATTTTGAAAATATAAGAGTATGAGTTCATTTGAAAAATGGTTTGTCTCAACCAGCGTTGAAATTTTAGTTAATTATACTTTCGGTCATGTTTGCATAATAGTTAGTCAACGTGTTTCAATATTTATATTGACTTTCATTGGGTATTTACGTAAACTGTTGGGTTGTTGGCTCGGTTTTAACTAAATGGAGTCTTGAAGAAATTTGTCCGGTTTAAAAACAGTGGTATTGTTTCCCTTTGAGTTTAGTGGGAGCAATTCAGTTGTACATCTCATGTATGCATATATTATTGGAAATTTTCGTCATGGTATTTCAGTCAATGTTTTAGAACAATGAGAGCATGTTTATATTTGGCTTTGAACTCGAAAACGACATAAAGTATTTCATGTTTTAACTGGGTGCATACGCATATCAATCTACTAGCTTTGTGAAATAAACGGTCACATGCAAGTTTTGTTGTGAAATCTTACTTCGTGCAACATTGTGACTAAAAGAGAGAAAACTTTAAGAGTTCGATATCATGAGCATGTTGTCTTGGGTTTTGAAAACAGTTTATTTATACAAATTGGAATTAAACTAAATTACTCTTACAATTGCTCAAATCGCATGCATATGTCTTTACTAAATTTTGGGGAATAAACCGATGTATACGAGTCACGTTGGGAAGTTTTATTTCATGACATTTCATGGTTAATTGCAGAAATTTTGGGGTTCGATTTTGTGAATTTCCCTTCTGTAGTTTTGTACGAACGTCTTGTTATACATTGTTTTAGTACGTAAAACTATTTCTCATTCATTACATAAATTATACTGTTGGTGTGAGTAATCGTATGAAAGATTTATGTTATTTCGGATAGAACTTTTGCCCAGAACATATTTCAGTTATTGATTTTTCTAATAGGAGTTTTCCGCAATGCATGAAATGAATTTCCGGTTTGCATGTCGTTGTAGTTACAACTTGAGGTAAGTACGTTTTATCGGTGCGACCCAAATTTGAAACGCGAATAATATATATATATATAGGGCCTTTCATGGGAGACCCTAGTATTTTGTGGTAACCATGAGATCCAATCTCATCCATCCATTTAATAAATCAAGGGTCTAAAATAATTAATATAAATAATACTTAAAAAAAGAATTTTATGCCACTAAATTAGGAAAAAGGGGTAAATTTGTCAAAAAAATATTATAATTAAGTGTGATCTAATTTTGGACGCTCCAATAATTATGGCATGGAATCAATTGCGATAATATCAAAATATTGAAATTGTATACATATTTTCTTGATGATATAATAAACCGTGTTACACTGTGGTCTTACAATTTTAAAAGGAAACGGATTTTGTTACAACAAATGGGATGTGATACACTATGATCATCTTGCAAAAATTTGATCTCCTTGATGATACAATTTTAAAAGAACATTGTGTTACACTGTGATTAACATTGTGTTACACTGTGATTATTATTGTGATGTACTCAAAGAACATTATGTTACACTGTGCTTAACATTGTGTTACACTGTGATTAACATACAAATATAATACCCATTATGATAAGACGGTAATACCAACTGTGGTACCACTATGATAATTGATACCAACTGTGTTACATTGTGATTACCATTCAAAATCATAATCAATGGTAACTGTGAGAACCGACTATTTTGTGGTTTTCATTATTTTCTTGTATATGGTTTCGTGTATGTATATGTAGGGTGATACCTTGTGATTGGTTGAATAATCTTGGGTTGACTATTCTTGCTAAGGCAAACCAACAACAATGTAGATGAATATTTGAAGGTGAACAGCCTGAAGATGATACACAGGTGTTGACTATTTGGAATATACTGTGATATCAAAATGTATCACAGTGTGATACATTTTGATAATACTCACATAATAGTTCGGCAAACACAAGCAGCAATCTCCTTTTTCTAACATCGTCCTTCTTCTCCAACAACTTCTTCTTTATCCATCAATTTTTCAGACCTGCAAAAAGAAATTGGAAACGTGAATGTTGAATAAGTTTGATTTTGATAAATCAATTAGTTGAGTAATATTAGGAAACGTAATCTTGATTGATTTTGATTGATATAAATCTGTAAAATAAAATAATTATTTATTAAACAAAAATTATTCAAATTACCAATATACCCTCAACAATTAATATATAAAAAACAGTAAATAAATTAAAATGATTGGATGAGATTGGATCTCATAGTTACCACGATCTAATAGGGTCTCATTTGATTAGGCCCCTATATATATATATATAGGGGTTGTTTTATTTGCAATCCTTAAAAAGGTTGCAAACCTTGCAACCCATATCTTAACCGTCGGATTCATGATCGGCGGTTACAATAGATATGGGGCCCAATATTTTTAATTAAAAAAACAGAAAAATAAAAATAAAATAACCGTCGATCATGAATCCAACGGTTAAGATGTGGGTTGCAAGGGTTGCAACCTTTTTCAGGGTTGCAAAATATCCTTCCACTATATATATATATATATTTACGTTCCTATTGTGTTTGCTACATTTGGGAAATGATCGGATGTATATAGGCCTTGTTGGAAATTTTATCTTCCGACGTCTTGTGTTAAAGTAAAAGATTTTTAAAGTTGAAGTTTTGAAATCCTCTTTTGGGAATTGTACAAACTTTTATTGCACATGTTATGGGACAGAAAGTTAATTTCATATGCATAGCATAAATTGATGCATACTAAGACCCTGGTAGTCCGTTTGAAAATTTTGTTACGCATCTTTCGTTATCGTTTTATTAACATAAGTACTGATCAAATGAATTTTGAAATGGTTTTATATGTGTGGCATTGGTGATCAATTTTGAAACCTATCGAATGTACAATAGTGTATTTTCACCGCACATTTAATTGTTATAAAACTTATGTATTTGAGAGTTTTATAAATTTCAAATTGGCATATCAGTTGAAAAACCTTGAACTCATTAGGGCTGTAGGTTTAAAACCCTATCGTGAAAAGAGTTGTATTTAGGGACTAAGAGAGTTCTTGGGATTTTAAGCGTCAGACGATCCGATTGGCAGTCAGTCTTGAATTTTGGGGGTTTCGATTTTTGAATCTGTGCGCGTTTGTATTGACGGAAATAATAGATTCAAGTCTTCCCAGTTAATTAAGGGGTGATTTTATATTTCGGTAATCATGCGGGATAAAGTCCTGAGTGATTATCTGCGATTAGATTGGGTTCGATTTGGTGGATTGCTCGTTGGTGACATCATGGTTTATGTTGTGGTGTACTGTCTTTGTGGGTTTTGCGATCAAAGGAAATTTTGTGGTCCGTTTGGTAGAAGTGTAAGACCTGGAATTTTAACTTTCTGTTAGGTGTCAACCTTAGTGCGACCATCCGTCTGAAATGAAATTTTGGACGGGATGTCCACGTTTTCGAGGTCACCGTTTGGTCCTAGGCATCGACTTGTTTTCTTGAGGACAATGGATCTTGGAATGTTTGGGGTGTATCCCGGTTGGATCGTGGGAAATATTGGTTTTTCAGTGATGGAATTTAATGGAAGGTTAGATATAGATAATTAAGTACCGATGTGTATAAGCTTTTCCATGGTGATAAAGATTGAATTAGAGGATTGTTGCGAGGTTGGGGTTGGAATAGAGTTGTGTGTTTACCAAATCTAGACTAATCAGTCGCCTGAAGGACGCATTGGTGCGCCTTAGGAGGTTAACTTTATCAACCTTAGGAATGGATCAGTTGAAATCAGAGGGTTTGGAAATTTGGTTTTGATTTAGACGTTGGGTTCGGAACCGTATAGATCCGAAGGAGATTGGTCAGTGAGAAGTCGGAGTCACAAATTACCTGGAGGTGGTAATTGTCATCCAAGGTTGGGAGACGACCGTAACCTTGTGGGTAAAGGTTACTTCAGATAGCTAAGTGTTCGTTCGGTTATGAGGGGAATGTGCCCCAGAGAGACGGCTGGCATGAGTATCGACATAAGAGTTATGATGGTAATTCTGACAAGTGGTCTAAGAACAATCTATCCTGCGTGCAACGTTCCTTTGAGAAGAGTATATTTCGAGGACGAAATCATTCCAAGGTTGGGAGGATTGTAACTCCCCGATTCTTCAAAAGGTATCATTTCAAGTTAATACAGAAACCGATATATTAAGGAAAAGTAAGGTATTTGATTTTGGACTTGAATCCTTGATTTTATAGTCTTGATAGATGAAGGATTCAATTACGAGTCCAACGGTTCTTTCCGAAGCGAAAACGGAGCTATAACGAAGAAGTTACGGCCAAAACAGTGAACGAGAAGGAAACTGGAAGAAGTTGCGACTGTGACCAGAACCTGTTAAATCGCGAAATTCAGCCCTTTTTCTCATTTCTCCTCATCCAAACTTCTTTTACTCTCTCCCAAACCGATTCCCTTCAAACCCTAACTTATTCTGGCTCAAATCTTTGGATTTTGTGGAGGTAAAACATCATCAAGCAGTAGGGTTGAAAGTTATGGTCAAGGATTCGCTATCTCCATCTTCATCTTCAACCTCAAGCTTATTTTGGGTTTTCTAGGTTTTCATCAAAACCTAAGTGGTAAGTGTATCTCTTCCATTTATAAACCATGAAGTAAGTTATAAATGATCTATTGATGGTTTCCTAGTGTTTGATTTCTATAAATTTCGGTTTGGTTGATTTTGGGAGTTTTTGGTCAAAATTGGGGTTTTTGCCCAAAATAGAGATATTGATGTTAAATCAAGAAAAATAAATAAAAAAATAAAGATAATGTCATATCTCACACATTTCATGGTAAGAACCAAAGTTCTTATTTAAGAACCTAGAGAAGTTTGGGTTCTTATAAGAACTCACCACAATGCTAGTTCTTACAAGTCATTGCACTTTTTGCTTATAAGAACCTTGCATTGGAGATACTCTGAAATGCCCATATTATCCTTTGAGGACATAAACTTTAGGATGATTCTGATTGGTTGAAAATTGGTTAGCACGGTTAGCACCAATGTAGTGGTTAGTAAATGAAGGGGACCCTATATATGGTTTGATGTTTATAACGGTTTTAGTCCCTGGTCTTTTAAAACTGCTTTTTTCATCCTTATTGTTTCTATTTTGCTTCAATTATAGTCCCTCTATCCAACTTTGTTAAAACTAGGGTTAAATCTTCCAAAAAGTGATTGAAAATTTTACATATTTGGTCCTTATGGCATAACAATTTTTACATTTTAATCCTTAAATTTCATAGTTTACATTTTTTATTTTTTATTTTTTACTTTTTCTTTATTTATTGTATTTCATCAAGAAATTTATTTTTCTATTAATTATATTATATATTTTCAATATTATTATAACTTTAATTATAAAAATAATTATATAACTTCATTAAAAATATTGATAAATACATGATATTTTTTTCAAAGCTTTATGTTTAAATCTCCTAAAATTAATATTTTTACTATTGATTTATTAAAACTTTTTATTTATTTTAAATTAGCATTGAAATTTTTTTAATAAAATTTGAAAAAAATAGTTTATTTTTCAATAACCAATTGTTGTTTTTGTTAAATGCAGTTTACTCCCACTATTTCATATTTTCATTTAAACTTTATTTTTATTAATTAATCAAATTTATATAATATTTAAATTAAACATACACACAAATATATATATATATATAAACCTTTGTTTATATAATAAGACTATTTTTTCTAGAAAACAAAGGTTTATATGTGTGTTTTTGTGTATGTTTAATTTAAATATCAATGTTCTAAATGATGTGAGGCGTGGTGTGATGGCGAAGTCAAGCCTTACGGCAAGGCCACCGCGTTTTTCAAGGCGTGCCTTAAGACGACATATATATACATACACACATACACGCACACTCTCAGACTTGTGTATGTTAGTGTTTTTTTAATAATATCATAAAGGAAATTAAATTCATATAAAGTAATAAAGCTAAAAATTAAATAACCATTGATACCAAATATATTGGGCTTATGAAAAATGATATCAAGAGTACAAAATCGGGATTAAATCTCTCAAATCTCTATTCCATGCATTCAAAAAAATTCAAAGATTTCGTGTTTGACTCTTCGTATACGAGAATGGAAGTAAGTATTTACCTATCAAAGGTTTTAGTCTTTTAAGTGTCATTTTTTTATTTAATTAAGATTTAAGTCTCATACATAATTATCATTTATCCCTCAAAGTATGTATTAAAAGTAACGCGTCGTAACGTGCCATAACGCATTACAATGCAAGCCAAGCCTTTAGAGTGGAGCCACATGGGTTAACGTGGTGGGGAACCCAAGCCTTGCCGCCATAACACGTTATAACGTGGCCATAACGAGTTATTTAGAACAATGCTAAATATTAAACAAAATTGAATAATTGATAAAATATAAAGTTTAAATAAAAATATGGAATAATGGGAGTAAAATGCATTTAACAAAAACACAACCAATTGTTATAAAATAAGACAACTTTTTATCGAATTTTATAAAACTTTTTCCAATTGTAATTTAAAATAAATAAAAAACTTTAATAATCCTTAGATATAAAATATATTAATTTTAGAGATTTAAACCTAAAGTTTTGAAAACAAAGATATCATGTATTTATCAATATTTTTAATGATGTTATTTGAATATTTTTATAATTAAAGTTATAATAATTTTGAAAATATATAATATAATTAATAGAAAAATAAATGTTTTGATGAAATACAATAAATAAAGAAAAAGTAAAAATTAAAAAAATGTAAACTATGTAATTTAAAATAAAAAATGTAAAAATTGATTTACCACAAAGACCAAATATGTTATTTTTTCAAGGGAAAAGTTCAGAAAAATGACATGGAAAAATTGACTAAAATAGTCAATCTCCTCAACCAACTTCACATTTTAGCCATTCTTAAAGGTAAATTACTTTGTTCGAAAAAAAAGTAAATTACTATTTTAACCACAGTTACGTAAATGAATAATCTGTAAAACCCACTGTTCTAAAAAACTCGTCGCACATCTGTCATGGCACAATATGACACCAAGGCTTGAGTCTCACGTCACGTTAAGCCCTGGCAAGCAATGACCTAATGCACAATTTCGTCATGCAATATTTAATTTTTTACGTTTTTAATGTCTTATTAGCAAATTTTTTTAATATATACAATAATTTAACTTGCTTATTATTATTGACTCATTGAGTAACACTACAAAACATATGTTTTTATATATAATATTTTATATAAATTAGAAAATGACGCCATAAGTCACACCTTGAAAACATCATGGCTTAGCCGTGGATCCTAGGGTTTGAGGTTTGGTTTCGCCATCACGCCACACATCACGTCATTTAGAACATTGGTAAAACCTATTTTCAGATTTAAAAAAGAAAAGAAAAGAAATTTTACGTAAATAAGGACCTTTACGCAAAAGTTTGACTCCTTATGTAAAAAAGAATTGTTTTTTAATCTGAAATCGAGTTTATGTACATGTATAATACGTGATTAAAATGAGATTCAATTTTTAAAATTACTTAGAGCATCTTCAACAACTTTTCTAAAATAAAAAAAAAATAAACTTTTGTTTTCTAAACTTCTCCATACATTTGTTTATATGTTCTCTACAATAGAGAACTTAAAATTTTCCATTTAAAATTTTTCAACTTTTGAGAATTCTCTAAAATTTGATAAAAGGAGAGAGAAATAATTATTTTATTCAATCCCAACAATAAGATTGAAGTTTTATTATTTTATATAAAGTTTTTTAAAAAGTATATTGAAATGATATGTTATACAATATTATAATAATATAATTTGTGTTAAAATCTCTAAAATAAAAATTTTATTAAATATTATAATAATATAAATTAAGGGGATGTTTGTTTACCTCTTAATGGTTCCATTAAGAGGCTCTTAATGGAACCATTAAGAGACAACATCCCAATCGCTAAGAAGTAAATATTGTTTGGTAAAAAAAAGATTTGTCTTTTAATGATTTTAAAACCCTCAGAATTATTTTGTATCATAACACTCCCTTAACCATTCAACGTCCTAATTTTATTATGAATAATTAACAAACAAGCATATTTCATTTTGCAGTATATTATAAGAGCCTCATAATCATTATGTACTAAATCATTCAACAATTGTCAAACAACCCTAAGTATTTTAGAGATTTATAAGTTTTAGTTCTTAGTTTTAAAGAAACTATAAACAAAGAGAGTAAATTTAGGTCTGGAGATTATTTCCAAATGAAAATGTGTATGCATTTTCATAACTTGGGAGGGGGTTGTCGATTGTGATCAGAGCCGTTCCTGGGGGATGGCGGATCGGGCGTACGCCCAAGGCCCAAAAGTAATAGGGCCCCAATTTTTTCTTAGTATATATATTATATAGTAGTAATTAAAAAATTAGTAAATAAAATAGATACAATTTTTTAGTATCTAATAGGACTTAAATGAATTTAATAATATATTAAGGGTCCATACATGTATTAACTAATTAAATTGAAGAAGAAAATATGTAAAAAGTTGATTGATTGTTTGTTTTATAATGTTACTTATTGTTTATCTATGTTTTTTTTATCTAGTATCAAAATCTAAAACTATTTGCTTAGAAAACTTTGATATCCTGTATCATTCATCTCCTTGTGACTCTTTTGATTATTTCATCTGAATGAATTCTATTTTTCTATTAGAATATAGTTGTTTTCTTGTTATTAACTAAGAAAACTTCTACCTTTCGAAAAAATTATCAACTATATGAAATGGTCAAACTTATATCTATATTTGAAATTTCAAAAATACTCTCGGTTTTTCATTTATCATTGACTCCTTATTACATAATATTTAGAGCATAATCTTAAGTACTATTTTATGTCAAAAACAAGAATAAGATCTCAAGCTATAACCACCATGGGTTTTGATTCAAATATGAAGTTTCCGAAAAAAGTTTGTTTTAACTCTAAAAATTTAAAATGGTGATGAAAGACGTTCACACGAGGTGAGATGGAAACTCAACTAATATATATTGATTTACATAGAGTGTTACTACGAATGGTTAAGATTGTGATCCCAAATGATTACAATTTATATATTAAAGGTACATATAGGATGTTTTTGACGGTATAATGGATTGACGATACTATATAAAAATAAAATAATAAAAAATATTACTTTAAAAATGATTATTTATTAATTTTACTTGTAGGAATATTTGGAAAAAACGGAATTATGTTATATCTTATAATAAAAATAATATATTAAAGATATTTCGTACATATCGAGGGTCCGTTTTTACGCCTCGCTCAAAAATGTTAGGAACGGGCATGATTGTGATTGTCTCCTACAGAAATCGATGCACCGAAGATGGAGTTGCAGACGTCAGAGCTTATCTTCTTGTTCTCGATTTTCCAACAATGTCTCAACCTTACTTCAATCATCTTATCCTCTCTCTCTACCTCCATTTCCATGATAATTTCTTCTTCATGCTGTTCTTCATCAACACAAGAAGATGAGAGACCAAGATGATCAGACTCGTGTTCTCTACCAGCTCTGTTCTATGATCATCAACATCCTCGGTTCACCTCCTCTCCCTATTCCTTTCCCTTTCCCCACCGCCTTCGTCCGCCGCACGCTACCTTCCTCCTCCACCTCCACCTCCACTTCGCCACACTCATCACAACTCTCTCCCACTGCTTTCGCTGCACTGTTTATCGGGATCTCCTTCGTGTTGATGCTGTTTGGATCCGCGATTTTCTTCATCGGATTCATGTTGATGCCTTGCGTCATTGCTTTGGTAATGTTGTTCTACTTGGCTGGGATCGTTTCTAATTTGTGCTACTTGGCTGGACTCGTTCTATGTCCGTCCACCAGGATTGTTTCAGGTTTGGAAGTTTTAATCCTTTGTTTACTTTTCAATTTTGCTATTCTGTTACCAGTTCTAGGATGACATGCTTAATTTTGTGTATTCGATTTGTTCGTTAGTGCTAAATCGACCTAGCTGACAGGATCGTCATTAATGGAGCAATTGAGTACCTGATGACGGTCATACTTAAAAGTAGGTTCGTGTAGCTTGAATATCACATGAAGTTTTGTGTCTCCAATTGCTCTATGCATCTCGGACATTGTAGCTCTTAGAAATTAAGGTAAAGAGTTTCAAACTGGTTAACAGTTTCTTCGTGCTTGCCAATTTTGAGCATAAGTATTGATCCAATTGCTCTATGAATCTCGGACATTGTAGCTTTAAGAATTTAGGGAATGAATTTCAAAACTGGTTATCTTGATGTTTGCTGATTTTTACCTAAGTATTGAGTTTGCTGCATAATAGCATCTAATCATGATGAAGCAGATGACACTCTATGTAGCATCATTTCTGTGTTAATTAGTGTGGAGTGATTGGTGTAATTGGTCTTGGTTGGCTTCATATAATCAGACCTATTTTTTCCTTAGGCCAAGGCTAAATACAGGATATTAACACATGTTTTATGGTTCATTATGCAGCATGGACACTATCATGAAGCAGGGGACGTTGAGTAACAAGACTGGAGATAGCACATTAATTAAGTGGTAGTTAGAACTTAGAACTGTGTTGATCCAAATAAGAAAGGAGCATACATGGAGGATATGTAGCATTTTGGCATGATACATTATTTCAATTTGGAATGGTCAAAGTACAACCCTTTTTCCATTCGAACAATGAGGACATGTGTAATTTATTGTGTTCTCCTCTAACCCCTGTTTCTTCGCCATGTAGGGAAATGCAAATTCACATCTGCTTAAGAAGTTACATTGAGATATAATAACTATACATATATGTTTGTTAAGCTGATATTTTAGAGCAGTATTTGATAAATATACAAATCCATGTTTGTAGTGAACTCATCTTATGCAACATCCAATTTGTTGTTGACAAAAGAGTAGACCTAGAATACTTGCATAGATTTAGTATCACGAATCTATATATGTATATTCTGAGGAACCATAAGATAATCAGAAAAAAGAGAACACTTAACAGTTTGACAAGACCAAAGGTTGAATAAGATGAAGAAATACAATCTGTTTGCCTCAACTGGTTGATGGTACCAGGAAAGAAGTTCAACTGATGTAGAGGTGTATAAGAGCTAGCCTATGTTGATGCTGATACCAACTGCAATGAGTAAGATGGTGATGAGTCCAAAGAAGATGATCGTGTGGACACAGATGGAAACCCCACTAGTCTGCATGTTGTTGAACTCAACTGCACGACCCTTACCCGGAAGTTGAAACAACAACCCGGGTGTGAGCAGCACAAAGAGCAACACCCCTATTAGAACTGGTGCCCAATCTGCCATTTCTCTTGTTACCACGGTTAGTCTCCTCTCTTTCCGTGTCTAGATTTAAGCAAAATCATGTATATGATGCAGAAGATATAGCAAAAGAATCATTAGGTATGTGACAAGTTACAACACTAGGTGACAAAGGGCATATACAAACTTTGCCTGTGAAGCATTGTATACGTCGTTCTTCAAACTAACGTTTGTGTGACGATGCCTCAAGACGGCAAAATGGCATGGAATATTTAGATTATAACTATTGTTTTTCTTTCTGAGTGGAGACAATTGTGCATATTTAATACTCATCATGCTTGCTTTCACTACTTGGTCTAATTTGTCAGCTTCCCAGCATACTAAAGTATATTTTATTTAGATAGTACTAGAAGATTATATATAACTATAAGATGGACACACTTGTCAATTAGGAATAAGAAATGGCTTGATAACGTTGCATACAAAGTGACTATTCATCAAGTGCCATAGACTTGTGTTACTACCCAAATCCCAAACTTTTTAGGGTGTTTTCATGCCAAAGTGCACATATGGAAACCAAGTGCTTTAAGTTGGATTTAAGAGTGCTGGAATGGGAAACGTAAATCATCGATCACTTCAAGGATTAATATTAAATCTTGAAACACAACGTGTCTTGTGTTTTTCTGTTTAATATGCTCATAACACCTTCACATGCTTGGTCTCTTTTCTGCATTAAAGGAGATGGTAATACCACCGAAGAAAGCTTGAGTACATTCTTAAATTAATTACAACCGGTTGGTTGATTATGCTGGCAGGGTACCATGGCTATAGTTCTCTTTATGACTGGTATGATGTGTTATTCTACTTGCAGGTTATCTGCCTTTCAAGATCCACCAGCAAAGCAAACAGGATGTGGCACTCAGTAAGCAATCTAGCTTTACACCTACATCAAGTGCTTGCTTTTCTTAATCTTTCCTTTGCATGAATGATAATGATAAATCTCTTTACCACATTCGCTGCTTTAAAAGCCGATAAAAAGAAACACTCTTGGGATCAATAATTGTATTCTTAATGAAGAAAAAAGGAGGTTTGTAAGATAAAGCAAAAGCCCCCTGCCCCCACTACCCCTAGAGAGAAAAAAAACATACCTTCCCTCCCTCAATTTCCACCCTTTTTTTCCTTTTGAAGTTTAGCATCCCCTCCCTTCCTCACCAAGTAAATTAGTGCCCCTACTTATTTGCAACTCCTGCTCTCACTTAGACCTGAAAGGAGACTAGCTGCCATTTTTTGCTTACATAGAAGAGAGATAGAGAGAGAGAGATGCATACAGATTGGGGACCAGCAGCCGTAGCGGTGGTTATGTTTATACTATTGTCCCCTGGGCTGCTATTCCAACTTCCGGCCAGAACACGAGTGATAGAATTTGGGAATATGTATACCAGTGGCATATCAATCCTAGTTCATGCCATCTTGTACTTTTGTATTTACACCATCTTGGTTGTAGCTATCGGTATTCATATTCGTACTTGATTATTCTCTTATTTATGCTGTGGCTTAATGTTCTTCTATACATGTTCTTTCTATCGGATGGTGATTTACGTTTCTGGGCTTCTTTCATACAGTAAACTTTTTGGAATCTCGTATGTTCATTCGTTGTTTTACCATGTAATTTCTGTGCGTATTGGTCCAATTTAGATGCACAGATCCATAGCCTTGACAGCCTGAGTTCTGCTAGACGCACATGCCCATAAAACGCTGTGTCTGAGCTACTAGTTTTTAGATGTTTACAAGTGTCATTATTTGGTTTAATTTCCGTGCCTTCTGAACTTATTTGCCGTCGAGTTGATGGAGCACTTATAATCCTGCAACTGAACCAAAAGATCCAGCATTGTGCGTGTTTTCTTGTCGTATTGAATCTGTCGTGATTGAAACCGGCAACCTTATCACAAGTTGTGCAATACCATTACCTCTGTTTTCCATCTGACCATCCGAGAGTCGAAAATGTGTTTTCTAGGATTAGGTGTGGTGGTCGATGTGAAACAATCTTTGAGACACTAACCGGGTGAGAGTCACCACCCTCGCTTACCTTACCGGGTTAGATTATTGGCAATCGAAATGGCATAATAAGGTTGTTGTCAAGACTTACCCGGTAACACTGATCGGATAAGAGTCATCAAACCCACTTACCGGATAAGATTCTCATCGATTCTTGTCATGCTCCCTGGTAAAGTAAGTGACTCGGTAAACGTTTACCCTCTTAGTATTTGGTAAATGACCACTAAGATACTACTCTTGCATTGCTGAAAAGTCAAGTTAAATGTGCCAAAGATTACTTGGCTTCGAAAATTGTGGTACCCACCGAGCGTGCTTGTTCAACGGTGCAATACAGTTTCGGTCCAAGAATTGTATCCCTATGTACACATGAAGATCGCATCTTCTATTTAGCCATAGTAGATTACTCTAAAGAAATGGAATCCGTAAATAAGCCAATAGACATTTCGACCCCCCAACCCCAACTTTGCATGAGACAATTTTTTTTTGGGAAGGGTGTCCTAGACTAACCCCTTGGCAAATTGTGACTGTAAGACATCAGACCTGATTAAATCTAAGTGGCCACAATTGTTATGTGCGTCTGGATTCGAACTCTGGACAGATGAGATATTCCACCACATCCTAGGGTCTTAACTAGTACGCCACAACCCTTGTGGTTTGCATGAGACAACTTCAAACGTGAGAGTTTGGCAATCAATTGCACAAACTTTGTTTTTGACGTATAATATATCAAATTGATGCGTGGAGGAGAGTAATGTTGCTTGGAATACAAGTGATATATGGGTCCAAACCGCGCGAGATCTGGTCATGCGGGAGATAGACTAAAATAGTCATTCTGACTTCCCCTCTTCACTTTATGGCCACCATTTTAACACGATGAAATGCTCGTGTGGACATCTCTATGTTGTGTAATGTCCATTTTTTCTTATTATTTTAATTGGAAAAGTGGATGATTACACTACTTGTCTAATTTCCAGCTAAATAAGCTAAATAAGGGTGTGTTTACTTGTGACTTAATGAGTTTAATGACAAAAATGACTTATTCGCACAGACGTATGAGATGTTTACTTGTGGCTTAATGGCTTATTCGCACAGACAAATTGAGCTTATTCGCTAAGTAGGGAAAGGGGATGTTGTCCCCATTAAGCCAAAAAAATGACACTCATACCCTTGCATACATGCTTCCTTCCATCATCCATAGCCGCCTCTGTTCTACCTTCTTCTTCCTTACATGTTTAGGTCTGTGATTGATTTTCTGTTTTCTTTTTTATTCTTTAAAATACACGCCTCCTTCCCAGGCTCTAATCAAAACTCAAAACCCTAGCACCTTCCTCCCACGCCTCCTCTTCCACTATGAGACTTTTTTTCCAGCGACCGGAGACATCTTCTTCCTCATCAACGCCTCCCTCTTTTTCGGCGACCCTGCTTTTGAAGTTTGAAGTTTCTGATTTCCGGCGCTTCCCTCATCAGTCTCGTCCAGATTCGTCCCAAGTTTGAAGGTTTTTGAAGTTGGATTTTGATTCCAGATATCGATTTTGATTCCATATTTCGTTCCATGTGAGGCCATCCATCAATCTCGTTCTGAACATCGTTCCAGATTTTGTTCCAAAGTTTGAAGGTTTGTGAAGTTTGATTTTGATTCCGTTTGAAGGTTTTGGAGTTTGTTTTCAATCGATCTCGTTCCGAACATCGTTCCAGATTTCGTTTGAAGTTTATGAACATTGTTCAAGTTCAGATTGTTTATGAATTTCCACAAGTTCATAACTTTGTTGATGTTCATATGATGAATTATGGGTAAAACAGTCATTTACATGATTCAGACGGTTGATTCAGTAAAAAAAAAAAGGTAAACAACAATATATTTTTATCTGGACAGTCAAATTTATCCATACAAAACTTAATAGAAAATTTGGTAATCAGCTCCTAAGTCAATAGGAGGAAAATGTGGCTATATAGTGAATAGGAGTCCCAATGTGTGTGATCATTGTGGTCTTTTTTGCTGTAAAAAGAAAACACTTTGCTATTAACCCATTGTTGAAGAAAGAAGCACCTTTTTAGAAGCATATAACAAAGTGTTTACGAGTCAGATGTTTAACCCAATTGGGTTGAATACGAAGATCCCTATGGATTGAGATGCGTAAAGTAAAAGTAGATATATAATATGCGCATGTCAATTTATGTACCCAAAGTTATTCCGTAAATTTTAGTTTTTATTATGGCTTTCTTAAAAATAAAAAAACTAATTAGTCTGAAAATAAGTATTTTGAATCGTTCCTAGAGCTATTTACTCTGCATTTTTTAAACACCTTCAATATGGAGATAATTAGTTGATTAAAGAACTTAGATATGAGCTGAAAAGGGAGAAGTTTGTATCGGAATTTTAATTTCAATACAAACATAGGGTTGCGAAGGTTGGCGTGTGTTGTTAACAAGTCCTTTTAGAGTTGAAATGTTTAGTCCATTGTTTAAATTTATCGTTTTTTATCTAAAAGAAGACGTGAAAAGCTCATTAAATAATTAAAGATCTAATTTTTCATTTTAAGTTGTTGAAATACAACTCAAAAGTACTGTTAAAAGTAAAAACATATATGAATCTTAAAATTGTGAACTACGCATGCGACTATATATATCGTGTTATGACTTTTAGTTTTCAAAAGTACTACTTATATAAGCATAAACATAAAATCTTTTAGTTTTAATTAAAAAATATTTTATATCTTTTTTTTTAATGTTAAAAATAGAGAGTATTTGAAGATCTTTAATCTCGAAAGGTTAATTAACCAAAATAAACCACAAAATATTTGAGATTCCTACAAACTGTTTTATGAAATGATCTATTTTCGAAACATGGAAAATTATGATCTTTTTTTGAAACAATTCAACTTTCTATTTACAATTAAATTTTATAATATAAATAAGATGTCAATCTTGTATAAGTAACCAATATCTGATATAGAAAGATTTGGATCCTATTTTCTTATCTTGGTTCGTGGTGTTGTTTGGTGATAGATCCGATCACATAAGAGCATCTCCAACAACTTCTCCATTTAGAGAAAATGGAGATTTTTGGTATAAAATGAGCTCCAAAACCTTCTCCAAATTTGAAGATATCCCAAAAATGATTATCAAGAGAGAAAAATTATTTTTAGAGTGAATTGTAGATTTGGTCCCTGTGTTTTGTTACTTTCTTTGACTACGGTCCCTATAATATGTTTATTGTGGATTTGGTCCCTATGGTATTCAATTTATCTTGGTCATGGTCCATCTGACTAACGCATCCGTTAACTCCATTAAATCAAGGACTATTTTTGTAATTTTGCCTAACTTGTGTCTTTTTATGATAAGAAAAATAAAAAAATATATTTTTAACACACACATATATATATATATATATATCAAAATAAATAAAATAGAATGTTATTGTATGACTTGTTTCTTTAAATTTTTAAAAAAATTAATTATATTAAATATGATTTAATTTTATTATTTTATTGTAATGGTGGAAAAAGTTATGGTTTTATTATTTTAATGTAATTAAAATTTTAATTTAAACAAACTAGATCATAAAATTATATTTTATTTTATTTAAAGCGAATAATATAAGATATGTTTTTATGATTTGATTTATTAAATTAAAACTTTAATTATGTTAAAGGCGATACAATTTTATTGTTTTTTATTATCATTGCAACAAACAAGCTTATTATCGATATTTTGACACCAAAATCATTGAAAACCATTGAGAAATGAACTATAATTTTATCATCTTAAAATTAGAGGTTTCAATTTTCATATTGTTTTTCAATCAAAAACTCAAAACAAACCGTTTAGATTTTAATGAAATAAAATATTTAAGTTACGAATATTTTAACTCACAGCCACAAGACAAAACATAGAGCATCATATGTCAGGTAACACCAACATGAAAACATGTTTGCATTTAGAAAATAGTGAAGATCAGCTACAACATCCATCAATAGAAAGATACGACATGTTCTTATCATTATTCAATACTCATTATGTTCTAAAATAAATGTTCATAATAAAAAAGGCAAACGGTTTTAGAATCGTGTAATTATTAGTTTATTACACTTGTTAATTTTATTGTGGGTTAAAATATTCGTAACTTAAATATTTTATTTCGTTAAAATCTAAACAATTGATTTTTAGTTATCAATATGAAAATTGGAACCTCTAATTTTAAGATGATAAAATTAGAGTTTATTTCTCAGGTTTTCAATGATTTTGATGTCAAAATATCAATAATAAGTTTGTTTGTTGTGATGATAATAAAAGAACAATAAAATTATATCGCCTATAACATAATTAAAGTTTTAATTTAATAAATCAAATCATAAAAACATATCTTATTTTTTCGTTCTAAATAAAATAAGATATAATTTTATGATCTAGTTTGTTTAAATTAAAATTTTAATTAAATTAAAACAATAAAATCATATCTTTTTCCACCATTACAATAAAATAATAAAATTAAATCATATTTAATATAATTAATTTTTTAAAAATTTAAAGAATCAAGTCATACAATAACATCTTATTTTATTTATTTTGATATATATATATATATATATATATGTGTGTGTATGTGTGTTAAAAATATATTTTTTATTTTTCTTATCATAAAAAGACACAAGTTAGGCAAAATTACAAAAATGGTTTTTGATTTAATGGAGTTAACGGATGTGTTAGTCAGAGAGACCATGACCAAGATAAATTGAATACCACAGAAACCAAATCCACAATAAACATACTATAGGAACCGTAGTCAAAGAAAGTAACAAAACACGGGGACCAAATCAACAATTCACTCTATTTTTTATTACATTTCACCAATGAGAAACTTTGAAATGAATTGTTTAGGTGAGAGAGATAATATTTTATTAAATATATAGAATATTTTAATAATATAACCAGTGATTTATCCCTAAAATAGGGAAGTTGTTTGAGATGGTTGTAATTTTTTTGGAGATTGCAATTTTGAAGAAATTTTGGGGAAGTTGTTGAAGATGCTGACTATGTGATTGGTTTATTTTCTCTCCTTGCCTATACATCTTAAAGAGCATATCTAATGGAAGTTTCTTAAACCTTGTGAATTGATTCATAAAATTTCACATTATTGAAAGAAAGTGATACATGCTAACAGAGAAGGGAAATAGTGGGACTGAATCTAATTTAATAGAAACTAATCAGAGTTTAAGTCACAAAGCGTGGTGGAGCTAAGATATAGAGTGAGAGGGAGCACCATATATAGTCGA
This sequence comes from Arctium minus, assembly GCA_954870635.1. Classification (NCBI taxonomy): domain Eukaryota; kingdom Viridiplantae; phylum Streptophyta; class Magnoliopsida; order Asterales; family Asteraceae; genus Arctium; species Arctium minus. The sequence goes on along the minus strand of OX941083.1, from coordinate 118,007,004 downwards.
ATAAAATAGATAATTTTTTAAATGATAATGATAGGAATATAATATTGAAAATACAGAATAAATTTTAGATTTTTTAATAAGAAACATTAAATCCATGTAAACTTGTAACTAATATTAAAACTATAATTTAGATATTATATTGAGAAATTAATTAAAATAACCGTATTTGAACATCGTATTACCGAAATGCCCCAAATCTCGTCGACTTTGCCGAAATACCCTTTAAGTCCGGGAAACGTGGCCGGGATGAGCATCGATCCCGGGGTTGTTGTGTTTCGGCCAGGAAAGGACTCGATCCCGGGGTTATGTCCGGGAATCCCGGGGTTATGTCCGGGAAACCCGGGGTTGGGGACCGGGATGTGTTATTAATTGAGTTTATACATTATTAATTGAGTGAAGTTTTACAAGTACATGTGTGTAGATACATATATGGGTGTGTGTGAGATACATATATGGGTTTCCCGGACTTAAAGGGTATTTCGGCAAAATCGACGAGATTTGGGGTATTTCGGTAATACGATGTTCAAATACGGTTATTTTAATTAATTTCCCTATTATATTTGATAGTAGAGTATTTGACTTTTGCATACAATACTTGTACTCTAGGCTCCTCATGTAATTTCTCTCCCCTTCTTTCGGCTTGTAAAAACATCCCCTAAACACAATAATAAGTACTGATAGAATCATATCAATAAAAAAAATGTGCGGGGAGCCAATTCCTCCTAGTTACCATGTAGCTCTGATGATTGCAGGTGAAAGATTCATAAAACATTTTAGTAAAAAAATGATATATTAAAATTATGAACCTCTAGAAATATTGATGATTAGAGTTCCTATTATGGGACATTTGGTTTGATAGAATGGTTTTAAAAGATTTGGATTTGAAATAATTTGAAATAATTGGTGTGTTTGATTTGTAGAATAGGGAATACCAATTGAATTCTATCCTTTATAAATAATTTATAGAAACAAAAGTATAAATAATCAAATTACTTTTTTATCAATTAATTATTACAAAAAACTAATGGTTTAGCAAATTTTAAAACATTATTACATACAAATCTTAGGAAATCTTATGAAATATCAATCGTCCCTGTAAGATTTCAAAATCATATATTTGTGGGATTTCAGATCTAAAAAATCTTTCAAACTAAATTTGAAATTGCAATAAAGTTCAATTCAAGTCCAAATCAAAAGTGCCTTAATGTATTGAATATGCCTTTCCAATGACGAATGCTTTTATTTAGACGCGAAAACTAAAAAGAAACCGAATTTTCAAGGGCAAATTACATTAAAAAGTAATGTACTTTCCTTTTATTCATACATTTAAAACCTTCATTTTGATACCTCAAATGTAAAATATCAAACTTATAGGTACCTAGTTTACTCAATGACTTGTAAATGATGACTAGGATCAGGATTTTATTGACATGTCATTATTTATTTATTTTATAAATGTCAACTAAGAAGAAACGTTTCCACATCATATTTTTTGTGAAATCTGAATTTTCAAAAAAAAAATGCACTTCTTGTGATATTTTTTTTTTGTGAAATTTATAAAATTATATTTTTTAAATTAATATTTTTTGTAATATTTTAAAAACTCCTCGTAAGCTTTGTAATTTTTTTAAAAAAAATCATCATAAATTTATATTTTTTTAAATAATTGTTATTTTCATCACGTTTTTAGGCCTATCATTTGTCAAAATATTAATTAACTAAACAAGACCAAAATAATAAATTAGTAAACATTGATAATTCAATAAACAAAATATTGGCAACAGTTAAGTACTTTTACAAAAATTTCCTAACATGAGTGAGTGTCTCCTGTAATAAATAAATAAAAGGGCGATAACATAACACTCCTATAAATTATAGGGAAAAGTCCAAAAAAACCAACGGACTTTAGTGTTTAGAGTGATTAAGTCATTGGACAACTTTTTGGAACAAATAAGTTCTTAAACATTTCAAAACACACTAAATAAATCCTTGAACTTTTCGAAACCTGTTAAATACATCATTATTACTTAAAAATGTAACTTGCAACCTACATAACAGATAAAACTACAAACTAAAAAAAATAAAAAAGATGTCACTTACTTTATTCCCCTACATATTAAAAAATGGAAAAATTAACTAAAATAGTTAATTTTATCAACCAAATTCATTTTTAAGCACTTTTCAAAATCTCTTTTTAAAAATAGTCTAAGTTTACGCAATTTTTTTTGCCTTAAGAATTGTTTTTGGCAAAAAAAGTAAATAAATTTAGAAGATATCTTTATAATTTATTATTTAATTAATTTATATCTTCTGTTTTTTTTTAATTTCAGTTAACGTTTTATTATATTAACACATATAATCATATATTAACTAAAATACATAAAAAAGAATATGTTTTTTTATTTCAAATTAAAACCATTATAATTGTCTCGTCAATGATTATCTTAAATATTTTAAATTATTTATATTTAAATTGAGATGTTTATCATGTTTTGATTATGTTTACCAGTTAGTTATGAATTCAAACATATAATTTTAGAAATTTGTACTAATGGATCATGACTTGTAATATTGAATTTTAAGTAATATGTATCAATAAACAATATTTAATGCATAAAAGTTTGTTTTTAATAGTTTTTTCGATAGTTTAATAATGATGTAATTTACTTTAGGTTTAATAATATAATGGTTTTTTTATAAAATAAAAATTAAATATTCTGTTAGATTTTGTTAATTATATTTTAGATTTTTTATATTTAAAATTTGATTTTTATCCTGTATTTAGTTACTAGTGATTTTAGGGAAGTTGAAGTGAGGAGTGATTTTAGGGGAGTTAAAGTTAATAAATAGCATTAAATGTAGTACATAAAATCTTAATAGTTGTTTTTAAGACTTTTTAAATAATTAACATTAAATAGCGGTACATTACGTCTTAACAATTGCTTTTAAGAGTTTTTCTATAAATGCTTTATAATATAGTATAGATATACGATTATGTGTGTTAATATAATCTATACTATATTATAAAGCACGGATAAAAAACTCTTAAATACAAATTATTAGGCATAAGGTATCATCATTTTATGCAAAATTTTAAAAATATCTTAATTTACAAGTATCAAAACACAAAATACATATTACTATTGCAGGTTCTAAACCCACCAATTTGGTATGTACAAGACATTCATTTTATGTAGACCTTTCCATGTATCACCATTTAATTAATATATTATATTACTATAAATTTGTTTTAATTATATTATTAAATATATAATTGGTTATTTTTTCTAGATGTCATTAAAATATATAAAATAATCATTGAATTTTAACAAAATACTTAATTTTTTTTATACAAAAAACATTATATTATTAATTCTAAATTAAACAAATTTATAAAAAAAACATTATCATTTTCTCAAAATAATCCAAAATCGTACTGTAAATCGCCAAAAAAACAAAAAATAAAATGAAACATTAAAATCGTGATGTATCTCGCTGCATTGTGCGAGTACGTTTCTAGTAAATATATAAAATGAAAAAGTAATGAATATAAAATAAATTAAATAACTAATTATAACTTTATAAGGATACAAAGTGTAATTTTTTTCTAAAACTATAAGCAGAAAGTGAATTTTTATACATAAAATTTTCTATGCATGGATGTTTTTTTATTTTATTTTCTGGAAAAAAAATCTTTACGTAGAAAAAAAATTATGTGCAAACTTTAACTATTTTATAAAAAAAAACTTTGAAAAGTGGTTAAAAATGAACTTGGTTGATGAGATTGACTTATTTCAGTTAATTTCCTCATTTTTAGTTTGTAGGCGGATAATGTAGGTGACATTTTTTTTAATTTGTAGTTTTACCTGCTATGTAGGTTGCAAGTTACATTTTTTAAGTAATAAGGATATATTCAACAGGTTATCCAAAGTTCAAGAATTTATTTAACAGTTTTTGAAATATCTAATGATTTATTTGTTCGAAAAAATTGTTCAATGACTTAATCACTGTAAACCCTAAAGTCCGTTGGGTTTTTTTGAACTTTTCCCTAAATTATAAACAAAAATTAGACTTCACTCTTAGATGAAGTTTCTTCCCTTTCTTTTGCGTCAACTTCAAATAAGAAAAGAAAAAATCATGTTAATAACTATTTGGGTAAATTTAATAAAAAAAATGCATTTAGAATGACAAGTTTACTTATCACAATCGGTTGAAGTGGACTAACATGCCTATTGAACCTCTCCTTGAACTGCTACCTAGTGCCTACTCTGCTTAACAGTTCTCTGTTGCAACGGGTTTTCAAAAAACATCCATCTAGTCCAATGTCCATCTAGTAAAACAAAAACATAGTAAACAGGGAATGAAGAGGAAAAGAAGTGAAGAAAATGGGGTTTGAATTGGGAGGTGGAATTTTTTAGTAAAAAACAAAGCTTTTTAAAACTTAAACCATGGGTTTGGAAGCTCCGGCACAAAAAATAGGATGGAAGCACTATATGCATTCGATCCTTGCTAAGCTCTCTTTTCCCATCAATTATGATGAAGCATGATGACCAGTTGACCACTACTTCTAAAGAGAAGGATGGAAGTAGTAAAATCGCTTCTTTAACCCCCAGAATAAAAGAAATTATTGACCAATCCATCCTTCACTAGCTCCATCGCAGTGGACTCTCCAAAACCTTAAAATGCTTTCTGTAAGGTTTTATGGTGCATCACCGCATCCTCAAATCAAATATATGATTTCTTGTTTTTTTACAATAGCAAAGCAAGATGTAATATTAATCAACAACCAACAATATTGATGCAATATTAATCGAGAAACACGATCAATTAAGCAAGATTAAGCGATAAAACCCTAGAAATCACAAAAAATGGAATAACCATATGACTAACCTTGTACTCGTTACCTTGTACTCGTTTGCAACTGGATGTGTGAGGAGAAGAGAGGCGAGGCCTGAAAAGATGGTGTCGACGATGTTGATGACAAGATTAGGGCCATCGACGTTGAAGACTGGAGAAGGGGCGAGGATGCCGACGAGGGAAAGCGACGTTTCATTTTTAGGTGCTACTGTGTTTTGGGATGTCTGGGGGGAAAGTTCTGGAAATGAGAAGTTTAGTTTCCAGGTCATTAATTCCAAGTCATTTTCTTATTTCCATGTCATTATTAAAATATTACATGTCATTTAACTTGACCGGTTACCTGATATGTAGGTAAACCAGGTACCTATAAGTTTGATATTTTATATCTGAGGTACCAAAATGAAGACTTTAAAAGTACGTTACCCAAAATAGGAATAAAAGGAAAGTACATTACTTTTTAATGCAATTTGCCCAATTTTCAACTAGGGATAGATCTCTTTAGGAAGTTGCATGCCTTTATATCTTTAATGAAAATAAAATCACTATAATGAATGCTTTTATTGATAGAATATCTTTTATGTTAAACTATTTATTTTTTAAATTTATCTAAAACCTTTTTCAAATAACAGAGATTGTAAGCCCACGTCTTCAACAAAATTTTGCATTTGTAAATTTCTTTTAGTTTCAAAAATGGAATTTTTATTTTAAACTTGGCCCATACTATGATGTAATAACACGGTGTTATGTTATATTGTCGAATTTTATAAGAAATTAAATGAAAAGGAAATTTTTTATTTGTGTAATTGAGAAGTAAAGGAAATTAAAAAATTCTAACAGTTTTTTTTTTGGAAAGGGTATTCTATAGGCCCAGACTAATCCCCGGCAATTAGAGCATTTGACCCAGCTGTTAAAGCGTGCAACCCTGAGTTTATCCTCAGTGGCCACAAGTGCTGCTAGTGGGGCTCGAACCCGGGTTGAGCGCTATGAACTCCCCAAGCCTTTACTACTAGAATTCTAACAGTTCGTTAAAACTAGAATTCTAAGGAAATCTTTTACCTTTTGTTTTCTTATACGTTCGGATTTTTTCATATTATTGTCTTACCTGTCAAAAAAATTATAATGTTTTGAACAGAAGAGAAAAAACAACCTTTTTCTCCACCCAACAATTTGTAATTGATAAATAAGGAGACGTATACCAGACTCTTACCGGAATAGCAGGTAAGTACTTATCGACAAGAGTTGTCATTCCCACTTAGCTTACCAGGCAACATTCTCGGTCATTGTAAGTGTTTTTTAACCCGATAACGGTTTATGGAGTAAGAGTTTTTTCCTTTACTTATCGGATAAGATTCACGATCTTTGTTATATCTCTTATGGCTAAGATTATCGGTACGTTAGTATACACTTGAACAACTCTTAATTTTATAATTTTCGAAATCTTTTTCAAGGGTATATTTTATTTTTATCCTGTGTTTGGAAAAAAAGTTTGAGATAGAACTTGTCATTTATTTTTCCTCCGATTCATTTACTTTCTCTCCTGAAACTTTTTCGAAAACACCGGTACATTGAAAATCACCCAAAGAAAGAGAGACATGAACAGATCCACTCGAACCACAGATACATTGAAATCACCCAAACACAAAATCAAAATGTAACTAATCGACAAAAAGATAGAAAGATTAACACACAACACAATCGGTTAATGATTGATCAAAACCTGATAACGCGTTGAACAGTTGTGTACCATTAGGGATCTGAGAATCTGAGATCAGCCGGTATAGATATGGATGTGGACCGCGAGGACGAGAATCGCGTAGATTGCGAAGAAGATGAGTGTATGAACAGCAATCGCCTTACCATTCGTCCTCATGCTCCCGAACTCCAACTGCTTGCTGTTTCCAGGTAACTGAAAAAGAAGTCCCGGTTGCAACAGCACAAACAGTACCACACCGATGAGTATAGGTCCCCAATCTGCCATTTCTTCAGAGAAACTACCTGTTTCTGATGAATTTTGATTATAGACTGTAAAACACGAGAGAGAAAATGGCAGATTGCACAACAAGTTATTAGTATCAGGTTAAACGCGTAACGTAATGTATGGAAGAGTGTGTTCACGTGGACGTCGTTTCCCAAAAATGCAAAGCAAAGTAGCAAATTCCTCTTGTGTGTGTGTGTGAATTCGAGCAAATGCAGATTCGAACAACGTTTCAACAGCAAGTACTGAATAGCTATTAAACAAATGGATCGAAATTCGAAAGTGAAGGATAAAATATAAAATGAAATTATGAGCTGTAAAGCACTATCGTGTCGTAGATCTTCGATTTCTGAACCGATGCAGGAACAGAATTCCAGCGGCGACCAGCAAAACGATGCCGACGATTCCGCAAACTAAACTCGACACGATCAACACCTTCCTGACGTGATCTGCGCCACCACCGCCGCCGTGGCCGGTGCTACTCGACGACGGATCGCTGAAATTTTTGGCTTCTGGTAGTGGTTGTGTGGTTGAAGACGACGCTCCTCCGCTGCCGAAGAACGATGACATCTGCGGTGCCTTTGCTTGCTCATCTCCTTGGTTAGGTAGTCCGTGATCCGATGGCCGGAGTTCCTTGCCGTCCGACGGTCTGATCACCGGAATTGCGATAAGTGGTAAGTAGAGCGCCATTAGTATACCCCAACCCCACCAATTCTTCATCTGCTGTTTTGTTTTCTTACCCTACTTTTTCTTTCCTTTTGTAATTTACTTTTAATGAAATAAAAATAATAATAATAAAAGAAAGTTGTTATTTATTACTAACATTCCAATATAATATTTTGTTTTTAGTTTATGCAACAAAGCTCTAATTCGAGGAACATGGTCGACACCAATAATGCAGTATCATTCATCTTTTAAAATGATATTTTAGTTTTTATAACTATCATTTATACCAATGCAATATCATGTGAATGATGATGTGAGAATTTGACGTTAACGTGAAAAGCGTGAGAAGTGGATCTGAATCGTTAATCACTTTTAATCTCATGTTCTCCATGAATTGCGCTTTAGAAAGAAATTGATCTGGTGCATCTTATCTCGTTGTATCTCATCTTAATATGCATTCATTGAATCAATTCTCAACCTACGGTTGATAATCACTTCACATGTTAATATCAACTTATCACCGGAACCCAATCCTGCAATATTATATCTATTTTAAAAATGGCATGTACTACCGGATCAACAATTAATTTACAATTTATAATAACTTTTTTTTATCATTTGTAATTAATTAATATTTATTTAGATATCATTTAAAATTAATTAAAAATACTAAATTTAATTTAATAGATCTTGTAATAATAATAATAACACATAGGACAAGATAAAATAAAATAATCATTACAATAAATTAACAAATCAACTATTACAATGTAATAAATAATAAGGGTGTTCACCTCTTTTATTGTAGATTCATATAAAATTATGCATTGGAATGTAAAATGTTTGGCAAAAAAAAAAGCTAGCTTATAAGCTAGCGTACATGTTTGGATGATCATAAGTTAGCTTGTTGAAACGCTACTTAAAGTAGCGTTTTGTAAAACTAGCTTATCAGCTACAAGCTAGCGTATAAGCTAGTTTGTCAAACAAAGCATAGTCTTGTTATTGATATGTTGTGAGGAGGAAATGGGTAGGGTCATATGCATAAAACCTATCAATCTCTAATAATTGTCTTAAATGTATCATTATATATTGCTAAATATACCTCTACCTACTAAGTTTACTCCTTATACACATCAAAACCAAGATCTACTTTTCACATTTTCAATAAATAATTTGACCTGATTTTTGACATTAATTGAGGTATATATAGTAACATCCGGAAAAATTATTGTAAAAAGTAAGGGTACATCTAGCAATATATATATCCATTTAGCCCACCCCAAGTAATAAATATTAATGGTGTTGTCTATATGTTCATGTGTAATTGCAAGTGTTCTTTCAAATTTAAAGAATTGTTTGCAATGTTGACTTATGTGTCAAGTAGGAGTGTTCATGATTCAATTTAGTCTGATCAGTAAGGAAAATGTAAATCAAACTACATAAGGTGGATACATGAACTAAACCGCACTGAAATAAGATGGTATTCGCGATTCGGTTCACGGTTACCCGAACTTATAAAAACATCGTTTACAGTATTAATGGTATCGAAATATAACATTTTAAAATAATTACACAACAACAAAATAAAATTATCAAAGTGCTACATATTAAAATAAGTATAATTGTTTAAAAACATCTATTTTTCGGGTAGTATCGACTTTTTCACAACTTCATATTACCAAATTTAATCATTCAACCATGATATTTGACACCAAAACATAAAAGACTTATACCCATTTAACTTTGGTTAATAAATAAATAAACAACACACACATTATTTCTGGTTCGGTTTGGGTACCTGCCGGTGCTTAAAATTCAAAACCGAAATCAAACCGTGAATATCTGCTTTTTTCGGTTTTTGATTTTCGGATTTTTCAGTTTTAGGATCAAACTGTTTGGCACGGTTCCTTAGTTTTCCCATTTTTTTGAACACCCTAATGCCAATGTCACATAAACTTGCAATTGCTTTGAACGGGTTGTAGAAAGGCCCGTTTGGATGGTATAACGCGACGGTGACACGTAGATAAATTTAGATGGGTACATCATATTAATATGAGGCGCACAATTATTGTATATTTAAAATTATAATTTTGGTGTTTAGATAAATTTAGATGGTCTAATGCGACACTGACTCGTAGATAAATTTAGATGGGTACATCGTATTAAAATGAGGCACATAGGTATTGTATATTTTAAAATCATAATTTTGGTGTTTAAAATATGACATTTTAAAATTAAAATATATTATATTTAAAATTAAAATTATATAAAATGCTCCAGACTATTTACAAATATGCAATTAAGCAAAATTGCAATTAAAATACAGTTAATACTATGAAAAACAAATTTTCACAATTTCTAATATTTCATAGTCACCGAAATATCACAAAGCGTCAAAGTCGTTACAAAAAGTTTTATCCATAAAACGTTCGGTCACTTGAGTTATATGAGGTTGTATTAACTCTTCAAACTTGGGATGTTAAAATTCTCACCCATACCTTTAGACGCACTCAAACCTAGCATGTTCAACGACTTAAGAAGCAAAACATAACATGTCATGACTCAAAGATACATGAGTATGTATCATATAATTGTATTATGAATCTTAGTAAAATGTAGATGAAAATAACATGGTACAATAGGCTTTGTTCTTTTGGAATATCAGCTCCATGTGTGGAACATGCCCACGTAATTTTTAGTTTAATACTAAACACTTACAACTACTTAAAGCACGTAAAGAAATGTTTCTGATCAACCCACTAGTCGTAGAGGTCATCTTAGAGGTCAAAGCAACTTGCTATTTGACCCGAAGGTCTTTTTTAGATCAATGTTGCTTTTGGCGAGCTCATGGTCTTGCATGCTAGAGTTGGTATTGATTTGGTCAATATGATCTACTCATTCGATTTACGCTAGTGTAGCCTAGGCCTAGGCCTATGCAACCTTGCCTTGTGACCAAGAGGTTGTTCGATCCACTTTCTTCGTGAGCTGGTTGGTGAAGTTGTTTAATTTGCATCTAAACTTGCATTCATCACACTTGGACAAACAAAAGGTTGTTCTTTGAATATTTTGCACACAAAAATCCATTTTTCTCGTTACTAAACGTTTTAACGCCCCTGGGAATTTTCTTGCCTGTTCTCACGGCTCATGGGATTGGTCGAGTTGCACGCAAGTTGACCCAGACATCCATGGTTAACAAAAAAAAACTTTTAATACTTCCATTTGCTTGGTTCGGTTCTACAGTTCTAAATAACTTTATGACACGCTAAAACAAATATACTCATTTCACACACACATGTGTGCATTTTACCAAAACTCAAAGGTGGATTATGAAAACATATGTTAAACCTCTTAATAAGTTTTGGCCTTAACTCTCTTTTTTGATATTTTCTAGTTTTTCTTTCATTCTAGCTATTATTTTTATGTTACATACATGTACCTAATCTAATAAATACTTTTTACCATAAAAAGATACGTTTTTTATGTATTTTTTCATCATTGAAAACTCCTGCAAAAATATATGATCTGCAGCTTTATGAATTGAATCAATAAGACTTCGTTATCAAGGGTGTGCAATTATTTATCTTTTTTGCTTTGCTTTCTTAGGAGGGTTTTATCTTTCATCTAAAAGAAACTTCAAAAGTTAGTGTTTAAAAAATTACTCGTTTCGATCATGTATCTTTAGCTTTATGAGCATCTTGAAAAGCCAAATCAAATGATATACACATCGATCACCCGCTTTTTTTAACACAAATCAACAGATCGAGTAATTAATGATGCACGACTAGGGTGCTATGCTCATAAGTACAACATTCTTTGCTTTTCTATGGCTATTGCTCATTTTTTAGGTGCTAGAGAAAGAGACAACCATTGATTTGAGCATTAAAAGTATGAGCTTTTATGTTTTGATCATAAAATAATTTCAAATTTGATGTAATTTAGTCATTTTAATTTTTGGTCGGATTTAAAATAAATTACGTTGGTTTCAAACCTTAGTGATCTTATTTAACGACTATTCCTTTTGTCCCAAATAAATGTCAGACAATGAAAAGTGTACGCAGTTATAAGAATGTGCAATTATTGCACTTTTGAATAACAAAATTACGCTTTTACACTTGATAATAAAAAGCAACTCTCTCCGTCCCATAATTAAGGAGTAAACTACATTTTTCGTCCCTGTGGTTTATTAAAATTTTCGATTTTCATCCATGTGGTTTAGAAATTATGATTTTTCATCCTTATGGTTTGTAACTCTTTGCTATTTTCATTCTTATAATTTATTTATTTAATGTTGTGTTCGGTCCCCATGATTTACAATTCTTTACTGTTTTAGTCCCTTGTACTTATAAAATATAAATTAGTCCAAGGACGAAATAGCAATAAATTGCAAACTATAAGAACAAAAATTGTAATTTTTAAAACACAAGAACAAAAATCAAAATTATTAACAAATCACTTGGACAAAAATTGTAGTTTACTCCACAATTAATAGTAGAATATGAAATTGACCACTTGAAGGTGGACACTAAGAGCATCTCCAACAGTTTCTCCAAAAGGAAGAAAATAGAGATTTTGGAGATTTTTTTTGCTCCAACAGCTTCTTCAAATCTTTCTCCAAAATGGAGAAATTAAGAGAGAGAGTATAATTTTCTCCAAATTTGGAGAACTCTCCAAAAATGATTATCATCAGAGAGAAATGGTTTTTATTGTATTCCACCAATAAGAAATCTTGAAAAGTAATGTATAGGAGAGAGAAATAATATTTTATTAGATATACATATTATTTTAATAATATAAGTAATGATTTCATCTCCAAAATGGAGAATCTGTTGGAGATGAATGCAAATTTTGTTAGAGATTTTGAATTTTGTTTCTCCATTTTGAAGAATTTTTAGAAAAGCTAAGCATCTCCAACAACTATTGCTAAAATGGAAAAAATTGAAATTTTAAAATTTTTGTTGTTTTAACATCTATACAATCATCTATACTAAAATAAATAAAAGAGGAAAAAGATTAAAGAAATCTTTAAATTTTAAGATTTTAATTTTTTTAATTCTATTTTCGAAAAACTTTAACATAACTGTTTGCATCCCGTTTTCCAAACTCCCCCCAAAAGGGAAAACCCCAAACACAAACCCAACAGTTGATGAACAGTTTCTTTGCATTTCTCAAATCTAAAACCAGAAAAATCAGATGGAAAATCAACACCTAAATTTCAAATTAGAATCGCCAATTACAGATTCAAATCAAATCGTATCATTCGATCACTGAATGCCATAAAAACATGAAATCAGCAATGTTCACCGAGACATGTAAATGAATCAAAACATCATCCAATCCAATCCAAATCAAATGAATCCAGAAGTCGTAATCGACTAACCAGTAACAGAAGAAGAAAGTATTACATGAAAATTTGGGAATTATATGTCAACCAAGGTACATATGGATCCCGATAGCTAACAAGAAGATGCAGATGAGAGCAAAATAGATGACGGAATGAACCAGAATAGAAACACCACTCGTCTGGAAGTTACCGAATTCCACCATCTTACTGCGACCGGGAATCTGAATCAACAATCCCGGCGTTAGCAGTATGAACAGCACCACCGCAACGAACACCGGTCCCCAATCCGACATTTTTTTTCTCTAATTATCAGCTTCAGATCGATCTAATTCCTTCTTCTTCTCTGAAGTTCTCTCTGATATCTGAGCAAGTGTATATACAGTTGGATTTTAAGGATCAATGGTGGAGGAAGAGACAAGATAGGTATGACTGTGAAAGAGGAAAAGCGTCCCGTGATTGCTTTCTTACTCAAGTTATCCTGATTCAAAATTGAATCCCACTTAGTAATGGGGTTTTAGGGTGTAATTTCACTTCGGTCCCTCAAACTTTATGGGTTTGGTTTAATTAGTCATTTTTTTAAAACAATTTTCATAAAAGCTCCAAGAATTTTTGAAAAGTTAGGGTTTGCCTACTGAACGCTTACCGGGTAAGTATTTACATGCAATAGTTACCATTTTCGCTTACCTTATTGGGTAATAATCTCCGACGTCAAAATGAATGAGTGGTAATTGGTAAGCATCTTTTACCAGCAAGTAAGCGTTTACCGGGTAAGATTATCGATCTTTGTTATGCTTCTTACCGGGTAAGATTATTGGTCCTTGTCATGCCCATTAAGATTTATTGGTCCTTGTTATGCCCATTTGTTAAAGCAAGTGATGCTTGGTAAACATTTAGTAAACGACCTCTTAAGCTCATGGTTTTTTTTCTCAAAGATCGATTTGCGTTCGGGATATCACCAAGTGAAGGTGAGAGAAGGCGACGTCCCGAAGACGGCCTTTTGAACGCGTTACGGCCATTACGAATTCCTCGTGATGTCGTTTTGTAACACCCGGAAAATTTAGGTAAGTATCCACGTCTCGCATTTTTATTTTCCTAGTAATTCGTGTTTCTAATGAAGGTCTTTGGTGTATAAATTATGTGTATTTGATGTAATTATGTTATGCCTTAGTTGAATTATCAATCTGTGTGTGCACTATCGAATCAGATCGAGATTTTCGAGGCTCGGGGGTGTGGTGCGACAGTGCCAAGGGCACAGTCGCGGGGCTGGTACCACGGGTTGGGGAGTTAGCGCGACAATGCCACCGCGATAGTGACATGGGCACTGTCGCCGATCACTATCGCGTGGTGTGTACCGAGAGTGGGAGTCCTAGCGTGACATTGACACCGTGACAGTGCCCATGGCACTGTCGTCGGGCACTGTCGCCGACGCAGGGGGGGTTGAGGCTATAAAATGCAACCTTGACCATTTTGACTCCATTTTCTCACTTTACACGTTTTTAGAACCGACTTGGAGACCATTAGGGTGATTTTTCCACCCTTCCACCCCCTTTCACTTTCATCTTAACCCTAGTAGTAGTTGGGAACATTTATGGTGCATCAAAAAGGTTGAGAGCATTTAGTGAAGCATCTCAAGTATTAATCAAGCCTCATCTTCTCAACTTTAAGATCATCTAAGTTTCTAGGGTTTTCTATAAAACCTAGTTAGTGAGTTTTCTACTTACCATTTTCAAATGAGATACATATATTGTGTGCTTACTTGTTTTTAGTTTACATACATGTATAAATTTGATCACCTGATAATTTTGACCCAACCACTATATTTGAGATTTTGGGGAGATTTTGACTATGAGTTCATCATGTGGAATGAATGGTAATATTAACTATATTGATGGGCTATGATTTGTGTAATATCATGGAATTTGTGATTATCATTGTCGGTATTTCATGTTTAGGGTTTTGGACCTAAATTGGAATTGGAATTATGGGAGGTCTTATACATGTATCTTGTTGATATGGAATATGTATAGAGACGGATATTATATATATTAATTGGAGAAACCATGAGTATGTGCTAGGAGGATGTAGTCTTTGGTGCCACCTTGTCGGTATGCACCTAGACCTCCGCCATTTGGAGTAATGCCTGAGAGGTAGTATTCAAGTGTGTCGGGCCTTTGGGGTGTTGCTCATGCGAATGAACATCAAGGTACATTGACTTGAGGTAAAACTCAATATAAATGTTCATGTATGTTTATAAATGTTATGCCATGCTCTTGTACAACTCACTAGGCCCGTTTGGCCTAACACTTGTTTGGTTTGATGTGTATCTCAGGTTCTAGCGGCGCGACCGCCAAGAAGGATTAGCGGGCTTCTAGACGTGAGCTTGGGGATTTTTGGGATGCCACATTAGATGTGACTATTTTGGATGTAGATAACAACAGTTTGTAATCTTACTTCTTGTTTTAGAATCTAGATTAAGAGGTTGTTATCTCTTATTTGTTATTATTACAAACTTGTAATTAACTGGAATTTATTGTTCCCCTTTTTGGGATGAGCTCGTGTTCTGACATATTTTATATACCACATTTCCTTATTGTTACACGTTTGGTTTGACTAACGCACCGACGGTGTTTATGGATTTGATGAATAGAGTGTGTCGACCATTCATCGACAAGTCGGTCATTGTGTTCATTGATGACATACTCATGTATTCCAAGAACAAGTCGGAACACGAGCAACACCTTCGTGAGGTTCTAGAGGTGTTGAGAAAAGAGAGGTTGTATGCCAAATTTTCCAAGTGCGCTTTTTGGCTTGAAGAAGTTCAATTCTTGGGTCACGTTGTCACTCGAGACGGGGTGAAGGTGGACCCCTCCAAAATTGAAGCCATGATGAATTGGAAGCCTCCCAAGAGTCCGTCCGTGATCCGAAGCTTCTTGGGTTTGGCGGGTTATTACTGGAGGTTTATTCAAGACTTCTCGAAAATCGCTTCTTCCTTGACGGCCCTGACTCGGAAAAACGACAATTTTGTTTGGACCGAAGCGCAAGAGAAGGCGTTCCGTACTTTACAAAAGAAGTTGTGTGAAGCTCCAATTTTGTCGCTACCCGAAGGATCGGGAGATTTTGTTGTCTATAACGACGCTTCAAAGATGGGGTTGGGTTGCGTGTTGATGCAGCGAGGCAAAGTGATCACATACTGTAACATTCGGAAAACTCGTAAATGACCAAGGTTTTAAGACTCTCTCTTTATGTCATTTTAGTTGGTTTTATTTTATTTAACTGCACTCCATGCGTATTAATAATTGTTTGGGATGTTGGAAGTTGTCAAAGTAGGATTTTTGGACCAAAACCGAGTCGTCAGCCCTCTTGGCGACCTTGTCGGCGACAATGACACATGTCAAAGTCGCGGGGGTCATAGTCGCAGGGGTTTAAAAGGTTACGGTACACCCCGGGCGAGAGTGGTCGCGATTGTTCCCTTGGACACTCTCGCCAATCACAATCGCCGAAATTGTACCGTGTGTGGGTTTGAGGCCGCGATTGTGCCCTGGCGACAATGCCAGTGGCACTATCGCGTGGCAATGTCTCCCGCGGGGCCTGGACGTTTAAAAAAGCATACCAACTCGTTTTTATACTCACTTCTCACAAAATCATATTAGAGTTTCGTTTGGGAGCTTAAAGGAGGGGATTTTCTCTCATCCTTATACTCCCTCCTCCTTTAATGTACTAGAGTAGTTAGGGTGCATTAAATCTTCAACCACTCACTTCTAGAGAGCATTTAAGGAGCATCATTAAAGCTTTGGAATCTCAAGACTTCACCTCCTCTCCTTCCACCAATTTTTCTAGGGTTTTTATTTAAAACCTAGATAGTGAGTGTTTCTAACCCGGGAAAAGTTCATAAAAACCCAACAAACTATTCCATTTTGAATGGTTAAGTCCCTAAACTAATTTTTTGAATGAAAAAACCATTAAACTTTCTCATTTTGAATGAGTAAGTCCCTGAACTATTTTTTTGAATGAAAAAATCATTAAACTTTCTCATTTTGAATGAAAAAACCATTAAATTTTCCAATTTTGAATGATTAAGTCTCTGCATATTTTTTTTCAATAAATTAAATTATTGAACTTTTAAAATTTGGTTATTTATATCATTTTAACCCAAAAAAAACTACATGGAACCGATTATCTTTTGATTCTTCCTCTTTTGATAAATAAAAAATAGATAAAAAAAGGAGATCGATGCCAGGAGCAACAACGTGATAGGTGATATGGAGAACGGACAATGTAAGGGTAATGGGGAGAGGCGAGGCAGAGCGATACGATTGTCTATGAGGGGTTTTAATGGCGTATAATTTGAGAACGGTAAAACTAATTTCGATTTGTTTTTACTTTAAAACCTTCATTGTCAGTTTCAGGTATTTTTAAAAAAGATAACCAATTTTTAGAAGTTCGATAGTTTATTTATTCAAAAAAAATGTTGAGGGATTTAATCATTCAAAATTAAAAAGTTTAATGGTTTTTTCGATCAAAAAAATAGTTGAGGGACTTAATCATTCAAAATGAGAAAGTTTAATGGTTTTTTCGTTCAAAAAAATAGTTCAGGGACTTAACCATTTAAAATACGATAGTTTATTGGGTTTTTTTTGAACTTTTCCCTTTCTAACCCTTATAAAAGAGATACATGTATTTACTTGCATAAATGATAACTTTCTTACTATGTGAAGCTAAGGTTTTCATGTATTACAAGTTTGCCCTGTCTTGCTATATGATATGGATGATTAATGTTAAAATATATAAATTTGAATATATTGTTGATATGAGAAGGTTGAGAGAGTGAGTTTTACTCTCATATAATTATATGTTATGAATACCCAAGATGAAAAGGGGTAATACCCACATTGTGAATGTACTCTATTATGGTCAAGATGTCTAACAAGGGAATGATGTGTAAGAGATTACAACTCTTGTATTTACATGTCATGATTATGCACATTTGGATTATATGAGGATGTTGGTATTGTGTACATCTTGTAAGGATGAAGTTTCCCTTTTGACACAAATAAATTTCATGGATGAACCAAGTTAATTAGGCACTAGGAGGACATAGTCTTGGGTGCCACCGTGTTGGTATGTGCCTAGACCCCCGCCATTTGGGGCAATGTCGTGTTGTACCCCCGAATGTGTCGGGCCTTGTGGTGTCACTTGTGGAAGAGGACACTAAGGTATCTGGACTCTTGGGTGAACTTTGATTGGTGTTATGGGTCTCCCCCATGGATTACGAATTCGGTGAACCATATTTGGTAAAGAATTATATATTTGATATTCATGCACATACTACATGTACTTCAACCTCACTAGTTTTTTGGCCTAACACTTGTTTATTGCTTACGTGTATCTCAGATTCTAGTGGCGCTACGCCTAAGAAGGTCTAGGCGGACTTGGTGAGAGTTTGGGGATGGTGCAATTGGGTGCACTTTTTGTGAAGAAACCATTTGGGTTTATAGGAGACACCCTTTTTGTAATCTTATTTCTATTATAGGAAATATATTAGTTGGTTGTTGTCTATTACCGGTAGATTACAAACTGTAATTAACAAGTATTCTTATTTCCCAATTTTTGCGAGGCTCATGCTATGACATTTTATATACCACATTTCCACTTTCTGGAAATTTTTGTTAACCCATTTTTGGGGTGTTATACCTACTCCCCAAGGCAACTCAAAAATCATGAGAAGAATTACCCTACCCATGATTTGGAGTTGGCAGCGGTGGTTTTTGCTTTGAAGCTTTGGCGGCATTACCTCTATGGCACGAAATGTACGCTCTACGCGGATCATAAGAGTTTGAAATACGTCTTTGATCAAAAAGAGCTGAACATGAGGCAAAGACGGTGGCTCGAGTTACTAAAGGATTACGATTGCGAGTTGCTTTACCACCCCGATAAGGCGAACGTGGTGGCCGATGCGTTAAGTCGGAATGACTATAGCAAGAGCATTCGGGATACCCTTTCAAGAATTGAGCTCGTGTCAAGTCTTATTGAGAGAATCAAGGCATCTCAAGTAGAAGCCTTGTTAGAGGAGAATCTCAAAGAAGAAGTAATGATGAAGCAACGTTTACTCTTAACGGAAGATAGTCGTGGAGTGAAATTGTTCAACGATCGTGTATGGGTGCACAAATGTAACACCCTCAAATTGGAAAATAGCAACTTATTTAAATTTTTCTAAATACATCAATAAACAGCTCGTCTCCAATTACAATTAGGAATTAACCTCGATACGCACAACTTTCTATACAACAATCTATGATGAGGACGGGTGTCACTAAACCCAATAACGATTGCTATCTTCAATCCTGCAGAAGACTTAAAACCCACGCATCGCCACTAACTCCAAACTGGGACCTGATGCACATGCCGACAAATAAAAAGGTTTGGCTTAACGCCTAGTGAGCTCAAGAGTTTTCACATGGATGAAAATATCTTTAAAAGGAAGGAATGCAGTTCAAATAGAGATCTTTCGAAATGACTTACTTTAAAATGACAACGACACATTTCTCCAAAATATGCACCTTTAAAGACAATACTCCCAAATACACATTCTTTGTAAAAACAATGCAACGCATAACTCCCCCGAATGGGATCATAGTTTGACCCTTAAATAAGGGAAGATAATTCATAAGGATAGGGTACGTCATTGAAAATCCTGAAACTCGAATCAATACTCACGCGACCATAAAATAGGATGAAATCCAATTATCAAAACATGGACAATTAAATATCCAAAATACAACAAGTCGACAACGGGGGATACCCGTATCCGTTGAGAGTGGAAGGAACACAAAAGTATACCACCCATACAACGTTAATCGCATGACACCTCACGACATCACAGCCAGGTGTCCTTGCGACTTCTTTACAAGCTCCACCCCAAGTCAAGTTGACGCTTGATGAACATCCCGAAGGACTCCACCCTAAAGGCCCGACACACTTAAAGACTACCTTTCGGGCAATACTTCAAGTGGCGGAGGTCCTAGCGCCTACTTTTCCTATAGCTTTACCAGACTCAACTCCTCCTAGCGGTCACTTGTAAAGTTCCGGCCATAAAACATGGGTACTGAAGGCCACTCCCGCAATACCCAATCGACCATACCGACCGGACTGACGTGCCTATGGATCCATAACAACGTTGTCCAACATTACATGACTCCAACTGAATGACCCACGCACCCAAAACATGTAATTCACCAAATGACACGAATTAATCATCATCATACTCAAAACCCACGACGGTTATAAATCCGGACAAGTGTCCACACGACTCATTTAGTCAAAACCAAGCCAAGGACTCAACACTTTACGTAAATCCCCAACTAACGCCTTTGTAACTTTAAAAGACACGATTAACCGACTAACGAAGACACGACGACTCAAAACGTAAGTAGCACAAACTCAACATCGTTTGAGGCAAACCATTTTCCAAATAGACTCTTTATCCTTATTTCCCAAAATACCTCGTGACACAGTTATGCGTATTTTCCAAGTAATCGTAAGTGCAAAATCATGCAAATGACATTTACATCAAATGGACTCTATTTATATAAAAATACGTCAAAGAAACATATCAATATGCTTTATTTGTCAATACGCCCAAAATCATAAAGATGCATGTTTCATTAGTTTATAAAGATAATTATAACAAAACACCCCAAAACTTATCAGCGGTTAACAACTTGATGTAAAACACAAACACTTTTAAAATGAACATTTTGGCATGTACACCGTTTTCATAAATCATCTTGAACTCACCTTGCTAGATTTAGGCTAAATCTAGATTTTTCCCAACGAGCTTTTTTTGACGGCCAGTTGAATCCTCAAGCCGAAAACTTCCAAAACCTAGATCCAAACATTTCAAACCATAAATAACTATATCCAACCATTTAGAAACATCCTCCAAACAAATAAATACCTTAATCCCAACAAGATCAAAACCCTAATTTCTCCAAAACCATCAAATCCGAGATTTGAGATATCAAACCTTAAGAAACCACCGATGAAGCATTTCAACCTTATTACAAGAAAACTTACCCTTGAAGACAAAGAGACCTCCGAGAACACCCAAATCCAACACTTCAACCCGAGCTCCCAACCGTTGAACTTGATGAGGAAGATGAAGATGAAGGTTTTGTGGGTTATCATCCCAACTAGCTAGATGATTAGGAATCATGTGGTATGAAGAAGAAAAGCCTCCAAAATGGGTTAGGGTTCGGTTTTAGGGTTAGGGAGAGAAAAGGGAAGAAGATAGAAGTGAGAAATGAGAGAATAAGCTGAAATCCGGCACTTAACAGCACCTCAGTGCCCTTGTGCGACATTGCCCATGCGACATTGCCCATGCGACATTGCCCAGGGCAATGTCGCTGGTCATAGTCGCTGGTATGTACCAGCTCGCGGTACACCCCCTGCGACTGTGACAGTGCGACTGTGACTCGTCATAGTCGTCGGGCATTGTCGCGGGACCCTTCCGGAGCCCCGAAACTCGACCTTTTCGCTGCCAATACTCCCGATACTATAAGGGACTTTAAACAAGACATTTCCCAACAAAGCCCCACTGATTACAAGTCACAGAAATGTCCGGTTGACATTTACTTACCGAAAATTACGGGTGTTACAACAAATTTGGGGGAAATCAAGAGCTTCTCCTTGAGGATGCCCATATGTAACACCCTAAAAATAGGGATAACAAAAATCCGAAAAACGGACAATAAATAACCATCAACTAATCTAATTTCCATAACTAGAAAATAGATTACAAATAAGGGAGTCATTTATAGACCCAAAGGTTCTCCTACCAAAAGTAAGTCCAATTACAATATTTCCAAATCTCTCACCCAAGCACTATGCCCGCTTAGAACCGGTGCCGCTAAAACCTGAGATACACATCGACACCAAACAGTGTTAGGCCAAAAAGCCTAGTGAGTTGAACAATAAATAGCATGGTAGAACATATACAATTCTTATCAGCAATTAACCAATTTTCCACATGTATGGAGTCAACGGGGGATACCCATAGCACCAATCAATTCCACCCCATAGTCGATGTACCTTGATGCCCTTAACAAGGTGCACCCCAAAGGCCCGGCACACCCGAAAATTCCACCTTATCCGAGTGGCGGAGGTCTAAGCACATACCATCACGGTGGCGCCTACGACTACATCCTCCTTGTGTCCTTGACTTGGTTCGTCCAACATAAATCATATAGGAGGTCCTTAGGTATATTTCAACCAAATATAATTCAATACCAACCATAGGTACAATATCACCCTCCTAATAGCATGAGTCCAACATAAGACTTAAACATCCACATAGCCACGTTGTAGATACAATATCACCAAGAATATATTCCAAATGGAAATCATCATGATATACCAACATATATTCTTTATTCATGTCCAATACCCATTGTGGGCATACATAATGGAAATCCCCAAATAATTACACAACATAGAGTAAATCATGGGATGACACTTCATATACATATATCTCACATAATTTCATGGAAATACCATCAAATACATAAACCCGTAAAGATGACCATTTTGAGCAAATATGTGATAATAACAACAATTAAGCAAATATGATGTGTATCCAGTTTTAACAAAAGTTTAGTAAACTCACCTTCAAGGTTTTGAACCAAAAACCCAGAAAATAGAGAACCCTATATCCAAGAAGATAAAACTTGGAGAAGATGAAGATGGAGATGGTGGTGAAGCTTCCTAACCAAAATCTTGGATGATACTCTTAACTCTAGCAACAATTGGTGATGATTTGGTGGTTGAAAGAAGCTTAGAAGAAGTAGGTGAAGGGAAGGGTTGGGAGAGAAATTTTGAGATGAAGAAGATGAGAAATGAGAAATATTTGGGGAAAATAATGTATAAAAAACGTCCATCACCATTCTCGTGGGTTGATCCGTGAGTTCAGCTTCAGCAACCCACATAACAAGGTACCCTAATTTTCCTTCTGGTAGGTTGCTCTGTGGGTTCAGCTTCCGCAACCCACATAACAAAGTACCCTAATTTTCCTTCTGGTAGGTTGCTCCGTGGGTTCAGCTTCAGCAACCCACATAACAAGGTACTTCAGCCACTGATTTTGGCCCACTTTTGAAATTGATTTTTCTTCTTATTTGGTCAAATCCCGTTTCGGTCATAACTTCTTCGTTATAGCTTCGTTTTCGCTCCGGAAAGAACCGTTGGACTCGTAATTGAATCATTCATCCATCAAGGCTATAAAATCTAGGATTCAAGTCCAAAATAAAATATCTTATTTTTTCTTAATATATCGGTTTCTGAATTAACTTGAAGTGATACCTTTCGAAAATCGGGGTGTTACAATCCTCCCAACCTTAATAGAGATTTCGTTTTCGAAATCTAGCACTAACCAATCACTCAATATCGCCCTTGGCGAGGTCAGTTGATTCCCTATCCAAAAGGAATACCTTCACGAAACCTTACCTCATAAACGAACCTGATTACACCCCGGTTGAGGTTGTCATTGCGTTTCTCATACTGAGCCATCCCAACTCAACCCCAACGTTCGATATAATTCACCCATGACGGGATGAACTTGAGTCCTTGTTTAATCATTTTCTTAATCATTACATCCCGGCTGCCTCCCAACCTTATGTTGCTCATATTACCTTAAGAGTAACTTACGACCTTATTCAATCATTTCCACCAAAAATACTCCAAAGCAAACATTTCCCTTAGATACCTCTAAATATGACACATCAAGGTCTCATCGATAATCAATTTGTACTTAAAGTCCACCTCGACATTCTCATCAAATGTAATAACATTACCACCAAACTCCCACCATGCACTCAAGCATCGATTTCCAAATCAGCGAAAGTTTTGACAATTATCAAAATACCAATGGTTGATTCTTAATTATCAACATCTAGTTTCCTTAAGTTTACTGTTTATCCTGCAGACACACCAGACCTAACAGAAGTACACTGAAGCACACTAACAATCATTTCCTCAAAATCAAGCGCCAACACCTAACCCGGAATGACCATTATGCAAACGTGGGTATACTACCAACTATCTTCATTCCCGACCAACAATGTCGATTCAAAGTTGACACCTACTCTTAGAAGTAGTCACCCAAATCCAATATCCTTACTAGTTAACCATAACATCATCATTATCCACGAATACCCAACAATATAGTACACCACCGACACATAGCATGCCATTGTACCAAATTCCCACAATTCCAAAACCAACCATACCCAAACAACCGAACACGGTTTTAATCCGTAGGTTTAACGAAGCATAAAGATTGTTACTTAACTAACTGGGAGAAAGCACATGTCTAACGCCTCAAACTTCGAGGACTCTTTTAATCCTTAATATCGACTTCTAACACGAGGGGGCTGACACTTATAGCCCAATGAGTTCAAGGTTTTTCACACTACCATGCCAATTTGAAATTTATAAAACCCTCAAATACCTAAGTTTTATAACAATTAAACGTGCGGTAAAAATACACTATCGTGCATTCGATGGGTTTCAAAATTGATCACCAATGCCACGCATATAAAACCATTTTCAAAACTCATTTGATTAATACTTACACTAATAAAACGATAATGAAAGACGCGTAACAAAATTTTCAAACGGACTACTAGAGTCTTAGTATGCATCGATTTATGCTATGCGTATGAAAATAACTTTCCGTCCCATAACATGTGCAATAAAAGTTTGTACAACTCCCAAAAAATAATTTCACAACCTCAACTTTAAAATCTTTTACTTTAGCACAAAACGTTGGAAGATAAAATTTCCAACAAGACCTATATACGTCCGATCATTTCCCAAATGTAGCAACACAATAGGGACGTAAATAAATAAATAAATATATATATATATATATATATATATATATTTGCGTTTCAAATTTGGGCCGCACCGATAAATCATACTTACCCAAAAATTGTAACTACAATGACATGCAAACCGGAAATTCATTTCATGCATTGCGGAAAACCCCTATCAGTAAAATCAATAACTGAAATATGTTTTGGGCAAAAGTTCTATCCGAAATACCATAAATCCTTCATACGATTACTCACACCAACAGTATAATTTATGTAAATAACTAGAAATAGTTTCATGTACTAAAACAGTGTATAACAAGACGTTCATACAAAACTACAGAAGGAAAATTCACAAAATCGAACCCCAAAATTTCGGCAATTAACCATGAAATGTCATGAAATAAAACTTCCCATCGTGACTTGCATACATCTGTTTATTCCCCAAAATTTAGTAAAGACATATGCATGCGATTTGAGCAATTGTAAGAGTAATTTAGTTTAATTCCAAACTGTATAAATAAAATGTTCGCAAAATCCAAGACCACATGCTCACAATATCGAACTCTTAAAGTTTTCTCTCTTTTAGTCACAATGTGGCACGAAATAAGCTTTCACTACAAAACTTACATTCGACCGTTTATTTCACAAAGCTAGTAGATTGATATGCGTATGCACCTGGTTAAAACATGAAATAATTTATGTCTTTTTCGAGTTCAAAGTCAAATATAAACATGCTCTCATCGTTCTAAAACATTGGCTGAAATACCATGACGGAAATTTCCAATAAAATATGCATACATGATATGTGCACTGAACTGCTCCCACTAAACTCAAAGGGAAACAATACCACTGTTTTTAAACCGGACAAATTTCTTCAAGACTCCATTTAGTTAAAATTGAGCCAACGACCCAATAGTTTACATAAGTACCCAATGAAAACCAATAGAGACATCGAAATACGTTTGACCAACAATTATGCAAACAACACGACCCAAAAGTATAATTAACTAAAATCTCGTCGCTGGTTGCGACAACCATTTTTCAAATGAACTCATACTCTTATGTTTTCAAAATGCCTCATAACACAATAATATGTGTTTTCTGAAAAAGGTTTATAAAATCAAATATACAAAATGACACTTAAGTCAATTAAACTCCAATTATATATGTAAAATCATCGAGGAAACATCTCTACATGATTTATTTACCAAAATACCCAAAGATTCCAAAATGGATGTCTCGATATGTTCATAAAACTAAACATTTCAAAATAACCAAAACTTCTCATTGGTTGCAACAAAATGTTTTTCCAAATGAACTCCTTCTCTTCATGTTTCCAAAACGACTCCTAGTTCAATGGCATGCATTTTCCAACGGTTTATAAAATCGTATGCATCAAATGGATAATTATATAAAATAACTTCCATTTCTATATTACATCGTAAATGAAATATATCAAAATGATTTATTTATCAAAATGCCCAAAAATCATGAAGATGTGTGTTACATAAGTTTATAAAGTTAAATATACCCAAATAACCCAAAACTTATCAGCAGTTAACAATTTAATGTAAAACACAAGCACTTTAAAATAAGTAACTTATAAATAATAGCCCATTTTCTTTTTTTAAATAATAAAGACCGACTCATATACATATGAATCCACTGCATTATAGTCTAAACAGTACATGGCTCCGATTGAATGACCAACGTACTCAGAACATGTAATTCTCAATTGATGCGCGTTAACCGGCATCATACTTGGTATTTCACAATTGGGCTATTAAACCGGACCGAAGTCCTAAAGACTCATTTATTTTCAAATATGATTTTCCAAGTTTAACTGCTGATAAGAATGAAAATCATAAAATGGGACTATATACATACTTTCAAATACTTCACATAAATATGCAAGTAATGCTTCATAAAACATTCCATTTCATGAATGACGCATAAAAACCGACAACCATTCAAAAATATATTTCTTTGACCAAAGATCGTTTTATGCAATAAAACGTTAAAACACATTGATTTGTGACCCTTTATCAAAATGTCCAAAAATCCCAAATGTGGTGTTATACAAAGTTTATAAAGGTAAATACTTCAAATAATCAAAGGTTACCAACTAACCCAACATTTGATAATTTCATGTAAAACACATAAACACCTTAAAATGGATATTTTGGCATGTACACCGTTTTCACAAATCAACTTGAACTCACGCTCCTCGATTTCTCTAGTTGCACTATCGTCATCCAGATGCTCAACATCTTAAGGCAAAACCACGGACTTCATAGGTCCACCTTACAATTTCTCCTCGAATACATCGATTCAAAAAGTCTATGGTTCTAATCCAACCAATATCCGACTCGAAATTGTCCACTTAATGCAATCACCATACTTACCGTTACTCCAAGTAACGAATAATAAAATCAACTTTTTCTAGTAGTTACCCATTCAGAAACTTTCTTACTACCCCAACGATCGACATACCAAGGAAGTTCATACAAGCACGAGGATGAATAAGAAGGAGATTAACTGAATTGAACACGAAGGAAACGTACTACCACGTCTACCAAGTATCATAACATTAGTAAACCAAGCACAAGAGAACGTACTACTACATTACCAATTGTCACAGTAACGGCACTTCAAGCACCATCACGTATAAATATCCTCATAATAACATTAGCTAGGTGAGATTATGAACATATAATACATAAATGTTCTCGTTACCATCGCCACAACGCTTGATAACTATAGTTTCCGTCGACTCTAAGACTAACCCATCTTAGAAATTCTACCCATCTTACAAATCATTGCCTAACGTACTCAGTCTAAGTCTAGACATCTTACAATCATGCCTAGTTCACTTAAACTAGAGCTCTGATACCAACTTGTAACACCCTAAAAATAGGGATAACAAAAATCCGAAAAACGGACAATAAATAACCATCAACTAATCTAATTTCCATAACTAGAAAATAGATTACAAATAAGGGAGTCATTTATAGACCCAAAGGTTCTCCTACCAAAAGTAAGTCCAATTGCAATATTTCCAAATCTCTCACCCAAGCACTATGCCCGCTTAGAACCGGTGTCGCTAAAACCTGAGATACACATCGACACCAAACAGTGTTAGGCCAAAAAGCCTAGTGAGTTGAACAATAAATAGCATGGTAGAACATATACAATTCTTATCAGCAGTTAACCAATTTTCCACATGTATGGAGTCAACGGCTGATACCCATAGCACCAATCAATTCCACCCCAGAGTCGATGTACCTTGATCCCCTTAACAAGGTGCACCCCAAAGGCCCGGCACACCCGAAAATTCCACCTTATCCGAGTGGCGGAGGTCTAAGCACATACCATCACGGTGGCGCCTACGACTACATCCTCCTTGTGTCCTTGACTTGGTTCGTCCAACATAAAGCATATAGGAGGTCCTTAGGTATATTTCAACCAAATATAATTCAATACCAACCATAGGTACAATATCACCCTCCTAATAGCATGAGTCCAACATAAGACTTAAACATCCACATAGCCACGTTGTAGAAACAATATCACCAAGAATATATTCCAAATGGAAATCATCATGATATACCAACATATATTCCTTATTCATGTTCAATACCCATTGTGGGCACACATAATGGAAATCCCCAAATAATTACACAACATAGAGTAAATCATGGGATGACACTTCATATACATATATCTCACATAATCTCATGGAAATACCATCAAATACATAAACCCGAAAAGATGACCATTTTGAGCAAATATGTGATAATAACAACAATTAAGCAAATATGATGTGTATCCAGTTTTAACAAAATTTTAGTAAACTCACCTTCCAGGTTTTGAACCAAAAACCCAAAAAATAGAGAACCCTACATCCAAGAAGATAAAACTTGGAGAAGATGAAGATGGAGATGGTGGTGAAGCTTCCTAACCGAAATCTTGGATGATACTCTTAACTCTAGCAACAATTGGTGATGATTTGGTGGTTGAAAGAAGCTTAGAAGAAGTAGGTGAAAGGAAGGGTTGGGAGAGAAATTTTGAGATGAAGAAGATGAGAAATGAGAAATATTTGAGGAAAATAATGTATAAAAAACGTCCAGCACCATTCTCATGGGTTGATCCGTGAGTTCAGCTTCAGCAACCCACATAACAAGGTACCCTAATTTTCCTTCTGGTAGGTTGCTCCGTGGGTTCAGCTTCAGCAACCCACATAACAAGGTACCCTAATTTTCCTTCTGGTAGGTTGCTCCGTGGGTTCAGCTTCAACAACCCACATAACAAGGTACTTCAGCCACTGATTTTGGCCCACTTTTGAAATTGATTTTTCTTCTTATTTGGTCAAATCCCGTTTCGGTCATAACTTCTTCGTTATAGCTCCGTTTTCGCTCCGGAAAGAACCGTTGGACTCGTAATTGAATCATTCATCCATCAAGGCTATAAAATCTATGATTCAAGACCAAAATCAAATATCTTATTTTTCCTTAATATATCGGTTTCTGAATTAACTTGAAGTGATACCTTTCGAAAATCGGGGTGTTACACCATAAGTCCAAGTATTCTATCCACCCGGGGAGTACGAAGATGTATAGGGACTTAAAGCTACACTATTGATGGTCGGTAATGAAACTCGATGTGGCACGTTATGTGGAGCGTTGTATGGCGTTCTTGCAAGTGAAAGCCGAGCACCAACGACCGTATGAAAGTCTTCAATCCCGAGAGATTCCCGAGTGGAAGTGGGAACATATTACCATGAACTTCGTGACCAAGTTGCCCAAAACTCTTCGAGGTCACGATACCATTTGGGTGATAGTTGATCAGTTGACCAAAAGCGTTCACTTCTTGGCCATGCGTGAGACACTACCGATGGACAAGTTGGTAAAGCTTTATAGTGATGAAGTGGTTTTGAGGCACGGGGTGCCCTTATCTATTGTGTCGGATCGCGATAGTCGGTTCACTTCGAACTTTTGGGATGGTTTGCAGAAAGATCTTGGAACGCGAGTAAAGTTGAGTACGACTTACCATCCGCAAACCGACGGTCAAAGTGAAAGAACGATCCAAACACTTGAAGACATGTTAAGGTCTTGCGTCATCTATTTTGGAGGTAGTTGGGACTCTCACCTACCCTTGGTGGAGTTCGCATACAATAATAGCTACCACTCGAGTATTGAAATGGCACCGTTCGAGGCGTTGTACGGGCGGAAGTGCCGAACTCCCGTATGTTGGCTCGAAGCAGGAGAGAAGCAATTCGTCGGGCCCGAAATCATGCAAGAAACGACCGATAAAGTGAAAGGCATTAGAGAACGGTTTAAGGCGGCTCAAGATCGGCAAAAGAGTTATGCCGATAAGAAGAGGAACCGATGGAATTTCAAGTGGGTGATCGTGTGATGCTTAAGGTGTCACCTTGGAAAGGCATTATCCGATTCGGAAAGCGCGAGAAGTTGAGTCCCCATTTCCTTGGGCCATTCACGGTGCTTAAACGTGTAGGGTTGCAAGCCTATCAGTTGGAACTTCCACCGGAAATGAGCGGGATCCACAACATGTTTCATATTTGTTACCTTTTGAAGTGTTTGGCGGAAGAGTAAAGTGGCATTCCTCTTTCCGAGATCTGAGTAGACGAGGGCAACCGATGCGTGGAGGAACCTGACGCTATCTTAGAAAGGAAATTCAAGATACTGCGTCACAAGGAGGTCATGATGGTCAAAGTGCAATGGAAGCATCATCGTGGGGCCAATGTGACATGGGAAGCCGAGGAGGACATGAAGAGGAGATACCGTCATTTATTCGAATAGCTCGGATTTCGAGGACGAAATCATTTACAAGAAGGGGAGGATTGTAACACCCGGAATTTCGGTAAGAGCCTTGAATACCTCCTTAACGTTCATGTCTGGATTTTATCGCTTAGAAAAGTCTTAACCTGAGCCCCAAGGTGAACCGGGGACCTTCCGAGTGAAAAATGCCAAGTTTTGGGGCCCGAGAGGTGTTGGGCGACTATGACGGGCGACAATGACACGGTCATTGTCGTCGTGTCACAATCGCACCAAGCAAGTAGAAGGGGATGTGCCTGGTACGATAATGCCCTGCGACTGTGACACTGTCATTGTCGCATGGGCATAGTCGCCGATCCCCTACAGGTATATATTGCTCAGCTCTGAAAATTAGGTCATTTGGCTTATATTTTGGATAGTTGGGAGCTCGGTTTCTCTGCAGTTTTTGGGTAAGAAATCACCATCCATCATCTCTCTTCTTTAATTCTCTCAACAACCTCATTCATACATTTATGGTGGTTGTTTAGGTGGAGATAAGTTTTCCTTGTGAAGATTTCTCATCCTCAAATGCTAGTCATGCTATCCATTCTAGAGTTTTGCTAGGGTTTTTATATAACCCATATTGTGAGTTCATCCTTGCTTTCTAAAACTTTATACATGTCAAATTAACACTTTTAGACTTCTAATCATCTCCTTATTTACATTTCTTGGTTGAAATTTATTTTGACCTAACTTTACATTTTGGAGATTTTAGGGTTTTCTTACCTTTTTGAAAATATGATTGTGAATCTTATGTTTGAACTATAAAAGTGATGTGTTCTACACATTTATGGTTAAATATCTACATAAATGTTTCTAGCTATATTTATGGTTTTCATATATCATGGAACATTTCTTGAATAAAAATACTTTCGAAAAAATGAAATCATATGGGTGGTTGAAAGGCTACAATGGTGATCATTGTTACGTTTGTAAAAGTTGGAAAAAAATCTATTATTGTGAAAGTAAACAAAATATTTTGGGATGGTTCACATGAGCTATATGTTTGATTATAGTTGGTCATAAATGAAATTGTGACAAGTCTAGACTATTACTAATGGATCCATAGGTATAGAGTCGGCTAAACTTTAGGGTTTAAATCCTGTTTGTAGCTAGTTGAGACATTGGACCCTAGGGTGGCAACTTGGTACGGTTATGTGGAATCGGATACTAGTCGTGGGTCGTAAATGTAAATCCTAGCGAAGGAGCATGATTAGGATCATTGGGTGCCCTCCCCCACATCTGAGTACGAGTCGGCGAGCTCGTGGCCTTAATCCTAGTATGGTGAGCTCAATAACTTGGAAAGTGGTCTACTTTTGTGTTCCGCCATAATCCTTGAAAAATCGGATCTCCCCCCTCATCGTAAGATGTATTTTGGACCACAAGGTCACTATGTGGATATCATTACTTATCTAAACCCTTCGTCTTTGAAAAGTTACTTATTGTTGACCTTTAATTATTTCCAAATCATTTATATAAATTGTATGTTCTCACTAGACGTTAAGCCTAACATTTTTTCTCAAATGACGTGTATAACAAGTTCCCTTA
This sequence comes from Arctium minus, assembly GCA_954870635.1. Taxonomy (NCBI): domain Eukaryota; kingdom Viridiplantae; phylum Streptophyta; class Magnoliopsida; order Asterales; family Asteraceae; genus Arctium; species Arctium minus. The sequence goes on along the minus strand of OX941083.1, from coordinate 117,974,919 downwards.
GCGGTAGGATGTCGAAGGTTTGAGTGACGAGCGTGGGCTTTTGAAGCATTTTTTAGATGATGGATACTTGGAGTCTTGGCGTATAAACAGTTACTTCATTTTGGGAATTTGGGTTGACAACCGATGTAATCTAGATAGAATTTATTTAGATTAGTTTGTTGTTGATTTCATATTCGTTCACAGGTTTTGTAAACGCTATCACACTTTTACCCATTTTGGGTGGTTTACTTCAAATACAAACGTCATATTGCTGAATTTTCAAATTTAAAATTTACTCTAATTTTTAAGGTGTTACACCTATCTACCGCGATCATGACCCTACCTTCACAAGCCACTTCTGGCGGGAGTTCTTCAACATGTTGGGAACACATCTAAGTATGAGTTTCTCTTACCATCCGTAGACGGACGACCAAACTGAGGTGACCAATCGCTGCCTTGAACAGTATTTACGTTGTTTCTCTGCCCAACAACCCAGAAAATGGTCCACCTTCCTGCCTTGGCCGAATTCTGGAATAACAACTCTTTCTACGCCTCAACTAAAATGACGTCATTCCAAGCATTATATGGTCGGGAATCCCAGCATATGAATCAAGCACCTCACTCGTGGATGAAGTCGGCCAAATGCTCGTTGATCGCGATCAGATTTTAAAGCAACTCAAGGAGAATCTACAGAAGGCTCGCAACCAAATGAAGCAGCGGGCTGATTTAAAGTGGTGCGATATCGAGTTTCAGGTTGGTGACTATGTCTTTCTAAAGCTCCATCCATTTCACTAGACCTCGGTATTCAAAAGGGCTTGCCACAAACTCGCTAGTATCTAGTAAGGGCCCTTTTCCAATCGAAGAAAAGATGGGCAAAGTCGCCTACCAACTGACACTTCCTGCGAGCTCTCGAATTGACAATGTGTTCCATGTGTCTCTCATTCGCAAATTCGTGGGCGATCACCAGGCTTCTACCTCTGTCTTACCAATATTTCAGCTGACGGGAGCATTGTGCCCGAGCCAGCAGCCATCCTTGACACTCGTTGGACCACCAAAGGGAAGACTCCGGTCGAGGAAAGTTTGGTCCAATGGAAAGGCTTACCAGCAGAAGGTGGTGATCCCACCCAGGAACTACTTGCTCGATTCTCTGATGCCAACCTTGAAGACAAGGTTGCTTTTAATGAGGGGGGGTAATGTTAGGAAACGCAGGTCTCAGAGAGTGAGAAAAAAAATCCCAGATATGAGGATTGAGTCTTGTTTTAATTTTATTCGGTCGTGATTTAATTTTACAATCCTGTTTTAATTTTAAGCAGTTAGGAATTTCTTAAATAAATTTTTAGTGGGTTTTATGTGGAGTCGGTCAATTCAGCAGTTGAAGCTCTGATCAATTGTGGAGTTAGTGTCCTAGAATGTAGCTAAACAATTTTATTTTTGATTGTATGTAAAGCCCTTTTGTGGAAATGAAAAGTTAAGACATTTTTATCAAACAACTCTTGTGGTTCATTCTTACCCTAAGAGAATACTCTTTTTCTTGGTTCTTAGCAAGAACCTATCAAAGGTCATAACCAGATTCCATTCTTCCACAACCAATTTTAACTGTAACGAGTCCCTCTAAAAAATTGTAGAAAAATAAGGTGTTTGGTTCACGAAATGAAATTTGGTGGAATTGGAATCTATCAAAGCAATTTGACTTTAAAAGTAATTGCAATGGAATTTGACGTGTCTGGTTGGTAGGAACCGGAATGAAATCTCGCAAAAGAATTGGAATTTGCATTTGTTAGGAGATGGGGGATGGCAGTTGTAACGATGACAATAGTGGTGCAGTGGTGTCGGGGTTGGGGGTGCGAGGGTAGCGATTGTGACGACAATAGTTGTGGGATGGTGGTAGGTGAGTGGTGGTAGGATGTGGGTAAGGGTAGGGAATTAGGGATGGTAGTGGGTGGTGGTGTGATGTCAATAGTAGTATCATGGTGGTTGTGGTAGGGGGTACCGGTTGTGACTGTGAACAATAGTGGCATGATGGTGACGACAGGGGATGGTGGGTGGGTGATGGTTATGGCAATGACAGTGGTGGTGACAGCAACAATGAAGATTGATTGGGGTGGGTGGCACAGGGGTGGTGAGGTTGAAGGTAGTGAGGGTGGTGAAATTGGATGCAAAGAGTATGTTTGTTTTTTTAAAAGCAAATTATAAAATTTGTTATATTTGTCACGAAATAGAATTCAAATCATTCACTAATACCAATGAATAGTCAAATCTCACAATCATGGAATTTGGTGGAATCCAATCAATTTAATCCACAAACCAAAGATCATTATAAAATTTTGATCAAATGAATATCATTCCGATTCCATCAAATTCTTTCGGATTCCACAAACCAAACAGCCCCCAAGGAAAATAACCTACAAACTTCTCTCTAATAATCGGTTTTCTTTGAGCTTTCATTTTTGTTGGAGAGTTACAACCAGCCAAATATTACAAGTTGTGCACCAGATGTAATCTTTGTTCAACGTCAAACTTTTTTCAAAGTATACAATATTTATATACAGCAAACGCAACAAATAAACTCACATACTATCTTCGTCTTTGGTGAGATTTGAACACCTAACCTTGACCTCCCAGGAGGCCAAAGACTCGGATACCGCAGGCCAAAATGGCACACTAAAACCCTCAATCTCATGCAACCCCACTTTAAACCATCAAAAAAAGTGGCCTATGCCATTATTAGCACATAAAACTGATAATAATCTTTTAACAAAATACCAGAAGATGTTCCACAACAGACAAAAATATTAAAATAGAAGAGACCAGTTGAACAGCAATTAAGCCAGTAAATGTAAATAACTGAACAGTAAAAAACACAGAGAATTGACAGGCAAACTATTCAGATGTGAATGTTAATCTACCGGCGCAACTCACATGAGTTCTGGAATCACTTCAAGCATAATTCAAGCGGAATATGTCGTTGTACACGTAAAAGCTTCCTTGTGGTGTTGGCATCAGATGGAACATCTGCACATTGTGAAAGTTGACAACATTAAGAAACCTTATTCAGTAAGAACCCATGTATACAAGATTGAAGCTTCTCAAAACTAAATAAATAAATAATGCAATATTCAACAAGAGACTAGCCATACTGCCACGTATGTTTGTTTTTAATTTTTTTGGGTAAGATGAAGAATTTCACGGAAAACAAGTCACTCAACCAAGTTAGAGAATTCGGGAACAATATTTAAAAAATCATGAAGAAAAATACCATCCGTTAATAACCAAGTGAAGTATGTGGAAGTCGTTTTTTCCTCCGAGCATTATTGGTCGCTGTATTTTCATGTACAGAGGCCATTGACTAAAATAAGAAGGAACCACAACATGTCATATAAAACCAATCCTAACAAGCCTAGTATATCCCACCCCGAGTTGGGGTCTATGCGTAGACTTGACCTCTAGCCCAAAGCGTAAGGCAGTTGTTTCCATGAAAACCCCCGCTTGTGCAAAGTGTGGAAAAAAAAGGATAAAGCTTGCTCAATAAATTTGCAGAAAATTAAGATAAGGTAAACATTAGAAAAAGAACCTGAAAACAAAAAAGGCAGTGCTAAAATTCGAAAAGCGAGTTAGAAGTAAGCAACAAATTTAAACATACAAATGGAAGAAGGTACAAGCGTACAACAAAACATACAAACCAAAACATATCATATCATATAATGTCTGAATAATTACAGTTCCCTATTTCCTAAAGAACAGATATAGACAAGGACTACAGAGAGACAACAAACAAGTACCAATTATGGCTTTCATATTTTATCATATCTGGAAAACATGGCAATCTGGATGACAATCTGAATCAACTAGCATTCATTGAATCATTAATCATGTAATACCAAGAAGGAAACAATATCAACTAATTATATTCAGTCAGATGCCCATAAAAATATTAATGTAAAATCATGATAAATCACTCTTTTTCTTCTGCTCCCATCTCAATTTACAAATGGCCATCATCTCCTTATTTTTCTCCATTATTTCTCAGTTGAGAAGCAATGCAATGTCACACTTACAATTATGCAAATCAAAGAAAAGAAGTATCTCAGTTTTATGAATTTCAAAGCCTGAACAGACCTAAAATAACAGGAGGCGACGTGTTGGGTAATATGTATGGTCTTCCATTAGAACTGCTAGCATCCTTCCACAAAAAAAATTAAGCTAATGCAAAACTTCTGTGGCATTCTAAGTGCCACGAATATAGAACAACGTTGCTTGCAGGTATTCATAAACAAGTCCATGCATATACATTTCAAATGTGTACAGATAAAGATACATAAAAAGATGAAGGGGGTTGATTGGTACTATGACCCAATAAAGAAAGAGATTCCATAGAAACATATAATTTAAGAGAAAAACTTGGTTACATATTGCATAGCAACTTAAAGCAGCACAAACTGTAGCAAATTACCTGTCCATTGGCAAATCAAAATCAATGCATCAGTTACCTAATATCATTAAAAATTTCTAAAGTAGACCTGAGAAATGCAGATAGTGGTAAGAAAGCATTCTTGAAACAAGATCTCAGGCCTGAACACATTGTCAGATCTTTTTTATGATAAACATCCTTATAGTTATAGATCATCCTAAATACAACTGACAATAACAAGTGATTCAGCCTTTCAGGTAGTTGAAGGGTGTGTTTCCCTTTAATTTCTATCTCAACAAGTGTTTCAGATACTCAAACCGGTCAAATGGTGTGGTTCCCTTAATTTCTATCTCATTCATTTCCTACCACTGGATCCATCACACACCTCTAACTTCTCTCCTATGGTTCTCTCAATTAGATCCCAGAACAAGGTGCCTATTATCTCCATCTAACCTTAACAGTCTCCAACTCCCATATACCATCATCAGCTATGAGCTCCCTACCCATAGATTATGCTCATGTTAGTGCCTATCGGTGAATGTCAAATTTTAGCAAGAAAAAAAATGAAGATGCATATAAGCATACATGCTACAAGACCATCATTCCCTCAAACCACAATTCACATTTTTGAAAATGAAACTAGTAGCTGTATTTTAGAAATCATGTAACTTTTTAGGATAAGGAAGGAGATCGTGATGTTTTATACCCGACCCTGGTATATAATACAATGTAATTTTATAGGCTCATCCACGTAAGTCAACGATTTAAGGACAAGAAAAAGTAAGCAACCATGTGTAGATAAGTAAGCAAAACTCATTCATAACGAGTGTCAAGTGTCAACAATTGCAACAATTGTACTTGGCCTTATCTTTCAAGAAAACCATCAGAGTTACAGAACTCCTGAAAGAATAAAAAAATACTAAGAAAACTTTAGTTTTAACTATTGTACTTGGCTTACAATTCGAAAGAATACCATTGTTGTTGCAGAAAATTGGGCAAAGTCGTTTGAGTATCCAGGGGATTTTTTTTTGGAATATCTGCAACTACAATTGTTTTCTTTGAAACCTAAAGCCAACTACAACAGTTAGAACTTCAAAACATAAATCACTTCATCCACAACAAACCAGTAAGCACTTCAATACAAAATGATGATCTCCAAGGACTGTCAAATCAGAAACTATACCTATTATGTCAAGAGGATCGTCAGAATACAGATCCAAACATAATGGACACCGGTTCTATCTCATTTCTACTAGTGCATAAGAGATCCATACTTGCTATGTCCAAACAATAATTCTATTTCGCAACTTTCACTCAAAATCACAGAGATCAGTACAAACACTACACAAAGGCAACTGCATATACCTCATTATGCCGTAAATCCAGAGCAATTATCGATTCACAGAAAAACATTCGTTATAAGATTTAAATGAAAAAGAGCATTCCTCTAACACTGTGCCAAATCAACAAGCAAATGCGTTTAACAACAAAACTATAGTTGCACTAATCATGCATTGGACATTGTTCTCTCATCCCGTCATCCACAAATCTAGGTTTCCTGATTGCTTAATTAAGGCTTAAATTTCAAATCTCATGGAAATAGCCGCATTAACCTAATCAAAAGCATCAAATAAGATCCAAATAAATAGAGACGGAGGTGTCTGAAGAAATACCTGACTGAACTTAAGAGCGTGTTGTTCTCCGGCAAGTTGAAGATTGCCGCTGACAAAAACGAGCATACCACCGGCAGGACCGGAAGGCTGGCAATCGACGGTGGTGATGCTATGTTTGCACTGCTGGAAAGGGAGAGATGTGAGCTTGTTGACGATGTTCTGAGAACCTTGAATCTTCTGACCTTCGAAAGTCAACATGGAAGACTCTTGGTACAAGTTCGCTAAACCAGTCCGATTGGTGTCGAAGGTGGTGTAGTAGTGCTCTACGAATGCTTTTGACAAAGCGTCTGGATCCATCTCAGCCTCCGATCGTCTCTTTCACGAAGCCTGCTGCTTCTGCCTTTGTTTTCTATATCTAGCTGATTCAAAACGCTACTGGGATTGGATGTAGGGTTTTAAAGGTGGCTATTGATAACTATTGCGGTTTTTTAAGAGTCGTAATTGGGAATTAAAAGTAGTATGATTTGAAATGAATCCCTTCAATATTATTTAATTTAATTTAATATTTTGATTTATTAAAAAGGAATTTAATAAAAATGCCCATATTTCAAACATCTATTACCGTATTGCCCAAAATCTCTATCGTTTTGTCGAAATACCCACTTAGGCCGGGATTTATGGCCGGGATTCAATCCATCCCGAGGTTGTCAATTTTTTTTGAGAAATAGAGAGGTTACCCCGGGATTTAGGGCGATATCCCGGGGTTGGGAGTGAAAATTTTAATAGATATCCTGGGGGTAAAAGATTGATTATATATGATTTTAATATATATATTTACATTTTATATCCCTATAATTATTTAGTTAATTACTTTATACCTTTTACTTTTCTATTTTTCATTTTTCATTTTTATCATATTAACACATATAATCGTATATTAACTAAAATGTGTTAAAAAATACGTTTTAATTTTAACAAGTTACACCATTATAACCGTCTCTTCGATACCTTCGAAATGAGCCAAATAATGAATATTTTTGGATTTAAATATTTATTATATATTATATCTGGTTTAGTTTTAATATCATTATTATTGTAAAAACTTTGAAGAATTATCGATTACACAGAGACGATAATTTCAATACATTTATTTTTAAAATGAAGATATTTGAATTTGAATTTTATTTTTATTATATATTATATATGTTTTAGTTTTAATATCATTATTATTGTTAAAACTTTTAAGAATTGTCGATTATACAGAGACGACAATTTCAATACATTTATTTTTAAAATGAGGATATTTGAATTTTATTTTTATGTTTAATGGGTCAATGATAACAAAAATCAGATAAAAACATAAGGTGAAATGATTGACCAAATTCAAGACATGTTTGTTAGCATCTTAATATGCTTAATGGGAGTCTCATCTTATTTGTTAGTTTTACATGATTTTTGGTAGTGGTTTTAATGATATTCAAAAATACTACTTATGTAGTATATATGATATATAATAAAATAATTAAATCCAAAAATATTCAATAGTAGGTTCATTTCGAAGGTATCGAAGAGACGGTTATAATGGTGTAACTTGTTAAAATTAAAACGTATTTTTTAACGCATTTTAATTAATATACGATTATATGTGTTAATATGATGAAAGTGTAAAATGAAAAATAAAAAAGTAAAAGATATAAAGTAAACTGATTAAATAACTTTAGGGGTATAAAATGTAAATATATATATTAAAATCATAAAAAATCTGATATCCCGGGTTACCCCATCCCGGCCTCTTGTAAATTCAATTAAATTTTTCACCCCAACCCCGGGATATCGCCTTAAATCCCGGGGTAACCCCGCTATTTCTCAAAAAAATTGACAACTCCGGGATATCTTAAACCCCGGCTCACAATCCCGGCCTTAATGGGTATTTTGGCAAAAATGAAGAGATTTTGGACATTTTGGTAAAATACGATTGAAATACGGGTATTATAATTAAATTCCCTTATTAAAAAGAGTAAATTACATTTTTAGTTCCTATGGTTTGTTGAAAGTTTCTATTTTTGTCCTTATAGTTTTGAAATTACGATTTTTATCCTTATAATTTATAGTTCATTACCTTTTTCGTCCTTATGATTTAAATTCTATTGTTTTTTTCATTCCTATGGTTTACAATTCATTTCTATTTTAAACTATGTTTGGCAAAAAAAACTAGATTTTTTTCCCGGTACATGTTTGGATGACTATAAGTTAGTTTATAAACTAGCTTATTAAAACGCTACTCAAAGTAACGTTTTGAAAAGTTAGCTTATCAGCTACAAGCTAGCTTATAAGCTAGTTTGCCAAACAATGTCTAGTGTTTTAACCTCAGTCACGAAAATAGAAATGAAAACTATAGGAACCAAAACTGAAATTTCAAAACCACAAGGATGAAGTTTGCAATTTTTAACAAACCATAGGGACGAAAAACATAATTTACTCTATTAAAAATGATAACATATTTGTTCAAAAAAATATAATAGAATCTTTTAAAAGAGAGAAAATGTGGTTTTTTATTTTGTGTTTTACTTAAATAGATTTTTATATATGGCCTTTTTAAAATGGATTATACTCCAAGCTATTTTTTTGCCCTTTCTAAAACTTGATATTTGACGGTTAGAGAGAGAAATTAATTTTTTTAGGTAGTGTTTGGTACGCAGACATGATTGGACGGAACTGGACATGACAGAATTGGACAGGACTGGACAGGACATGACAGAACAAGAGGCTAGGACAGGACGGGATTGGACAGGACAAGACAAATGTCTGTCTTGTGTTGGTATGACTAGGACTGGATAGGATAGGACTGGACAAATTTCCCTACAAAGTTTTTTTGATGATTTTATATATCATATAATAGTTATAAATAACACAAATAAAGTATATCTTTAAATAATTTAATTAAAAAATATTTTTATTTTTTAAACGATTTTCATACATATAAATACATAGAAAAACAAGGGTAGGAAATTTGAATGAAGAATCTGAAATAATTGATGGTAGTTCGAAAAAAATCTTATTCATATAAAGAAAATATAATATTTGATTCAATTTGTAATATCTTAATGAATTAGCGGATGCATAGTTGCAACGACAGGTAAAGATAAATGCGATGGGTGGCCCGTGAAGGACGGTAGTTGTGAAGAACGTGAAAGATAGTGGATGGTGGTGGTGCAGGTGGTTGTTATGGTTGATGTGGTGGAGGTATAGGTGGTCGACGATGGTAGTGGTGGTGGCAGTGGACAGGGGTAATAGAGGTTATTGTAGGGGAGGAAGAGGCAGAGGTCACAGACGGTAGTTGGCAGTAAGCGTCGGTGGTGGCGGTGATCGGTGGAGGTGGCGATAGGCGGTGGTTGTGGATGTGGTGGAGGAAGTTGTAGTAGTGGAGGAAGAGGTGGAAGTGGTCGACGATGGTTGGTGGTGGCTACCGGTGGCCGTTGATGGTGGTGATCGGTGTTAGTGGAGGTGGTCGACGATGGTGGTGGTGGTGGCGATCGCCGATGGTTGTAGAGGTGGTGGATGAGGTTGTTATGGTGGAGAAATAAGTAGAGGTGGCCGATGGTGGTTGATGGCTACTGGTGGCCGCCGATGGTGGTAATGGCGGCGATGGGTAGTGGTGACCCTTAAGACTAATATCATATTAGGATTATACATCAAATAGCGGTAAATCAATGATTTTTAGTTTCTGTCTCACTTTTGTCCCATGTTGTTCCACCTATTTTGGTGGAACAAGAAAATACAATTTTTTGTCCCTTCCCACCTTGTCCAGTCTTTGTCCCTGTCCCATGTCGCGCCAAACGTGGGACAGTGAATTTTTTGTCCTGTCCCATGTCACGACCTGTCCCGTCCAATCCAATCTGCAAACCAAACGCACCCTTAGAGTGAATTGTGGATTTGGTCCATGTGGTTTAGTGATTTCTTTGACTACGGTCCTCATTCTATTATTTATTGTGGATATAGTCCCTGTGGTATGCAATATATTGTGACTATGGTCTATGGTCCCTAAACACTAACACCGTTAACTTTTAAGGGTTAAAGGTATCATGTGCCTTGCACACTATGGGTATAATAGTCATTTTACTTTTCTCTTTTAATTTATTTTATACACCTTTAAAATAAAGAATACTAATTTGTGGATTTGGTCCCTATGCATCACTCATCATCTTTAAAACACATTTATCATCTCTCTTATTTTTTTTTCATCCAATCTTAATTGTCAAAGTACAAGAAAAAATCATTTGTTAAAGTGCAAAAAAACATTACTTGCATTTAAAAAATAACAATTGTTTGAACTCAACACTACATCATAAAAATGACAACCTATCAAAATAACAATTGTTTGAAATCAACATTACATCAAAAATAAAACAACCCATCAAAATGACAATTGTTTTATATCAACATTACATCCCGAAAAAGTAAACTCATCAAAATAACAATTGTTTGATATCAAAATAACATCACGAAAAAAGAAAACTCATTAAAATAATAATTGTTTGATATCAACATAACATCTAAAAAAATCCATCAAAATAACAATTGTTTAACCTTGTTTTAAACTCCCACTTGTCTGTCCCTTACAAGTTATTGAGTTGTGACCTTGTTTTTTTTGCATTTCACCATCTTCCCAAGCAGAAGAGTTGAGTCAAGCAATTGGGAAAAGAAGTAAACTAGCAAGGCTTGGGAAGACGGTGAGATGTGTGATATGCAAAAAATAAAGTCACAACTTAAGAACTTGTAAGGGACAAATAAGTGGGAGCTTAAAACCAGGTCAAACAATTGTTATTATGATGAGTTTTTTTTTCGAGATGTTATGTTTATATCAAACAATTGTTATTTTGATGGGTTTTCTTTTTCGGAATGTTATGTTGATATCAAACAATTGTTATTTTGATGGGTTTACTTTTTCGGGATGTATTATTGATATAAAACAATTGTCATTTTGATAGAGTTTTTTTTTGGGATGTAGACTGTAGTGTTGGGTTCAAACAATTGTTATTTTGATATGTTGTCTTTTTTAGATCAAAAGGTTGAGGAACATGACGTCTGAAAGGTTGAAGAACTCGACGACTCTGTATGAACAAATTGACAACTTGAACGTCTTTGTATGAATACAAACCACAGGTAAGTATGGATTTAGGTTACAAAATCAAAATCAAAATCAAATTGAAAACAAAACCAAAACCTTATCTTTTAATTGTAATTTAGATAAGGTTCGTTAAATCAAAGGATAATATGGTGCTTGTACTTGAGGATATATTTTTATTTTTTAAGGATATTAGGGATATAAATAAATGACTATCGGTAATGGAATATGTATATGAAAATTTATATAAAATTTAGAGTAAATTACATTTTTGGTTTCTTGGTTGCCACTCACCGTTAAATGTAGTCCATATTTTAAGCTAATTACATTTTCAGTCATTGTGATTTCCATTTTTTTTTACTTTTGATCCCTATGACTAACTCTGGGTAAAAGTTTTGAGGGGTTGTTCGGTTTTTCATTAAGACCTGTATGGATAAAGCTTTGTATTGATAAAGTTGTCTGTATGACAAAAGATAAGTTATTGTTCGGTTGTTGAGTTGAATAAACAGTCTAAATGTCAGAAATGACTATTTTACCCTTAGTCTCTAACACGATACAAGATTATAAAACTAACATTTTACCAAACATCTTATGTGCGTCCACTTTATACAGGAATGTTGCATTAACATTAAACAAATAAACCCCAAAAATCTTGATTGTTTTTTACACATGAAAACAATTATCGTTTTCATATCAATATACAAGCTCATGTTTAAAACAATGAATAAAATGAAAAATAAAAAGAAGTAAAAATGTCTTTGCCACAAAACCCAGATAGTGAAGACTTGGGAATAAACCCATATAATAAACCTAGCTACAGAGTACATAAAGTGAACCCAAATTTTTTACTTTTATGTCCATACTTGAAATAAACCTAGCCACAAAACCATAAGAAGCAATCGGAGGTGACTCCAACGCCATGTTTTTGCTGCACAAAATAGTGAGTTCATCGTCTCACCTTCTCTTCAGTTCATCTCTTCGATTACCAACAAAAAAGGTAGACCTGAAAAGGTTTAAGGGGTTGTTCAGTTCATCTCTGCACATAAGATTTTAATACAGTTTAGGTTTGCATCCATGTTTGTGATCTAAAGAACTGAAAAAGGGAGACCTTTTTTTTGTGATTTCCCATCTGGGTTTGGAGTAAAAAGAGATTTCCCATCTGGAAGGTGAGTACTCAATGATGTATGAATTGATCCATCCACAATTGCTAGATTTGATTCTCAAAGAGAGAAACTTGTTTGTCAAAAGAGGAGATGATTATAATAAAGATGGATCAAGTCATCAAGAAGAAGCCATGGACATGGAGGTGTTTCTGATGAAAAGAAACTTGCTTGCTCCACAATTGGGGTTAAAGAAGTTGATGCACCGAGAGACTACAAATCACCAACAAAAACAGCGTGCATGTCCAACACCTTTGTTGTTTCCTGTAAAATTAAAGAGAACAAAAGAAACGGAGGTGGTGAACTACATAATACATTATAGTATACAGAGAATTTCATTTTTGGAGTTTATGAAGATCCCAAGCTACTCAAAATCAAAATGAAAATGGAGCTCAAACGCAATATGTTACCTCGAGCTGAAGTTGAAGCATTTGGGAGCTTACAGTTGATGTTGGCTTTAGAGAATGGAGAAAAACAAAACCTCCTACAATGAATTATATATGCTACAGATGATTTGGAGTCACAGTTGTCCTGTTAAACTTGATACTGTTAAAAATGGGGAGGAAAAAAGGTCTTCTTCAAAAGTAACCTCTGTAATTACCTTTTCAAAAAAGGCTTAGCTTCTTTCAAAAGTAACCTTTGAATAGATGAGCATTGGGAGCATCTTTGCAGGTTAAAGCTTAAAGAGGGTAGAAGACTTTTCTCACCAAATAAAAGAAATATTTAAACCTTCTAATTTGGTGGGGATAAGTTAAAAGTAGTAGTTAAGTGTATGCCTTGTAAACTTGTGCACTATGCTTAACCACTTGTAATTCATAGTTTTTTAAAGATCATGCTTAAAAAAGTTGTAACATGTGCTTTAAGAGTTGTATTTAAGAGTTTGATGTATATTCATTATAAGGTAGTAATAAATATATATAAACGTTTTTACATTAATCTAAAAAGATAGTTACACTAAATATAAGTAAAGGAATACTTCCTTGGTTTTGGTTTAAAATAATCAAATTATGAAACATAAAACTGATTTTAACATGCATATATAATCATATGATACTTTCGTAAAATTAATTTGGACAGTTATCTTGATTCTCTATAATTTTTCTAAAATAGATAATTAAAAGTAAAAAATCTGTAAAAAGAAAATTGCGTTTAACTCCAATAATTTATCTATTCTAGAAATTTCAATATTTACTATATTATTAAGTTTTTAAAAAATTTATATAAAATAATAACAATTCAATCTCATTAGTGAAAATAAAAAAAGAGTGAATTGTGGATTTGGTCCATGTGGTTTTGTGATTTATTTGACCATGATTCTCATTCTATGTTTATTATGAATATAGTCCATGTGGTATGCAATATATTGTGGCTAGAGTCCCTAAACACTAACACCGTTAACTTTTAAGGGTTAAAAGCATCATGTGTCTTGCACACTATGAGTATAATAGTCATTTTACTTTTCCCTTTTAATTTATTCTATACACCTTTAAAACAAATAATATTAAATCGTGGATTTGGTCCTTATGCATCACTCATAATATTTAAAACACATTTATCATTTCTCTTAATTTTTTTTCATCCAATCTTCATTGTCAAAGTACAAGAAAAATTCATTTGTTGAAGTGCAAAAACATTACTTGCATTTAAAAATAACATTTGTTTGAACCTAACATCACATCCTAAAAAAGACAACATATCAAAATAACAATTGTTTGAACCCAACACTACAGTCTACATCCCAAAAAAAAACTCCATCAAAATGACAATTGTTTTATATCAATAATACATCCCGAAAAAGTAAACTCATCAAAATAACAATTGTTTGATATCAACATAACATTCCGAAAAAGAAAACCTATCAAAATAACAATTGTTTGATATCAACATAACATCTCGAAAAAAAAACTCATCATAATAACAATTGTTTGACCTGGTTTTAAGCTCCCACTTATTTGTCCCTTACAAGTTCTTAAGTTGTGACTTTATTTTTTGCATATCACACATCTCACCGTCTTCCCAAGCCTTGTTAGTTTACTTCTTTTCCCAATTGCTTGACTCAACTCTTCTGCTTGGGAAGATGGTGAGATGTGTGAAATGCAAAAAAAACAAGGTCACAACTCAATAACTTGTAAGGGACAGACAAGTGGGAGTTTAAAACAAGGTCAAACAATTGTTATTTTGATGGATTTTTTTAGATGTTATGTTGATATCAAACAATTATTATTTTAATGAGTTTTCTTTTTTCGTGATGTTATTTTGATATCAAACAATTGTTATTTTGATGAGTTTACTTTTTCGGGATGTAATGTTGATATAAAACAATTGTCATTTTGATGGGTTGTTTTATTTTTGATGTAATGTTGATTTCAAACGATTGTTATTTTGATAGGTTGTCTTTTTTATGATGTAGTGTTGAGTTCAAACAGTTGTTATTTTTTAAATGCAAGTAATGTTTTTTTGCACTTTAACAAATGATTTTTTCTTGTACTTTGACAATTAAGATTGGATGAAAAAAAAAAAAGAGATGATAAATGTGTTTTAAAGATGATGAGTGATGCATAGGGACCAAATCCACAAATTAGTATTCTTTATTTTAAAGGTGTATAAAATAAATTAAAAGAGAAAAGTAAAATGACTATTATACCCATAGTCTATGGTCCCTAAACACTAATGGCAAACGTGTCGTGTCGGGTTCACGAGTTAAACGGGTTAAGATGACCTAACCCGAACATGACCCGTTTAATAAACGGGTCAGAAAATCTCAACCTGAACACGACCTGATTTTACCCGCCTAACCCGACACGACACGATTAACCCGTTTATCCTCTTAACCCACTAAACCCGTTTAACCCGCTAACCCGTTTAACCCGTTTACATTTATAAAATTAAAACTTAAAAATCAAAAAAATAAAGCTTTAGAAATATACTAAAATAATTCAAACTTCAAAGTTTAAACTTATAGAAATCCAAATCCAGAAAATTAAAAATCCAAAGCATAAAAATATTACAACCCCAAAAATCCTTTGAGTTCTAACCAAAGTCAAAAATCAAAACATAGCTCCTCTTCATCCAGATTTTTGTGTTTGAAAACTTTGATTCTTTGATTCTTCCCGGTCGTCGTCATCCTTTAGTCTTAAAAGCCAATTGCATAACTCCTCTTCATCCGAATGCATTGATGCTAAAATTGAGTAAAAGAAATGTTAAAATTGAGTACGTTAACGAATGCATAAAATTAATAATTAAATGTATACCTTCATGAAAAACCCAGTCTCTAAGACAAACCAATGATTCAACAGTTTCTGGTTTCAACGAACTCCTATAGGCATCAATAACTCGTCCTCCAATACTGAAAACTGATTCAGAAGCAACGGTAGATATTGGGATGGCCAAAATATCTCTAGCCATTTGAGATAGAATTGGATACCGTCCTTGAAGAGGTTTCCAATACTCCAACACATCGAAATCATCTATACGAGGTAATTTCGGCTCCTCTAAGTAAGATTGCAGCTCGGATTTACCACCGGTGGTGAACTCACAGCTAGAGAACTCATCAAAATCCTGATAAAAAAAATACAAAACTTAGTCAAGGTACAAACAAAAAATTAAATTCACAAAACTAAATAAGGAAAGTTTATTACCGTCATATATGTGTCAGTGTCGGGCATAGTATTAATGGTAGCACGAGATGAGCTTTGATTGTCGGTGGATGTGGTATAAGATGCATACTCATCAAACAAGGAAAATAATTTTTCCTTAAACAAATCCAACTCAATGTTGGAAGAAGACCCATATATTTTTTTGAAAGCCCAATCAATAACTTGAAACTTGTAACGGGGATCAAAAACAACGGCAATACCCATGATGGTACTAAACTCATGCCAATATTTGTCAAATTTCAAGTTCATCTTATTGGCCATGTCCTTCAAAAATCTATCACTACTTTCCTTCTCGTTTTTCAAAAGCAACCTTATTTTGAAAACATTAGGAAAGTAAAGATTGGAGGTTGGATACTTAGAGCCCGAAAACTTTACCGTCACTTCATGGAAAACTTGCAAAAACTTACAAATTTTTTCAATCTTCATCCACTCATCAGAAGCTGGGCAATGAACAAAATTAGCATCAGTCTTTGCTAAATGGAGAAGCGCTTTCTTGTAAAATAATGCACTATCTAACATGTGAAATGTAGAATTCCAACGAGTGGACACATCTTGCTTTAACCCTCTAGTGGACTCAATACCAACATGTTGAACACAATGCCTAAATCTTTGCTTCCGACTTTGAGAACCTTTGCAATACTTGACACACTCTCTCACCTTCACAACAGCCCCATCTAATTCTTTTAAACCATCTTGCACTATCAAATTAAGAATATGGGCACAACAACGAACATGAAAATAATCACCGTTAGACATCAAATCCAAATCAAGTTTCAGTCCATCAACCATAGAATCATTATTAGATGCATTATCTAAGGTTATGAAGACGATTTTCTTATCAATTCCCCATTCTTTCAACAAACCACAAACTTTTTCAGCCAAGGCAGCACCAGTATGGGGTGGAGGCATGCAAGTAAAAGCTAAAATTCTTTTTTGCAAGCACCAACTCTTATCAACAAAGTGAGCAGTCAATGAAATATATCCATCGGTGGTCAAAGAAGTCCAACAATCAGATGTTAATGCTATTCGACCAGGAACAGATTGCAACAAATTAAGAAGCTTAGATTTCTCCATTGAATACATTTTCAATATGTCATTTTTTGTGGTTTGTCTTGAAAAAAATTTCACTTCAGGATTCAAGTAAGCAAAACAACTCCTAATACCTTCATATTTAACTAATTGAAGAGGGAGATTGTGTCTAGCAATAGCAATTGCAACCAATTCCCGAAATTCATCTTGGTTAAACCTAAGAGATTTACTTTCCAATGAACCATTCAAATTAGATTGTAAAATAAGTTGCCCAATATCTCTATAATTTTTTCCCTTGCAAGACTTAAGATGCCTACGCATATTCCCTGTCCCATGACTACTTTCAGCAATGTATTTAGCCCCACATCTCTTGCATTTGCATTGGATATTTCCATTACTATCTAATTCATCAATCATTTCAAAATCATCCCAAACAGTAGAAGTAAGCTTACGTTGGCGTTTCAAAGGCTTACCAAGGAGTATGGGCTTAAGCTTACTTGGTTCATTGCCCTCCTTAGAAGCTGCCGCTGCTGGAACTTCTAGCCTATCTACACCACCGACCTCTTCTTCTACTTCATCGGCAGACAAGTTTATAGGATCCATAACCAAAAAAAATCTTCACAGACAAGTTAACTCTAACTGAAATAAGTCATTTTGTGATTTTTATTATCAAACCAAACCATATATACATATATACATATACACTTTCGAATTCCTTTGTTTCTGATTCCTTTGTTTCTGATTCCTTTGATTGGCTTAATACATATACACTTTCATATTTTAAAGTTGATCGCTCTGTTCAATTTTTGGTCTGCATTGCTGTCAATAAAAAGTTGTTACTGTGAAGAAGTTGTTCTCTAACTTGCCCGTGCGAAGCAAAGAGTTCCACCGCAACATTCGCAAGGAGTTTGGAAAGTTGATCACTCTACTGAATGTGAGCAATTCTTGTATTAAGTCTCTGTTTGCAGTATTGATGATATGTATATTCCTGAACTCAGGCTTATGTCCTCCTATTATTACTATATGTTTGGTGTATGTGCATTTGTTGCTTTCACCACATGCAGCTACATCGAAAATCTTTTTTAATATGCCCATAGATTGTACACTACTCGTTACCTTCCTTGATCAACCACACTGTCGATTTCCTGAATTAAATATGGTGCACATGGATATTCAGACCAGTACTTTGATGCTTATGTCTTCCAATTCTCCAAATATGTAGTTTTTTTGCATAAAATTTCATTGTGGATCTATATGGCATTACTCTACTATCATATTTTGTTTACTTAAGGACCCTGACTATACTAAATAGGGAACGTGAAATGCCTTTTATTGTTGTGTGCTCTCATTTGAGTTCTTGAAAATATCTTGAGGATTGATGTTTGAATGTTGTATAAGTTGAAACTACTTTCTAGTAAAATGTGAATCTAATTTTACATCAGGGTGTAGACAATATTTACAATGCTAAATAAGGGGAAGACCATCTTCTGTTTCTTTGCATTTTTGAATTTTAGTAAATCTGTAGGCATGTGCAGGTCTAGTTTGTTAAGGCCTTCGATCCTGGGCAGCAACATTTCTTTTTGTTACAAGTAATACAAGTAAAATTTCTGGAAACAAGGATGCAAATCTAATACAAGTAAAATTTCTGGAAAGTAATAGGTAAAACATGTAATACAAGTAAAATTTCTGGAAACAAGGATGACACGTCGAAATTACTTCTACAGATGCAAATCTAATATGACCGGATCAATGGTGAACCTAAATAAATCTTAATTGGAATTCCTAATTAACATATGCAAGTCGAGATTATAGCTCAGTATCAAACTGTTTCCAAATAATTAGCAAGAATAAGAACAAATAATTGAAAACCAAATGAGAATTTGAAAACCAAAATAATGAGAAAAGAAGAGAAGAGAGTAGAAACATACCTGGAGAAATATGAGAAAGAAATCAAGATTATCGATCATGATTATATGAATATTTGTGTTGGAGATTTCAATCGTCCAATAAAACATCGAATCGTCTCTTCAAAATCCAGATTCAGCGATTAGACTTCCGACGTTTCTTGTGTGAACTGTGTTTGACCGTTTGTGGATAAACACAATCTGATAATTGTGTTGTGCGGCTTAAGCATAAAATCCAAAATAGATGCCCTAAATCCAAATAACTATATCCAGTTTAATATTAAAAGCCCAAATGTGAGCCCAAATGATTAATGAAACCCATAATTTTATAGTTAAAAGAAGGCCCTAATATAAATTATATAATTATTTAAAGTATATATATTATATAATAATAATAAACGGGTTACTCGGGTCATTTTCGAGTTGAAATTTTTGACCCTGACCTTACCCGTTTAATTTTCGTGTCGTGTCGGGTCGACCCGTTTACTTAAACGGGTTGAAATGTGTTACCCAAACCCGTTTATTTCGTGTCGAGTTTGTGTCGGGTTAGCGTGTCGTGTCATTTTTTGCCAGGTCTACTGGTACGTGAGTTCTATGCCGCAATGGTCCCGGAGGTTTTCAAGGCCAGAGGCGTCGTGTGGGTTCAAGGCACGCAAGTGGTGCTTACGGCAACCGCAATCAATGAATATTTGCACACAACACCACCGGCGGATAACTTCGCCCGCCTTGATGGTATGCCCGCCCATGTCCTACGGAATTTCACTACCGGCGATCTATCTGCGAGTCTGCGTCGTGATCAATCAAATGCTTGGGATCCCGGGCATGTTGACTTGAGCCATGGGGACCTTCTTCCGGACATGGCATTCTGGTCCGTCTTCATCAAACACAATCTATTACCATCGCGGCACCGCACAATCGTTTACCTTGAGACTACTCAACTGATTTACGCCATCCTGCATGACACCCATTTTGATGTTGGACGCATCATTCTGGGCCAAATTCTTAAGACCGGTTGCGAAAGGCGAGGCCTCCTCTATTTTCCATGCCTCATTACCCATTTCTGTAGGATGGCTGGGATAGGCGCAGCTTCTGATGAGTCTGTCCTTGAGGCACCCATGTCTGATATAGGCAAGATGGCCTATAATTCTTATTGCACACATCATGGGTTGCCCAACCTCCCTACTAAGGGTCGGTATCGGAACAGAGGGCGAGGATTAGCGGCGCAAAACCAACCTGGGGCACGGCAAGGTGCGGCAGCTAGGGGCGCCGGACCACAACCACCCCTGGGTGGTGGTTATCGGGGAGTCCCGCCCCCTTGGGCGACAGAGATTAGGGAGACGGTGCAGGAGTTGCGCGTAGGACAGCAGGCTCATGGTGAGATTCTGAGCGAGATGCGCGAGGGACAGGGGCGTACGAACCAGCGCATTGATCACGTATAACAGCTTGTGGATAGGCGGTTCACCAATGTGAGTTACGCCCGAGGACCCCGCAATGTTATTTATGATCCATCCTCCTCGCAACCGCAAGAGGGCGACGATTGACTGGTTTGTTTTCCTTTCACTTTGTTCAAGCTGTTTCTGTTCACTTATGTAATTTCTGCCATTTCAAATGTGATGGTTCCCTTGTTCACACAATGCTTTGGAACTGATGGGGCACATTGGGGACAATGTGTCTCAAAGGTTTGGAGTTGTTGTTTCTGAAAATTTTTAGTGGGTTGTCTTGTATGAACTCTTATTTTGATCAGTAGAAATGTATTGACTGTTTAATGCCTAATTAATTGGAATGGATACATATGTTGGTAGTATTGGTTAGGCGAGTTAGAAAAACTTTTCTTGACATGAATACTTGTTGTTGAGTCATGCTTATAGAGAAATAGAGTAGTTGTATACATAATTGTGGACATTAGTAGAGATCACCTTAGTGAGATTTCGAGCTTTAATGCCTTCATTTCTGAGCGATGCTTCAACCTTGTTCACCATCTTTATACACGTTTCAATTCTTTCAATTTGATAGTTCGATCTCATATATTTTTGCATTGAGTAGTACATATTGGTCTTTAAATTTTAACATGTGTATTACTTGTGAATCATGTGGACTTTGAGAAACGATATCGGGATTTTTGTGCAATTTTTGTCGATCTATCAGTTCTAGCCTCCCTTTCTATACCCTTTTGTCGATGCGTGATCCTGTAACCACTTTGTAGCCGTTATTTAAGCCTAAATACTTTGACTTAGCGGGATACACTAACCTACCCCGTAGTCTAAGTGCATCATGGATTGAGAAAGATGGCCAATAGCGTCAGAACAATTTTGGGGGTGAATCGATAAAAGCCGTGGAAATTTTATTGAGTTAAAAAAAAAATTTAGCTTGTAGCCATGATTGATGGAAGTCTTGCTTTGGATATGTGGTCGTGTAAAAGAAGAAGAGAATGTGAAGCTACTCTTAGTTTTGATGCACTTAGGACTAATAAAGCCATGACCATTCTGTATATTCCTTATTCTTAACCCGTTTGATATCCCCTTAAGCCCCGATTGATCTTTTAGAAAGCATGATTTGTGAACAATACATGTGTAATTCATATCGTACTGCTCAATTCCTTCAATGAGATCTTGTTTGACTTTAGCGTGTTTCTATTTTATCACATGCGGATGATCTCGCTAAATTGTTTTACATTAACTCGCCCGCATGTGTTTGTGATGAGTGTGAACCTAGGATTCAAGTGTTAAGAGAGCATCCCGTGAGGTTAGGGTTGAAGTGAAATCCTCCACTAGTTGTGTACTTGATGAAATAGATCTCAGCGAGCATTTACTTGATTATGGTTTCATGTCAATAATAGTTTTACCTATGCTCAGTCGAATCAAGAATCCATGAAATGTATGTTGGTTCTTATTAACTTTGTATTACTATCTCCTTGTTTTCTTTATCTAAAATACTTGTTCATGCGGCCCATTTCGAAAACCCATCACTTTTGTAAGCTTGCCTGTATGTTATGTTTATGTTTCTTTACGCCAATTTTTGCTTGAGGACAAGCAAAAGCTAGGTTTGGAGTTGTTGATAACTTCGTTATCTGACGGGTTTTTACCCTCCGAATCATAAGTTTACGGCTCGTCTAGAAGTAAGAATTGGCAGTTCGGACTAATATTTTGAGCAAGTGTTGTGTAGACTTACAAGATGTAAAGTGGAAGAAAAATTGCCTACTATTACTCCACTTTGACATCCCGGACGAAGAAAGCATCGAACCAAGTGAATGGACGAAAAACTGAAATTCGGAGCCATGCTACTGTGCCACGCGACAGTGACATATGCCACAATCGTGGGCACAGTCGCGCCACTTGTACCACGAGTGTGGAATCTCGCGCGATAGTGCCACGCGATTGTGACTTTGTCATTGTCGCGGTCGTGGTCTGAGGGTATAAAAAGCTGCAGAAAGTTAATGTTTAGGGTTATCTCGGGATTGTTGGAGGCTAGACCCTAGGGGAGCTATTCTAAACCGTTTTTAGAGCAGAATAGAAGACTTTTACTGATTGGGAAGGTGGAAACAACTTTTGGAGCTCAAAATTGGTAGTGTGTATCAATCATTGAGGGAGTTTTATCATTACACTTGTATTTTGTTGAGAAACGATGTATTTGGGTGTTGTCATCTTCTTCTCTATGGTTATATTTGCTACTAGTAACATGAACTAAACCTTTTGAGGTTGGGGGAAGGATGGATTTTGGTTTTATACCGTTAGATATATGATTATTGCAATTATTGAGTTAATACACTTGTTGGTTGAAGTTTGTCTATCTTGTTCTTATTGTTTATGAGATTGGCCATCTTATTCATCATTTGGTTGTATTTCCTCTTGAGAAATTGGTTTTATAACTTGATAAAAGTTAGATAAACCTAGGGTGAGATATTGGATAGAGATATACCAAGTAAACCCTAGTTTGTGTTTGTGATTCTTATGCCTAATGAGTTGAATGTTTATGTGTATTGGTTGAGAGACTTCAATATACATTGCATGATACATTCTTGCTATTGCTCGAGAGAGAGTAGTGAGTATATTTGGAATTGCTAATTTAACCTTGTGTGTTGAGTCATTGGATGTGTGTTGTTTATTTGTTGGTGTAATCCAAATGAAATCCGACCCCTAGCCTTTCCCTAGTCATATAAGTATTCTCTTTGTGGTGTTTGAATCTGTTGTTGAATAGTATTCCGTGCTTGCTTTCATTATCTCTTGATAAGTAGTTAATTAATCATTCTCAAACCAATTTTATCAGCAGTTCAGTTAGTAGTTGTGGTAGCCTTTGTAGTACTTAAACTCGTAGTTCCTTGGATCGATACTCGTACTTAGTACATATTACTTGATTGACACCGTACACTTGAGGTAGATTTGGAGGGTTGCATAAACCTTCTATCACCAGGTGGATCATGATCAAAGCCGCTTAAGTTTTTATCTTCAGTTCTTCACCATGAAGTTCTAAAAAGCATCTAAGTGTCTTACATGATTAACCTATAAATAAGCAAATTAAATAAAACTTGAACAGATTAGTTAACTATTTTCTACATTGGATATGTGAGGGCCAAGTAAAAGACGAGCAATAATAAAACATGGTCCAACTCAACAGCATGATAAAGTGGCTTTATACAATCTGAATCCTCAATAATATTCAATGAGAAAACATAAGCATTATAAGTCAATAACATGGTTATCAAAAAGAATAAATCTTTTTCTTGAGATATGATACTTAAAATCAAGACAAATAGTACATAGATTTGGATTAAAAATAGAACAATTTGTTTGTCTCTTATCGGGTAAGTTTCTTGATCCTGCCATATATTTTTCTTCATATATTTTTCACTCTCTCCTTTCCAAGAAATCATTACCTTTGGCATTCAATAGCTCATTATACAACCTTTTGTTCTCATTTATAAGTGGGGCAACTTTAACTTCAGCTTCAACAGCAGTCTGACCTGAAATTATAGATATGTAACATTTCAAACAACCGAAAATCACCGCTGTAAGCAAATAAGAAACAACATTTCAAAATTAAAGCACAATACAAAACCCTAATCCCACAATAATATTGAATGAAATCATGATATGGAACACATAAAATTCAATTGCATACTCAAAATGTAAACAATAACATTGATCAGGATATAAATCAAGAGACATACATCATACCAGGTAAATCCGTATCAAAAAATTATGACCCAATAAAAGATGGAGATCGTGTCAGGAGAGGAATCGAGAGACAGATATCAAGAAGAAGAGAACCTAATTTCTCATGATTAATCGAGATGCAGAGAACCCCAAACAACGCCTGTTTTCTCCCATTTGTGGCTCCTGAAACCCTTAAACCCCATATGATCTTCTCTTGGCAGCGACATTCGCGATTGTCGGATGTGAAATGTTATGTTCCAGATGGTCAATCTCCAATTTATAGATGCAATATGGAGGAGTTGAAACTCCATTGAAGGCGGGAGTGCAGTGGTGGAGGAGTGGGGGAATTCCGATTGAAGGGGAGGAGTGGTCGATTGGGGCTGGAACTCCATAGAAACAATCGTGAGCGGAGAGGTCGAAGACGTGGAGAGAAGGGAAGTGGGCTGGGTGGGGGATTAAAAGGAGTACGCTGGAGATAATCTGGCGTTAAAATAGGAATTTAAACGGCCCAGATTAAAAATCAGATGATTTTAAACGGCACAGATTATTCCAAAATTGGTTAGACTCGGCTCTATCCACAAATATATATATATATATATAATTTTGTATATAAAAAACTATATTTTTTGTTGAATTTAATTAAAATCATTGACAATCATTAGTTAGGGGTTGTTTGTTTACCTCTTAAATCTTAATGGTTCCATTAAGAGACAACTTCTGAATCGTTAAAAGGTAAATCTTGTTTGGCAAAAAAAATGTTTGTCTCTTAATGGTTCCAAAACCCTCTGAATGATTTTGTATCATGACCCTCCCTTAACCATTAAGAGTCCTGATTTCATTTTGAACAATTAAAAAACAAACGTCTTGATGAAATACAATAAATTGCATTTAACAAAAAACAACCGATTGTTATAAAATAATACTATTTTTTTCTGAATTTTATTAAATTTTTTTCAATGATAATTTAAAATAAAAAATAGCTTTAATAAATCAATTGATAAAAAAATATTCATTTTAGAAGATTTAAATCTAAAACTTTGAAAAAAATATCATGTTGTCGCGACCTTTCGTGTTTACATCTTTTTAAAATGCAAGAAAATAGATTTCGACGCAAGTATACATCTTAATCTACTATCGTCTGTAACAAGTAATAATGGTATCGATCCCACAGGGAAGCGTGGAAAAGTTCTTCTTGAAAGTCGGGTCTGTAAAAACGAGTCTCAGATGGCGATTTCGAAAACAATATTTTGGTTGGGAGTTTGATTTAACACTACTGAAGAGTTTTAATTATAAAAATAAGCACAGAATACAAAGATTCGTTGGACTAAAATCAATAATTGGATAAAAAGATGAGATCGCATTCCTTCGTTATCTTAAAGTCGATATTTTATGTAACTTAAATAAGCCGTCATATAACGAACCAGTTGTCAATTGATTAATTGCAATCCGAAATAAAATATAACTTTAATTTAAACAACGTCAGACAATCATGCGATACGATACACCGTTTTATCTTTTTATCAGTCTCGGTCCCAACTTAACTGTGTACCCCGAACTAAGACGGTTAGCCCATCATAGTTTGGAATCTAATTATAAAAGAAATGGAAATGTAATGTTTAACTAAAATAGATGGTTGGCGTTTTCAAACAATCAACGATAGAAATCGTAGGAGTGTTGTGCCAGTAACCTCTATTTAGATGAAGAAATAAAGTTGCGTGAAATAAAAGACTGAAAGTAGATGACGTAAAGTAAATTGCAGAATTTAAATGACATAAAGTAAAAGACAGAAAATTAAAGTGCATAAATTAAATTTCGGAAAGTAAAAGACAATAATTAAATAACATAAAATAAAATGCAGAAATTAAATTGCGTTAAATAAATAACAGTAAAGTAAAGCAAGAATTATAAAACTAGAAATTAACGACGTAATTATAAACTTGTATGGAAAATCTTATTTCAAATGTAAAATCAAAACATAAATTACGTGAAGAAATCAAGGCACTTTTAATGACTTAAAGACGATCGAGATGAATTATAAAACGGAATTACGTAACGAGTAAATGGGTTTTTATAAACTTGGAAACACAAAACGATTTTAATAAGCTACAACAAACCGTGAACCAAAGAGGATTGGGAACCCGAAATGATTAATCGGACTTCCGGTTTGTAATAGAACTAAAATCGTAAATGAAACCAAATGTGAATAAAAACTGTGGGTAAATTGAGCCGTAAAAGATGAAGAATTATTGCGAGAATGTAATGAGAAAATATTGCAAGTAGCCTTGAAACGAGATGAAGTCGATATATTGAATTAAACCAAGGTTGGGTTGAACCGGAAGGGGATCGAACCGTGAACTCAAGCTCGGCTCCCCACCGTGAGCTTGGAGCTCACTATAATGGTGAACCTTGCTTCTAATTGAGAAAGTAACTAGTGAAAATGGGATATGGGATGCCTCCTACACTAACTAAGCATACATATATATATAGCAATAGGAAGTCTTGGGGCCCAAGTTTAACATTGGGGGCCCAAGAAATCAACTAGAGTAAGCCCAAAATGTAGTTTTTAACAAGCCTACACATTAAGTCCATAAAAATCGGCCCAATCGGTTTATCCAATGCCAAAAATCGACTCCATCAAATAGTCCAAAAATCGAGTTTGAAACGAGCATGACCGAAAATTATGAAATCGTCCCAAAAATTGAAGTCCTCGTTGTAAGCCCAAAAGTTGCAGTCCACTCTTTTTCACTGCTTCTTGATCATATTGGACTTCAAACGACTTTTTTCTCGAACCTGAAACATGCATATATTAAAATTAGATTTTTGTTGCATTTTTTCATATAAAACAAACCAATTTAATACCAAAGGTATTAAACCTTTATTTATGCAAATAAACCATAAACACATACTAAAATACTCAATGGGAAAATAAAAAACTAGCTCAAAATTACAAAAAAAAAAGTATAAATAGGGTTAATAAAATAACCCTATCACATGTATTTATCAATATTTTTAATGAAATTATTTGATTATTTTTATAATTAAAGTTATAATAATTATGAAAAGGGAAATTAATTAAATTACCCGTATTTCGATCCCGTATTACCAATATGCCCCAAATCTCTCTCATTTTGCCGAAATACCCCTTTTTTCGGGATCCGTGGCCGGGATGCTTACCAATCCCGGGGTTACATTCAAAGACGACGTGAATAGTGAAATCCCGGCGTTAGGCCTGGATGAATAGTGAAATCCCGGCGTTAGTCCGGGATATGGGCCGGGATGTGGGTCGGGATATGGGACGGGATGTGGGCCGGGATGGGGGCCGGGATGGGAGCCGGGATTGGGTAATTTAGGGTTAGGGTTTGAGAAAAAGAGGGTTCCTTTGGTCTTATGATTTCATGTGATTTCAATAATTCATACAATAATTATATTTGGGTCTACTGTTTACGTTGACTTAGTTTACTATTTTTTCCACTTTGTCATTCAATAATTTATCTTCGACTATAAATTTTGCGTTTAAAGATCAGTATAATGCAAGGCATTCATCAGATCCATTGCATTTTTCTTTCTTTCTCTCAACTTTCATTGTTTGAATTGCTTCATTTTTCATACAATTGGAAAGACGAGTTCACCTGTTGTAAAAGCTAAGCTCTATTTATGTTTCGATGGTCAGTGGGTTCAAAACAACAATGAGTGGGATTATATTGGGTACACAAAGCGTGGTGTACAGATTCCAGTAATCTATACATATAAGAGGTTTCTTCATTACGCCATGGGAAAATGTGGAATCGAAGATTCTGCTACTTGCAAGTTGGTGTTCAAACGTGAATATCGCTCACTAGTGGAGCTAAACAGCGATGAACTAATCCTTGGTTTTATGCAAATTGCAGCCGATTCAGAAACACCTCCAAAAGTCTTTGTGTATGAGGCAACATTGATGTGCGACGAAGGTGATGACGAAGATGATGTCGGAGGTGATGACGAAATCCATCTCAGTGGTAGTCAACAGGAGCCTGATTCTCAATTTCAGGCATCCTACGACACCACACTTTATTCTGATCATTCATATCGTCCTTACGACTCTTATCCCGATGTTGTTCCGAAGACACAACTAGAAGAAGAACAACAAGCAGAGGAAGAGGAAGAAGAAGAAGACGAAGAAAGACGGTTTGCTGGAGTTGCTCATGACGAAACCCATGTTTTCACAACGGGTATATCTGATCTGGACAGATCAAATACCGATACCGATGAGGACGAAGAAGAAGAAACATATACCCCTAGCAATAAATCATTTGTGAGTATAACGATTATTTTGATATGCCTCTTTCCCTTCCAAACCCGGAGACCAATATACCACCCTACCAACCCGTACCTTACAATCGCGGTACAAGCATACATGAAGGACAACTATTTGATACTAAGGAGGAAATGGCCATACAGCTTGGAATTAAGTTCTTGGAAGAGGGTTTTGTGTTTAGAACAGATAAATCCGACAATAGCAGATACGTGGCTGTCTGTGAGCAAGAAAATTGTAAGTGGCGTATGTCAGCGAAGTCCGTGGGCCCAAAAGGAGGGATGTTTGTCGTTAGGAAACTGAACGACGTGCACACTTGTTCCAGGACGCAACTGAATTCCAGACACCGACAGGCCAACAGAAGGACTTTGGGCCACATTTTGAAAGGGAAGTTTATTGACGTTAGCAGGTCATTTCAGCCGAATGACATCGTCGACGATATCAACCAGCAGTACGGGCTCAATATTGGTTACCACCAAGGATGGCGTGCGCGATGCAAGGCCCTGCTAATGGTGAGAGGCACTCCCGAGGAGTCGTACGAACGACTTCCTATGTACTTATATAATTTAGAGTTGAAGAATTCGGGTACACACACCAGAATAAAGACGGATTCGCACGGACGTTTTGAGTTTTATTTCACTGCTCTTGGATGTGCGGTACGTATATCAACACGCCATATCTTTACATATTATAAATTATAACATTTACAAAGTTGCTCCACGTATATGTACAATAATTGTACGTTATTTGCAGATCCGCACGTTTTTGGCAAACCTGCGTCCTGTCATCGTAATAGACGCTGCCCATTTAAAGGGACCTTACCTAGGTATGATGTTCTTGGCGGTTGCCATGGACGGAAATAACAACATCGTGCCCTTGGCTTTCGGAGTAGGCAAGTCTGAGACGGGGGAGGAGTGGGGTTGGTTTCTGTCCAGGTTGAGAGAATGTATCGGAGTCCCAGAAGGGCTGGTGTTTATGTCTGACAGGTCTCCTTCAATAAGTGCCGCAATTTCTACCGTGTACCCATCGACCCCTCATGCCCTATGTTGTCGACATTTGGAGATGAACGTGAAAAGCGCGGACAGGCGTATTACTACAAACCGCCCGACCAACTGGAAGGCATGCAAAGCATATACGGTTACGGAGTTTGACCGGTACATGGATGCACTACGATATGAAGTAGATCGTGGAGCACAAGTTATGGATAATGCTGGGAAGGAGAGGTGGTCAAGGGCCCATTTTCCTGCACATCGATATAACATAATGACCTCTAATAGTGCAGAGTCGGTGAATGCACTGTCCCGTTTTTCTCGTAGGTTACTGATTGTCGGGCTTATGGAGTACGTCTGATCTTTTCAACAAGAGTGGTACCTCCCAAGTGTTACCACCTCCAACGATATCACCAACGATATCACTACCCATAGGAGAGCGGAGTCGCACCTGGGTGGTGTCAACCGCCGACCCCATCGAACCCATCGAATCGAAGGTCCCAAAAAATCATCCACCATATCGCTAAGGAATGACCTACCCTGATCGAGGTGTGCTGGCGGTGTCACATACGGTGGCCCTGACACATTGTCGCTCGTCATCATTTGGGGTATGTAACAATCGGCTTGCGTGTGTCCGTAACCAGCCGACGTGTTTCCCCACCCACCCGACGTCTGTCCGTGCCCAACCGACGTGTGTCCCCACCCACCCGACGTCTGTCCGTACCCAGTCGGCGTGTGTCCCCACCCACCCGACGTCTGTCCGTACGCAGCCGACGTGTGTCCCCACCCACCCGACGTCTGTCCGTGCCCAGCTGACGTGTGTCCCCACCCACCCGACGTCTGTCCGTACGCAGCCGACGTGTGTCCGTACCCAGGGGACTTGTAGGTCGGCGCCGAGCTCGTTGCCAACTAATACAAGTATTAAGCGTCATATCAATATACAAACCAATATACAAGTATGGAACGTAATATCCTCAAATTAAGTTAAACACTAACCTGAGTGTGGCGAAGGTGTGCGGTGAGGGCCTCGAGTTCTCTTAGGCGTGTCTCGACGGACCCGTGGACGTAATCGTGAAGCGCATCGTAGCGTACCCACCTGTATTGGTATGGGTCGGGAGGCGGCGCTCCATGATGGGAGGAGCTAGGGAGAGCCTGATATCCCGTGCCATCATCGTCATCTTCGTCATCTTCATAATCATCGTCATCATCGTCCTCATCGTGGTCATCGTGATCAGTATCTCTTCGTCGGTCGCCTGGCCTCCTCTCTTTCCAAATAGGCGACGCTGGATAGATACCAACGACTCTGTTGTTCGGCAGCCGTAGGAGTGAGGCGCTCGAGAGCCGGATGCCTCACCTAAATATATTGTAAAACATATAAGATTTAATATGCAGGACTAAGTTAAACAATTAATTGTTTACTTACTAAAATTAGAAATATAGTAATAGAGCGTACGTCCGAAACTAAGTTGAAGATTGCAACGCATGCAGCCTTATTCAGTACAATGTTCCGGTCCCAACGGGTTCCCCTAATGGCCCTGTCGGTGCGACTGGTGAAATGGTGATGGCAGACAGGAAACATCTCCAAGATTCAAACCTGGAATTACACAACATAGAGAAGTAAGTAAAAAAAAAACGAAAGATGCCATAATATTTATGTTATAATACTTATCTAACCTTCAGAGCGTGTGCGAACCCATTCAACGTACTCTTGTTGATGTTCTTGTTCTTTTCTAAATGGCGTCTGGCGGTGGCGTGGTGTAAAGACCTGTATGTGTGGCTCCAGATGTGGCTACCCCACGGGTAGTTGTCGAATGTCACAAGGTCATCGACGACCCTAATGACAGTGTCGGTAACCACCTAACTCAGCTCACGACCCATGAACATGATTTCCAACATCACTACCAAGCAAACACGCACAACATCCTCATCAGATAGCTCCTGCATGCCGCCTCTCATCGTCTGGACGATGGTTTTCATCTTCAAATTAGCGGGGGCATGATTAGGCCAAAGCCTCTTGACGAAGGACCCTTCCGATATGACAGGAAGGTCGGGTGTTTGTCCGAAAAGGAGTCCTGTTATAAGACAGAACTCAAGACGACCAAAGCGCATGTGGTTCCCACGCACATCGAAATACATTTCCTCCTCATCGGCATTCATTACGTCAACCTCGAACTGTAAAAACATGTACACTAGGAGGGGGTCCTGCGCAGTATTGGTAAGCTCCAGCCATGGACCAAACGGTGTCCGTTCGAATATTTGATGTAAGTTTTGTGCCCGTTCTGGTGGACACGCTGCAAAAATATCTCTAATTTCCTTGGCGAACCCAAGGCATGTTTTGAAAGACAGATCGACGTAATGAAAATCCTCCTACATAGTAACGAATAAAAGACAACGACTTTTGGTTCTAGTTAATATTTCTGTTTTTTTGCAAAGTTAAGGAGACCTACGTTTTGTTGATTTCGTCTATTTATTAAGTTTAGAAAAGAAACCACTCAATCTATTGGACTTCCAGGTAGTAGGGGAATCACATGGATTGCTTAAATCCCTACAAACCTTAGGGTTATTTACACCCGTTTGACAAAATCCAAATCGATATGTTGCGATTAAAAGGTTTATGATTATAGTTATTTAAAAAAAACACAACACTTGGAGATGAACGCAATCTCTCTAAAATTAAAGCAACACTCTAAAATTAACGCAACACTCTAAAATTAACGCAATCTCTAAAATATTTAAAATTAACGCAACACTCTAAAATTAACGCAATCTCTAAAATATTTAAAATTAACGCAACACTCTAAAATTAAAGCAGCACTCTAAAATTAACGCAACACTCTAAAATATTTAAAATTAACGCAACACTCTAAAATTAAAGCAACACTCTAAAATATTTAAAATTAACGCAACACTCTAAAATATTTAAAATTAACGCAACACTCTAAAATTAACGCAATCTCTAAAATATTTAAAATTAACGCAACACTCTAAAATTAAAGCAACACTCTAAAATTAAAGCAACACTCTAAAATATTTAAAATTAACGCAACACTTTAAAATTAACGCAATCTCTCTAAAATTAACGCAATCTCTAAAATATTTAAAATTAACGCAACACTCTAAAATTAAAGCAACACTCTAAAATTAACGCAACACTCTAAAATTAACGCAATCTCTAAAATATTTAAAATTAACGCAACACTCTAAAATTAAAACAACACTCTAAAATTAACGCAACACTCTAAAATTAAAGCAACACTCTAAAATTAACGCAAAATATTTAAAATTAAAGCAACGCTCTAAAATTAACGCAATCTCTCTAAAATTAACGCAACACTCTAAAATTAACGAAACACTCTAAAATTAACGCAACCTCTAAAATTAACGCAACACTCTAAAATTAACGCAATCTCTCTAAAATTAACGCAATCTCACTAAAATTAACGCAACATTCTAAAATTAACGCAACCTCTAAAATTAACGAAACACTCTAAAATTAACGCAACCTCTAAAATTAACGTAACACTCTAAAATTAACGCAACACTCTAAAAAACACGAAATACTCTAGCATATTAACAACATAAACATAACACATAATCTCTAAAATAAACGCATAATCAAACACATAGTCTAAATAACATACAACAAATATTTTATAAAATATAAAACTACAATGGGGTTAAAAGAAAACTTACCAAAGTAAGTAGACGAGACATATTGAATATTGCTAAAACTCCAATAACTCGAGTCGAAATCCGAGCGTGATATACACGAGATAGAAGAGAGAGTTAGAAGTAGAAGAGAGGAAGTGGTTGTGTGGGGTGGGGTTTGAATTGGGACCATTTGATTTTATAATAGAGGGGAACACTTCTTGCCCTAATTTAATTAAATCCCAACCGTCGATGCCTCTAAGATCAACACATCGTTTCATCCCGGCCCCCAATCCCGGGAAATTACTGTTCATCCCGGACTAATGCCGGGATTCCCTTATTCATCCCGGCTTAACGCCGGCAAAAACACTATTCATGCCGTCGATGATGCTAACCCCGGGATGGGTGTCAATCCCGGCCACGATCCCGGCCAAAAGGGGTATTTCGGTCACTATTCATGCCGCCGATGAAGGTAACCCCGGGATGGGTGTCAATCCCGGCCACGATCCCGGAAAAAAGGGGTATTTCGGCAAAATGAGAGAGATTTGGGGTATTTCGGTAATACGGGATCGAAATACGGGTATTTTAATTAATTTTCCTTATGAAAATATACAATAGAGAGAATTACACTTTTGGTCCTTAAAGTTTCGTAGTTTCTTTGAAAGGAGGACCTATACTTCAATATCTCAAATAGTGGTCCCTGAGGTTTGATTTTTGCTCTGAAAGGAGGACCTCCTCACTAACCCCGTTAAAAAACTCAGTTAGTGGGAAGGGTATTTTGGTCATTTAGCTTTTTTCCCTTAAATCAAATAAACGACTTCTTTCTTTTCTTCTTGTTTCTTCTTCTTACCAAAATCGATTTCCCTGGTTCATCTACCCAAGGTCGATTTCCCTGGTTCATCTACCCAAGATCGATTTTTTACTAACATTGGTTTGGTTCGATAATGGTGATTTGTCACTGTGGTGTTTAAGCAACTTTAAGAACATCATGGACAAATGCAAACCCTGGTCGTAGGTTCTACACATGTTCAAGATTGGTCAGTTTTTTTTCCTTTCTCAATTTCTTACAATTCTTTCTCTAAGAATGTTCTGCTCTTAACAGAGTAAAGAATGGTTTCTCCTTTTTTTTCTTTTAACAGAGTCACCAATGTTCCTTTTTTGGGTGGTTTGATCCATCAATTTGTTCTCGGGCTGTAGATGTTATCCCTGGGTTGTTGAGGTCAAAGAACAGACTTGAAGAATGTATCAAAGCTAGAGAAAGAAAATTTTGGAATTTGCAGCTGCTGTTGGTTCTTAGTTGGCTATATTTTGGGTTTTTCTTGTATATTTCTTTGAACTAATTGGGATTTTTAGTTAATCTCAATGTAGAATGGATGTGTTAGTGATGAACTAATGTATTTGGTTTTGTTAGTTTATGATGTAATGGATGTATTGCAAGGATGAACTCATGTATTTGGTTTTGTTAGTTTATCAATCAATTTCCTTTTTGACACATACTCTGTATTTGGTTTTGTTAATTTATCAATCAATTTCCTTTTTGACACATACTCTGTATTTGGTTTTGTTAGTTTATCAATCAATTGCAATTTCCTTTTTGACACATTCTCTGTTTTAATGTAATGTGTTGAAATATGGGTACATACAAACCACATGACATAGAAACCAAAACATTATCAATCAATTGCAATTTCCATACTATACTTTGTAGAATTCCAAATTGTATAGATGAAAATATTCAAACCACAGGACATAGAAACCAAAACATTGTCATACCATTAACTGCCATTAACATAAGTTACTTGTCCATAACATTACCAACAAAATGGTACTTTGTCCATGACAAAACATTGCCAAAACAAAGTACTACCAACCCAAACAACAACATGTTACATAAGTTACTTGTCCAAACAACATCAACCATATCACCTAAACAAACAATAACCTAACAACCACATCAACCATATCATGCCCTACCCTGTGAAGGTCCTGCTTGGTCCTTACATGTTCTTGAATTATGTCCCAGATTCTTACACCTATCACAAGTCACAGTAGCCCCCTTCCTGGATAGTTTTCCATTGATCCCAGATTTCTTAGACACCTCCTCAACTGTCTTCTTTCTCTTCTTCCTTGGTCTGCCAAATTGTTTATGATGCTTTGGTGGAACCAATTTGGTTGGACAACTAGATGTATCCCACAACATACTTCCATTTATTGGCTCAACCTTGAAGCTATACATCTCCTTCCATGTGCTAAGCCTATATGAAGGATCCACCCAATCTTCAGGTAATGCATCATGGCCATTAACTGCCATATTCCAGTTGGTAGCCACAACATGCTTGCAAGGCTTCAATGGCATATTTGGATCTACCTTCAGCTGCTCTATGATATGCTTCGAGAGAAAAGTTGTAGTATCCATATCAACCTCTCTTGTTTGGAAACACTTGTGAGTGGAGAAGTAGGTTTTCACTCTCCAAGTTTCTTCCCTTTTACATGTTGATAGATACAAAACCCATGGACAAGTCGGCCCATTGGACTTTCTTCATTTACTCTTTCTCCCTTTCCCAGGCCCATTAGACTCGCCCTCATCCTTTAAATGAGGCAATGTCCCCCTACAAACAGCCCTTATCCTTGATCTGTCATTCTTCACCACAACAATGTCCCTCCTAGTCTCAATTGAATGTTGCTTGATTAAGTTCCTTACTGTATCTTTGTTCTCAAATGACTGGCCTAAGTAAAAGTCAACCCCATGTCCATTAGTTGCTCTATGTCTATTTTTTTTTGCAATAACTACCCTCTTCATCCTCATCTACAGAATCAAAATTGTTTACCTCAAAAGGGTCAATGTCACCTTGCACATTCAGTGTATCACTGTCTTCTCCACAGTTAACACCTAACCACTTTCCAGATGTATCTACATAATCTTCCATATCTGTTTCAAATCCATCAAATGAATCATGATCATTGCTATCATGACTCTCAAGTTCCCCATGGTTGCCACTTCCCATGGTTCAATGGATCTTCATCCCACATATACTGCCCATGGTTACCATCTCCCTGATTCATATCAACTCTCTTGTTCACATCATTTACATTGTTCACTCCTAGTCCTTGGTTCACATCAACTACATTGTTCACTCCTAATCCGTGGCTCAAGTTTAACACATTGTTGGAATCAACTCTCTGGTTCAAATCAACTACATTGTTCACTCTTAATCCGTGGTTCAAGTCTAACACATTGTTGGAATCAACTCTCTGGTTCAAATCGACCCCCTGTCCCACTTCTGGTAAACCAGAATCCAACCCTATGAAAGGATCAAAACTAAAGTGAAAATGATCAGAACTTTGATTCAAGTCTAAGTTTTCAGCATTATTTGTTTTCCCATGTTCTATGAAAACATCTATTAACTTGTTGGAAGGGACATAGTTTAACAGGTTTGCAATATCCAGGTCACTCATCAAATCTCTCAACCCTGTATCTAGGTCACTGGATGGAATCAAAAAATGGTACTGCACTATATCTCTCATTTCGTACCCTAGTGTTATCATGATTTTGTCAAATAGTGGAACAGAAAGGTGATCAGTGTTAATCAAATTAGCTAAATCAGTTTTACCATTTATGTATCTTCTTACAAAAAATGGTGTAAACACACCTCCATGGTTGATTCTTGCTATTATCAGTGTTGGGTAAAGATCTATGATCAAAAATCAAGGTAAATAAGGTTAGTCTCACTGTAAAAATGATCGACAATGTCAGTATCAAAAAATAAAGGGAAATGCTTACTGTAAACATCTGTTGGACTAAACCCTTCATGGAGTTCCCTTCTTAAAACCCACGAAGAAGATGACATTGCTTTCGAGATTGCTTCAGTTTCTAGGTCGATTTTTGTGTGAGCGATGAGCGTGTTTTAGTGTATCAGTGAGTGTAGTGATGGGAATGGGATACCAAGAGTTGGCTAAGCTAAACCAATTAGCTAGTTTCGTTGGTTTGAGAGGGAAACAAGCTAAATGACCAAAATACCCCTCCCACTAACTGAGTTTTTTAACGGGGCTAGTGAGGAGGTCCTCCTTTGAGAGCAAATACCAAACCTCAGGGACCACTATTTGAGATACTGAAATATAGCTCCCACTTTCAAAGAAAGTACAAAATCTCAGGGACCAACAGTGAAGTTTACTCTATACAATATAATTAATAGAAAATTAAATGTCTTGATGAAATACAATAAATAAAAAAAAGTAAAAAAAATATAAATTAGGATAAAAATGTAAAAGTTTATATACTACAAGGACCAAATATGTAATTTGTTTATTTAAATTTGAGTAAACTACAATTTTCATCCCTGTGGTTTACCACTTTCTTTGAAAGTGGTCCCTGTGGTTCAAAAACTGCAATTATCGGCCCATGGTTTGCATTTTGCTTTGAAAATCGTCCCTCGTCGCTAACTCCGTTAAAATCGTCCGTTAAGTCGATGGTATTTTCGTCTTTTTATTAAATTATTTATATTATATTTCCCTCACCCCCTTCGCCCCCCCCCCACCTTGGAAGATAACCAGTAAGTTATATATATAATATGAATACACACATACATATATATACAAACACACCCATGGCCGATGATCGACCGCCGTAGCACCCACCACCGGAGAACCCATTGCCGGCTACTTTTTCTAATTTGGTGGTTCTACTGGAAACAACCCACATGGACCATCTCAAACTTAGACACCAAAGGATTTAATCACCGGTCAAACCTATGAGCGATCCAATATATTGAAATGATTTAATCACCGTGTCGAGCCATAGTTTACTTTTTGCGTTGATGAAAATGGTGTGAGATAAAAGGCTCCCAAATGGGAACTTTCTGGGGCTTAGCTTACTCAAATCGATCAGTGCACACAAACAAGTTAGAATCTTGATTGTTAGCATCGGTGCTATCCCTCAATTGGTCGAATTATTGCCCGAATTGAATCCTGATTGTTTGGAATTAGCCCTTTCCGTATTGGACACTCTTTCGACCATAAGAGAAGGTAAAGTGGATTTGAGTAATTGTTCGAAAACCATACCGAATATGGTAAGAGTATTGATGAGGGTTTCGGAAAACTGTACACAACATGCTTTATCAATCTTATGGTCTGTTTGCAAGCTTTCACCTCAAGAGTATCCATTGATTGTTGTGGATGTGGGTCTTGCAGCAAAGCTTCTTCTTGTCATCCATAGTGGTTGTAATCCATCTCTAAAGCAGCAATCAACAGAGCTTTTGAAGCTATGCAGCTTAAATTATTCAGATTCAATTTTCATTTCAAAGTGCAAGCTTACAACCACTTTGGATGATGTCGCATATTTTTAAGAGAGAGATCGAGATACCTCGCCGGAGGCTCACCGGAGAAGACGGTCGGTCAGAAACCCATCATCACCAACGAGAGTAACCTGCAACCCCCACCTCCTCCACTGCTGGACCACCACTTGGACGAAAATCGTGAAAATCGCAGACGAAAATCGTGAGTTCGTGAGTTCTCGTTGGTGGCGTTAGAGGATGAAGGGAGAGAGAGATCGAGATACACACAGAGAGAGAGAGAGATAATAGAGAAGAGAGAGATCGAGATACCTCGCCGGAGGCTCGCCGAAGAAGACGACCTCGCCGGAGAAGACCTCGTCTGCGTATGTATATATTTGCATATATATGAATTAATATTAATATAATATTAATACAAACAAAGACAAATTACAAATTGGTCCCTATTGTTTTATGGTTTAAACAAAAGTAAGAAAAAACAAAGAAAAATTACAAAAAGGAGAGAAAAAAACATGGTTGGACGAAAATACCCCTGACTCTAACGAACGATTTTAACGGCGTTAACGACGAGGGACGATTTTCAAAGCAAAATGCAAACCATGGGCCGATAATTGCAGTTTTTGAACCACAGGGACCACTTTCAAAGAAAGTGGTAAACCCCAGGGACGAAAACTGTAGTTTACTCTTTAATTTTTAAATAAATTAACATTTAATATTAATAAAATTGGAGGGAATGATGAAAATAGAAGCAAATAAAAACCATAAGGACTAAAAAAGCAGTTTTGAAAGACCAGGGACAAAAACCGTTATAAACATCAAACCACAGGGACTAAAATCGTAGTTTACTCTTGAATCTCTATTTTAAAGAAATTAGAACATCTCCAACAACTTTGCTAATTTTTTTCTAAAATAGAGAATGAAAAGTCAAAATCTCTAAAAATATTTACTTCCAACTCCAATAATTTTTCTATTTTAGAGAATCAATCATTATTTATATTATTATAATATTTCATAATTTATCATCTCAATACACTTTTAAAAAAAACTTAAAATAAAATGTTAAAAATTGAATCTTATTGGTTGGATTGAATAAAATAATATTTTCTCTCTCCAATTTAGAAAAAAAAAAAAAATGTTGTTGAAGATGCTCCTAGAAACAACATTGCCCGGAATATTACACCGACCAGTGGTATTGGACCCAAATAACCAGCCGTCATGAAAAGAGCCGTTAGAATACGGGCTTATTTGACCCGACCCGAAAGATCGGTCCCCGATGATTAGGCGGTTTGAAGCGTCATTTTCTTTCCGATCGGAGATTTTTGGGAAATATCTCGCAACCTCGCTGTTGATTTCCAAAATCTAGAGTACAGCGATGATGATGGTGGATAACCATTTGCAAACGCAGACGCAACTGCAGTCAGAATTCCAGTATTGGCTTCCAGTTCGTCGTCGATTCGGTCCTGACGATCCTTTCTTCGCTTCTGGAAACATCGAACGCGAACTTCTCGCTAAACAGGTTCATCCTTTTTCTTTATCCAATTTCACTTCACTTTTTCGGAATTATAATTATTTCTCATTCTTTTCTTTGAATATACTGGTTTTCTATCCGTTTGTGATTCGATTTCAACGAATTTCCCTTTATGTTTTTTTATGATTTGAGATGCCAATCTTAATTAGTGGTTGCACATGTATCAATCGGCATTCAGATGAGAGATCCGGGCGGTTTAATTGTTCTATTCATAATATTTTATCGTCACTGGAATTCAGATGCGATAGCCGTTTCAAGGATGGTGTGAATAATTGAAAACTGAAAATTTTGTGAAACGTTATGGTAATGGGGCAAATTGAAGCATCATTTTTTGGACTGGTAGAAGTGATAGTTGTAGTCGGTTAGACTTGAGACGAGAAGGAAAAGAATCAAAGAACCCTAGTGAATAAGTTTGATGTTCACACTTCACAAATGAACTGTACACTTCTAGTCAATTAAAACTACTGCACATTTACTTGTATGTTTATTTAGGCAATGTACTTGCTTAGTGTTATGTGTTCGTTTATCCATGTTCCTTTGCTAGAGAACTAACTATTATTCCCTCCTCTCAAAGTCTGAGTGACTTTTGATTTTTGAAACTCAAACCCATGGGTTTTTGGAATCCAAAATTAATATCACCGTTTTTGGTTTATTGGGTGTTATTTAAATAGTTCAAGGGATAAAGGGAAACACACACTGCATGTTTCCAAACTGTGACCATGGCATATATTTGATAAAACTGGGGATAAATTGGTTATGAATTATGGATTAAATTGGTGATGAAAAACTATAAATTTTGTGTTTAAAAACTACAAAGATGGTGATAAGTTGGTCATCAAATTGGTGTTGAAATAGGTTATAAAGTGGTGATGAAAATTGGTGTAAAAATATAAACCCTAAAAAATAAGCCTATAAAATAAACCTAAAGCTCTTAATGCACAAACTACAAGTTGTTAATGCCTATCTAGCCCCTGTATGTGTGAACTTAGGTGCAGCAGCGCACTGTGCACACCAACAATTAACTCATTACTTAATTTATGTGACATTTTCTCTAATATACCATCAAAACGTTTTCTACAATTTGATGTTTAAAGGTATAGCTCATTTGACATCTAAAAGCCAGAAACTTAGGGGTTGTTTGGTTAAAGGTATTAAGGAGTAATTAACGGGATTGAAGATAAAAGAAAGTGTTTGGTCTTATATAACATAATGGGCCCATTCCTTCAGATGCCCAAATATTCATTCCGATTCAGATCGGGGGAAATGAAAATTCGTTCCCATTTTCAATCCCCAACCTAAACCAAACAGCGCCTTACTTCTATTTTTTGGACGAAAGGAGTATTGTTGTTGTCATTGAGATTGTCATCACTTATTAACTATTCACATACAATGCTAGACTTCTACTAAGAGGGACGGAAAATGACCCATATGCCCACTGGAGGAGTCAGCCCTGGCCCAGGGTGATCCCAAGCCCACCCTCAACTCAAGCTTCTAATTGTTTTTATGCAGGCCAGTGGGCAGTGGCCACACCCACAGCCCATATATAATTCCCTCATACAAACCCACCCTTTACTAGTTTGATTGGGAGGTTGCAATTAGTATGAAGGATGCATTTTTTGTCATATATATATATATATAATATAATGGTGAGTTTTCAATAAAATTAGACATTTCTTATTACAACTTCTTTTGTAATGGATTGCTTTTATTTTTGCTTTGTTAGAACTTAGAGCTATAAAACTATGATAAAAAATACATGGTATCGTATGTATCACCAAGAAAGATATATTTCATACTTCAACAAATGCACAAGCATAAATATCATCTCTTTCGGTACATTTCTTGCAAAAGGCATGTGCGTTGGGTAGGTCACATAGCATAATGGTTTATGAAAGTGTCGGTGATTGCCATTCGTTAATTTGAATTGTTGTAATGGTTACGATTGTGTAAACCATTACATTTATTTTTTGATCAAATGCTGATATCAATATAATATCTCTATAACCAAAGGGGTGTTAGCCTAGTGGTAAGGCATGTGGACTTGCTAGTAGCGGTCTCATGTTCGAACCCTGGGGGACGCATCCTGGAGGTACGGGGGCTTCGACCCCGGGCTGCATGCTTTAGCAGTCGGGCTTCGGCCCAAATTGCCAAGGATTAGTCTGGGCCCAATGTGGTCTGGGATACCCTCTCCAAAAAAAATATAATATCTCTATATATTTGGTTTTTAAGAGGACAACCCTAGGTAATATTCTTGCCTCCGCCCTTTGGCTAGGTCAAGTTTGGCCAAGAGTTGTAGTTCAGGTTTTGATTGAAATAGCTTCGTTTACTCAACAACTTCATGAGTGGGAGAGTTTAGCACAAGAATCAACCAAAAGCAATTGTGTGGGAAAAACTCCTGTTGAGAGTAAGGGGTCGTTTACCTAATGCTTACCCGGTAAATGCTTACCCGGTAAGTGCTTACCAAGTCACGTTACCTTATCGATGAACATGACAAGGACCATGAATCTTACCCGGTAAGAACAATGGCAAGGTCCAAGAGTCTTACCCGGTAAGTGATGGTTACGACTCTTACCCGGTTAGCGCTTACCGGATGATTTATTGCGTACGATGCCGTTTTTCATGGACTAAAATCTTAACGGGTAAGGTAAGTGATAGTGTCGAATTTACCGGTAAGCGCTTACCGGGTAAGTAATTGGGTAAACGGCCCCTAAATGTATGCAGTCCACCCTCAACATCACTGGAACGAATCTTTCTAGGAATTGGATTTGCTATCTGGACAGGCATATGCAAGGGCAGAGCCAAAAATACTACCTAGGGTTATCCTCTTAAAAAAACAAATATATAGAGATATTATATTGATATCAACGTTTGATCAAAAAAAAAAAAAAAATGTAGTGGTTTACACAATCGTAAGGTTATTTGATACACTTGAACTGTTACAACAATTCAAATTAACGAATGACAAGTCACCGGGTCTTTCATAGACCGTTATGCTATGTGACTTCAAAGTTGCATGCATGTTGCAAGAAATGTACCGAAAGAGACGTTATTTTTACTGTTCTAACAAAGTACAAACAGTCCATTATAAAACAAGTTGTAATTTTCATGTAACAATAAGAATTGTCCAATTTTATTGAAAACCCATCATCATACGTAGTTGACCAAATATTTATCCTTCATACTAACTGCAACCTCCAAATCAAACCAGTAAAGGGTGAGCTTGTATGAGGGAATTATATTTGGGATGTGGGCCTGGGATCACCCTGGGCCAGGGCTGGCGCCGCAGTGTCTTCAACACAATATTTCACCAACAATGCAACAATTCTTGGACCATACAGTAGGCGGAATCACTTGGTATACGAATACATCTCAACACACAACCAACAATATATAGTGCAAGTAAATAAATGACAGAGAGACAAGGGGATTTATGTGGAAGCCCAAAACGAGAAAAACCACAGGTGGAGGAGACCACCGAGGAGTCGAGTATATCAATAACTTGTACAAAGCTTGGAGATTAGAACAATGGAAAATCTTGAAGAAACAAAGTGTATGGGAGCATTCAATGAAAAGATGAAAGTGTATCTATCAGGGTTTCTGTCATTAAATGATGTAAAACGACGTCAGGTCTTCCCCGGTTTCTCTTCGAGCCGAAAGTGATTTGGAGCGCGAGAATTGTAGTTGCGTACGATCTAGTGTTGCTCAGCACGATTGGCTAGTTTATGCCTTCCTTTAAATATGCCTTAGTTTCATGTGTGATTCATTCCCATTTGCAAATGTGATCTGACAGCTTGCCTCCAGTGATTAAGGACTTGTGATCTCAAGTTTCACTATGCATTTTCTCTTGCAAGTTCGTTGCCAATTCTACAATACAAAGTTATGGCTGCCTCATGCATTTGTGCATGTAGTCATTCACTAGGAGTCTTGTAGAAATGTGGAGAACATTTCTCAGCAGCCCAACATCTTAAATTAGTCTGCCATCTTTGATTGAGCTGCTTGCCCTATAAAATAAGCTTGACTAAACTATTACTCTTCTCATTTACAGATTGCACTGAATTTAACGGAAGAGGAAGAACAACAGCTTAGAAATTTGGAAGACAAGTATAGGTACTGTTATACAATTTTAAATTTTATTCCTCCTACTTCCCTGTTCTTTAATTTTGTGCTATACTGTTTCCTATTGGCATAATTGTTAAACACAATTTTTCACTATCATCAAATAGAGATCACAGGGTACAAACTACTGCAAAGTAGATTATGACCAGCAGGACTTGGTTAGGTCTGTTGATGAAGGCCATGATGC
Source organism: Arctium minus (assembly GCA_954870635.1). Taxonomy (NCBI): domain Eukaryota; kingdom Viridiplantae; phylum Streptophyta; class Magnoliopsida; order Asterales; family Asteraceae; genus Arctium; species Arctium minus. The sequence continues at coordinate 117,930,848 of OX941083.1, read as the reverse complement.
GAGGAAAAAGCAATGACTTATGTTTTGGTTTACTTCAAAAGGTCATAAATATCTAAAAATAGTAAATTCATTTAAAATCCATTGAGGAACATTCCAGATTGTAAAGTCAATTCGATTCCATGTGATTTCTTTGTGTGCAAACATCATTTGTTCACATGTTTAAGTTTTGAGTGCTGCTTAGGTTGTTGACGTTGTAAATCACTCAATTTATTTGTTAGTATCCTCACATCCATTAGGTGAAATAGATTTTTGTGCATCTTATGGGGAAGTTGTATAGACTTGCTACGAGGCTTGTTAGGCTAGCTTGGTCTCTAGTACAATATTGGATGATTGTTGCAACACATGCTTAAGGTAGTGTAATAAATAAGTTGATAGTTTGATGTGGTGCGAGTACTTATGCATGACAGCATGACGAGCAAAAGTAACAATATTTGAAATAAAAAGGGTGGTCGAGCATAGACGAAGAGTGGAGAATGCAGTCAGCTTAATCTGGCCCATGCCAATTTAGTTTCTGTTTGAGACTTGATTTTTGAAGCTAGGTAATGCAAGATAAGTAGGACACCATGATAAGGATGTCAATAGGGCAAATATGAGCAGCTGGTTATTTTCACACATCCTCTGCACCTTGTATGTGTCTCCATATCCACCCTGTCCCTCATACCCCATAATTGTCTAGTCCAACCCTTTTCGCCTTGATGAAACTTTAGCACATGTTTAAACATATATTCCTGTAGCACTAAAATGGCATACATATTCAATAAAGCCTCTTTCTCGATGCAACTTTCATGGAGTATGAAGTAAAGTACAAGCTAAAATTATAAAAGTATAAATGTTAAAATATATTAATCAATTCTAGAAGGAAAAAAAATAAACTTAATCACCACATCAAAAGGAATTACAAATGGGTATTATGTAAAATGATGTGTGCTTTTTTTTGCTGTACTCACTACCCATATCTGTCCTGAATCTGACTCGGATTCAAAATGTAACCCGCATCCACGGGTCCTTGTTTCTGTCACCTTGTATCCCTCCCATATGGTATGGGCCCCTGCAAAACCTGAATTGTTGCCATCCCTATGCTAGATTTGGTTAGGTGTATTACTGCTGCAGGCTGGGAAGCAGGAAACAACAACTGAGGCATTCACATATGTTTTGGTCTACCTCTGAGGCTCTGAACATCATTGATATTTAAGCCTATTGAAATATATCAGAACAAAGTTCTACAGTGCATCATCTATGTTTATGCCTGTTGGAATTAATCTGAACAAGGTTCTAGTTTTGACTTCCAAATCAACCACATAGATTTAACATCTATTAGTTTGACTTCATCATATAGCAAGCTTCATTTTGCTCAGATAATTAGGATGAGGAGCAGCCAATGCTAGACTAGAATGGTCATATTTGTCAATTGCTCATTTCATTTGTTAGCATCCCCATTTTCATTGGATGAAACAGAATTGTGTACCTCAAGGAAGTTTAGAGTTGTTATAGGCATATTTTGTTGAGTGGGTCTTCAGTAGCATATTAACATTCATTCATGGCAACATGTCCTTTAAGGTGGCTGTATTCGAAATGATAATTTCGATCATGGACTGGTATTAATAAACTTGAATATTCGAAATAAGTGTTTAGGTGGAGGGTAGTAGACGAAGAGTGAATTATGCAGTTCGAATAACCATCACATGCTCATCTAGCTTAGGAGACATGACTTGGTTTTGAAGTTTGGTAAGGCATTTATTTTATCTTCTGTTTTTTGTGTTGTAGTTTATATATCTATTAAATTAAATATTGTTTATCGCCATTAATTAATATTTAATATATTCCATGGAAGTTGCTTTTCATCAACCCCAGCAAGTCTAGGAAAGCCCAAATTAAATTGAGATGCAACTGGGAGTCTATTCATGGATATTTTGTTGACATCCATAATCATATGTAATATCCATCCCGTAGTGTAAAAAAGACTGTAAATCAAGTATATTGCTAAAAGGTTTTGGCTTAAAAATGAACTTTCATCTATACAGCATCACCATCATCCTGTGTAGAGACGCTATCAAGAACATGTCATATTACTACATTCATTCATGAGACGAACATGCACTGTTTGTTTTTAACTTTCAAATAATTTGCTTCATCTACTAATCGGAAATATAAACAAGATTTACCATTCTCTTTTTTTTTTACCTTGGTGGTTTGGTATGTTAATCAATCCAATATTACGTGCCATCATGTAGATCCCTATTTTCGCCTTTTCGGTTGTCCTCATTCATTAGCTGTTCTTGTACTTGAAAATTATACAGAAATATTATCTGATCAATCAAAAGGCTGCTTCAAACAACATGTGGAGTCTGGATTTGTTGCGATTAAAAAAAGGCTGCTTCAAAACAACATACTGCATTACTCTTTTATTAAGATGACTATTTTGTTTGGCCAGGGAGGTGTTCTGTCCAATTGTTGGTTGTGGAGCACGCTTGAGATCCTTGGCGGAGTTTGAAGATCATTACAATGCACGGCACACGGCCTGTTGCTCTGTCTGCTCTAGGGTATACCCTACGTCTCGCCTGCTTGGCATACACGTATCTGAGGCACACGATTCCTTCTTCCAAGCAAAAGCTGCACGAGGCTATGCTATGGTAATTGTTCATCTTATTTCATTTAAAGATCCATGTTTCTTTCAACTTGTTAGAGAACCCATTTCCTTTTCGTTTTTATGCTCAACATTTTGTCAATTTAAGCCATTGCACCCCTACAAACCCCCCTCCCTCTCCAAAGCTTTTGAGGTCAAAGCATAGCCAGGGGGGCGTGGCCATACCCGTCCCCTGCTCTATCATCCCGACACAATGGGAAAAAAATAGGGGTCTTAAAGGTGCCCCAGCCCCCAAGTTTAATTGGACGTGTGCTCCCTAAGTTAACAAAAAGAATGCTACATTACATGTCAATTTTTTGTTAACAGCAACAGAATAAACCACTTGGTTGTTGCAAAAAGCTATTTGTATGTCGTTTTAATTAAGCCATACTTTTTACAATTAAATTCTGTTTTATTTTATATTTCGTTGATTATTTTATGCCCCGCTCGGAAATTTTCTGGATCCCCCCCTAAGCATAGCAACTGCAAAATTGACAATAATTCGGTAATCCTCAACAGCTTGTACTACTAACAGAAAATGTTGGTTTTAAATATGTAATAACTCTCTATCCAGTCAAAGTTCAAACTGGAAAAGAAAGTGATGCAATTACTAATATACAGTGGCCTGTTTGTGGAACAGTATGAATGCCTTGTTGAGGGGTGTGGTGTAAAGCTCAAAAGCTACAAGAGTCGGCATCAACATCTAATTGACAAACACAACTTCCCATCTTCATTCGAGTTCTTTAAAAAGTCCCGCCCGTCAAAAAAGGAGCGGATTAAGAAAACTCAACGTAAACAACAACAACAACATGCCACAGAAGATGAAGAAGGATCGAGTCCAATGCAAGTAGAAGAAGAGACTCTCAATGGCCTAGTTTCTGCTCTCTCCAAGTTGACTCCTTCAGATTCGTCTCCTTCGGCCATCAGTTTTGGTCGTCGACATACTCGTGGCTTGGCGTTCGTCCCTTGAGCCGTTCATCGTGAAACAAAGAAATGAAGTTTTCTTTATAAAAAAAAAAGAGGAAAAAAATGAGGTTTTGCAGTATGTGAAGCTGGTTATGATAGTAGCCAATTACAGGTCCAAGGATATAGAAAAGGGTGGGTGGTTTTGATTGTGAAATCTTAAGTAACATAATGTTGTTTTTAAGATGTTGAAAACGTTGCAATCTTTGATCCATTACTTGTTGTTAGAAGGACGTACGAAGATTGGTGAAATTTATGGTAATTTGTTTTAGAGTATACTACAAATTTGGTTCCTTTTTGTCCCTACAATTTTGAAATTACATGATAAATCATGGTTTGCAAAGATGTTCGAATTTGGTCCTTTCTCTAATGACCGTTAAAAATTTCAATTAAATCATTTTATGCATCTTTTACCCAATTGAAAACAACAGTAAATTATTTTAGAGTAAATTACATTTTTAGTACCTATGGTTTGTTCAGAATTTTTATTTTCGTCCTTATGGTTTTGAAATTACATTTTCATTCCTATGGTTTATAATTTATTACCTTTTTCATCCCCTTATGTTTTAATTTTTATTGTTTTTTTCATCATTTTGGTTTACAATTCATTTCTATTTTAGTCATTCATATTTTAAAGTAGTATTTTGGCCTCAGGACGAAAATAGAAATGAATTGCAAACTATAAAGGAACGAAAACTGAAATTTCAAAACCACAAGGATGAAATTCGTAATTTTCAACAAACCATAGGGACTAAAAACGTAATTTACCCATTATTTTATGTGTGGAGCAAAATCAAAAAATTGATTTGATTGGGTAAAAGAACAAAATTGACAAAATAACTAGAGGGAGGGACCAAATCCGAATGTTTTAGCAAACCATGATGGCCATCTTCTAATTTTACAACTACTGGGATGAAAAGTATCATTTTTGACAAAACACAAGGACCAAATTTGTAGTTTACTCTTTATTTTATTATGGATTCAAAGGACGTTTTGATTTGCAAGATTTGGAATTGGATCTCATTATAATTATTCGGTTGGTTTAAAAGAAAGTTCGGAACTGAAATACTGAAATTTCATTGAAATCACATAAATATTGGATTAATAAACCTCGTGAAGTAATTGCTATTTAATGGGATTTCATACAATTCATATGTAACAATATTTTAATGTGTTAAAAACATTCACTTGGTAATAATTAATCAACAAAAGGTGGGCTAATTGTTTTTATAATTATTACAAGTTTGTTTTTATAAATTATTTATAAAGAATTAACTCAATTTTAAATTCTAACATTATGTCAAATCAAATGTGATTATGCCATGTTATTTATTGTTTGTAAAATATAAAACTAATATTGTTATGAGTTTGGAGCTTTGGATGGAATTTTGAGTTCCGATATGGTACTTCATTGTTGGATTCCAACCAAAGCTCAATAGAACCCAAAAAGATAAATATTTCACAAGATAAATTGCAGAAGGACCGTATTTAAGGATGTTTGTTAGAGGTATTAAACAATAATCAATAAGAATAATAATATTGTTTGGTTTTATATGATATAAATTATATAATGGTTCCTTACTCCATAAGTTTAAAATTTTCATTCCAAGTTAACTGAAATAAATGAGAATTCATTTGCTGTCATTTTATTTTCATTTTCCAACCTGAACCACATAAATGGATTGTAATTTTGAACAATTTAAGTGGGGCAATGCTAACGACACCCTTATTAATGTCAAAATCAGGTCAATTCATGTATTACAATTATATATATATATATATATATATATGGATGGAGCCGAGTCAACCACTTTTTGGATTGATCTGGACCGTTTAAAATCATCTGATTTTCAATCTGGGCCATTCAAATTCATTATTTTGCGGTTACAAACCCTCCTCAACGCCCCCCTTGATTATCTCTCCCACCCAACCCTTAGGGGGCGTTTGGTTCGCAGAATGATTTCTGAAGGAATGAAATATGTCTAAGGAATTGGAATCTGAAAGAAATTGGAATGAAATGTTGTCAGATTTGACCAAATGTTTGGTTGGCAGGAATTAAATGTAATCAGTCAAATGAATTGGAATCTGTTTGTTTGGTTTGCAAAGGAATTGAAATGGAATTATGAAAAATGACAAAAATACCATTTCTTTTACTTTTACTTTTATATTTTTATTTATATTTTTTTAATTGCCGAGAGAGAGAGAGGAGAGAGAGGGGGAGAGATAGAGGGAGGGATAGGGTAGAGAGAGAGGGGGTAGGGGAGGGGAGAGAGAGGAGAGAGATAAAGATAGAAGAGAGATAGAGAGGAGGGAGATAGAGAGGGAGAGGAGGGAGAGAGAGGAGAGAGAGAGAGAGAGAGGAGAGAGAGGAGATAGAGACAAGAGAGAGAGAGGAGATAGAGGAGATAGAGGAGATAGAGGAGATAGAGGAGATAGAGACAAGAGAGAGAGAGAGGAGACCAAATCCACATCTGATAGGTTTTAAGTTTGTTAAGAGGGTATTTTTGTCATTTTCAAAATATTGGATGGAATGGAATTCAATTCCATCACTTTTGTGAAGGAATGACCAAATCCACATTTGAAGGAATTCATGGAATTCAATTCCATTCCATGGATAACCAAACATCATGATGGAATTTGGTCAATGGAATTGACCATTCCAATTCCATCAGATTCCGACGAAATCGAACGAACCAAATGCCCCCTTACTTTTCTACCTACGCCCCCTTATTCTCTCCGTCGTGTTTCTTTTACCCTCCCTCCATAATCCTATAAATAAACCCAAAACCTCATCCTCCCCAACGACGATCGGAAAAATCTTACCGTAAGCATTTGCAAAACCTTTATAAGTAACCACAAGGTTGTGGCGTGGTGGTAAGAGCCTGGGGACTTCATAGCGGTTGCCCAGGTTCGAGCCCCACTCGCAACATTGTGGCCACGGGATGAATGCCCGCGGGCCATAGGTCTATTTTCCAGGAGATTAGTCTGGGCCCAAAGGGTTCTGGGATACTCCTTTACAAAAAAAAACCTTTATAGGTGGTTACACCCAGATGACCACCATGGGCCTTTCGGCTATAGGACGGAGCCCTGAGGAGAGCCAAAGGCTTCTGGATCAGACGTCCGCCGCATTTGTGCTTCATATGCCGCCATATTTCTTTGGAAATAAAGACTTTTCGGAGATTGTTGAGTCATCGGTGGCTGGTCATTTGTTTTCAATAAGAGATAATTGTACGGTAAAACGGACTTTGCAATCGGCTAGAGAGATTTTGGTTGGTTGCGATTTGAAGCCCTAGAAATCCCTGTCTCCACACTAGGAATTAAAATCCACACCATATAATTCCCTCACGCATATTTTCTGTTGGTTTCTTCTTTACATCATTGACATTGAAAACACCCACGAGTGTTGTCATCTCGTCGATTTCGGAAACCGTAGGTAAAGATTCATCATTTCTTTCTTTATTTTTCATTCTTTTGTTTTATTATAGGAGATACAAGTAACTCATGTACCATGGTTGCCAACATTTGGTGTTTATCCATCGATTTTCAAATAATTGCCTTTCAATTCCAGGAAATCGTGTATAGATTGCTTCCGACTCCTCCAGGTCTGCATTTTCAAAATTTGAAATCTCTTAATTTACAGATTTCAAATTACTCTCTCAATTTACATATTTCAAATTTGAAATCTCTACTTTACTCCGATTCTCCATTCCATATACTAATTTCAAAATTGAAATTTCTTTCTATCTTGATCCTTCATCTACTCCATTTTTTCAGGCAATGATGTTGGAGTTTGCATGTTCTTTGACATTTTCTTTTCTTTTTCTTGTGAACTACCCCCAATCTCCAGCTCTTCTTTTGTTCTTTGTTTTTTATGTTTTGAATTTGATTTTGCAGATGAACATTACATCCTACATCTGATTCTGATTCGGGTTTGATTCTTTGTTGATAGATTCACAGTTCGGTTTTTCTTTTCCATGTTACAATCTACTTGCTTGCTTAAATTAGGATTTATGTTTTGTTGCTATTTGATTACAAAGCCCTCACCAAAAAGCTTATTGGTCTCCTTCAAGGATTAACTGTGGTTGCTTTAGTTACATCGTCTCTAAGAATAAAGTATAGCTTCAACATTGATGACGATTGCTCAGTAAGTTTCTTCACTTGAGTTGCCAAACAATTGTCTCGTCTGCTAGGATTTTTGTGAGAAAATGAATGCTAATTGAAACTCTCACTTGATTGATTCGTTAAAGTTGCAATATGATTATATTTGTTAGAACCAATTGTGACCATGATTTAGTATAAGTTTTATAAGAATCCCGTGATGCAAGTCGAAAACAATTTTGGATTTCTGGAGTTCATTCGTAAAACCCCTTCACTATTATCATTCAATCTAAAATATACACCAATTTGATTTGTTGTTTGCTACACATGATAAACTTTTGGTATTTTTGTTGGAACAGTGATGGTTTCCAACTGATTGCTTGATCACATTGGTATTTGTTTTGTTCAATTTTCTTTTCCAATTATGCTATTTTTTGTTTGTGTCGGGTTTAATCCTGGTATGTTTCTTTGTGCCAGTCACGTTTGTAATATGATTCTGTTTTTTTTGGCATCCTGTTTTGACATGTTGATTACGTATTTAAGCTCTACAAGATTACATAGCCTCCTAACCTAACACTTTTAAGAACACTTAACGGTTTGATGCAAAAGTATAGCTTACATCAAACCACTACTACTTTTCAACCAACATAGATTGGAAAATCATCTAATTACGCTAATATTAATAAAATAACTATTTGTTGCACATCTTTTGGGACCAGGAGCAATGCTTCTCAGCTCCAGATGTGGGGAAGCATAAGATAGATATATTTGCAAAAATACATGACTTCATATGCACTTACCACTTGGTACTATTTTGCTTAAAATTTCTGCCCTACGGTCCTACAATGGAAGTGTGGATTTAGAAGTTGACCCACACCAATCTAGGTACCCAAACTTGTATGGATGTCGAACCGGCAAAACTTGATCACACTATGTTTTCTTGATGGATGTAAAAAGGAAAATGGAAACTGTAGTAGTTTTAAGCTACAAATGGAAGAATTCCAACTTACTCAAAAAACAGGAATATAACCTGGAAGAAGCTGATTAAATGTTTTTGGTAGGTATGCACCTGGTCACCCTGGTTGAAGAATTCATGTTGCATTACATATGGAAGAATTCCATATCCTGTGGCCGCTGGGTAACGTTCTCGGTAATGTTCAAACCCTCACTACCTTGTCGGGTAACATTCTCGGCCTTCAAAATGGATTGTGGTAAGCGTCTTTTACCCTGTTAGCACCGCTGTAACACCCTAAAAATAGGGATAACAAAAATCCGAAAGACGGACATGTAGTATATAAAATTGCCATAGCAAGAGCCTCCCAAAAATGGGGAAATATTCAAACCTGTTTAATTACAGTTGTAATTTAACGGACAAATAAATAACAACCAACTAATCTAATTTCTCTATCTAGAAAATAGATTACAAAAATGGTGTCATCTATAAACCCAACGTCTCTCCAAAAATATATGTCCAAGTGCAAAATTCCCCTAACTCTCACCCAAAGCAACTATGTCTGCTTAGAACCGGCACTGCTCGAACCTGAGATACACATCGACACCAAACAAGTGTTAGGCCAAAAATCCTAGTGAGTTGAACAAGAAATAACATATAAGATCCATTACAATTCTTATCAGCAGTTAACCAATGTTCAATAAATGTGGAGTCAATAGGGGAGACCCATAGCACCAATCAAGTTCCACCCAAAGAGACGATATACCTTGATGCCAACTAACAAGAGTGACATTCGAAAGGCCCGGCACACCCGAGGACTATAACCATGGCATTACCCCCGAATGGCGGAGGTCTAGGCACATACCATCACGGTGGCGCCCAAGACTACATCCTCCTAGTGTCTACTGACTTACATAATATATATAGGAGGTCCTTAGGCATATTTAAATACCAACCATGGGTACAATATTACCATCCTAATCAGTGTAAGGTCCAACATAAGACTCGTATGACAAACACTTTCATCATGTAGATGTTAAATCACCAAAAAGGTGTTCCATGTAGCAATCATCAATATACCAAGATAAACATACATTAAATCATGGCAAGTTACACATAAACATGCTTCCATGAGGAAACCCCAAAATACTTGAACATTTAGTGAAGAACATTTCCAAGTAAATATGCAATAATAACAAGTAGGAGATTATGATGTGTATCTAGTTTTTATAAAGGTTTAGTAAACTCACAATCTAGGTTTTTGATTAAAACCTAGAAAAATAGAAAACCCTAGACGAAGAGATTGAGTCTTGGAGAGGAGAGGTTGAACTTGAGAAACCCTAGTAAATGCTCTCTTGATGATAATGAATGCAAGATCAATAACCCAACCACCAAAATGATTTGTATTTATGAGGGTTAGGGTTTTATGGGGAAGAAATCAGTTTGGGAGCTCCAAAAATCGCCAAGAGAGAAGAGGGAAATGAGAAAGTGGGGTTAAAAATCGGGCAAGGAACTCATTTAAGTCTCAGATCCCGTCGGCGACAGTGCCCGACGACAGTGACATTGTTACTGTCGCGAGTCACAATCGCGTCGGGCTCAAGTCCCGCGGCACATCCCACGCGATAGTGACCAGCGACAGTGACAATGTCACTATCGCGAGGTCACAGTCGCGCCAACCCCCCGACTCTCGGTACAACCGCCGCGATAGTGAACGACGATTGTGCCCTTGGCACTATCGCGTGGCACTATCGCGCCACACTCCCAACAGCCCGAAAACTTGCTTTAAAACGATAACAAGCGCGAGGTTTAGGCATTTAAATTGATTATATAACTCATATATCATTATAACATCATAACAATGATCATGCACATATAAAGGGCTCATATTCTCAAATAATCACAATTAATGAAGTAAGGGAAACAATTACTTACCTTATAAATTTCCGGGTGTTACAACCGCGTAAGAGTTTCTCTCTTACTTTTCGTTATACAAATTAAGATAGGGTTTGTTTTTCTAGGGTTTATTTTTCTCCAAGCCTCCATCACCCCGAATGGTGAATTTATCTCGATGGTACAATCATATCGATGGATCCTTACTCTCCCAGAAGGGGCAATCACAACTTCTCATGTTGCTAATTCAAAGGCATGTTTTATGAATTTTTTGGTATAATTTTGTGTAGATTTCCTCCTTGATGGTGTGGAGAGTTGTGTGTTTTTTTTTGTTATCTTCTAAATATAGCTTATGGCCAGATAATAGCTATTTACAGTGGTCCAACAACAAAAGAATTTTGTTGTTGATTCTTTTTTGGAAAATCTAGCTAGCTGTTGTGAAGGGTTATAGTTCATGGTGGAATGTGGATGGTAATCAGGTGTTGTTTTAGGGGGGCTGCATTATAGACTGGTCTCAACAATCGTAAATATGGGGTTGGTTTTGGTTGTAATATTGGATACAAGTGCTTGGGGGTTTAAGATCTGGATACAACGGCTCAGGGTGTCGCTGGTTTGGATGTGACCAGTAGCCGACTACCTGTGTTGAGGGCTAAATGAGAACCGAATGCATATGTTGCTGGAAGACTTAAGGCATAATGCTATTGGTTTTTACTTTCTTTTTCTAATTAGCGTATGTTTTTTTTTTTTACTTTTTTGCAAAATGACCAAGCTTTGTGTATGGATGCAACCTATTCTAGAATGTTGCAGGGTTTTATAAATCACAATTGCGATAATGGGGTTCTTTGCTGATTTTTTTCGATAGAGTTTGTCAGATTTTTTTAATTTTATTTCGAGGGTGTGCATATAATGGGGTAAGAAAGCAGGTGAATTTGGTTTGTGTACTTGTGCAGGGACTGCTGATTTGAAGATGGGAAGATTGATCCATTCTTAGATTCCCAGGTGTTGGTGTAACACCCGTGTTTTAGGTGCGTTCCCAAATCTGTTTTCTATACTCGATTTTGTTTGGTTTCGAAAACGGAGTCTTCGGGTCGAAAATGGAAGAAAATCGGGTCTCGACACATCTGGGCGACTATGCCCGCGATTGTGACAATGGTCACTCTCGCGGGGCATACTCGTGAAGAGTGTACCGTATGTTTGGGGCGAGGGAGCGACTATGCCCGGCGAGAATGACATGTGTCACTCTCGCAGGGCAATGTCGCCAAACATGTACCGTAGGGTACTCAGAGCGGGCGACTATGCCACGCGAGAATGATCGGGCAATGTCGCGGACGGGTTCCAGGGTATTAAATGCCTTGCTCCGAACTTTGAGCTCATTTGTTCACTTGGCAAGCTTGAAGGGGGCGATTTTGGAAGAGAGAAAAGGTAGGGTTTCCACTCCTTTTCATTTATTGCTTCAAGAAAGGATCACCATTGGCATTTATTTGGGTTTGTTTAGGTTGGTGAAGGTGATTAAGAGCTTGTGGTTAGAGTATCAAGTCTCCTTCTTCTTCCTACTTTCAAGTGTGGTAACTTAGGGTTTCTTTGCAACTATTCAAGGTGAGTTTTCCTTACCCATTCCTCTATATTAAATACTAGGGTTATGTATTTATAAACTCATCCATATGTTTTAGTCACATTTGGGTTTTGTTGGGTTTTGACCTAACTAAATATTTTGAAGGCATCATGATTATTTGACTAAATAAGGTTTATGGGGTGGTGTGTTAAAGAAAGTAACGGTATCCACGTTTAACAAGTCATTTGTTAACTAATAATTGTTGTTTGGGATATTGGTATCATATGAAGGGAAAGCTAGGGTTTTGGGAATGTTTTGTGTATTGGACGTATTTTTAGACCAATGACTTTTGAAACAAGACTATTATATTATCAATGTTGGGATTGTGTTTATGAAGTGTTTTCTTAACCATTATGAGATGAGCCATGTTAATAGCTCCTATGTTTTGGGTTTTGGTCCCATGAATTTTTATGCATGATTATACATGGTTGTAATAGCATGTTTAGTAATTGGTTTAGTGCAATGGATCCATAGGCACAGTAACCCAATGTCTTGTCCGGACATTTGGTTACCCTTGGCACGGGATAGGCATCGGGTTCCATGGTAAGTAGGGTGTGGGCCTATACGGTCGGGCAGCGTCCCGTGGACAGTAAGGTGTAATTCCATTATGCTCGAGTTGCCCTGTTTTGGGAACTCTCAAGAATAGACTTGGAGTGGTTGATTTGATGTATTTGAGCTATAGACTTGGAGTAGTTGATGTTCGCTATGTGGTTTGAACTGTTGTCAGTATTTACTGAACGCTAATGGTTTATTGGATTTGTTTTGGTTTAGCTCACGGCTAGATCGGCTACATGACTACAATCGGGTTTATTGTTTAAATTATTTCCCGCTTATGTTCTTACTAGGCTCTAGTCTAACACTTGTTTGGATGTCATGTGTGGCAGGTCATTCTAGCGGTGGGATGCGTCGGGATTGAGCGGACGACTTTGGGTCCGAGAGCGGTCTTTTTGATGATTTAGTGACCAACATTTTTGGAAGTATAGATTGTCTATTTTGGGAGAATGGCGACACCCGACCTTAATCTTGCTCGTTCAAGTTAGATTATTAGGTTGTCGAGTTATTCTTTACTTTGCCTTGGGTTGTAATTACCGTATTATAGTCCCCATGCTGGGTTGACATACTTTAGTCCGTTTGTATTGAATTCTTATTACAGGTTATTGGATCTCCCGTTTTGGGTAGATCGGTTTATACTATTTATAGACGTTATATGGCCAAATTTTAAAATTTTAAATTGACCTCAATTTTTAGGATGTTACAGTTGGCACATGAAAAATGAAGAACACCTGAATATTATGAACTTGGGATTATAAGAAGTATGTTTGTTATTATAAACTCGGGATTATGAAAACATGTTGCTATCATGAACTTGGGATTATGAAAAATATGTTGTTATTATGAACAATATGGTCTTAATAAAAACCTGCAATTGCACTGTCGCAGTTGCACCGATGTTATGATTGTCATTTTTGTTAGCTATAGTTTTAAAGTACCTTAATTTTATCAATTGGTAGATTTATGCAATCATTAGAATGATGCTTCTGTTTAGCCAAATGGTCAAAAATGGCAATGAGTTTGTGAAACACGTTAAGTTTAAGTTCCTGTCTATGTTTAAAATGGGTGCCGAAACAACTAGGCTTGAAGAAGGCAAGCAAACTCATTGTATCGTATTGAAGCACAAATTAAAAAATGATGGGTTTGTGTAAAGTAATTTGGCTCGAATGTACATCATGTGTGGTGTCATATCCATGCCCATATGCTTTTTTATTCAAACAAGCAATGACCCTTAAATAAATTTGAGATGTAAAAGTAAAATTGATTGATCCAATTATAATAAAAACGTATTTGTTATTATATTTGATTGACCAAATTCTTCAAAAAAATAATTTTTATTAGTTAAAAATTAATTTAAAAAAAAAATTAAGCGGGATCGGTTTGGGTCTGGCCAGGACCGGTTCTCATAACCGGGCCTTATTAAGCTTAACCGGGTCTTTATATTTGGGTCAGAACTGAAACGGGTTACGTCGGGACCAATTACGAAATCACTATTTGAGACGGGGACCAATTTGTGCCCGACCCGAAGTCAATTTTTGATAGGGGTGTTCATCTAAACCGCCAAACCGCACAACCCGCCCACACCGCACCGTACCGCAAAACGCGGTTTAGGACTTTCGCGGTGCGGTTTGCGGTTTGCATTTTTACCAAACCGCACTATGCGGTGCGGTTTGCGGCTTTGAGTTTTCAAACCGCGGTTCAAACCGCACCGCACCGCACCTTTTATATTACTTTTAAATTTTTAATTTTAAACATATATATATATATATATATATATATAATTTAATTTAATATTTATATAATTGGGCTTATGTTTTTAAATTTTAATTATGGATTTTAAGTATTTATAAGTCTTCTTAAAAGTTTAAGGCCCAACAAATGAAAAAAAATTGGGCATTGGCAATTGTGAGTCAAGATGAAGACGAAAGAAAAAGTTGGAGACGTCACTTTATCCGTTTATCATATTGAAACAATTTATTTTTTTAGACTATTTCTTTGACTATTTTTAATTATGCATTTTGGAGTTGGATATATTCAAACTCTTTATTTTTTTGGACTACGGTCACTAAATCGTTGATTTTCTAATGTATTTTATACTTATAATTTTTTGGATTGTACGCATAAAGTGCGATAGGGACAAACCGCATAAACCGCACCGCACCGCATTTCGCGGTGCGGTTTGAGGTATATACGGTACGGTTTGTGGTTTGGGAAAATGCTCAAACCGCACATGCGGTGCGGTTTACGGTTTTGCTCCAAACCGTCCCAAACCGCACCACGAACACCCTTAATTTTTGACCAGCTTTATACCCGACCAATAGACGGGTATAACACTAGATTAAGTGGAACCACACAAATGGATTGTAATTTTGAACAATTTAAGGTGAAACTGGTCGTTGTATTGTAGATGATGTGAACGTGGTGACTGATGACTGTACAATATAAATCCATCGTGGCACTGCCAGCAAGGAAAGGATGACGAAATTCATCCACCTTTCAACCTACCCCAAAATGACACGTAAGTACATAAATAATGCAAAAGCCCCCGACAATTACATATTGTCAGTTTTGATCCTTTGCCTTTTAGTTTTGTAGTTTTACGCTGCAAAGCAAATAAACCATAGAATTGGCCACCTTTAGAAATAAAATAGAAGCAAGATAAAAGTTAATAACCGTAAGAGCCAATTTTGTGTATTATTTCGTATATGAAACAACACATGTGAAAATCAAACGCGTTAAATCAATCAAAATCATTCAATAAGTTTGATTTTTAAGCTATGGTTTATATTGTTTCACATGTTCTGTTATTGTGTGTAAATATGAGTGTGTGTTTCATGTATAAACATATTTTTTGTGTTTTTTTCACATGTAAAACATTATTTGACGTTTCATGCTCACATGTGTTGTTTCATCTATGAAACAACAAATACGAATTGGTTTACGATTTATAACTTTTAGATAGTTGTTATTTGTTTTGCCCCTATATATTTATAGGGGAGTGATCAAATGAAAACCACTGTAATTTTGAAAACAGTGGAAACCCTCGGTTTCATTGGTCAAGTTAATGAAATTGTTTAATTTGATAAAATTGTTTCATATAATTATTTTATTGATAAAATCGTTGCATATATTTGTGTTTTTTATGTAAAAATGAAAAAAGTTTCATTAGACTGCAAAAATACATGAAACAATTTCATCAGAATAAGAAAAATAAATGAAACTACATAAAAAAACATAAATATATGAAACAATTTCATTAACAAAATAATTATATGAAACAACTTGATCATATTAAACAACTTTATGAACCAATTTCATTAATTTAACCAATGAAATTGGTGGTTTTCAAAGTTTATAATCTAATATGGTTTCCAATTGAAACCACCTCTATATTTATAATGGAATATATATATATATATATATATATAGGGTGCGTTTCATTTGAAAACCAAATAATTTGTGTAAACTTTGCAAACCACTATTTTAGGAAACATTTTGTTAAGTTTCATAATCTAAAGTCATGATTATAATAAATGAATCTTATCATCTTCCATATATATCACAATCATTATTAATGAATAATAATAGTTTTCCATAAATATATATATTGTTTCCTAAAACAATGGTTTGCAGAGTTTCCACGAATTGATATATATATATATATATATATATATATATATATATATATATATATATATGAAATTTATACACCATCAAGAGCATGCACAAATGGGGCTTTCTAGTCCTATTGGAAAAATGCAAAAGGATACACTATGTTATGATATGACGTAGAATAAAACATTTGTATCTATATGAATTTAACGGTATTGTATGACAAAAGATATCACTTATTTTATAATACAAGAAATTAATTTGATTCTATTTAAATTGTCTAGCCATTTTTTATTTTAAAATTAACCCAATACAAAGATTATAATGCATGAAAGTACAAAATCAACCCAATACAAAGATTACATTTCAATTATTAATTGGATGGATGAAGCTTCTACTAAAAAAATTTGGGTCAAATTGATAAGAGAATTTCAATTAAAATACCAAAAATACAAAATTAAACTTCAAGGATCAAAAAATGAATATTGTTTAAAACCAAGGGCCATTTTTGAAATTATCGCAATAAAAAGGGCAATGAATCGGTTTTGGGTTCAACGCGTATTGTTGGCTTATAACCCTTGCTCTCGTCTTCTTGTTTCCTCCGCATCTGCATCTGAATCCCTAATTCTCTTTCCAGATCCGATATTTCTATCGATCTCTTCTAGATCATGGATGCTTTGGATTCAGTATTCGAGCCTTTGAGAGAGTTCTCAAAGGATAGCTACCGTCTAGTGAAAAGATGCCACAAGCCTGATCGTAAAGGTACGCACTACACAATTTCAGTTTTGGTTGACTTATTTCAATTCCAGATCTTGATCTGATGTTGTCGATCTAAATATTGATCTGCTTGTTTACAGAATTCTCGAAGGTTGCGGTTCGTACGGCCATTGGTTTCGTGGTGATGGGATTCGTAGGGTTTTTCGTCAAGCTCATCTTCATCCCTATCAACAACATAATTGTCGGATCTGTTTAGAGGTGAATTTGTTTTCTTTTATGTGTTTTTACATTTTGCAATTAATTGATTGATCTGACGATTGCAATTGTTGATTTGCTCTATGCGCATGAGTAGGTACCTTTACTTGTATCTTAGCATTTATTAAACAACTTTTAAGGTCTTTAAGTTGGTTATGCGTTAGGTATTGGTTGTGCACCTGATCCGCTATAAGCTCACCTATTTTTAATCCACGGTTCTTGTAAATCTTTAACTAGGCTTGTTGCTCTGCTATTGAAAGAACATTTTAGGCTTGATTTGAAGCCCAAAAATTATGTTACCATGGGATCAATAATCTATATTCTCACACATGTAAAAGAGGAAGTGTATAGTTTATGAGAAAATTAGGCTGATCGCTCAAGCTAGGAGATATGGGGATTAGGAGGTATATTTAGGTATATAACCTTAAATAAGATTTTAATTAAATCCATGACCTTCTCATGATTGTGGAGCCATTTTTTTAATAAATCAGGAGGTCATGGATTTGAATCTTTAATTGAATCCCATTTATGGTTATATACCTAAATGATGCGGAATTTGGACAAGGTTTTTGGCAAGTATGTAGCTGCATGCCATGCTTTATCATGGTTGTATTGATTATATTTATGGTTCTAAAAGGAGATATGGAAATTTGGTTCATATTTCGTAATTATACAGCCACTTAAGTTTAGTTTAACTCTTATTGGCATTCGTAATTGTAACAACTACGTAATTGCCAAAAGGCATTTGGCCTAGTGGTACCTGGTGCACCGGTTAAGGCCTATCAACCAAAACTTTGAGGGTTTTTGAGTCTCACAAGAGAGTGTGGGTGTGGGTGTTTGCATTGAGCTATATAAAAGATTGTTAATCAATTCTTGGTAAAAAGTTGTAGCATGAGTACATGTAATTTGAAGGAATTGTTTGGGATTCAACTATTTTGGTTTAGTTATATTTCATGTAACCACGTTGTGTTCCAAAGTGACATTTAAACTGCCTATAATCATTGTTAGAGCATGAGATATCAAATATTTTGTGTCTTTTATGTTGAGACCAATTCGGCACCTTATACTGGTTTGGCTGACAACACTATATGTGTTTTTTTAAAGTATATATTATTTATATATAAACGGCAAACACTCCTGTACACTTATCACCTTTGGTGAGGTTTGAACCCTTGGGCTCTACCGGTAACTTGGGTACTGCTTGGCCTATGACGCTTTGATAATAGTATATATGTTTGCAGCTAAAGAAGTTCACTTGATGAACTTGTATTACAATCTTAGCTAACAAGTGCAGTTTTTTGGCTTATCAGGTCATACAATCACCAAGGGATGCATGGAGGACGTTAATTGTGTTCAAAATGGTTTAAAAAGAAAAGTATGATGTATTGTAGGAAACTTTTTTGTGTTTGGTTCAAGTAGAATGAGATTTGTTATTCGGTTATATCATCTACTTTATTGTTGAACTTTTACTAGTCTTTACATCCTCTGCTTTTATTGTTTTACCTGTGCTCGAATGTGTCACCACCGATAGCTGTTTATGTTTCATGTTTAAAGTTATATAGTCTGCTTCAAACAACAACTGCCTTTACTGTAACCTTACAGGTAGTTCTATTCTTTTGGAGGTTCTTTAGGCTTTCTCAATTTCAAAATCCTTGCTTGTGAGAGACTTGTGCCACTGTTTTTAGTCTTCTTTGGTCGTCGTAGTCTGAAGGGACTCGTAGGCTTCAATGCTTCATTGCTTCAATTTCCACCCACTGCTGATCTCATCATCTCATCCAACACCGGCCCTCCATTTTTCCATGGTCATCGGGGGACAAGTCATGCTTTCCACCCATTGGAGTTGCGGTGTCTCCTAAAGGTCAATTTATATCTTCATCAAGAGGTTTTTGATTATTTAGGCTTTCTCCATTTTGAAGCCTTCAATCCCTTTGGACCCTCCTTCCATGTTCGTCTTTTCCCACCACCATAAGGATCACAGGAATGCTTTGTACACACCAACACATAGTCAAAACCTGCACTTGTCTTTGAGGTGGCTTTAGGGTAATGTTGTAGGTGGGATGACCTGTGTCATAGCTTTTGTGAAGGAATGGACTTTTGTCATCTGGGGATGGGTGTATTATTATGTTGTGGTATAAATATTTGTTTCTGGGTTTGGGTCTTCATTATTCTTCATTCTGGTTTTAGTGCACCATTTGTTCAAGTTCCCTGTGTGTTCAATTGTTGCTCATGGATTCTGAAGTTTAAAAGGGTTGTTTTCCATTACAAACTTCATTTTTAGTTTGTGAAATGTTACAGTGTGTTGATTGTCCAAGCCTATCTACTTAATCAATTAGTTTCAACATATCTCTTGATCAGTTAATTTCCAAGTTTGCTAAAACAAACGAATTTGAACTGGAAGTATCGCCCGCCTTTGATTATGTAATCAACCTTATAAGGTTCTTTCATGTGTTTACTCAGGAGAGTTCTTCAAGATTGATTAATACCATCAACCTTGCAAGGGTTTTTCATGTGTTTACTCAGCTGAGTTCTTCAAGATTGATTAATACAAGTGTGTTTGGCCTGCTGCTGGTACTGGTTACGCTCAAGGGTGTGACATTGCCAGACCCCATGGTAACGCCCTGGACTTTCGAGGTCAATAAAATTTCTAAGTAGAGAACTTAGATTTGCTTGATGGGTGCCTTGCATGATTATCGTCCTGTTTGGTTACTTTGTGGCTGAATAAAGACAGTTTACCAAACACTTACCGGATAACAAAGATCGAGAATCTTAACGGGTAATTGAAAGAAAAGACTTACCCGGTAAATGCCGTTTATCAACAATCCATTTTAATGAACGAGAATATTACTCGATAAGCTAAGTTAGAGTTGTGACTCTTGTAGGGGTTGGTAAAAAGAAAAATATATATTTTCGTGGTCGTTGTCCAGCTTTTGGAAGCTATCAAGGAAGAACATAAAACCTTGATTTATGGTTGCCCCCACAACAAGTGTGACCGCCTACTAAAATTAGCGGAAGACAAATCAACCAATTCTCACACAAGTTTATCAATTTAATTGGTAAGCTTGGTTGGTATTAGAAGTCGTGTACCATGGTAATACCATGTCCTACTCTATCGACTTATTTTGTTAATTATTTATTAATTAAAATTTAATCAATAATACAATATATTTTGATTTTAAATTTTAAAAATTATCTTATTTTAAAGTTTGCTAAATTGTAATACAGATTGATATATAAAACTTGATCGAATAAATCCACTTAAACAACTTTAGTAACTCGTCCACACCTCCACGGTCTATTACCACTTATTAATTGCCACTTGTATTAGACTCTTGATGAATGTTTGTGTTATATAAGCATTACTTGAATGCTTGTATAGGTAGGGATAAGTGGTACAACACATATCAACATGTTATTTGAATGCTCGATGAGTTGATGTTTTCGGTGCATTTAGATTTAGTTGGTAAATATGTCAATTTAAATAAGAGTAAACTACGATTTTCGTCCCTGTGGTTTGATGTTTCTAACTATTTTCGTGTTTGGTCTTTAAAAATTGTTTTTTTCATCCCTGTGGTTTCCATTTTGTTTCTATTTTCGTCCCTCCATCCAATTCCTTTAAATATCAATGTTAACTCATCCAAAAAAATTACATATTTGGTCCTTATACTATTTCAACTTTTACATTTTTATTCTTAAATTACATAGTTTACATTTTTTTACTTTTTACTTTTTCTTTCTTTGTTATATTTCATGAAGAAATCTATTTTTCCATCAACTATATTATATATTTTCAAAATTGTTATAACTTTAATTATAAAAATAATCAAATAATTTCGTTAAAATTATTGACAAGTACATGACATTGTTTTTTCAAAGGTTTAGATTGAAATCTCGTAAATTTAATATTTTTTTAACTATTGGTTTATTAAAACTTTTAATTCATTTTAAATTATCATTATTGGAAGAAGTTTAATAAAATTCGAGAAAAAAATTAGTTTTATGTTATAACAACCGACTGCTGATTTTATTAATTGCAATTTACTTCCATTATTCCATATTTTCATTTAAACTTTATTTTTTATTAGTTAATCAAAATTAAACACTCACACACACAAATATATATATATATATATATATATATATATATATATATATATATATATTGAGAGAGAGAGAGGGGGGGGGAGGGAGCATCAAACGAGAACAATAACTATTTAAAAGAACAAAAAAACATAAATTCATTAGTGATTTTACATTAACGTGCAAAAAAACCACGTGGACCTGAAGCCACGGTCAAAGTCATTTTTTGTGCGTTAATGTAAAATCACTAATGATTTTGTTAGTTCTCGTGTTATTTTAAATAAATGTTGTTCTCATTTGAATCCGACTATATATATATATATATCAAGGTTCTAAATAGCGTGAAACATGACTTGTGGCGGCAAATTTATATATCGTTTATAATATTATACATATAAACCTTTGTTTTCTATAATTAATCAATGGGTTGATGATACTGGACATTTCAGATTAGGTTATATATTAAAAACAAAAAAAAGACAATAAAATGATAAGAAAAATTCAATATGGTGTTACAAAAAGAACGTATTGAGCCATGTCGTGCCACAGAGTTAACGTGACATCAGACACAAGCTTTAAGTCTCACGCTATTTAGAACATTTGTGCGTGTGTGTGTGTGTGTATATATATATATATACAAGTACGTGTGTGTTTAATTTAAATATTAAACAAATTTGATTAATTAATAAAAAATAAAGTTTAAATGAAAATATGGAATAATGGGAGTAAAGTTCATTTAATAAAACAGCAGTCGGGTTGTTATAAAATAAAACTAACTTATTTCTCGAATTTTATTAAACTTCTTCCAATAATGGTAATTTAAAATGAATAAAAAGTTTTAATAAACCAATAGTTAAAAAAATATTAAATTTACGAGATTTCAATCTAGACCTTTGAAAAAACAATGTCATGTACTTGTCAATAATTTTAACGAAATTATTTGATTATTTTTATAATTAAAGTTATAACAATTTTGAAAATATATAATATAGTTGATAGAAAAATAGATTTCTTCATGAAATATAACAAAGAAAGAAAAAGTAAAAAGTAAAAAAATGTAAACTATGTAATTTAAGAATAAAAATGTAAAAGTTGGAATAGTATAAGGACCAAATATGTAATTTTTTTGGATGAGTTAACGTTGATATTTAGAGGAATTGGATGGAGGGACAAAAATAGAAGCAAAATGGAAACCACAGGGACGAAAAAAGCAATTTTAAAGACCAAGGACGAAAATAGTTAGAAACATCAAACCACATGGACGAAAATCGTAGTTTACTCTTTAAATAATTTGTAACTTCAAGTTTTACACATGTTCCAACCGAAAAAAGTTGATATCAATTGAGTTGGTACCAAGTATAATTGGTTGGTACATGGTATAAAATTTTGCATACAAATTATAATTAGTTGGAACATGGTATATGAAAAAAAAACATGTACAGTGATGAACCTATAAATTTTTTCATACGATGATACTATATAATATAGACAAAAAATAATTACAATAAGCATGGTTTTTATCTACGTGTTACCAACGTTCAATATCGCCGATGTGTTTATAGCATAATTCCATCTTTTCGAGGGATTTTTATAGTTTTTTGCTTGATTTCGATGGATTTTTAAGTTTTTTTTAATCGATTTCGAGAGATTTTTTTTCGGTTCTTTGAGTTGATTTCAAGAGTTTTTTTTTTGCAGCTTCTTAGACTTTTGAATATCATACGGCGGCACATTTTAAAACGATACGGTTGCACCTTTCATAATCATAAAAATTTTAACCTTTCACCGGAGAGAGATATGGTGGCACGTGCCACCGTATGTCCTTCTTTAGGTCCGTCCCTAGTATCGTACCATGTTCACCTCTAACTAATAATAAATGATAGGACATTGGGACTAAAGATTGTGTACAACAAGACAATATGCAGCCTCAAACTTTCTAGTTCATATGCAGGATTAGAAAGTTATAATAAAGATTCAGTACTTACAGGCAACATCTTCACAAAAAAATAAATACACATACAAAAAACGTAATGTTTGTGAATTGTGACTGTCCACCTGTGAAAGAAGCCAAGTTCCAAGATTACCCATGTGTTCGGAATCAGCAATCGGCGTTGTCATCAGCAGCGGCAGTAGCAGTAGCTGAAGCCATCACCAACAGAGGTTGCACCACAGTCCCTTCCCTAAGCTCCTTTCTTGCTTTTCGGCGTTCACGCTGTAACCTGAATGATTCTCTCTTCCTATTTCTGTAACTGTTCGGGTTTTCAGGCTGCACTTCACGTGGGTAAACGCTCACCTGTCGTTTTTGTATGCATATACAATTTATATATTAAATGCAAATGGCTGAAACAATTAAATTAAGGGTTTCAGAAATTAGATTTCAACCTTTTTCCTATCAGGTCCAAACTTCTCAAACTTGACCAATCCATCAATTAGAGAGAAGATGGTGTGATCTTTGCCAATCCCAACATTCTTTCCTGGATGGACCTAAGAAGAAAGCAAAACAACTGTT
Organism: Arctium minus; assembly: GCA_954870635.1. Taxonomy (NCBI): domain Eukaryota; kingdom Viridiplantae; phylum Streptophyta; class Magnoliopsida; order Asterales; family Asteraceae; genus Arctium; species Arctium minus. Next base: position 117,906,991 of record OX941083.1, on the reverse strand, counting down.
TGAGGGTAGGAAACTGGTGTGTGCATCTCTCAGATGTGTTTTAGAATTTAGAGGATATAACTACTGGTCTTTTTCCCTTTTAAAGTATAACTAAAATCAAGACAATTATTTGCAACTGATAAAAAGAGAACATCATATCATTGGAATTACTGCTTTATGTTATTATACCAAGAAATAGTGAAAGCATGTGTTGACTTGAAAGACTTTTTCCTGAAGTTTAATACATCTTCTAAACACAAGAACCAAGTTGGTTTACCAAAGGGTCTTTTGGCCCAGGGGAACCCAGGTCATCGGTGGCTTAAAAACAACTAAGTTGGAACCCAGGGGAACCAAGTTGGTTTACCAAAGTATATAAATGTTATATACTTAAAAACAACTAAGTTGGCTTGGTTGGTTTTGGTTTATTAAAGTACTATGAGTGGCTCAAGCTTTAAGCAATACTCTCACACAGAGGGTTTTGAAACGGAGTAAAAATAGTCTTGCTCTAGCTTGTTCAACGAAGCTCATACTTGCTGGATAAGTTATAAAACATGTAGGTAATAAAGGAAGAGCAGTGATGCAAAGGTGTAATCCATAATCATATCATGGAACCTCATGAGATTGGTTACTGATCATATGCTAGTTTAAATCGACTTGATACACAGAAAAGTAAAATTAGTGCCTAATCTGTATTCTGGAGCACAAGGAACTTAAACAACTTAATAAAAAGCACCCCCACTGATTTCTGCCAATTTGGAACGCTATGAACCAATGATGAGGTTTCATCAGTAAATTGTGAGGGCTAAAGAACCACAAAATCCAGATTACACAAAACCAAATGGAAACATATTAACGCCTGACATTACCAACAGCTAATGCTTTTCTAGATTCCAAGCTATCACAATCTGGAAATCTTCTATGCATACTTTCTCCCAAAAGATTATCATATAAAATACTAAATTAGAAAACAGCAAAATGATGAGCTCAGTTAGTAGCAGGACAGTAATACACTTCTCTTCAGTTAGCTTAACATCAAAGCTCAAAGGAAATTTCATCGTCTCCCATAGGACGTGCAATTAATAGCCTTAAAATCTCGGTTACCAACTGGAATTACACATAGTTTCCAAGTTCAACATTTCTAAGCATCTAATACAGGAGACAAGCTTCTACTTGACAGAAGGCCCAGAAGTAAGCAGTTGTCATCCCAAGCGCACATACTAGGAGAATTCATGGAAGGTGCTCAAAACAGGCATCTATTCAATGCTGCAAAACATGCAATATTCAACCAGATCCAGCCACTCAATTCAACCAACTATTATAGGCTTATGGCCACATAATTTGTTTCTTTTCCAGTGTCTTACGAATCAACTTTTAGCTCAAGTTACTCTACTAGCTATTACTATGGTCACATATGAGAAACTGGTTCAATTTCGCCTATTACATCCAAATTTGGGAGCCTGATTCAATTAGAAGGCACAGTGCCCACCTAGTGATTCATAAAATTTGGTTTTACACATCAAATTTCACATTTATTCCAAGAATTCTGATGAAATCCTGAAGTGCTAACTTCATTACACAGATTCAGGTCTATATAGTAACCAACCATGAACATATTGACAATCTGCTAAACAATTGAACTGCTAATCTTGGCCTCTAAGCTTAAAATCGGAATGATTTAATCACCAAATGAATCTATAGTGCTTATGTACTAAGGATTTAGGGCTTAATTCTACGAGCAAAAACCAAATTGATTTCACATAATCACAAAGTAATTGAAAGTAACCGAAGCTCATATACCTTTGTTCCGCGTTGTCGAATAATGATTGCACCAGGCTTCGCAACCTGGTCACCGTAAATCTTAACCCCGAGCCTCTGACCTTTCGAATCACGACCGTTCTTCGTACTTCCAGCTCCTTTTTTGTGCGCATTTTGTATCGTCAATGGCGTTCTCATCGGCAACGAAATTGAAATCTTACGAGCCATGGGAACAGATCCAAAATCTCCTTTGAGGAAGGAAGAAGATGAACTTGAACCAAACGAGAGTCCTTTAAAAGCTCCAACCAAATTAAAACTTAGAGCGGTCGCCATCACTCTGCAAAAGCAATAGCATTTCAATATTCAAATTACACATTAACACAAATGCATAGAGTTAGGGTTTGGTGTTCTTACTCAACAAGAAGTGAAGAATGTTTGCCTTCAATGAAGGATTGGAATGAGGGAAGACGAAGATACTACAACTAGTCAGGGTTATGTTCCTTATCCTTTAGTATGTGCGTTCATGGAGGTATTTCGTAGGAATTTTTGTGGATAAATCGCCTGCTCTTGCCACGTTTGCTGGTCTACGATAAGGACTTACAGAATATAATTTTAATTTGTTGTTTTATATTTTCAAGAAATTAAGTAGACATCAAGTCGAGATGGCCGAGTTGGTCTAAGGCGCCAGATTAAGGTTCTGGTCCGAAAGGGCGTGGGTTCAAATCCCACTCTCGACATTTCATTTTCATTTTATTTTATTTAAAATATAATTACAGATTTGGTCCTTGTGGTTTGTTAAAAAGTTCTGGAATTGGTCTCTGACTTTTATTTATTACAGAAAAAGTCTTTGCAATCTAATTGGATTTGGTTTATATCCTATGGTCGTTAAAGTGACGAGAGCAAATATGTCTTTTTGTCATTTTAATTTATTTAAATATTTTTTTTGTCAATTTTCAAAAATTGTTTTCTTAATCCATAGACAATATTCTGGAACTTTCAAAACAAAGAAATGCAACAATAAATGAAATTTTTCGAAAATATTAAACAAAAGTTTTTTCCTTGCATCTTGGTCACTTTTATTTTTTTTGTTATTAATCAGTGTCGTTCTTTAGCATCCCAAAGATCTTAGACCTATTTTTACATTTTTAGTGTTTTTCATCAACTAATGCAAAAAATATGGGTCTCCCTCAGTGTTACTCTAATTTCTATCATAAAACAAAAGTAGTACGTCTTATCATCGCCTCCGTTATTTGTATATGTGTATCTTTGTTGTCTCATTTTGCAGTGTAATAAAAAATTTTAGATGTAACCGGGTCTATAAAAAGATTGAAACATCTCTGTTATCAATATTCATCTACTCCATCTTGTCATCTTGACCATCAAGAACAACTAAAAATAAGCTTATGCACACTCATTCGGAAACTAATGTAAAATCAAAAATACCTCCATGAACATTAATAAAATATGATATTTCCATGTAAACAACAATTCAACATCTAAATTAAACCTTAAAAAACACTAATCGGAGTTGCTTTTTCTTTGTTGCCACCACCTCTTTACAACTTCACGGGTAAAATCCTATCTACAACTTCCTTCACAACAACTCGTGGGGACTCTTTCATTTATTTAATTTCTTATCTTCAAGCTTCATTACAGACCTAGGTTCTTTGCGACGATAACTTCAAAATCGACAAGGCTGGTCATTTCTTGAAGATGCACATATGGCATAAAAGGTGGGGATAGAGAAAAATGACGGAAGAGAGTGTTTATTAGGGTTTGTTTATTTCTTCCATACTATATTCATATGCATCTCAAAGTCTAGGGACTAAGTGAGAGAGAAGTCATTTAAGATTTTCTTTTACAAAACTAATGTTAAAATAGAGAAAATTGGCTTAAAGAAGTATCATTTTGTTCTCATAAGTTAACAAAGATGGACAAATGTTGGGTCAAAATACCAATTTCAAACTAAAATGAAAACCTTGAAGGTTATCTTTTAAACAATAAATAAAGTTGAGAGACCAAATCCATAATAACCAACACACCACATGAACCAAACTAAGACCTTTATTAGTAAATTAATGACTCATATCTTATTCGGTCAACTATACATAATTATTTGATAATAATTTAACGATATAAAAGTGGTTTATTAGCTTTTAAGGAGTTTTATACATAAAGTTAAGTTTTTTTTCCCAAACATACCATTTCAATTAAAAAACACGTCCCTTCCATTTATGAGAAAACTCTCGTAAACTAAAACTTCCCCAATATACAAAGCAGATTAATCCACGGATACAATTTTATCTGTTAGAAGATGAATACGATTGAAGAACACGATGAATATGCTGAAGGTTTGAAACCTCGATATATTGATTGAGAGAAAACGTACAATATGAAAGGTAAAATTATGAGAGAAAACTTAACCTAGCCTACAATATACAAAGTATTTATACATGGACAAAATGGGCTTGGGTCTTATATTGACACAGGCCTGGGCCCTCTATACATATACATTAACATCCCCCCTCAAACTCAATCTGGAGAAGAATGAGTCAGATGGAGTTTGGAAACTAGATCGCGAAACCGTCCTGGTAGATGAGCTTTAGTGAAAATGTCGGCCGGTTGATCAAGAGTTGAAATAGGAAGAAGTTGGATAGTCTTACGAGTCACATGTTGACGAACAAAGTGACAGTCAATTTCAATATGCTTCGTTCGCTCGTGAAAGATATCATTATGAGCAATCTGAAATGCACTATTGTTGTCACACCACAATGGAGTTGGAGACTGTTGAGGAGCCCTCATGTCTGATAGTAGCCAGCGTAACCACACAAGTTCTTGAGTTGTGTCAGCTAGTGCTCGATACTCAGCTTCAGTACTGGATCGAGCTGTGAGTGATTGTTTCTTGCTCCGCCAAGAGATAAGGGAGTCGCCAAGAAAGAAACAGTAACCGGTAGTGGAGCGACGATCAGTCATGTCACTATCCTAATCAGCATCAGAAAAACCACGCAAAGTCAATGATGATGTGGATTTAAAATGAAGACCATGAAACATGGTCCCTTTTAAGTATCGAAGAATGCGCAGGACAGTAACATAGTGATCAGAACAGGGTGCAAACATGAACTGACTGACAGTATGAACAGCATAGGCAATGTCAGGTCGAGTCACTGTTAGATAGACAAGTGACCCCACTAACTGGCGATATAAAGTAGGATCACGCAGAGGAGGCCCAGCATTCGGAGCCAAATGAAGGTTATGCTCAAGCAGAGTGGATGCAGTTTTGTTGTCAGTAATCCTAGCTTTTGACAAAAGATCTGAGGTGTATTTAGCTTGACAAAGATAAATTCCCGATGGATCTGAGAGCACTTCAAGACCAAGAAAATAGTGTAAAGAACCAAGATCCTTCATCTCAAAACAGGAGCTGAGAGATGTCTTGAGATTAGTTATGCCTGTAGAGTCACTGCCAGTAATAATCATATCATCCACATACAGGAGGAGTAAGATTGTACCAGCCTCAGTGGTCCGAGTAAACAGTCCTGAATCATAGTTACTAGGTGAGAAGCCCAGAAAGGTGACTGTAGAACTGAATTTCTCAAACCAAGCTCGCGGAGCTTGCTTGAGTCCATAAAGGGCCTTCCGAAGACGACAAACATGACCTTGTGGAAGTCGAACGCCTGGAGGAGGTGTCATGTAGACTTCCTCAGATAAATCACCGTTCAAGAAGGCATTCTTAACATCCATCTGAAAGAGAGAAATCACCGTTCAGATAAATCACCGTTCAAGAAGTTTATGGATTGATCAGGAAGCTGGCGTTTGTTCTGAAAAGTGGTCCACAGTTGATACTGATGAGACAGACCCGATGATGTGTACCGCTTGGCGAGGAAATCCCAGAGACTTTTGGCGGTGACATAGCCAAGAAACTGTTGGTTGATTTCGGGAGTAGTGGAGGCATTAATAAAGCCCAGAATATGAGCATTATTGATGTCCCACTCATTCATGCGTTTTGCAAAGTCAACAACATTTTCATTTGCTTCCTGAACTGGAGCTTTGGATGCACCAATAACATAGGTGTAAAGGCCATGGGATTTTAGCAGAATTGTCATATGATGATGCCAGAGAATGTAGTTTCTACCATTGAAAATAACCGAGATGGGATTTGAGTGACTGAGATTGACAGACATGGGAGTGAGAAACAATTCAGATATGGACCGGGAGATTCGACCGGTATATACCGGTAAAGAGTTCGACCGGTAGAATGTTTCGACCAGCAAAAGAATGTGACTGATAAAGTGCTTCGACCGGTAAATGGTTCGACCAGTAGAGTGCCTTCGACCGGTATAGAGATGCGACCGGTAAAGAATTCGACCGGTAAAGTGCTTTCAACCGGTAGAATGTTTCGACCGGTAAAGAGATACGACCGGTAAAGGGTTCGACCGGTAAGGAGTTTGACCGGTAAACTTCCGGTCTGCGGCTAGGGTTAAATTCAGAGAGACCGGTAAGAAGGAACGATTCGACAGGCAACGACAAAGAAAGAAGAAGACCAAGATCGCTTATTGAAATCGATTATCAAATAACAATCGATTAAAGCAACGGCGGCGAGAGGCGATGGCAGCGAGAAGCGACGGCGGCGAGAGACAATGAACAGTGCGATGAATAGTGAAATCGATGAATAAACCTACAGCTCTGATACCATGTTAGAAGATGAATACGATTGAAGAACACGATGAATATGCTGAAGGTTTGAAACCTCGATATATTGATTGAGAGAAAACGTACAATATGAAAGGTAAAATTATGAGAGAAAACTTAACCTAGCCTACAATATACAAAGTATTTATACATGGACAAAATGGGCTTGGGCCTTATATTGACACAGGTCTGGGCCCTCTATACATATACATTAACATTATCCATTAACGATTTGATGAAAAACCGAGGTTCTAAATGGTGTGAGCCTGTGAGGCGTAGTGTGGCGGCGAGACAAGCATCAATCCTGAGGAGTCACGGCGAAGCCATAGCGTTTTTAAGGCGTGACTTATGGCGTCAAATTTCTAATTCATATATAATATTATATATAAAAATATATATTTTGTAGTGTTACTCAATAAATGAATAATAATAAGCAACTTAAATTAGATTATATATTAAAAAGAGTAAACTACAATTTTGGTCCCTAAGGTTTACACATTTCTACGAAAATCGTCCCTAAACTTCAATAAGTGTAGTGAACATCTCTACTTTTTGCATTTTGCTTTGAAAGTGGTCCTCATCTAAACTCTGCTAAAAAAAACTCAGTTAAGTGAGAGGTATTTTCGTCTTTTTATAACTAAAAAAATCAAATTTCAGACTACGAAAACTGTACATCAAGCCATGGCGTGCCACAGGCTTAACATGACGTGAGACACAATACTTATACCATGGCGACTGTAGGGCAAGATTTTTAGAACAGTGTGAAAAACCAATCAAAACAACCCCAAAATTGTATTCACATACGAATATGTTATAATCTAATCTTTATATTTATTAAAATAAAAAAAAAACAAAAATAAATATACATAAACACAATCTAATTCATAAATTTAAAATATAAAATAATTATTTTCCAAATAAATCAACTAGCAAAAAGTAGGGCTATCTTTGGCCGCCGGTGGTATCTTAAAATGCCAAAGCCTGTTCTCCGCCTTCACCAAATTACTCCTGCACAAAAACTCTTCAGCATACTCCTGCTCCACCTTCCGATTCACATCATGCACCAACACATGCGTATCCCCCGCCCCTTCTCTCCGGCGAGCCATCACCGCCGCCGTGAATATCACCGCCATCCTTCCCGGCGCCTCCTCGTAATACCCCCTCGGTCCATCTATCATTATCACATCCCATTCCCGCCGGTAAACCTCCTCCGGCAACTTGCTCAACGCTAACTTGCACTCCGTGTTCCCTTTCAGGTACACCTGCGGCGGCAGGCATTTTGCGGTGGTTTTGTACGCCGCCAGAAGCGAGTCGGCGTCCGATAAGCGAGTTTCGTAGGCGGTGTGGTGCACGCGCAGGGTGGGCGCGTTGGCGAGGATTTTCTGGACCGACTTGATATCGTCTTCGAGGAATAGGGTGGTGCCACGTGTATTGAAGGCGGACCACATGAGGGATTCGTGACCGATGCCGAAGACGAGGAGGTTGCATGGGGCGAGGGTTTGGAGGAGGTGGAAGGTGGTTTGGATCTCCGGGAGGGTTTGTTGGGCGGCGACGCCGCGTGCGGTGGCGTAGTACATGATGGCGGAGAAGTGGGTGGTGGTGGGGTGGTTGGTTAGGGTTTGGGATTGGGATTGGGATTGGGAGTTGATGAATGTGCAGAGGATGGATGTGGGGTTGGTGGTGCGGAGGCTGGAGATGGTGAGGCCGCCGGTGATTATGACGGCGATGAGGATGGTGATGAAGAGTGGCTTCTCGGAGACGATGATGCGGTTTCTCATTATTGATCGGTCGATCATGGAAGATGAATTGAAGTGGGAGATTGTGTTTGTGTGAGAAATGTTAGGTTTAGATTTTAGATTTTTTTTGTTTTGTTTTAAGATTATAAATGTTTCAAATTTGAAGAATTATGTTGCAAATCGATTTTAGAATGTGAAATGGAGATAAAAGGTAGAGCTGACAAAAACTGACACGACACGCTAACTCGATACAAAATGAATGGGTTTGAGTAATACATTTCAACCCGTTTAAATAACGGGTTGACACTTGACACGACACGACACGAAAGTTAAACGAGTAAGGTCAGAGTCAAAATTTTTAACTTGAAATGACTCGAATAACCCGTTTATATAAATATATATAGGGATGAGTTTCGATGAGAAGTTGAGTTAACAGTAAGAAGCGTGAGAAGTGGTTATCAATCATTGGATGAGAAATGAACGCATATTAGGATGAGATACACCAATATAAGATGCACCGAGATGCACCAAATCAATTCTCTTCTAAGCCGCAATTCATGAGAGAGCTTGAGATTAAAAGAGATCAACGGTTGATAACCATTTCTCATGCTTCTCACCGTTAACTCAATTTCTCACACGATCATTCGCATATATATTATAAGTTTTCTTTTTAATGTTTTAGATTTCATTAGAACTTATAAGTTTGAACTACAAAATTGGAATTTATAATGCTTTCATTTAAATTTTGGATTTATATTTTTTTGTGTATTTTTTGATTTTTAATTTTTAGTTTTATAAATGTTAAACGGGTTAGACAGGTCGAGTTAGGGTTGGGATTTTCTGACCCGTTTATTAAACGGGTCGGGTTAGGGTTAGACATTTCTCAACCCATTTAACTTTGAACCAGACACGTTTGACAGGTCTAACAAAAAGGGAGCGTGACATGTATTCCTAGGTGTCTAAGAGCATCTCCAACAGCATTGCTAAAATAGAAAATTTTGGCTTTTTCTTTACTATTCCTCTCCAACAGCTTTGCTATATGGTTTGCTAAAATAGAGAAAGATCAAAAAATCTCTAAATATAGCGAATTCTCTATAATCTCTAAATTGGAGAGAGAAATATTATTTTATTCAATCCAACCAATAAGATTTAATTTTTAACATTTAATTTTAAGTTTTTTTAAAGTGTATTGGGATGATAAATTATGGAATATTATAATAATATAAATAATGATTGATTCTCTAAAATAGAAAAATTGTTGGAGTTAGAAGAAAATGTTTTTAGAGATTTTGACATTTCATTCTCTATTTTAGAAAAAATTTAGCAATGCTGTTGGAGATGCTTTAAATTAGGGGTGGCAAAAAGTGACCCAACCCGCCAACCCAACCCAAAATTAGCAGGTTGGGTTGAGAATTTCAACTCATTTAAGTTAAATGGGTCAACCCGCCTAACCCATTTATTAATTGGGTTTGGGTTTGGTTGAAATTTTCAACCTGATTTCGACCCATTTACAACCTGTTTCTAACCCACTTACAACCTGTTTCTAACTCATTTACAACATGTTTCTAACTCATTTATAATATTACCTAATATTTTATTTTTAATTATTAATCAATATTTAATACAATTAACATTTTAATATAATTCTTAAAGATTAAAAAATAATTTCTATATTGAAAGTTGAAAACCCTAATCGACTAAATCAGTAAATCTTATTCCTAATTTGAAACGCCATACGCCTCCAGCCTCCTCTCCTCCCTCTTCCCTCATACGCCGTCGGCGCAGATCTTCCTCCCTCTTCACCAGCGACTCATCTCCTCTCCCTCTGTTCCACAGCGACTCCTCTCCTTGTGTTCCACGGCTTCACGACGAGCAGTCCATAACGAGTTCAATTCCATTGTTCACGGTAAACTTGTAATCTTAACTTGATCGACTTCAGTTCCATTGTTACTTATTTATATTTATAATCTTAACTTGATCGACTTCATTTCCATTGTTCATATCGGAGAAGATAGAAGATCGAGAGGAAAGTAATACCGAGAGTGAAATTGGAGTCGATGAAAGTGCAAGTCAAGTTACATAGAAACTTTTTTGGAACTATGATTTATTTAACTTTGTGGTTGTGGGAAACTTTGAACTATTTATTTTACTTTATGGTTGTGTTTTATTAAACTTCGAACAATTTATTTGACTTTGTCGTTGTGTAATTGTCGTGGAATTAAGTAGTTTAAGCATTTTTATTTCATTTACAATTTTAAAATTAAAATGGGTCAACCCAGGTTCAACCCATTTATTTAATAGGTTGAGTTGAGATAATCATAAACAGGTCAACTCGCTACCAACCCATCAACCCAACAGGTTGGGTTGGGTTGAAAATCTCAACCCATTTAATTAAACAGGTTGGGTGGGTTGAGATTTTAAACTCAATTAATAAATGGGTTGAACCCGAACCCAACCCAACCTGACCTATTTACACCTTACTTTAAATTGGAGAGAGAAAATATTATTTTATTCAATCCAACCAATAAGATTCAATTTTTAACATTTTATTTTAAGTTTTTTTTAAAAAGTGTATTGAGATGATAAATTATGGAATATTATAATAATATAAATAATGATTGATTTTCTAAAATAGAAAAGTTGTTGGAGTTAAGAAAAATGTTTTTAAAGATTTTAACTTTTCATTCTCTATTTTAGAAAAAATTTAGTAATGCTATTGGAGATGCTCTAAGGTTATTATGATTAATAATGGTGAACATGATGAATAATACTACATAAGTGCATCTCTAATGCAAACTTTTTAGAGCATCTCTAATAAATTCCCTAAAAAAATTAAGATGAAGATTCAAAAGTCAAATCTTCAAAAAAGAAAAAAAAAATACATCAATCTCCAACAGATTTTTCATTTTGGAAATAAATCATTGACTATATTATTAAAATAGTCTATACATTTACTAAAATATGATTTCTCTTACCTAAACATTTCATTTCAAAAATCTCAAATTTCTCTATTTTAAAGAATCCAACATTTATAGAATATTCTATTAAATATATAAAATATTTTAATGATATAATTAATGATTTATCTCCAATAGTCATCAGATAGCTTATCAGTTAATTTGCCAAAGATAGATGATTAAGTGGTCAGAATGGTTAAAAGACTTTGTATGATTTAATGTCAGATAGGAAGTGATTGTTTAGAAAGTGTTCTGAATCAACCGTCATCATGACATAAAATTACCATTTTACCCTCAGCCTTATGTTAAATATAAATGAACTTTTGACAATAATATTTCACAATTGAAATAAATTGTAAAGCAACAAAATAATATAACTTATGTAATATCTTCACAATTGTTAGAATGGAGATACATAGTAATCACAAATTGTGATGCAACGAAATAATATAACTTCTGTAATAACTTTTGGGATATTCACACTTGTTGTGACCATACTTGTTGCCTTGCCTATGTATCTCCATTTTCACATTAGTTGTGACTCGGTGCAATTTCTTATACCATTTCCTTTATATTCCTGTTAGAATACATCTTAACATGATATGTTCATTTCAATGTTTAAATTCAAATTCTAAATTTACATCTCCATGGCCTGTGAATCCAACTCTCTTTTTATGATTATGAAAAAATAACTAGAAATCAAGATAAATTATTATCCTATTGTTTGAAAACAAAGAAGAAAAATATTGGAGATAAAACATATTGCAGCAAACAAATGAAAAAATATAAGAAAGATAACATATTTTCAGCAAACAAATGAAAACGGATGAGAAAAAAAAATAACATATAGCAGCAGTGATATCAGACCTATATTGTGAAATATCAAACCCAAAATTAGGGAAACATCAAACCTAATCATTAAAACAAAGATTTTTGAGGAAACAAGTGTGTTACCTGTTTGAATCGACGAAGACAAAGGGCTTGGAGGTAAGTGGTACGGCGATCGTTGTTGCCTCCGTGTGAAGAGTTACGAACTAATCAAAATTGGGAGTGAGGAGAGAAACAAGAAGATATGGGACGATAAGGTAAATGAGCAGGCGAGAATGGAGAGGGAGAGGGGGCAAAGTGGGAAAAAGAGGGGATCTGAATGGAATGGGGAACAAATTTGGGATGGAGCGATTCAAATAAAATTGAATCATTCAGACCTTTAAAAAATTGCCAAACAATGTCTGATTGATTCAGAGCTTTACCTCTTAATGGCATCATTAAGAGGTAAACAAACACACCCTTAGGGAGCGTTTGGTTCACATAATGGAATTTGATGGAATTGAAATCTATCGAAATAATTTGAATGGAATTTGCTGGAATTTGACCATGTGTTTGTTTGGTAAGAATTCAATTTATTCACTTAAGACAATGAATGATGAATTCCTTAAATTGTGGAGTTCAATGGAATTGGAAGGATTACATCGCTTTCATTCCGTGAACCAAACATGAGCTTGAAATTTGGTCAATGAAATTGATCATTCCAATTCATTCAAATTTCTTCTAATTCCATGAACCAAACAACCACTTAGGGGCATTTGGTTCACAGAATGGAATTTGACAGAATTAGAATCCATCAAAGGAAATTTGACTTTGAAGAATTTGTAATGGAATTTGACCACGCGCTTTGTTGGTAGAAGTTCAACTTCTTCACTTAAGCCAAGTAATGATAAATTTCTTAAATTGGGAAATTTAATGGAATTGGGAAAATTTCATCGCCTTAATTCCGCGAACCAAACATGGGCTTGGAATAAATGGAATGAGTCATTCCAATTTCATCAAATTCAATGAACCAAACAACCCCTTAGTATATGAATAACATATCCAATAAACTCTTTGATAACTCTCAAATCTTGAGAGTTATTTCCTCTCTTTTCGTATTCATTTTACCACATTTTTACTCATTTTGCCATTTACCTCCTTCTTTTAGTCTAAATTGTTCAAACATTGTGATGAAGTTTCAAGGATGCAAAATTTCGGTTTTACTAACTTTTTGTGCAGAACGTGGCCACTTTGTCACCACGTGGCGACGTGGGCTGAAAATTATGGATAAGTCTTGGCCATTTTTGGAAGGTTGCCTTTTGAAGTAAAAGAAAGAGGAAGTTGATATTTCACAAGAATATTCAGGGAAGATGACAAAAGGTGAAAGTCAAAAGGAAGTTTCAATACTCTTCCTTAAAGCTACTTTTTGGGATTTGTCACATCAACACTTTTTCTTCATTGACACTGTAAATGGAGGCTTGGAGCACCACTTGAAGGGCATCACTTCCAGGAACATTTCATCTTAAACCTGGAGTTTGGCATTTAATTTACATTCTCTTTTTAAAGCTTGTAGTGTATTTGCATTTATTTTTTGTAGTTTAATTTCTTTGTAAGAGTTATCGTCACTTTGTCACCACGTTGTAGCCACTTTGGTGACAGCCTTTAAGTTTTATTTATGTAGTTTATGTTCATGTATTCTTCTTATTCTCTCATGTCTTTCATTTTTATTATGAACTAAACACCCATTTGGGTGTGGGTATCATTGCTAACACCCATGGGTGTTGCCATCATTGCTAACTCTTAGACTTGGTTGCTCGAGTCGGGATTTCAACTCAACGCGAACAAGCCGATCACTTGTTAGTGTTAATATTAGATCTTAGACCTCGAAGGGGTGAACTCGAATAATAAACTAGATTTCAGGTTTTTCTTTTATTTTTTTTAATTATCAAACCAGATTTGTAATTATCAAATTCAATTAGTTTATTTCATTAAAAATGAAAATTTATAACTTATTATAATTCTAACTTATAAGTTTTTTTTTATTTTAACTTACTGTAACTTTCAGTTATTGTAATTTTTAATCATTATGATTTTTATTATTGTAATTATTAATTATTGTCTTTTAATGATAATTAGTTTTTAATTATTATCTTTTAATTATAAATAGTTTTTAATTATTGTCATTTATCATTATAATTTTTTATTAAATTAATTATAGATCGATCCATGATTATGTGTAAAAGGTTTATCAAATGATAAAGGATACATGTATCCCTCCCTACTTGTTAAATGCACCATACTCTACTAATTTCCTCCTCACACCTATTAACATCAAACCCCTCTTTTTACAATTTCAATGCTCCTTCTTACATTTTCAATGCATGATTTGACCTCATTTTGACTTAGGCTATGTTGAAACACTACTCAAAGTAGCGTTTTCAAAACTAGCTTATAAGTTAGTTTGTCAAACAAAGCCTAAAAGAGAATGCATATAACAACCCCCTTTAATCGTTAACAGCATGGCTAGAGATGCTCAAACTTCTAAAATTTATAAAAGAGTATACTACTATTTTTGTCCCTATGGTTTGTTGTTTATAACTATTTGTGTCCTTGATTTTTAAAAATTACTTTTTTGATCATTGTGGTTTACAACTCCCCATGAAAATATTAGTTTAAGGGACAAAAAGAGAAAGGAATTTTAAATCACAATAACCAAAAAAGCAACATTTAAAGTCATGGATAAAAATAGTTATAAACAACAAACAAGGACAAAAATCATAGTTTACTCTTTATAAAAACTAAACGTCATAAAAAAATCACTTATTACTTAAATAAAACAAAATCAACATATTTATAAAAATACATAATTTCTTCATATCAAAGGTCAGAAATTTAACAGAAACACTTTAATTGTCAAAATAAAAAATAACATTAAAATACAAAGCTAAAAAAAACTGCTATAACTTTTACTTAAAACTTTCAGAAATCATCATCCATCTTGAACACATGTGAATCCCCATTTCCATTCAGATTCGACATCACAGATGCCTTCTGATACTCCCCCACTCTCTTCTCAAAGAAATTCGTCTTCCCCTGCAACGAAATCAACTCCATCCAATCAAACGGATTCTGCACCTTATACATCTTCCCATACCCTAACGCCACCAACAATCGATCCGCCACAAACTCAATGTAAGTGCTCATCAGATCGCCGTTCATCCCCACCAGTCCACACGGCAGCGCATCGCACACAAACTCCCTCTCGATCTCCACCGCATCCGCCACAATCGTCTTCACTCGATCCTCACTCAATTTCATCTTCAACAAGCTGTAGATCAAGCAAGCGAAATCGCAGTGCAAGCCTTCGTCTCTCGAGATCAATTCGTTTGAGAACGTTAGTCCAGGCATCAGACCTCGTTTTTTGAGCCAGAATATGGCGCAGAAGCTGCCGGAGAAGAATATGCCTTCGACGCAAGCGAAGGCGATGATTCGTTCCGCGAACGATTCGGATCCGTCGATCCATCGGAGCGCCCATTTGGCTTTCTTCTGGATGCAAGGGATGGTTTCGACGGCGTGGAAGAGTCGGTTCTTCTCGTTGGAGTCTTTGATGTATGATTCGAGGAGGAGGCTGTACATCTCGGAGTGGATGTTTTCGATCGCGATCTGGAATCCGTAGAACGCACGCGCCTCCGCGACTTGGATCTCTGTCATGAAACGTCCGGCTAGGTTTTCCAGAACGATTCCGTCGGAGGAGGCGAAGAAGGCAAGGACGTGAGTGATGAAGTGGCGTTCGCCGTCGGTGAGGGTGTCCCATTGACGCTGATCTTGCGACAGATCGACCTCCTCTGCGGTCCAAAACGAAGCTTCGGCTTTCTTGTACATCTCCCAGATCTGTGGATACTTGATTGGGAACATACAGAAACGATCTGGATTTGGGGCAAGAAGAGGCTCTTCAGGGATTGAAGGCATGGTTTCAAGTGATCAGAAACTGGGGAAGAAGAAGAGGGATTATGGAGATGATTTGATTTGATGCAGGGTGTGAAGGTGTTTTATAATGGAGTTTTGGAGGGGGTGTTTGAATTTGAATGGAAAGCGGGTGATTTTGAAATTTGGTGGAGAATCTTGCGGGAAAATGATGATAGAAAACAAACACACTTCGGAGAAAAGGAAGAAAGATGATCAAACTTGTTTTGGAAGTCTTGAAATTTTTGGAGGGAGTTCAAAAAATTTACCCCCCATTTTGAAGAGGTGCCAACTTTTAAATTAGAATCTTTCAAATGGCCATTATTCAATTGAGTTTTCATGTGTGAGTGAATATATTATATACATGTATATATAGACGAAGGGATTTAGACGGCGATTATTTTCATGTGTGAGTGAATATATGTTACTACCCCGTGCAACCCTTATTTAAACATTCATTTAGCCCATTGCATTTGGATTCTCATTGATTTTCTAAACGAATTTACCTGATTTCATCAAATTTCTGCAGCATATGTCAATGCACATAACAGTTCATGCGATGTTTCGGATGAATGTGGTACTTTTATAAAACAATATGTATTTTAATGAAATACCATGCATTATTGCAGGTAATACTATTGCATGAAACCAATAATCATTCAGTATCTACATAATGAATGGGCTAAATGAATAGTTTGGATATTGTGCCACTTGTTCCAAACATCTATGAAATATTCATTCTGAAACAAATGGAGACACGTATAGCGGTTTCATTTGCTCCCCAATTTACAACAAAAAACAAGTTATAATTGAACTTTCCTTTAAGTGCAGGCCTAAGGATAATAGTGAGCAAAATTTCTAATGCCTTGAAAAAACTTAAACTGCAACATATGGAGATGAACCTTGAAATCTAACCTTTTATTTGTGAATTGAGCAAACCCTGAAATTGAGTTTTGTGTATTTACAAATTACAATTCGGAAATGGGCTTACGATGGTTTTACATCTTTGTGTGATTGGATTGACAGAATATACATGATTTCTGGCCTATGAAAAGCAAGGTGTCGATGCATGGAAGTGAGTCTAAGCTTCACAGTTTACAACTCTATACACGGTAGGGCGTTAAGACTAGACCGACTCTCTTTCTTCAGCAGCAGCATCATCATCACCTTCTTCTACCATCCATGGTTGTTTCGGACCCTAACACCAATAACATACACAATATCAGATATCAGATTACACCAGAATTCTTGCAAGTGGCTTTGTACAGTCCTCACTGGTCATAATTAGCATTTAAGGGCATCTCCAACTCTATGGTAAAAAAAACTGTCATTTTGCCGGTTTGGAAACTCCAACCCGCAGACAGAAAGAACGGCACTTTGCCGAAGATGGGAGAGAAACGGCATATATGTGGCGTGTGGTTGGAGATGGATAGATATTTGATGTTATTGGCCCACCAATTTGGTGTGTGTTTTTTGGTGTTGTGGAGATTGTCTAAACGAGTACCTTCCCTTGACGAACAATTGTTGGGGGAATCTGAACCATGTCTACTACAGTAGATGGGTTAGCCACCCTAACACCAGCATCGACGACAAAATTAAGACCCTGGAATAAGTATAGATAAGGAAATTAAACTCCAATAACAACATATCCATTGGAATATTGGATTCCATTCCATAGCAAAAGTTGACTTATGGGTTTGGTCCAATTTCATATTTTTAAATTACGGGTAATATTTTAAATAGGAAAATACACGGTACCTCTTGTCCGTATGTATCAGCTATTAGAACAGGATCGATTATCCATTGATTTTCCTGCGGTGACCTGACACTGTAACAAAGGATGCAAGAATTTAACCACTACCATCATCATAGACTAATTTTAGATGATTAAAATAAGACCTTAGATTAGAGATTGGCCCCATAGGGGTCCTAAAAAATCTGGTCTGGTCAAAGCAGTCCAAATGGCCGGGTCGGGTCTGGTCTGATGACATCATGGTCTAGTCCGGGACCAGTCCAGACCAAAAAATCTGGTTTTTTTGCCCATCTCTACCTTAGATGCTTCTAAAATTCTAGTAATTTGGGGGATTGAGAAAGAGGTATGCTTTGATCCATCAATCTTACCTTGTGGAAAATAGAGGTGCGCCCATCTTCTCCAATACGGCTTGACATACAACATCATCAGGTATGCGGACACCCAAACTTTTCCTAGTTGCGTATTTAGAACTTGTAGTTCCATATTTAATACACTGTTTTGGCAATGCTTTGCTTGCAGTTAAGATGAAAGTGTACTATTACATAAAAACACAGAAATGGAAAGAAACAGGAAACCATCAGCACAACTGTCAAACTAGCGACACAAGTCCAAAAAATTAGGAAACAAATAGGTTGAAGAAAGAGTAAGAAAACTATTATTTTAATGAATCAGTTGATATATAACAACTTTCTTGGAATATTGCCATGATGATTCTTAAGATAAGACTGAGAAAAAGATGATAAAGCAGGTTGGGTAGATCCCAAATACAGTGCAATCCCTCCGTCCCAAAATAAGGTGGCATTTGTTTTTTAAGAGGTCTGTGTAGATCCCAGATACAGTGCAATCAACAACAATAATAATCAATCAACAATAAGAATCAATCACAACTGCTAGTCATATGATTAGATTTAACAGTAAAGGGTTTAGGTTTACAGAGAGAATTTCTGATAAGCAAGTGTAAACCTTAATAACTAACTTAAAACTTTGACATGGGTGAAAAATTTTCGATAGAAATTGATCGTTTAAGCTTCGTAAACAACCGTTAATAGTTTATAGTAAAAATGGTCAACCCACGATTCAGAACGAAGCAACCGAAAAAAAATCCAAAAAACAATCGAAAAATCAACAAAGTTATCAACTTGTGTTATCAACGTTGAGAGCTTCTGTATTCTTCAACTTGTGATTTCTAAGTTTTCTATTCGACACTTGGGTTTCCACCTTGGCCTATTACTAAACAATCCTCAATGTTAAGGGTTTAATACCCGGATCGGCCCAAAATCAACACTCCGGTCGATGCTTTTTTAAGTCCCGGGCCCGGATGAGACTTTAGGCCCGGGTCCCGGTCACAACAACTATTTCAACTCCCGGATGCAAGATTAATTCCCGGTATAAAAATTGTTCAACACCCGGATGCCTTAAAACAAACAGCCGCCGGTATAAACTGTGTAAACCCAGATGTTCAAAGTATCATTCCCGGATCCATGGCTTCAATTCCCAAGACTTATTACTAAATAAAACCTCGATTATTGTGTATTCTTGCATTTAATCGATGCAGTTTTCACACCCACTCACAACACCGATTTCGAAAAAAAAACGGATAACAAAAAGAACTTCAAACCCAGACAGCAGGTTTCTCACGGATGGAATAAAACCAACAGCCGCCGTTCTTACGTAAACCACAGTAGCCGACCAACCCACTTTGGATTCCACCGCCCACCAAAAAAAAAACAGTCGCAGATTACAATGAAAGTAACTCCATAGCCGCCGGCAATCAAGGTTGGTAAGGAAATCAAGATATGGCAATCACAGAAAAATTAACTCCCGGTTAATATCTCAAGACCATACTCACAAAATCGACCAAGAACAATTTTTCAAAACAAAAATTAATCAATCTTTTGGCTTAAAAAACACAAACTTAACTTTAATTTGACAGATTAAAAACCAAAACTCAAATCAAAAACTTTAATTTGAAGAACACAGTGATGCACCGTATTAAACTCGAAGTCCATAAAAGAATAGGAATTTAGACAAACCTTTTGATCGTATCGAATGAAAATTAATTCGCCGCTCTGATACCAATTGTAGGCAGAATAGTCGATCCTCCAGCAATCAAATAAGAAGACAGGGCGGCAGCTGGATCGGCAGGACTGGGAGTTTGAGGCGGGGCGGGGGTGGGATCACGAAGTGAATGAGTATCTAAAATTGGCGGAGGCAGGGCCAACGCTGGAGTAGGGCACATGCATTGGCACACAGCAAGAGAAGCAACTGGAGGAGGAGCAGCAGCACGAGCAGCTGGCTGCTCAGGAGCAGGAACAGGAAATGGTGCCTTCGGTTGGTGTTGCGGACGAAAACCGGGTGGTGCTTGAAACTGTTAGGGCTGTTGAGCTCTAAGGCTCTATCCTGGACAACGACTGTAGTCTGCTTCTCACTGGCGGCGAGCCGACGACCACTCTTTCTCCTTCCCAGCTTGTCCTACTCCCGAAATCTCCAATCTTACAGGTTAATGAGAATATTGTTTGGGTTTACTTTAGCGATTTGTCTCGGACACTCTGCGAGACAAATGGATCCAATTTGTCATGTCAATGGTGCTCAAGATTGCCCTATTCCACTTCCACTAGACATAAAGGCTCTTGCTCGTGCTCCTCCTGCTCGTGAGCAGCCTGGTCCTCCTCCTCCTCCTGAGCAGCCTCCTCCTCCAGCACCTGTTCCCGTTTATGCTCCTGCTCCTGAGCAGCCAACTCCTCTCAGGAGCACGAGGAGTTGGCTGCTCAGGAGCAGGAGCATAAACGGGAACAGGTGTTGGAGGAGGAGGTTGCGTAGGAGGAGCAGGAGCTGGAGCATGAACGGGAACAGGTGCTGGAGGAGTAGGCTGCTCAGGAGCAGGTGCAGTAGGCTGCTCACGAGTAGGAGGAGGACCAGGCTGCTCACGAGTAGGAGGAGCACGAGCAAGAGCCTTTATGTTTGGTGGAAGTGGAATAGGGAAATCTTGAGCACCATTGACATGACAAATTGGATCCATTTGCCTCGCAGAGTGTCCGAGACAAATCGCTAAAGTAAGCCCAAGCAATATTCTCATAACCTGTAAGATTGGAGATTTCGAGAGTAGGACAAGCTGAGAAGGAGAAAGAGTGGTCGTCGGCTCGCCGCCAGTGAGAAGCAGACTACAGTCGTTGTCCAGGATAGAGCGATATAGCTCAACAGCCATAACAGTTTCAAGCACCACCCGGTTTTCGTCCGCAACACCAACCGAAGGCACCATTTCCCGTTCATGCTCCTGTTCCCGTTCATGTTCCTGCTCCTGAGCAGCGTGAGCAGCCTGTTCCTCCTCCCGCTGCTTCTCTTGTTGTGTGCCAATGCATGTGCCCTACTCCAGCGTCGGCCCTACCTCTGCCAATTTTAGATACTCATTCACTTCGTGATCCCACCCCCGTCCCGCCTCAAACTCCCAGTCCTGCCGATCCAGCTGTCGCCCTGTCTTCTTATTTGATTGCTGGAGGATCGACTATTTTGTCTAAAGTCTTATTTCACTTCTAATTAATAAGAGGTAGTGTTGAAGTCTTAAATCTGAATCAATAAGACTGTTTGTTTTTGTAACGTCTGGAGGCGTCTTGAAAGAAAGGAGAACATATGAAATGAGGCGGGATAAGAGATTTTAAGAAGTTAGGTCACTACTTCTTATTTAAGATGTATTTAAGAGCCATTAAGAGGTTCAGAAAATTGGAAAAAAACAAACAGTCTGAATGTCAAAAGGTCTAACCGATTCAGACTTAAGAGCCATTAAGAGATATTTAAAAAAAAAAACAGCCCTAAATGTCTACAAGGAAAAAGGCACACAAGTTTAGAAATATATGATTATTACACTTTTTAATTAACTAAATGACAATTGTACCCTTAATGGAAAGGTGAAAATACAGTTCTAGGCTCCTGGCCCCAACCAATGGTGTCAACTAAGACAACATGATCGGCAACATTTATACTTCAGGATTCAGATTGCCTTAAAATATTGGCTGTCTTTTAACTGTGTTCCATGTATAACCAAGTATACAGAGTCAGCTTAAGTGCAGGTCTTAACAAATAAGACAAGATAGCGAAAATATACTTACAGCTCCAGGCAAGCAATGCTTCACAGCTCGAAAAATGTCTGAAAGGCCATCACTGTTTCCACGAGGGAACCCAGTTGTATATGTATCTATGTCATGGAGGGAACGACACAATATACTAAAGGGCTGCAAGAGTAGTAAGATGGCATTAGAAAACAAAAGGCAAAAAGAAAAAAGAACATCTACCACAAGAAAACAAATAATATAGTCTCCTTGAAATGCTTCTGCATCTACCATTTTTGTAACCTTGGGTTGCAAAAGACAAATTTTGAAAAAAGGTACCACAATGACTCATTCTTGGTGCTTTCCCACAAGACATAAGAACACTAGAGCAGAAAGAATAAATGCTTGCCTTTGAAGCTTCTACATCTTTCAATCTGTACCAAAAACAAAAACAAGAAAAACTACAGTCATCACCGGAAGAATCACGAGACTTCAACATATTCCAAGTAATCTGTGCGGGAATATAAAAATGTTTACCTTCGAAGACGTTGAATGGCATCATGGTTATTCATATCACACACCATAGCATACCTATCAAGTATCAAGAGCACAAAGAAAACATAGATGATGTTCAATGGGAATAACATCAGAAAAGCGCATGTCACATCATGTTGAGACTGAAGCCAATTCCTGACTCTTGTTCTACAATGCTCTCCAATGAATGCCATTGAACACTCAATCTTGAAGATTAATCTTAACCCTACACCCTATTGGTATAAGATATTATAATTTATAAGGCAGTGCCAAGCACAAGCATTGCAATAAGTTGCACACAGGGCTTGTTAATAAATTATAACTATTTAGATAGACAAATGAAAGACACAGTAGTGCTATGCATAAACATATATGGTTATTTACTGAAATCATGCTTTTGATAATTGAAATAATTTTCAAATAAAATTCGTCTTTATTTTCAAATCTGTTGGTCTATGTGTGTGCGGGATATCTATTGATAGGCAAGCTTGCCTACAATCACTTGTCATAAATACATCATTTTTTTGTTAACGCATTAAAAAAACTTATCTGTTTCCCTCTAAAAACCTTTAAAATCTCTTCCTA
The DNA here is from genome assembly GCA_954870635.1 of Arctium minus. Taxonomy (NCBI): domain Eukaryota; kingdom Viridiplantae; phylum Streptophyta; class Magnoliopsida; order Asterales; family Asteraceae; genus Arctium; species Arctium minus. Next base: position 117,884,193 of record OX941083.1, on the reverse strand, counting down.
AAAACCCATCAGCTTCCTCTTCCAACTTTTCTGCCAATACAAACCCATTGATAATCATGCTCTTTCCCAATAACAGGATAGATAAATAGAATCAGGGTAATAGATTCAAACAACACCTGTGTCTCTCCAAACTACACGATAAATGTTTTACCGATTGGTTTATATCAACAAAAAATTGCAAGGGTGCAACTTGAATGCTCCTATCTATTAAGAAGTGGTTAGTGATCAATGTTGGCACAAGTTTAAGAAATCTAAGTTATCATCGAGGTTATGAATTTGCTTCAATAACGGATTCCATGTGTTATGATGGCATGACTCGCAATTAGATTTCCCCTTCACATATGTGTGTGTATCATAAGATAAAACAACTAACTATTACAAAGACCGCCTTTTACGATATAGCAGTTAGAGGAAGGGTAACTTACACAGTATCTGTGGGAATGACCCCAACAGCTCCCTCTTTAAGAAGTTCCACAACTGAATCCAGTTTCCATGCGTCATCTCCATTGGAATCAACTTCAACATAGAGCAGACCATCCTCCTAAAATTTTCAATATGAATATCATCAATTCATCATCAAGGAGAGTTTCCACTTTCATGTATAGCATAAACTTTTGACCCCTTTCCTACAATTTCCTTTTGATATCAGGATAAGATTTTTCAGTTTCATGTATTTACATGTAAAGTTTCTGAAAATTTGGAATATTTTGGATTCCCCAAACCTCGTCATGTTAATAACCAGTAATCATCTAGTAAAATTGAAAAAACACTCGTAAGATAAATGCTGACCAGTGACCATATACAAGATTACACTACAGATTGGGAAAGCTATGAGATGGACTCTGAAAAAAATTTCTTGCAATTCTGTATTGAAGAACCACTGTTGTTTGTAATGAAACAACAATGAACACAGAAAAACATAAAATATTAGGGCTTCAATGAAGGCGATTCATATGGCTAAATCAAAAGGATGTCCCGTACTAAACTATCAACCTCCAGCTTTTCATACAAAAATGATTTTATCTGCTTAACTGTATATCAGTCAAATTCACGTGATAATGCCATTATTTGGTGAACATTCATCCAGTTTGCCATGTTATGCAATAAGCTATGCAGACGATCTTAATTACAACTTTGGACCATTGATTATAATTCGAGACAACTTATTAATGGAGTGATCATGAATAAAGGGAGGGGATTACCTTTGGAAAACGAGGCGAAGCGTACTTGAGCCGTTTAGGGCTTTTCTTAACAACAGCCGACACTTTGAGTCGGGAAACTTTTGGCGATGGTTGGAAGGACACACAGGCGCTGAAAGGACTTACAGACCGCCGGAATGAAAGCGATGCTGTGGTGGCGCAACCGTATGGCTTTATTTGCAACGCCGTAGCGAATCCCATGGTCGGAACACAGAAGAGGTGTTGATGAGAAGCGAACTTGTGTGAACCAGACCTTCGGTTTCTTTCTTACCAAATATTGGCAGGAATTGTTGTTAACAGCGACAAAGAAAACCCATAACAGGCATATCCCCAATACCATAGCAGCGATTCTAAATAACGGTGTTTTTTTCCCGGAAAAAATTGCACAAAAATTATTTTCATGCATTTTTGTTTTAATGTCAGAATCACGGTGAAAGTAGATTTTAATGTTGATATATGTAAAGCAGAAATTAGTAGATAATGTTACGTTTAACAATATATAGGGGTGTATTTTTTTTCTTTTTGAAAGGCAAGAAATTTATTACCAACCGAAAATAACGGGAATTACAAGAATACGGGATGCAGGCGAACGGCGAACCAAGGGCAGCAGCAAAATCATAACACGACTAAAGGATCCACGGACCAGTTCGCAAGGAACGAACCGCCACCCGAAACCAAGAAAAAGAAACTAAACCAACGAGAATCTACAATATACAAAGTACCCTCAATCAAATCAACAACCTACCTTACTGAAGACGAGTCCGACAACCAATTGCACGAGTCTAATTTCCTCCCTCTTCCCCGAAAAGCTATCCACTCGAAACATTTGCGTTGAAATTCAGAAAAAAGATCCTCAATCTTTCTTTTGTCATCTTTGAATACTATTTGATTCCGATGTGCCCAAATGAGATAGCCAAAGCTCTAAACCGTCTCCATCCACAATAGGCCAAGACGAGTTATCTGTCAAAGAAGACGAAATATCCAAGAGGTCATTTAACGAGTTTAAATTATCTTTTTTAATTTTCCACCACAGAAGCATCGTGAGCCACAATTTGTAAACTTCTTTGCATTTTACCAAAGCGTGGTCCACAGTTTCCACTTCCAAATTACATCTTGGACAAAACACATAATCTAAGTCCATCCCCATCTTGTGTAAAACCGCTCTACACATAAGTCTTCCAATGTTGGCCTTACAAAAGAAAATACAAATTTTCTTCGGGATCTCCTTTAACCACAAAGTTTCTTCATAAAGAATACCACCCTCCTATCTATCAATGTCTTTAACTCTTGTACCGGAAATGATCCCTCCTCACTCACCAACCACTTCACTTTATCATCTACCTCTCTTTTCGGACTCCACCCTTGGAGCATCTCCCTTAGGTCTACTAACTCCCCTTCTTCCCTACCTCTCGGCTCCCTCATCCAATTCCATTTCCACACCCAATTATCCTAGACCACTCCCCTTTCTCGGTTATCGACCCACCCTTGTTTGTATTGAGACGGTAAAGTCGCTTGAATCTATCCTCCAGCCTTTCTCCCCCGACCCACCTATCCGACCAAAAAGTCGTCTCATTTCCTCTCCCCACTTTAATTCCCAAGGATTCTTCAAAATGTATACCCAACTCTTCCATCTCTTTACCTACACTAATTATATTATTCCAAACCGAACAACGCCCCCTCCCCCCACCTCTAGTACCTCTTCCAACCAAACCCCCCTCCCTTCCATATATGCTTTTTATAATTTTAACCCATAAAGCGTCCTTTTCCGACATGAATCTCCACCACCATTTACCCCAGAGACCCCAATTAGAGGGTTGTAGACCCCCACATTAAGACTATTTAGCCCACCATTTGAAGTACATATTGCTTATGGATAGAACAAGATTAGATAAGACATAACTGGACCATCCATGATTGGACTGAACATGACTGAACTAATTACTAGTCCATCGTTTAAACTTATCGTAATTGTTTCGAGAAAATTTTGCAACAATTTCATAAGCATTTTCTCACTAAACTTTTGACTTGTAACTAGGTATATATTATTTTCGTTTACATGATACTAACAATTATTCCCTCCGTTCCAAAATAACATTTCTATTTATGTTTGTCCCAAAATAAGTGTCCAATTTCAAAAGTATAACTAAATTCTCAAATTTACTCTTGATTAATGCACAAATATTTAAGAGTTGTGAAAAGAAATAAATTCAATAAGGGTAAAATGTCATTTGGTTAATAAAAATGTTTAATAATTGTTTATGTCTGAAATTGTGTGTCATTTCAATAATGGACACTTATTTTGAGCCTGAGGAAATACTTAACATGTATAGGGTCAGGTTCAGGGAAAAATCTAAAAAACAGAAAACTGAGGAACGTCATGGTAGCCGTTTATCTGGACAATATTAACTTGTGCATATAAGTAATTTGTAACATGCACACGTGCATAATGCACACATGCATAAAATCTAAAAAACAACTTAATTTACTTGTATGCACAAATGCATACTGTACAGATGAAGGGCTTAACAGGGTGTTTCTTAGTTTTCATTTTTTTTATATTTTCTCTTGAACCTCCCTCTACCTGTATATATTAACCATTTATTTGATTGCCTTATAAAAAAGGTTTTTTCTTCTCTCGTTAACATGTCACAACACTATTATCGGATAAAAATCTCATGTCCCAAATTATCATGTCTCATTCATGTCCACCAATCACATGAATACACGTCATCGAAGAGAGAATATAAACTTGAATTAAATAAAATCAAAATTATATAAAATCTGATGTGTCTTAATTTCATTGGTCGGATAGGAATGGGACATGGGATTTTGGGACAAGAGATTTTTATTCAGTATTATCACTTGTTAGCATCTTAGAAATTACTCACATATTGCAGGCGTAAAGTTGGGAGGAATTAAAATTTGAACTAGCAACCTTGCATAGTGATCATGAAAGCAAGCTTCAATAGAGCCATTGTAAGTCATATTTGATAAATACAAAATTTCGTTAATGCATATAAAATGTTTAAGTAGCCTTATTTTTATGTTTTTGCTAGTTGGTCCGTATATTACTCTATAAACTCGTGTTAATTTTCATATATAATACATTTTTCAGTTTGCTTACTTTTCATGGTGTCAGAGTCAATACTCTAGGCAGTAACCCAACTCCGAAGTCAAGGACCACACCTCCGGTTGCCAACAACGATGCCTATTTATTGCACGGACTAGTTCCAACGGTAATTATTTGGATCTTTTGAAATACGAAATAGGAGTTTACTAATAATTTGTAATCACGTTTCTTATTTTGCAAAGATTTTAATAGAAATTTATTTATTTATCAATTAGTAGTCGGTATCAGTATCAGATACCAATTATCATGAGTTTAATTCGCGAGTTTTTTCAATTATGCTTTAGTTGATTATTAGTTAACACTTCTTATTAAATTATATATCAAATCAAAATCGCATTTTGTACACAAACAAATCATCATCATCATCAAAAAAGGCTCGATCCCGGTGTTTTCTTCAAACTCTCGTCTTTCATAATCTCCCTCAACCTCAAAACATCCTCCCACCGTCCGATATCTGCGTACATATTCGACAAAACAACGTAAACACCATGATTATGTTGCTCCAATGCAAGCATCTCCTTCACCACTCTTTCAGCAACCTCAATATTTCCATGGCTGCCACAAGCACTCAAAAGGGCTCCCATAATCTTCAAATCAGCTTTCCATGGCATCGTCTTCATCAACTCCTCGGCCTCCGATACCCTCCCACATCGACCTAAAAGATCAACCATGCATCCGTAATGCTGTATCTTGGGCTCAATTCCATAAACACTCCTCATCGAGTTGAATATTTTCCGCCCAAAATCAAGCATTCCGGCATGACAACAAGCGGATAGAACTCCAACAAATGTCCTATCGTTTGGAATCACCCGATGCTTCTCTAGATCGTGAAAGAATTCGAGTGCTTCTTTGGCATGTCCGTTAACCGCTAATCCTGAAATCATCGCGTTCCAAGTTACGATGTTTTTTTGAGGCATATTGTTGAAGCAATTTCTAGCCATCACAAGTGATCCATTTTTGGCATACATGTTCACTAGAGCGGTACCAAGAATAACTCCGGTTTCGAATCCTTTATCTTGTATGTATCTATGGATCTTTTCTCCCATTTCTAAACACCCTGATTGCGCACAAGCTGACAACACCGATGAAAGGCTCGGACCATTTGGTTCGAATTTTCGAGCAACCATCTGATTGAACAACGCCAATGCGTCTTGTGGGCAATCGTTTTGAGCGTACCCACAAACCATCGTGGTCCAAATGTTGACATTTCTGTCAGGCATTTCATCGAACAGTTGGCGGGCATGTCTCATACTGCAAGAAACGGAATACCCTCTGATCAAATTATTCACAACATGCAAATCCAGGTCTAATCCGACTTTTACGACTTGGGTATGTACTTGTTTGCAGGATACAATCGGTTGAAAGTTGGAACACGCCTTAATAAGAAAAGAAAATGTGTGTTTACCGGGGGTAACACCGATTCGACGCATCTTGATATACAGAAACACTGCTTCACGTGGATCAGGGCCGCTCGCTAGGCCTCTAATAAGGGTGTTCCACATGAACATGTTTGGTTGGTGTACAGTGTTTAATAGTTTGGAAGCATAATTTAGGTCGCCGTGGATGGAAAGAGCGGAGAATGATAGTAAACGGCTAGCGGCGAATTTGTCGTGGATGGTGGCAGAAACGAGCATTTGAGCGTGGATTTGTTGGAGTTGGCGCATCGAAATGCATTTGTCTGCGAGCAGAGATAAGTTGGGTGGGTATTGTTGTGTATGAGCATGTCTGACCGTGGAGCATGACGACGGAAGGCGGTGTTTCCCGATGAGTGGTCGCCGTAACATATATGCATTCACCCGGATAACCTACCATACACGGTCAATTTAAGTGCAAATATAAATGGTTGTGTAGCAGATAGAGGAATGATTAAGTGATCAGAATGATTAAAATATATATAAAGTGCAAAATAAAATATAATTGTTTTTTAATTGTTCAAAATGAAATCAGAGCTCTTAATGGTTAAAGGAGGGTCAACATACAAAATCATTAAGGGGCTGTTTGTTTACCTCTTAATGGTTCCATTAAGAGGCAACCTCTGAATTATTAGGAGGTAAATCTTGTTTGGCAAAAAAAAAGGGTTGCCTCTTAATGATTCCAAAATCCTCTTAATGATTTAGTATCTTGACCCTCCCTTAACCATTAAGAGTCCTGATTTCATTATGAACAATTAGCAAACAACCATATTTCATTTTACACAATATCATAAAAATCTCTTAATCATTCAGACAACTTAATCATTCTGCACTAAACCATTCAGCAACTGCCAAACAGCCCCTAAGAGGGTTTTGAAACCATTAAGAAACAAACATTTTCTTTGCCAAACAAGATTCACCTCTTAACAATTCAGAGGTTGCCTCTTAATAGAACCATTAAGAGGCTTTAAAAAAAACTCTTGATGGCTCAAAAGTCTGAATCGTTCAGACCTTTTTACACGATACCTCTTATTAATTATAACTAAAATAAGACTTCAGACTTTAGACCTCTTAAAAAACAAACGACATCTTAGATTATCTCCAACTTAAATAATCTATATATTTAATAAAATATTATTTCTCTCACCTAAACAATTCATTTCAAAGTTTCTCATTGGTGGAATGTAATAAAAAATAATTTATCTCTCTTAGTAATCATTTTTGAGGATATCTCCAAATTTGGAGAAAAATGTATTCTCTTTTCTACTTTTTCAATTTTGAAAAAAGTTTTGGAAAAGTTGTTGAAACTCATTTTACACCCAAAATCTTCATTTTCTCCAAAATGGAGAAGCTGTTGGAGATGCTCTTACAGCCAGGGATGGCGGAAAAAAAAACCGTTCCGACGGGACCCGATACCCAAATCCGGTTTAACCGGGAATCCCGAGTTGACCGGGGATGGGACGGGAATGAGGAATCCCCGAATTTGTTAACCGAGGATGGGGATACCTCTCAAACCGGACTCTGAGTATTTAATAATAAGTTTTTGTATATATTATATAAATAAATATAGGGTCGGGTTTGTAGGAAAACACTAAATAAATGGAAATTCGATAAATCATGAAAAAACGGATGAAAAAATATATCAATATGGATGTTATATTAACGATAAAACTATGATTACTTTTTTGTGTAATATGTTTTGTTCGAATTTTGAACATATTTCGTATTTTTTGATTTAAAAAATAGGGGTAGGAAGAATTTTTAATTTAAAAAAAATAGAAGATTATAGGAACCTCCATTGTGAGCCAAGTGATTGTAAGCAGGATATTTTTTTTTTTTTTGCTTTGAAATAAAATTATGGATAGTGTAACACTCCAATTTTCGAAGGGTATCATTTCAAGTTAATACCGAAAGCGATATATTAAGGAAAAATAAAATATTTTATTTTGGGTTTGAATCCTTGATTTTATAGTTTAGATGGATGAAGGATTCAATTACGAGTCCAACGGTTCTTTCCGGAGCGAAAACGGAGCTATAACGAAGAAGTTACGGCCGGATCAGTGTTTAGGACTTTCGGTACATTTCGCGCGACCCTGCCTTGCGATTGTGACAGGGCATTGTCGCGAGTCACTATCGCGACGGACTTGCAGTGCATAAATCGGGTTTTTCTTCATTTGGTCATAAATTTCTCAACGTAGCTCCGATTTGGGCGATTCAAGTTGCTACGGTTTCGTTTTTGAGAGCTTTTCAAGGTTATGGCAAGAGATTGGAAGTCTATTGAAGTATACTAAAGTATTTGGTGGTGGTAAGCTTCTCATCTCTCCCTATTCATCTTCTTCCCCAAAATATTCTAGGGTTTCATCCACCCCTTGTTCTCCCTTTCATAGATTGAAGGTTTGTGATCATTTTGGTGAACTAGAAGTGTTTTGGTTGGTGAATTCAAGCTTGGGTTAAGGTAATCTTCTATTCTCTTCGGTTGTGGAAGTTAGGGTTTCGGTATTAGTTGAGGTATCCATGTATATGGTTTGGGAAATGATTGTTTATGGTAGAATATGTATATTTATGGTTGGAACCTTGTGGATCTAGGTTTTGGAAGATTTAATTTGAATAATCAAGATCTTCAAGGAAAGTTTTAAGTGGGTAAAATCTAGATTTAGTCTAAATCTAACAAGGTGAGTTTACTAAACTTTTGTTAAAACTGGATACACATCATATTTGCTTATTTGTTGTTATTATCACATAATTGCTCAAAATGTTCATCCTTGCGGGTTCAAGTATTTGATGGTATTTTAATGAGATTATGTGAGAAACATGCTTTATAAGTATCATCCCATGAATTATTCTATTTTGTGTAATTATTTGGGATTTCTTTATGAAAATAGTTGGAAGATGTATATATATGGGTGATTTGCCATGATTATTGTTATATGTATCATTATTTGGGATTTGTCTCATAGATACAAAATGTGGGTACCTTGATATGTTAAATGCATACATATATGGGCATTATGATGACTCTAGTTGGGATACCATTTTGGTGATATGTTTATATGCATTATGAGCATGATTTACATTGGGTCTTTTGTTAGACAATCACAAGGATAAGGTGGTAATATTATACCTATAGTTGGTATTGAATTATGTGGATTGAAATATATCTAAAGGACCCCTTATAAAAGTTATGTGGACGAACCAAGTTAGTACACTAGGAGGATATAGTCTTGGGCGCCACTGTGATGGTATGTGCCTAGACCTCCGCCACTCGGGGAATTTTCTGAGCGATAGTCTTCGGGTGGGCCGGGCCTTTGGGGTGTTCCTTGTTAAGGGCATCAAGGTATATCGACTCTTGGGTGGGACTTGATTGGTGCTATGGGTCTCCCCTATTGACTCCACATTGTTGAACTCTGGTTAACTGCTGAAAAGAATTGTAACTGTTCATGCATGCTTATTATTGTTCAACTCACTAGGCTTTTTGGCCTAACACTTGCTTGGTGTCGATGTGTATCTCAGGTTTTAACGGCATCGGTCCTAAGCTGGCGTAGTGCTTGGGTGAGAGATTTGGGAATATCGCTTTTGGACTTACTATTGGTAGAGAATCCTTTGGGTCTATAAATGACACCCTTGATTGTAATCTCTTTTCTGGTTATAGAAATTAGATTAGTTGGTTGTTATTTATTATCCGTTTAATTACGATTGTATTTAAACAGGTTTGTGTATTTTCCCCATTTTTGGAAGACTCTTGCTTTGGCAATTTTAAATACCGCATGTCCGTTTTTCGGATTTTTGTTATCCCTATTTTTAGGGTGTTACAAGTTGGTATCAGAGCTCTAGTTTAAGTGAACTAGGCATGAACGTAAGATGTCTAGACTTAGACTGAGTATGTTAAGCAATGATAGTGAGATGGGTAGAATTTCTAAGATGGGTTAGTCTTAGAGTCGACGGAAACTATGGTTATCAAGCGTTGTGGCGATGGTAACGAGAACCTTTATGTATTATATGTTCATAATCTCACCTAGCTAATGTTATTATGAGGATATTTATACGTGATGGTACTTGAAATGTCGTTACTGTGATAGTTTGGTAAGGTAGTAGTACGTTCTCTTGTACTTGGTTTTCTAACGTTATGATATTTGGTAGACGTAGTAGTACGTTTCCTTCGTGTTCAATTATGTTAATCTCCTTCTTATTCATCATCGTGCTTGTACGAACTGCCTTGGTGTGTCGACCGTTGGAGTAGTAAGAAAGTTTATGAATGGGTAACTATTAGAAAAAATGATGATTTTATTATTCGTTACTTAGAGTAACGGTAAGTATGGTTATCGCATTAACTGAACAATTTCGAATCGGATTATTTGGTTGGATTAGAACCATAGACTTTTTGAATCGATGTATTCGAGGGGAATTTGTGAGGTGATCCTATGAAGTTTGTGATCTTTGCCTAAAGACGTTGAACATCTGGTTGACGATGGTGTAACTATAGAAGTCGAGGAGCGTGAGTTCAAGTTGATTTGTTAAAACGGTGTACATGCCAAAATGGTTATTTTAAAGTATTTTACATGAGATGGTTAACTACTGATAAGTTCTGAGTATTTTGAAGTAAAAATGTATTTTACTTGGTATTTGTCAAAGTGTGAGTATTTTAATGAGTTTTCATATTTGATATACTTGGCTTATTTTAGTTCAATAAAATACTCATATTTAGAATTTGGACATCTTGATAAGTAATAGCATGATTATAACATTTTGAGATTTTATACAAATAGAGTCCATTTCATGACTTATGCATCTTGGTAATTTTTGGTACAAATAAAGTCTATTACATGTTACATGAATTTTGGCGTATTTGCATTCATAAACCCTTTTGAAATTCTTTGGTCCCATTATGTATTGAGTTTTGGGGTTAATCTCGTCTTTGAAGTTTCTGTTTTCGTAAACGTTGTTTAAAGACATTTCATTATTTGGGGGACCGATAATTGTGGTCAAATGGATTTTGAGCACTTTAGCTCTCGGTGTCGACTTAAAGAGTATTGAGGACATTTGTCCAGTTTTAATGGCTCGATTTAGAATCCAATTTATGATGTACATCTTAATGCATTTCATTGCATATTTATAATCATTACAGGCTCGAGTGCTTTTGTCATTCATGTGTAGTCGCATATTTTTAGACTGTGTTGCATTGGATCCATAGACACATGAGTCAGTCTTAATTGATGGTCAATTGGGTGGTACGGGGTTGGACCCCGGGACTCATGTTTTATGACCAAACTTGACAAGTAGGCACTAGGAGGAGGTAGTCTAGGGCGACACCATGTGGGTGGGTGCCTAGATCTCCGCCGTAAGGGAATTTCCTCAGTTGTAGTCCCCGGACGTGCCGGGCCTTTCGGGTGTCCTTTGTGGCATCAAGGTATCTCGTCTCTTGGGTGAAACTTGTCAAGGATTCGTAGGGACACATGGACTTTTATATCGCTAGGTGTCATACGATGAACGTTGTAGGAGTGGCATACTTCGTGCTCTTCCACTCTCAACGGATACGGGTATTCCCCGTTGTCGGCCGCTATAATTTGGATATTTAATTGTTCATTTGATGCATATAAATTTTATAAACCGTTGGAAAATGCATATCATTGAACTATGAGTCATTTTGGCAACGTGAAGAGAAATAGTTCATTTGGAAAACATTTTGTTTCAACCAATGAGAAGTTTTGGTTATTTTGGAAATGTTTAGTTTTATGAACATATCGAGACATCCATTTCGGAATCTTTGGGTATTCTGGTAAATAAAGCATGTTGAGATGTTTCTTTGATGATTTTACATATATAATTGGAGTTCATTTGACGTAAGGGTCATTTGGTGTATTTAATTTTATGAACCTTTTCAGAAATGCATATTATTGTGTTATGAGATATTTTGAAAACATAAGAGTATGAGTTCATTTGAAAAATGGTTTGTCTCAACCAGCGATGAGATTTTAGTTGATTATACTTTTGGTCATGTTTGCATAATAGCTAGTCAAATGTGTTTCAATGTTTATATCAACTTTCATTGGGTATTTACGTAAATTGTTGGGTCGTTGGCTCGGTTTTAACTAAATGGAGTCTTGAAGAAATTGGTCCGGTTTAAAAACAGTGGTATTGTTTCCCTTTGAGTTTAGTGGGAACAGTTCAGTTGCACATATCATGTATGCATATTTTATTGGAAATTTTCGTCATGGTATTTTAGCCAATGTTTTAGAACGATGAGAGCATGTTTATATTTGGCTTTGAACTCGAAAATGACACAAATTATTTCATGTTTTAACCGGGTGCATACGCATATCAATCTACTAGCTTTGTGAAATAAACGGTCGCATGCAAGTTTTGTTGTGAAATCTTATTTCATGCCGCATTGTGACTAAAAGAGAGAAAACTTTAAGAGTTCGATATTATGAGCATGTGGTCTTGGATTTCGCAAACATTTTATTTATACAGTTTGGAATTAAACTAAATTACTCTTACAATTGCTCAAATCACGTGCATATGTCTTTACTAAATTTTGGGGAATAAACCGATGTATGCGAGTCACTATGGGAAGTTTTATTTAATGACATTTCATAGTTCATTTGCAGAAATTTTGGGGTTCGATTTTGTGAATTTCCCTTCTGTAGTTTTGTATGAAAGTCTTGTTATACACTGTTTTAGTACATGAAACTATTTATCGTTCTTTATATAAATTATATTGTTGGTGTGAGTAATCGTATAAAAGATTTATGTTATTTCGCATGGAACTTTTGCCCAGAACATATCTCAGTTATTGATTTTACTGATAGGGGTTTTCCGAAATGCATGAAATGAATTTCTGGTTTGCATGTTGTCTTTGTTACAGTTTTGGGAGTTGTACAAACTTTTATTGCACATGTTATAGGACGGAAATTTACTTTCATATGCATAGCATAAATTGATGCATACTAGGACCTGGTAGTCCGTTTGAAAATTTTGTTACGCATCTTTCGTTATTGTTTTATTAGCATAAGTACTGATAAAATGAATTTTGAAAATGGTTTTACCTGTGTGGCATGGGTGATCAATTTTGAAACCTATCGAATGCACGATAGTGTATTTTCACCGCACGTTTAATTGTTATAAAACTTATGTATTTGAGAGTTTTATAAATTTCAAATTGGCATGGTAGCGTGAAAAAACTTGAATTCATTGGGCTATAGGTGTAAGCCTCCTCGTGTTAGAAGTCAATATTAAGGACTAAAAGAGTCTTCGGAGTTTGAGGCGTTAGACATGTGTTTCTCCCAGTTAGTTAAGTAACGATCTTTATGCTTCGTTAAACCTACGGATTAAAATCGTGTTCGGTTGTTTGAATATGGTCAGTTTTGGAATTGTGGGAATTTGGTATGACGGCATGCTATGTGTCGGTGGTGTACTATATTGTTGGGTATTCGTGAATAATGATGACGTTATGGTTGACTGGTAAGGATGTTGGATTTGGGTGACTACTTCCAAGAGTAGGTGTCAACTTTGAATTGACATTGCTAATCGGGAATGAAATATTTGGTAGTATACCCACGTTTACATGATGGTCATTCCGAGGATAGGTGTTGACACTCTATGTTGAGGACAATAACTATTGGTGTGATTCAAAGTATTTCCGTTAGATCTGGTGCGTCTGCAGAACGAGCGGTAAACTTAAGGAAATTAGATGTTGATCATTAAGAAATCAATCATTGTTATTTTGATAATTGTCAGGACTTTCGCTGATTTGGAAATCGATACTTGAGTGCATGGTGGGAGAGTAGTGGTAATGTTTATTGGAGACATTTGGTGAGAATGTTGAGGTAGACTTTAAGTACAAATCGATTATTGAAGAGACTTTGATGCGTCGTATTTAGAGGTATCTAAGGGAAATGTTTGCTTTGAGGTATTCTTGGTGGTAATGACTGAAGAAGGTCGTAACTTACCCTTGATGTAATATGAGCAACATAAGGTTGGGAGGCGATCGGGTATTAATGGTTAAGAAAATGATCAAGCGAGGACTTGATGTCCATTCCGTCATCGGTGAGTTATGTCGAACCTTGGGATTGAATTGTGATGACTCTTTACGAGAAGTGAAGTAACAACCTCGACCGGGATGTAATTGTGTTCGTATACGAGGTAAGGTTTCGTGGAGGCATTTTTATGGGAAATCATAATCGATCTTGCCAAATGCTATGTTGGGTTCTCGGTTGGTACCATATTTCGAGGACGAAATATCTTTTAAGGTTGGGAGGATTGTAACACCCCAATTTTCGAAGGGTATCATTTCAAGTTAATACCGAAAGCGATATATTAAGGAAAAATAAGATATTTTATTTTGGGTTTGAATCATTGATTTTATAGTTTAGATGGATGAATGATTCAATTACGAGTCCAACGGTTCTTTCCGGAGCGAAAACGGAGCTATAACGAAGAAGTTACGACTGAATCAGTGTTTAGGACTTTCAGTACATTTCGCGCGACCCTGCCTCGCGATTGTGACAGGGCACTGTCGCGAGTCACTATCACGACGGGCTTGCAGTGCATAAATCGGGTTTTTCTTCATTTGGTCATAAATTTCTCATCGTAGCTCCGATTTGGGCGATTCAAGTTGCTACGGTTTCGTTTTTTAGAGCTTTTCAAGGTTATGGCAAGAGATTGGAAGTCTATTGAAGTATACTAAAGTATTTGGTGGTGGTAAGCTTCTTATCTCTCTCTATTCATCTTCTTCCCCAAAATATTCTAGGGTTTCATCCACCCCTTGTTCTCCCTTTCATAGATTGAAGGTTTGTGATCATTTTGGTGAACTAGAAGTGTTTTGATTGGTGAATTCAAGCTTGGGTTAAGGTAATTTTCTATTCTCTTCGGTTATGGAAGTTAGGGTTTCGGTATTAGTTGAGGTATCCATGTATATGGTTTGGGAAATGATTGTTTATGGTAGAATATGTATATTTATGGTTGGAACCTTGTGGATCTAGGTTTTGGAAGATTTGATTTGAAGAATCAAGATCTTCAAGGAAAGTTCTAAGTGGGTAAAATCTAGATTTAGTCTAAATCTAACAAGGTGAGTTTACTAAACTTTTGTTAAAACTGGATACACATCATATTTGCTTATTTGTTGTTATTATCACATAATTGCTCAAAATGTTCATCCTTGCGGGTTCAAGTATTTGATGGTATTTTCATGAGATTATGTGAGAAATATGCTTTATAAATATCATCCCATGAATTATTCTATTTTGTGTAATTATTTGGGATTTCTTTATGAAAATAGTTGGAAGATGTATATATATGGGTGATTTGTCATGATTATTGTTATATGTATCATTATTTGGGATTTGTCTCATAGATACAAAATGTGGGTACCTTGATATGTTAAATGCATACATATATGGGCATTATAATGATTCTAGTTGGGACACCATTTTGGTGATATGTTTATATGCATTATGAGCATGATTTACATTGGGTCTTTTGTTAGACAATCACAAGGATAAGGTGGTAATATTATACCTATAGTTGGTATTGAATTATGTGGATTGAAATATATCTAAAGGACCCCTTATAAAAGTTATGTGGACGAACCAAGTCAGTACACTAGGAGGATATAGTCTTGGGCGCCACTGTGATGGTATGTGCCTAGACCTCCGCCACTCGGGGAATTTTCTAAGCGATAGTCTTCGGGTGGGCCGGGCCTTTGGGGTGTTCCTTGTTAAGGGCATCAAGGTATATCGACTCTTGGGTGGGACTTGATTGGTGCTATGGGTCTCCCCTATTGACTCCACATTGTTGAACTCTGGTTAACTGCTGAAAAGAATTGTAACTGTTCATGCATGCTTATTATTGTTCAACTCACTAGGCTTTTTGGCCTAACACTTGCTTGGTGTCGATGTGTATCTCAGGTTTTAACGACATCGGTCCTAAGCTGGCGTAGTGCTTGGGTGAGAGATTTGGGAATATCGCTTTTGGACTTACTATTGGTAGAGAATCCTTTGGGTCTATAAATGACACCCTTGATTGTAATCTCTTTTCTGGTTATAGAAATTAGATTAGTTTGTTGTTATTTATTATCCGTTTAATTACGATTGTATTTAAACAGATTTGTGTATTTTCCCCATTTTTGGAAGACTCTTGCTTTGGCAGTTTTAAATACCGCATGTCCGTTTTTCGGATTTTTGTTATCTTTATTTTTAGGGTGTTACATATAGGTTATTACCATTTACAAGGGAAACACCAAATTTTGTATCAAATTATTCTAAGGAGAACAACGAATTTAATGTAACACTCCATTTACCAAAAAATTACACCAATAAGAAGAATTAATAAAAATATATATCTAAAGTCTTATATTTTAATGTTGTCAATTAGGTTAAATTTAGAAGTCGTTTATCGAACACTTGCTAACAAGATTCATCACTCCCACTTATCTTATCAGGTAACATTATTATTGTGATGGCTCCAAGTCATTCATGGTCATCATGAGGATTAGTTGGTGTGCTTAAGCTGGTCTGAAAACCGACGTTTACCCATAAAAAGAAGACATTATCG
The DNA here is from genome assembly GCA_954870635.1 of Arctium minus. Classification (NCBI taxonomy): domain Eukaryota; kingdom Viridiplantae; phylum Streptophyta; class Magnoliopsida; order Asterales; family Asteraceae; genus Arctium; species Arctium minus. The sequence continues at coordinate 117,867,904 of OX941083.1, read as the reverse complement.
GCCATCAATATAAATTGTTGGTAAACTTTCACCATGTAAGAGTCTTCTTTCTCACTTTCCATGTAAGATTTTAGGTCTTTGCTTTGTCTTTACCGGATAAGATTCTAGGTTTATTGTCATACTTACCCGATAAGTTAAATAATATTCGATGATTGTATGACAATTATTGAATGGTTTGATACAGAATGATTAATGGGTCAGAATGATTAAGAGATTCTTATAATATAATGTAAAATAAAATATGGTAGTTTGTAACTGTTTAGAATTAAATTAGGACACTAAATAATTAAAAAAAGACTCAATATACAAAATTATTCAAAAAGAATTTAAAACCACTAAAAGACAATTTACTTTTTGTCTAACAAAATTCACCTTTTAATAATTTAAAAATTGCCTCTTAATAAAACAAGAGGTACACAAGTAGGGGTTTGCATCGTACGGGACGAGTCGGATCAGTTCAGGTGGGCAAACTAAAGACCCGATCGAATATGTAAATCAAGACCCAATTTTTAGGTTTCGGATTTCTTCGGGTTCGGGTTGATGTCGGTCAGATTCGGGTATTATTATAATACAAAATGTACATATAAATTCAATCGATTTTGAGGAGGTAGGGGTGTTCGCGGTGCGGTTTGGGGCAAAACCGCAAACCGCACCGCATGTGTCGTTTGAACATTTTCTCAAACTGCACCGCATATACTTCAAACCGCACAGCGAAATGCGGTGCGGTTTGTACCTAGCGCGCTTTACACCTACATTCCAATAATCTATACTATATTATAAAATACGGATAAAAAACTCTTAAATACAAATTATTAGACACAAGGTACCATCATGTTATGCAAGATTTTAAAAATCTCTTAATTTACAAGTATCAAAGCACAAGACACATATAACTACTGCATGTTTCTAACACCCACCAATTTGGTATGTGCAATACCTTCCTTTTATGCAGACATTTTCATGTATCACTATTAATTAATATATTATATTATTATAAATTTGTTTTAATTATCTATATCTATACTATATTATAAAAACGACATAAAAAACTCTTAATTACAACATTTTAAGCACAAGGTACAACTAATTAAAGTCAATTACTTAATTTACAATTTCTTAATGCTTTGGTACAACCTTTCCAAGCATAGTATCTCACATAATCATCTATTTGTGGAATGAATACTCATTTATTAATATAAATATTTGTTTTTTTGGTGGAGGATTTTATAAAATAGATTTTATATTAGCATAATCTATTTTAAATGTAGATTTTACATTTAAATCTATATTAATGAGATGTAATATAAAATCTTTTTTCTTCTGTATTTTTTTATATTATATCTCATAATGATTTTTCCATATTTTATTTTATAAAATCTTTTTACATAATGAGATGTAATATAAAATCTTTTTTATTTTATAAAATCTACACGTATTTTTTTTTCACGAGCATTAAAAGAAAAAAAAGAAGGTTGATATGAATTAAAAATAAAAAATAACGAGATACACTAATAAATTATCGTATTCTTTAAAATAAAAATATTCCGCAATATTTTTCAAATTAACCAAGTGTAAAGAAAATAAAATAGAAACGATGTAGATATAAAAATATTTTTCCATATTTTTAATATATTTACATTTAAATGTAAAATCGAAAATGAAAATAAAAGATTTTAAAATATTCTCTACATTCACTATAAATATATATAGTTTCTCTATGTATCATCCGAGTACAAGAAGAAGACGAACGGTCGGGTGTCAATGGCGGAACCTGCAACCGAACAAAAGGTATTCCACTATATTTTTGTTTCTTTGAAAAACTACTTTTTTATATTTTATTTTATTTATTGAGGATTTGTTTATATTTTTCAAAACCCACAATCATATTTTTCAAAGTAGGGGAATAAGATATATATACATATCTTTATTTTTATCGACTAATACTATGAGGTCTTGAAGTCAATAGTCAGATAAATTTTCAAGTGATACTGAGTGAATTTGAACTATACCAGTTGAGTTGTCGGTTACAAAAGATAGAAATCATTTATTTTCTTTGTCATATTTGATGTGGGTTGAATGTTGTTAATTAATCTACAGATTTATACGTTCAAAATGATTGTCAAGTGTTGTCGAAAAGGTTTCAGAAAAATTGCAAAATCTGTAAAAATGTATGTTCATATTTATAATTATTTCAATAATAGTGATATGTTGTGAGATATATCGTTTGAGTTTTAAATAATATAATACAAAACTATTACCAATATTATTGTACAAACTCATAACAACAAACAAATTAAAAATATATGCATGTTAACCACTTATGAAAATACATTCGTTTTTTACATTGTATTTCATTAACTGTTAACAGAGAATATACGTTTCATTTTAACTCGGTTCAATATTCCAACAAAAAATTTATCCTCCCGTGCAATGCACGGACCCAACATTAGTATTATTAAATATGTAATTGATAATTTTTTCAATATGTCATTAAAATATATAAGATAATTATTGGATTCTAACAAAATACTTAATTTTTTTATATAAAAAACATTATATTATTAAGCCTAAATTAAACAAATTTATAAAAAAAACATTATCACTTTCTCAAAACCATCTAAAATCGTACTGTAAATCGACAAAAAAATAAAATGAAACATTAAAATCGTGATGTATCTCGCTGCATTGCGCGAGTACGCTTCTAATTATAAGAATAAAACTTCATTTTAAAGTCCATGTTAACGTGACTGTAGTCCAAAAAATAAAAATATTCAACACGTCCTATTCCTAAATATATATTACATTAATATTGCAACTATTTTATATATACATATATGTGTGTGTAATATATAAAATTAAAAATATATACATATATATAATGTGCGGTGCGGTGCGGTTTGAACCGCGAGTTGATAACTCGAAACCGCAAACCGCACAACATAGTGTGGTTTGGTAAAATGCAAACCGCAAACCGCACCGCGAAAGTTCTAAACTGCGCTTTGCGGTGTGACGGTTTAGATGAACACCCCTAAGTACAATCGATTAAGAGATTAATGAAATCAATAGTAAGTTTAGAAATTAAAAGACATTTCGACAAACTAGAATTTATGATTTTCAAAAGATAATTAGATAAATAAATATATTTATATAATACTAGGTGTGACACCGCGCTATGCGCGGTGACGAAATCTTATGATCAAAATTATATAGTGAAGATAGTGAAGTTGGATATGTTGTGAAATTATAATTCATTTAGTTGTACGGTTTACCCGATTTTAGAGTCAATGGCGTTGGGTCAATAAAGCATTGTATGAAATATAATGTGGACGTTGAACATGACAAATAGTAGCATTAATATGATGATTCGTTTCAAGAAACGTGAAAAATATTAGGATTGAGTATTTAAGGTAAAGCTCAATATGTAAAACATAGTCCAACATGGTAAGTGATGCATCTACTCACCGCAACTCTAACCAAATTAGCAAAATGCCTAATAGTAATTAATTCTTCAACTTTATTCTGCATATATAAAAGTAATATGTAAGAAGCGTTATTTTACCAAAGATAATTTAATAACTGAAAAATAATCTGACAACTAATAGTGTGTTAAGAATTTAATAAATAGTTTTTGCACTTTTAATTGTAATTGCAGTTGCATAAGGAAAGTGGTAGTTATTAAATAAATAATAAGTGTGGTTATATCTAAAGAGAGGTTAACCGATAATTGAGAATATTTAATATAAACGATAATAATATATACAATAATGAAATGAATGTAACCAGATTTACCATTTCAATGTTCGAAGGAACAATATTGACAAAAATTTCATGGTACACAATATTTTTAACCAAGTTTTGATCCTCGATCTCACATCAGTATTAAGTATGGTTAAACCTTCACTTGATGTCATTCGAGAGATAGAAACATGTAGTTGACCATGTGTAGAAACCTATTAGAACATAGAACGAATAATATAGTTAAAATATTTTTTAAATGTAAGATAACATAAATGAAGTAAAAAAGTAAGTATTGTACTTGTTTTAGGAAAAAGAGGTCGACATGTCTTTCTGGGTCAATTATAAGAAGTGTACAATTATCCGTATGGATAATTGTAAAAAGTTACTTCATGTCGCTCGTGTAGAAAAACAGTTATACAAAATTTTGGAGGGGACTACTGATGTCCGCAAGGGATAGTATGCGGACATTGTCCTCGAAATCAAAAACAGTCTTAATATCTTAAACTTCCATGAAAAATGCAAAAACGGTCATAAAGATTACACGTTCATGCATCATTACTATTGCTTAAAAAGATGAAAGAATATCGGGATCGTGTGATTTAAGTCTAACAACTTGTTTCTTATTTGCTTTCAGGAAGGATTTGGAAATAAATGAGAAAATATTCAAAGATTTCCAATTTCATTCATCATCGTGATAATATCCAAAAACCCAGTAACTTTGTTGTAATTGCTCCTCAATCAAACTCACTAAATATTTGGCATTCTCAAAGTTGAAAATGGCTGCTTGAATCACAACCGAAGTAGAGTTCATAACTATAAGTATCATGCATTTAGAAAATCAGAGATTGGTCACCATCAATAAGAAATAATATTTTTAAATTACTTCAGGTCAGTGGGACTTCAAACATCCAAAATATGTCGTACTGGTAAATAAAACAACCCTCCCAAATAAGGACACCTAGATGTTATCGTATGACAATAAGTGTCTCACATTTGATCCCTTTGAGAATGATTTGAAATTGTTAAATTCTCATTGTGACATTTTAATATCTCATAACCTTCCTTTATATATTCATTATATCAGCAAAGGAATTTCAACTAAGGTAAATACTTTAATGTTGCTTCAAAAATGTATTTAACTATTTACATATGTTTGCTCAAAATAATAACAAAAAACTAACAAAAAGAATGTTGACAACTTGGTTACAAATTTGATTTGATTTTAATGCACTTAGAGACATTATATAAATAACATGTTCGACTGATAATTTTAGCACATTAGTAAAATACAATTACTTCGTATTGATTAACCCTTCAAATTTCAATAGAATGATGTTTCGTTGCTTGAGTTGGATAATGAAAAGAGAATGCCATACACTTCTTTATTTTATTTTTGTTGTAAAATAATGTTTTGATATTAAAGTTAAAAATTACATAAAAATGGTTTGTTGCAATCATATGTGCAATATTAATATTACGATGAGTGTACACAAAATTAGTCTTCCAATTTAGCTTATAATGCATGCTTTACAACTTAATTATTAACGCATTCTAAAACAGGTTGCACATAAAAATAATTAACAAACATATAAATGTACTTAATTAAAGAGGAAAAGTGATTCCGTACATCAAAAAATATATTGTAAGACATCTTTTCTTATTATAAATTCTTGTCTACCAAGTGATGAAATGTGCACCTAAAATGAGAAATGTTATACAATGTCATAACTATGCAAGATAATACATCAAACTTTGTTCATGGGGTGAAATAAAAAACCCTATGACATATTATCCAACATGGAAAATTTTGCTATCATTTTGGAGTCAAAGAAAATTTCCATGCATATTGCTATCTTACTTACTTTTTGAGAAAAATAGATGGAGAGATGAATAGAGCAAAATAAATGCCTATAGAAAGTTGGATAGTTTGTACGTTAAAACTAATTAATTAGGTGGTAAAATTGCCAAAACACCCTTCTTATAATGAAATACACATTTTTCACTTAAGGGTAAAGAAGTCTTTAACTTATTTGATATTAAAAAAATTTAAAATAATGAAAAAATTCCTTTAGACAAATCTTCTTCTTACATTGTGCCACATCATCCTTTGTAGGTTTTGCTTTTATATATATATATATATATATATATAGATTTAAAATATATATTTATATCACTTCGGGTTTTCGGACGGGTCGGATGGTCAAAAATCAAACCCACCCCGAACCCAAATATTTCCTCAAAAGTCGGGTTTCGGGTTTTCGAAATTCGGGGTATTCAAGTTTTGCAAAAACACTTTATTTTCGTTTCGGGTTCGAGTTCGGATTTTGGGCTATTAGGGTTTTGCACACCCCTGTGCACAACGAGCCCGGGCCATTTGATAATTTGATTCTCCGTGGCAACCAAAGTGAAATACGACGCACCTCCGTTTCAAATTCTAACGTAACGCTGCTTTTCCCACGAACCACGTCACAGCCATTCATCTCACCCTCCATTTTTCTTCAAAACTTTTTCCGGTCCAAAGGGCTTTTGGGACCTTGTGGGGTTCCACACCCTCATGTAACGGTAGCACTCCTCACAACCTCTTGTCCTGTCTGCCTTTTTATTTGTTCTCATTGCCATCTTTCACATCCTCGTTCGCACATCACAAATCAATCCACTCAAGGAGAAGCTCAGAAATGCCAGGAATCAGAGCACCATCCAACTATTCAGAAGAACCTTCACGTCATCCTTCTCTCAAAATCAACGCAAAGGCAAGTTATCTTGTGAATTTTCCGGCGATATAGCCTAAAATCTTAAGAACAATCATAAGCACAAAACTGAAATCCAAAACCCTAGTGATTTGAGATGGATGGACGATCATTATGTGCACCGGATTGTTTCGGTTTTTGTTGTTTTGTTTTGATTTGGATATGTCTGTTCTTAGTTGTATAATTATCCAGTAAAAATTGTGTGTATTGCAACGTATTAATTTAAGATGTATACTCGTTTTGCGTGATTTGTCTGTGTTTCTGATAATTGAGATAAATGGATTGAATGTTAGAAAACGAACAAGAAACAATAAATTAAGTTTTCGTGCACTTGGAACTTGACTCTGGAACTCATTTATATATCTGTAAATTTTGATTACACTCTTGTTTGTTAGTATTGAGTTCCTTTATAGTCAATATAGATGCAATTACAGTTTTGAGGTACAATAATAGACATTCAAATTGGCATAAGTCGTTAAAAGTTGCAACTCATACTTGAAGTAGAATTGTGTTGGTATCAAAGTTTGAGATGATCTGTGTGATTTGAGTTCAAAAAAAAAAAAACTAGGTTTGGCCTCAAAGTGGAACAGGATATCTCTTTTTTGGGGAGCAGAGGAAGTATCATGTTACCTGGAATTTGTTGATTCATAGACTATTTGGTTGCACACATACAGTTTTATTGTGCACGCATGCCATGCTTCACAAATGTCGTTATCTAATTGGGATAATGGCATGTGGTTTTTGTTTAGTTACGTTGATCAAATTATTTTGAAATTTGACTAGTGCTGCCATCTTTTTTGTATAATGACATTGTACCCGGATTTTTCTTCTCATTGAAGTGTATTTTAATCCGATAAGTAGTTGTCAGATTGACCATTTTGGTTACAGGAGCCCTTCAATGCGGAGCCACCACGTCAAGCTTTGGTTTCTTCTTATGTGACTCCTACGGAGTTCTTCTACAAGAGAAACCATGGACCAATACCTGTCGTTGATGATATAGAGAGGTCCTGAAACATGTTGCTTTTGACATTTGACATGTACAATTGTTTATAGATAACTTGTAATGCTTCAACTGATTGTTATGACATTTATTTCATAAACAGATATCACGTCTCTGTTAATGGGCTGATTGAGAAACCAAAGGAGCTGTTTATGAAAGATATTTTGTGAGTAATAATCTCCGTTCCATTTGATTTGTATTCATGATATTCTTTAATATTTGTCACCAATTAGAATCTTTGAAAACTCATTTTGTTCTTTGAATTACAGGAATCTTCCAAAATATAATGTAACTGCCACTTTACAGGTCTACCCTTCATTCCTATATGGCAAAGTAACTGGGTTTTTGTTATCACAATCTATCTAAAGTTTCTTAATAGTTCTACATTGCCTCATGCAGTGTGCTGGTAATAGAAGAACTGCAATGAGCAAAACCAGAACTGTAAGAGGAGTTGGGTGGGATATTTCTGCCTTAGGAAATGGTTTGTCTCCAATCTCAAATTTCAGATCCTTTTGGCACTAATATCCTGAGGGAAGAGCTAATGTTTCTATCTCACAATATCTTTGGAGAGGAGAATGTTTCTCTGCCGTTTTACAAGGAGTTCTCCTGGAGTGATAGTGACGGGTGTATTTGTTGCTTCACACCAGCTAGACTCTACTGTCAAATAACGGATGTTCTTTCACAATTATACCCACTATCATCATCCATCAATTAATAAATTCCAAAACCTATTCTTTAATTCCGCATACTGTTACCAACAAACAAATAGAATGCCTGTTAGAGGGATGCATGTATTTGGGAAGAATAAGTAATAGAAACCCTTAAGAGTTTTGTGCATTAGTTTTATGTAATAAGCATATGGACATTTTGTTGGAAGATTATCTTTATATACTTTCTTAGCTTTTAGAATGGAGTCAAGTTCATTGATTATAAAAATAGATGAAAGGACAGCATTGGTTCTTTTGCCATCAACAATATCCCGGTTGGCTATGTGTATACAATTATGATTTTGAATTGTTTTTTAATCAACAGGATAGCAAACATATATGGATCATCAACCAAAATGCCTTGCGCATGTCTACCTTCTTTGAAGAACAATTGAAAGCTAGCTTACCACTTCTCAATGGTCAAGGGCTTAAGTCTTTATTGAACTCTTTTATGGTATCTAATTAAAATGAAAAATCTTAGTCCTTGCAGCTTTGTGATCTGACTTTTGCTTACCGTAAACACACTTGAATATAGGTTTGACAGTCGCCAACAAGTGCAATGCATTATCATGAGTTGAAATATTCTGCAATCTTCTTGTTAGAATTCAAGTTGCCAATTTTTAAAAGGTTTATACATATAAGTAGTATCAAGTTTCTTCCATAGCCGGTGAATAATATAAATTTTATCTTGAAGTTGACAAGCTGTTACTCGTAATTCTAGACATCAAGTAAATATTTATCCGCTTATAGCATAGATATTAGCCTTGTTACATTATGGTATTTTGTTACCTTTTCTAAATTGTTTTTCCCTCCGTTGTTATCCTGTCAGCAATTTGGGGTGGAGCAAAACTTGCTGATGTACTTGAACTAGTTGGTATACCTAAATTAACAAGTACCACACCAGCAGGTGGAAAGCATGTCGAATTTGTCAGCATCGACAGGTGCAAGGTTTGGTTTGTACTTGCTTGTCCAAGGGGATTTTGGATTCCCTGCTTCCATTTTTGTTTCCTTTTTTTCTTTCTAGTGCTGCTGTTTGTCAATGAGAACTTGCTTTGTTCACTGTTTCCTCGACCACAGGAGGAGAATGGGGGTCCTTACAAGGCATCAATTCCACTAAGTCAGGCAACAGATCCTGAAGCTGATGTTTTGCTTGCTTATGAGATGAATGGAGAGGTACAACTGAATATATGATGCTATCGAAGAGAACTCGGTACAAAGGAGGGAATTCTATGGACATGGTTGGATTCTCAACCCAATAACTTAAGCTTGACCATTGGGTTCTCACTTCAGTCAGCGCTTAAATTATTGGTGTTACCATGCACATGGTTTTCTTTTCTTTCTTTCCTCCAAGTTCTTTGTGGTGTTGTACAAAATGATCCAAGACTTAGTCTTCAAAGCAATTTATAGCTGCAAGAATGATTCGGATAAACATGAGAGATTTTTTGGAAATTTCAAATTGCAATATCATTTCAAACCGTGTAAATGTGTACTTTATCCTGTTCCATTCCCTTCTTCAATTCTCACCTCAGTCTCGACATGTAATCACACGTTTAGAATCTTTCTGCTTACTGGGCAGTTGATTATACTTTTACTTATTTGTTTGTGAAACTGTGAAAGACTCTCAATAGGGATCATGGGTATCCACTCCGAGTAGTTGTCCCAGGGGTTATTGGTGCCCGTTCTGTGAAGTGGCTGGACAGCATCAACATAGACTCCCAAGAATGCCAGGTTAGATTGATAAACTATTCTTAACAGTAAAAATTATATGCTCCGGTTAGTATTTCTAAGGATGCAGTGTATTGCTAATTTGCAGGGATTCTTTATGCAAAAAGACTACAAAATGTTTCCACCTTCAGTAAATTGGGACAACATTAATTGGTCTACCAGGAGGCCTCAAATGGATTTCCCTGTCCAGGTATCTCTTACTAACTTCCCAGGTTGGGGGGGTGTTGAAAATAGGATCGGTCAGGTGGATTCCAAAGATCGTCAGTGTGGCCCTTTCTTGTAATCATGCAACTGTCACAAAAGATAGTCCACTACCTAGTACACCCCTTCTTCCAAATTAACCTAAATATTAGAGCATCTCCAATGGAGTTATTTATAAGAACCCACTTTTTGTACTTTTTCTTGCACATTATTGCAAACTCACCAAATTAAGAACCTCTATAAAACTCTACAACGGTAGTTACTTATAAGGAACCCTTTTTTGTGGGTTCCATGTATTTTTTTCAACGTCAATAATTGTAATAGTTTATAATAAAAGTAAAAAAATATATATAAAAAAACTAATAAAAAATGTCATTTCACACAAAGTTCAAGGTAAGAACCAAGGTTCCAGAAATGTGGGTGATTTATAAGAACTCTCTCCAATGGTAGTGACTTGTAGGAACTACACCTTTTGCTTATAAGAACCTTCCATTGTAGATATTCTTAGCTCTCTTTACACCAAAATGATTTTATTCTAACACTCTTGGAATAGATTAATGTAGTTAGCATTTTTTTTTTCTTGAACCAAAATAATTTTTTAAAATCAAATGAGAACAAACACATTTGATGCTGAAAAGTCAGATTTGGAACTAGGGGAGTAATTTTTTCTTACATGGTTTGCAGACTTGAAAATATAGAAAAGTTTCAGTAGATAGCCATTGGGGTCCATATAAGCATGCCTTACTTTTTGGAAGTTAAAATTTCAAATTCAGTGAGGCAGTCGAAGCTGGAGCAGTATTTATCTTGGTTCCAGTGTCTGTGATCTTTTGGTTATGAGGATATCAGAAATCTAGTAAATACTACCACAACTACCATCTGCTTATGAGTGGTAGCAAGGAGTTCAAAGTCAACTTAATATTTTTGACTTCATGTGTGAGTTGTTTATTGGCAGAGTGCAATATGCTCCTTGGAGGACGTGAATGTGGGGAGGAAAGGAAAGGTTGGTTACATTTCAATGCTTGCGTACTCTTGTCTGTTAAATAGAAGTTTACAAGAGGCACACTAATTTATATAGCCGCCTGTACTTAGCATGGAATATAAGAAATATTAACACCAGCTTCTGTGAATCTATTTCATTTCACAATGCATTTTTCATCCGTTCCACCTCATTCTTAACTTATCTACTCTTGATCCATAAACTTAAAATCTACAAAGATTTTTATAATTTTCTGATTTAAGCTATAAGATTATTTGTTTGGATGGATTTCATTTTCCCAAAAAAATTGTTTCTTTGCTTATTCGGTGGAACTTACTTTCTGACTCTTCATAGTAAATAGGTTGTTATGCACAGCACCAATGTAGACGATTATATATGAAGTTATTTCTTAAACATGTTCTGCAGATAGCTATAAAAGGATATGCAGTTTCAGGAGGTGGACGTGGAATTGAGCGAGTTGATATATCCATTGATGGGGGTAAAACCTGGATGGAGGCATCTAGATACCAAAAGCCTGGCCTTGAATACATTGCTGATGAAGAAAGAAGCGATAAATGGGCATGGGTACTTTTTGAAGCTGAGGCCGATGTACACTCCAATGCAGAGATAGTTGCCAAAGCAGTATGTAATCTCTATCTATTAATCTAACTAAGGGGGGCCGTTCACCAAATGCTTACCAGATAAGCGCTTACCCGTAAGAGCACCAACCTCACTTACTTATCGGATAACATTCATGACTGTCAAAATGGATTCTGGTAAGCAACTTTTACCAGGTAAGTGCTTAGCGGATAAGAGGCTTCTCCTTCACTTGCCGGGTACGTGTCTCGGTCATTGCTATGCCTCTTATCGTGGTAAAAGCGCTTACCTGGTAAGCGTATGGTAAACGGCTCCTAACATATTGTGTCAGATTAGATTAGGTATATAATGACTTTATACTTTGTTTTATGCCTCGAGTGAAACCTCCTATGGAAGTCGCTTTTACAAATTAACCTGAACACTAGAGGCATGTCTTGTGCAGGTTATTGAGCAAATTTTTTTCCCATCATGCTCGTAATTGAAAACTCATTTAGGGTCATTTAACTAAATGAGCATGCTTAATTCAACAGATACCGGTTGTTGTAGGACCAATGCCTGGTATATTGGTAGAACTAGAACATATATGGTTTAGAATGATGGTCTGATACACTCCCATGGAGATTTCCGCACAAGCTACTGGGAAACCAACATTAAGTGCTCACTTTTCTAAGTAAGGGTGTTCCATGAAGTAGGAAGATTTGTAGCACATACCCCCACTAGGTATTGGCGAAAATTGTAGGAAAGTGGAATGTTTGTCTTTGTGTTGGAGCATATTGGTGACATAGAAAGGAAAGAAATCAAATCAGTGCTACTATTAAGGAAAGCCTGTAAACATTTTGTTCATTGGAGCATCCATGGTGAACAATGATATACTCCCTTTTTTTCTTATAAGAATTGCATGTTTCGGAAAATTGTTTCTTGATGTGTGCCTTGCCTCTGCTAACTTATTTTAAAATATCGACGGACAGGTGGACACGGCTGCAAATGTGCAACCTGAAAATGTGGAAGACATATGGAATCTGAGAGGAATTCTAAACACATCATGGCATCGGGTTCATGTGCAAGTTAGGCATTCAAGCTTGTAAGTTAGGCATACAAGACAACACAATAATATGATCAGGGTTGGTACAATGTCGCATAACTCCCTGTGCTATTTTCTGCAATCCTGTAGTTCAAAACTTTTCTTTTTCTTGCTGGGTTTTGTAACATAAATTAATTATGAAGCACCATGTTTTCTGTAAATCCTTATTAATTTGTAGTTTCCTCTTGGGCACCAATTATGAGCTCATGTCAACCAATATTATGAGAATTGTTTTATACTATTGAATATAGGGTTTGGGGTGAGCTACCTTTATTAATCCAATTATCTTGTTAATTAACCAATTGAAAGTGATTGCTTTGCATACAATTTCCTTATTGATGAAGGAGGCTGTTATTTCTCCATAAACCATCATCTCCCATGCTGTTGTTTTTGTCATCATATAGATAATAGAACTACAATAGAACATGTTGCAACCAAAAAGGGTAGGCGGTTTTAGGCCTTTTGTGGTAATTTTCTACCCATGTGATGTGTGATGCAATGTGATTCGACTGCCCTGAATGTACATTCTGACATAGGGAAGAAGGACGAAATTTATATACTTGGATTTCAACCATGTATTCAAAAACCAAAAAAAAGAAAGAAAAATACTATTTGATGTATGAAATCAGAAAGCTTGAATTTAAAAAAGTAACGTGATACCACAAGCTGACTGGATTCTACATACATACATACATACTATTTGTGTATCAATCACTTCAAGGCTGCATGCTTGATGGCGATATGCTCCCAAATTGATTGTTCCATTCCTCATATGTGCCAAGTTCATTCAGAGAAACAGAAGGTCTCACCTCTTGTAGTGCATTCTCAAAGTCCTACAAATATTATTAGACAACAGGCATTACTTCTTTTAATCATTCTTTCTACAAATTTATGTACTTGTCATCCTCACCCCTTGCTTTCTCCAAACCTACTTTTTGATCCTTCTAGTTACATAAAGGGAAAAGTCCAAAAAAGCTCTAACTACTACCACATTTTGAGTGATTAAGTCCTAATCTTTTTCTCCTGAGCACATAAATCCTTCAACTTGAACAAATACATCTCACTCAAATGACATGGAATTTGTTAATAAATTATCACCAATGTTTTTCAAATTATAATGCTTGTCAATAGTTTCAAACCCATTTGATTTAAAAGGTATTATATGATGCAAGTACCTGTAGAGTAACAGCTCTCATATCCTCCTTTTTAAGTTTAGTGATTTCGGTGCCTTGTCTCAAAACCTCTCTCAACGGACCCATGGAAGCATCGTTCACTAAATTCTTCATGTCAGATCCTGAATAGCCTAATACAACTCAAACCACAAGTAACATAAGCAATAGCCTAATATATCAAACTAAAGAAAAAGAAACACGTTTCTCATAAGCAAAATTAAGAAAGGAGAAAGAATCTAAAATACCTTCGGTTAATTTGCATATGCTATCAATATCCTCTGTAGAGAGTTTGAAAAGCCCATCCTTCTCCAAGCGATTACGTACTATCCAGGCTCTCGCTTCTTTACACCCAACGAGATGATTAGCCTCATATTAGTACCATACGGGAATTGCATAATATGTGGTCCCCAAATCCCAAGTTATCCACAAATCACGTGGAGTCACCTCATCATTTTGTTGAGGAGAGAGAATAAGAAGATGGATTAAATAAAATATATGGAACAGGGTGGGGACCGGGTTTGGAGACAACAATTTTTATTCTAAGGAATTGGAGAACAAAATAAATCAAAGTTGCACCTGAGGAAGGGAGTGGAATATAAAGTCGCTTGGTAAGTCGCCTCCTAGCTGCCTCATCTAGTTCTTGCGGTCTATTTGTTGCTCCTGACAAATAATATCAAAAAGCAAATGACAGTAAATCAAGTGGAACCAGATAAAACATTAGAAGTTGGATTCTTCACGAAAAATTACGTGAATATAAAGCACTGAAATTGCTATCAAGTATATTAGTAGACAAATCATAACTTGCAAGGTCTCTTGAATAGGTCTTTTCAAACGCTTGCAGCTAGCTTATCAGTCAACAGCTAGTTTCTCAAACATAGCCTTGGTTGACATTGTGTATGACAAATTTCCTGCCTGTGGTTTGCAACATTTATATACTTTAGTTTTAGTCGAATTACTGACTCGCAGCCTCAAACAAGAAAAAAAAAATCTTGTGTGCTCCATGCCCGAGTTTAGATTACTGCTTTGCAAGTTGCAATAGTAAAGGGCTGAAAGTTTGAAAAGTTATAAGATGGATAGACTTGAGAAAATTTTAGGTTCTGCAGGTCACCTATGAGTAGAATTTGTTCCCTTCCATTGTCAAATCCTTCCATTTCAATGAGAAACTGTGTCTTCATTCGCCTGCTTGCCTCATGCTCACCATCTGACTTCCGCTGCAATGATAAACGTCCTTAGTAGTTGTCTTTCACACACTCATGAATAATGGAATACACAAAATGGTCATAGAAGTTATTTGATAAGTTCATGCCTCATCACATTAAGTTTCTTTGTTCATGGATCAAAATTTGGCATACCTGGGACAGCAGTGAATCTATTTCATCCACAAATATCACTGCTGGCTGACGACAACTGGCCACTCCAAAAAGTGCCCTCACTAGCTTTTCACCCTCTCCCATCTACAGTCAAGATGTAACCTTTTTACTTGACTATAACCAACAAAATATATATTATAACAATCGGTGGAGAGTTCTTCATATGGGTGGGTCTTGGTGCATGGTAGTGAGCATTAAGGATATTTCGTTGTGACCAGAAGGTCATGGATTCAAGTAAGCGGAATCGCCTTCCTTGCAAAAGGCTACGAAAATGGTGCATGCAATATCTTTCCTTGCAAACCCTTGCAAAGCTGAGCAGCTTTTGTGCAGAAAGGTCACTCTAACAATAAGATTGGAGATACATTTTCCAGAAATCGAAATTTTAAGGGAATTAAAACTTAGCATCAGATAAATGTGCTGTTAGTGCAAATCAGGGACGGACCCATAATTTTTTTTATACGGTAGCACTATATAATATAGATAAAAAATAATTACAAAAACATGGTTTTTATCGACGTGTTACCAACGTCCAATATTGCCAGATGTGTTTTTAGCCTAATTCCACCGTTTCGAGGGATTTTAATAGCTTTTTGCTTGATTTTGAGGGATTTTTTAAGTTCTTTTTATCGATTTCGAGGAACTTTTTCGGTTATTTGGGTTGATTTCAAGAGTTCCTTTTTTTTTTTGGTTTTTTGGTTGATTACAAGGTACGGTTCCACCTTCTTCAACTTTTGATATCATGCGGTGGCACCTTTTAAAATGATAACGTTGCACCTTTCATAAACGTAAATTTTTTAACCTTTCTACGGAGAGATAATACGGTGGCACGTGCCACCGGTGGCCCTTCTTTAGGTCCGTCCCTGGTGCATATACGGACACCATTAATGTGTAATGCCACAATCATATGTCCTAGAAGAATCAATACGTACCCATTTGCTGACTAGTGAACTGGCTGATACGTAGAAAAATGTTGCTTTAGCCTCTCCAGCAATAGCTTTACCTATCATTGTTTTTCCTGTCCCCTAAACCAAGAAAGAGATACAAACAAATCAAACGAGTGACAATTGTCGCGATATACTAACATATATTGCAAAACTTACTGGGGGACCAAACAAAAGAAGTCCTCGTCCTGGAGAACGGCAACCTTTAAAAATATCAGGACGCAACAAAGGCCATATGACCATCTCAGTTACACATTTTTTCGCATGATGCAACCCAGCTGAAAGCAGACAAACGAGAAGTTTTGTATAAATGTATCAACGTGCTATCAAGTATTTTGATTTAAGGTCAGCTATTCAATCAAATGATATTGAGCACGTTTCCCATCTTTTGTCAACATACAAGTGGGCTATCTTCGCAAAATTGTGCTCAATTTCATATGTACATATTAGAATCTTATTAAAGCTAACTAAAAGTTTAAGGAGCATGAAAATCCTGCAAACATCATTAATACCAATATCTTCCCAACGAACATTCGGGTCGTGGTTCATTATCTCATTACTAATGCACTCAATAAGGTAAGGTTCCAAATTCCGTAACTTCTCTGGAAGTTCACCATCAGGACCACGTAGCACATCCATGCTGTAATCATATAGTAGAGTATGTTTAGAGAAGATTGCTGAAGCTCATTTTAAGATATCATTTACCAGAAGTTAAAATGAACAAGACATTCTTAAAACTGCTTTCTGATGTTACAAACAAGTACTGAACTTACCATATTTTTGTTGAATCAGAACCATGTATTCCAAGGAATGATGAACAAGACATTTTCTTTTGCTGAGCAATCATTTCCTGTAACCGAAATACATCATAAACATTGGTCAAAGACAAATACAAAGCAATCATCTAAATGGAAGATTATGACTTGCTTTCAGAAAGACATTTGCAATTTCAGATAGAAAAACAAAACAAGACAAGTAAATACTCAAGAGGTTAATAAGATACCAAACCAATTCTCAGTGTTGAAGTAAATAAACATGTTAAGAAATAAATTAGTCCTCTTAGAAGCATATAAGAAAATATTTCAAGATTGTTACCGAAAATGTGTTAGCAGTAACAACACTGTTGCCAGCAACACCATCATGAACCTTTAGCCTCCTAGGACGTCAAGGGTTCAAACATCACCAAAGGTGAGGAGGGTGTCTGAGTTTATTTATTGCATTTGCCGTGTATAAATATTATATATACTTCAAAAAAAAACACCATCATGAACCTGACTGTTGCTTGATGGAGACGAGACTGTTTCATTCCTTGGGCAACTGGTTTCAAAGCGACCTCGCTTGTGGCTCTTCCTAGTACTGTGGTCCCCATGGCAGTCGTTATTAGTGGAACTTTTGTTGTCGTAGGATACCGTAGTAGTGGGACATAAAGGGGTAACCACGGTAGCAGTAGGGGTCGTAGGGCCAACCAAGGTCGCAGACTAGAAGTCGCGATTGCAGAGAGTTTCATAACGTAGCAGGATTCGATGGGCAACAAGAAAGGATGGAAGCGGTTCTTTGTTGCTAATAGTTCTCCCAAGAGACTCATAAGCCGGGGTCAACCCTTTAATCAACTGAAGAACCAATCTTTGATCACTTACCGCATTGTCAACTTCAGATAATTGATCAGCCAAGGACTTGAGATGTTGACAATAGGAGTTGACATCAGGAAAATTGGCTAGTTCACAACCGTTGAACTGGTTCTCAAGACTGGCGTTCTTGACACGAAGCCATGCATCGCGTGCAGTACACCCGGGCTTAATGATGGTGAGAAGGAGATCTTCGGAGATAGTACTGTAGATCCACGAAAGAACAATGGCGTCGATTTGGATCCACTTCTCATTGGGGACATCAGGAGAGCAGTCAAGATGGTCCATAACCAAATGTGCACGAGCCACAACTTGAAACAATTCCGCCCATATGTCGTATTGAACCTTTTTGAGGTCAAGTGTGAGGGGTACATGATTTTTGATATTGTTTACGATTTGAGCAGGATGAAGGGCATTGAAGGAGGATGGAGTATTTGCGTCTTTGATCATGGTGGTGTCGTGAAGAGAAGAAAGTGAAGACGCATTTAATCGAGAAGAAAACATGGGTGGAAAAAGAGTATGATACCATGCAATTGGCAAAAGAGTCCCTGCTTTGGAATAAATATTTTTACCGTATATATAGAGGTTTCCAGACTACAAAACGTAATCAAAATCTAAGCCCTAGAAATTATAGGATTAGGAAACTAAACATAAATAACATGTTTTACAAAATTATCTACCATCACATAATGAAGAAGAACGCTACAGATAATCAGATAACTAAAAATTTGCATTTCATCGGTGACAACAACATCAATTGATACATTTTAATAAAACTATTTCAGTTGATAAGTTTGCATATGTTTGTTTCATGTAGAGATGAAGATATATATAAGTAAGACCGATCGGATTCATGATTGAGTAGCGGAATCGAGTTTGAAGATGGCGAATAGGACGATTGAAGGCTTCATCAACGTTCTTAACGGACCGAGAATCGAGGAAACCGATGAGACAGAGGGAGAGTAAGTGTATAATCACGATTCCAGCGATATCCGCGCCGAATAGAAAAGATCGGAGGTTAGCATCCAATTGTTTTCTCCAGCAGAACGACGCTTCCGACGACGACTATGATTTTCTTTCTTTCTTCTCCTTTGATTTCTCCATTTTCCCGCCATTTTTATGATCTCTGATGGCTATATAAACAAACCCACGGTTGTCCCTGCCGCTTGAAACATCTCCGGCAACGAATTGAGAAGCATAAGTAGATCTGAACCCTCCCATAAATGATTAAAGTGAGTTCATTTATTATCCAACGATTGATAAATCACTTTTTACGTTTCTCACCGTTAACTTAATTTCTCACTAGAACCTAATCTAGACGATCCACTGTGGTAATTTTTTAGCAATTTATTTGGGTTTTTCTTAATAAAAAATCATGATGGTGTCACAGTGTCAACAATTTCTTAAGGTTTTTTTGATAAGAAAATTACTGTGAGTATGATATTTGATAAGAAATTAGTTTTTAGTAATTGTTAATGTCGTATTAGTAAGTCTTGTTGATAATGAATATTATAAGAATTTATAGGGTATAATTTATTAATAAAAATTAGCTTTTGGTAATTGTTAGTGTTGTATCACTAATTTTGCGTGATAGTGAATATTATAAAAAGTTTATAGGATATAATTTATTAATAAGAAAATAATTTATATCATATCATGTTTTTTGATGTTTTATAAATTATACTTATAAAAGATATATGAATTATTTATTAAATGAGATATTGATTATAAAAAATTCAAAAAGTCTAATAATCAATTAATATTGATATAATTTTTTATTTATTAAATTAAATATTTAACATTATATTCAATTTTTTATTAACAAATATTTAAAAAATGTAAATTATAATTTATATTACAATACAACAAAATATAGTACATAATAAAATTAGAGACTTAATACAAATAAAATTACACCATTATTCGTTTAAAAGGTTTGAAGTTGATATATTCATACAATTTCCTTTATAAATAGATTAATACCATTCGAAACATTGAAAATTTTTAATTCTTTTTAACTAATATTTATAAACTTTTACTTGTTGAATCAAAAACATTTTATAAATCAAAATAATTTTTTTATAATTTTAATAATTATTTAATAAATAAATTATTTGGTTTTGAGTTATAATAAAGAATATTTAATTATTATTTGATTAAATGTAGTTTTTTTATGATGTGGTATCACTTAAGAAATTGGTTAAAAGATATTGTAATTGATTGTACTTTTTAGATAATCTTTAAAGAAGACCTAACACTTAAGAAATTGTGTTAAATTTGCATTGTAATGGATGGTCTTATTAAACAACTTTTTAGTAAAAAAAAAAGAGAGCAAACTATATGTTATTCACCAAATTTTTTGGGTAAGTATTGATTGGGTAAAAGGTATAATTAAGTTAAGAGGTTTGACGTAGATAAAAGTACGACTTAAAACTACTGTTTACATAACGTATTGTTTTAAGCGTTAATAGAATAAAAATGATGACTATACTGTTTTGTCTAGAGTACTATTGATTGTAAATTGTTTATGAAATGTCCATACTATATTATAAAGTATTTAGTGTAAATTCTTAAAAATCGGGTTTTGTGCATCAAGTTCAATAATACATATTACTTAAAATACAATGTTACAAGTTAATGTGACATTTGTACATCTTTTTAAATCTTTATGTTTGAATTCATAAAATACAAAATAAACATTTCATTTTAAATAAAAAATTATATTAAATAATTTGATATCCCTAGCGATAATTTATTCTTGGTATTTTACTAGATTTATTTTTTAATCGTAACATCTGTATATATTGATGAATAATCTGATTAAAAACTAATTATATATCAAGTACCACTCATCAATTAATATTACTTAAATTTCAAAGATACATGGTAATAGTGCATAGGGGTACAACTTTATGAAATTTCATGTTTAACTTGCAACACATTTAGACACACAAAGGGGCAACAATCAAGGTGTAACATCCCAACCAAAAATATAAACAAGCGGATCGATTCTTATAATAAAATTCTCAAAGATCGAATAATAATCCATGCCACAATCTTACAACTAATTCCCCTTAGATCTTTGAACGAAGACGTTCATCCTAAGACGATATTACCCGTCTTCTATCTATCCTTAAGGAAACTCCTTACCACCTTAAGGATTTGCACTCCCAACTATGACATAAAGACGTCATCGACTACTGGTTACTACCAACACTCTACTACCTCCTCCCAGAACAACTGCAAGTCTCTACGACCACTTGGCACACCTACAAAAATTGTTCACTTCTCACTGGTCATAATACTGAAATCGGACCTCAAGGCATTTCACGGCCTTGTTTTGCTCAAATATGGCTAAATCACAAAACTATGATTTTCAAAACCACTCAACTAGATATCGCTCCCTGCCAGCTCATCGCAACCTGCTGGAATCAAACTCCAGTAGCCTGAATAATTAAACGTACTACCTCGAAGTCTTAAATACACAAAGCACCACCCATTCCAGTTGTGCTATATAAAAAAAACGTCACTCCCACATAACCATCAAACTTCGTTGATAAAGAACCACTTTACTGAACTAGTGATTTTCCCTTTTTGCATTAACCACCCAAGGTTGCCCAACATCACACTAGGTACACACCTTTTCTGAATAACCCTTCGCTTCATCACAAAACTCCTCGAAACTATCCGTAACAACTACTTCATTTTTCCACGCTCCGACATTTACCACTAATGGTTTCTGATTTCTACAGCAACAATTGACATTGATATACTTCCACTCTGTTACCACCCTACATGGATCTCCAGTGAAACCTTCATCTTCCACCGCAGCAGCTAATTGCCAACATATTTTTACAACTCCAACTCCACTCCAGACACAACCGTTTACCGACATCCACATGAGACCAACGGTGAACTATTGTAGTACCATCATCCTTAACATCATAGGTCAATGCCTCCATTAACCACCTCCGCTATTCACCCCCTTACTTAGAAAAATACCAATATCACACGTTTACTACCCTCTGATTGGGCGACACACTTCCACTCTTAAAACTTTCATCATTCCTAGTTGCAACCTTCATCACGACCTAGAGAGTTCATAGCCTTCATGCATGATGCACAAGCATTTAAACTTTTGACACGTTTGAAAATTTAGAAAATACCTACATTAGAAAACAAACTTACGTGTTCACGACACGCCACTGACTTAGCCACGTACAACGGTTTCAATAATCGTTTTACCTCAATTCCACAACAATTTCTCCTCACCATACCCCATTGTCGGGGTTGGCACAATTGAAAATACTCTTGTTGATATGACAACACATGTTTATACCCAACTCACTTATAAATTCATGCGATCAAATGATGTTTTGATATATTTTTTTTTATCCAAAGATCGACTCATTTGTAAAGAAATATATAATTATTTTCAAAATTTATCACCCAAAGTCTAAAAACTTGTCCTTTCGATTCAAACACATATCCGCATGTATTGACACGTTTACAAAACATCTACTTCGTGAGACACCCACTTGCCAATACGTCTGATGTGAAAGATATAAAAGCTTTAGCAATTTATTCGACACACAATGCATGAGACTCAATGACATTGAAGGCTATTTACTCTCATAAGATCAACTGTTTACACTCATTATAATTTATCCCAGACTCCTCGCTTCTAACCAACTGGTCAGGGTTCTCAACTGTGCCACAACCTCCGGCACCATCGACCTCTAACAGCCTTGAAAGCCCAAAACTCGTCATCACTGTGACTATTGACTCCCGACCCAAACGGTAACTCATTCTCATCTGATCCTTACTACATACTATCAGTCAACGCCGATATCGTCTCTCAACCACCCTCAAATTAACTACAGATTTAGAAGCCTCAAATCGATCATTCGATTCTTGGATTAACACTCTCATGCTTCTCACTAGACGACATACCCTTTTACCAACCGAAGACTCCCTTGGAGCGACAAGCTCACCTTCTATCATCATCCTCTTCCTTATGGACCCAGGAGGTCCTTTCCCAACGAAATATCTACATCCCGCACGATATGCATCCTAACGACATAACCTTAATTAAAAAAAAACGAACCTCCACCACCCGCTAGACTAAAACTATCAATCTATGGATAGAACTCTCTACCCTGAACCACACTCAACAATAGCACTTGAGTATACCCATTCACCTGTAAATTCATAATGGCATTGGCCAGATGCGATTCTGAATTTACCTTACATGAGAGTACTCACTATTGTTATCACACCTCACGATGATCAAGGTCTTTCTTAAAGGTTCCCTAAATCTCAGTTGTGTCCATCTACTCCACAGTTTAAGTTTAGGCCCATCCGGTCACCTAAATCCCTTAAACTATGGCTCTGATACCAACTTTAACGTCCCAACCAAAAATATAAACAAGCGAATCGATTCTTATAATAAAATTCTCAAAGATCGAATAATAATCCATGCCACAATGGTCCCAAACTTACAAAAGTTAAATCAAGGTTTGCATAATAACCTATACACAACTGAGATAAAACAAGGATAACTACGCAATGGTCTTCTATCCGCCCCGCTAAGCCTTCTTTTTGCCCTTAGCTGCCCTGTCTAACTCACGACGGCCTGAAAAGGTTTTTAGTTTTGAAAGAGCGAGGGTTAGACCATAGGTCTAGTAAGTTCCCTCTAACAGATAAGTAACAAAATACTTTCCAGAATTAAAATCAACAGTTGATAATATCACATAAGCAAAACACGCTCCAAACCACACGACCGTCAAAGACGATGTGTCTAACTCGCGTTGCCTTAATGTTGGAACACACTCCCCGGTACGAGTAGGCGGGCTACACTCCCCGACTTAGGTCCAAGCTCCACATAGAATGTATGCATACATTTAACATCTTAACATCATAAAAACACACTTAAACCATTTCGTTATAGACTTGGCATCATAAGTAAATCAACGTTTAAAATAATCAAATTTCGCATGCTATCGTTCATAAAGGATTTAGTTCAGAAAACTCACCTGAAATCCACCGTTAAAGCTTTCGTCTAGATATGTATCCCGGTTCGAACCTATAACACGAGACATCGCTCGAGGAGTTAACGATACCTTCTAATTAAACAATTTAATCCTTATTACCCTCATCTCCGACACCATCTACCCCGAGCCGAACATATCGCGCTAAATCTAAAATAGAATAAAATCCCCCCAAACCTTAATTAATTAATTTAAATAAAATCAATGAATATGGGCCGATTCATAACAGTCCAGCGCCATAGTCAAATTAAGCCTACTGGACTAGGGACTTATAAGATTCCACATGGGCCTCCGCCCACCTGTCCCAATTCAAAGCCCGGCAAAGAAACCCCCCCTCGACCGGTATCTACTACACACTCTTCGACCGAGGTTCTTTGGTCTTGCGACTGGGTCTCCTATTCGACCGATACCCCTTGGTCTTTCGACCGGGTCTCCCATTTGACCGATACCCCTTGGTCTTTCGACTGGGGTCTCACTTACCGGTCGACCGAGACTGTCGAACGAAGAAACCCCAGAGCTCTGAACCCCCTACACAGATCGATGAGGAGAACCCCGATAACCCAACCAATAGAAAATAATCAATCCAATAGACGATGCAACAATTCAAATTTGATAAACAATCCATTTACTAAATCAATTTCTACCCCACTCAGATTCTTTCAATTTAAAAAAATTACACCCAAGGATTTCCAACTTCAAAAATAACTCTCAGGTCGAGCTCCTTTGATGGTTTTAGACATAAACATTAATTCCTTACTATAAAAGAGATGAAGATTAGAATTTTACCTTACTGAGTCTTGAAGAAATCAGGCCTTGAATTCTCTCTCTCTCTCTCTCTCTCTGTTGGTCCCAAATAGCAGTAAGTAAATAAAAGAAGTATTGTAGAAGGGGGGGTTGAATACAATACACACAATTTTTCACTTAATTTAATTCTTATTGATTTGAAATCAAGAATTACACATAGAAAACTTTGATTATTGCGGAAGAGAACATATGAGATATGTTCAAACAATCTTACACATAGAGAATAAAGAACAATTGTAAAACACTTAGAAAACAATTGAACTTCGTAGAGAGAAAGTTGGCAGGCACTTAGAGAACTTGAAGGTAGTAGAGCTAGGTGATCTTGCATGTTGAAACATCCATCATATTTATAGTGCCTTATGCATTTAATGCATGAGACACCTGTTGAGCAAGGGATGGACACAGGTCTTCTGCATGGTACAGGATGTACCTTTTGTCTTGAGGTGTTTTGGCTTGAAGTGTTGACCTGTAGAGAATGGTGGAGACCTTTCCTTAAAATAGCGTTGGAGACAAAGCTTACTTTATCTGATCTTCAGATGAGGTCCACGTCAATGCAAGATATCACAAATATACTTTGTCAGAAAAATATAATGTGAAGAGAGAAATCTTCAGGCCTTGAAGATTAAGAAGTCTTTGGTTGCCGAAGAGATCTTCGGGCTCCTGAAGACTGAGAGGTCTTCGGCTCTTAAGACTGAGAGGTCTTCGTCTCCTAAGACTGAGAGATCTTCGGCTCCTAAGACTGAGAAGTCTTCGGCTTCTGAAGATTGAGAAATCTTCGGCTTCCAAAGATGTCTTCGGCCGAAGACGTCTTCGGCCGAAGAGGTCTTCAGCCGAAGAGGTCTTCAGCCGAAGAGGTCTTCGGCTCCTGAAGACTGAGATCGGCACCATCCTGGCCAATGGTGTTGATCAAGTGGGCATACTTGGCTTTAGGCTGAGGAGTCTATCTTCAATCCGCTTTGAAAGATATTCTCCTTCTTTGTCTTCTTCGGCTGATCTTCGACTTCACCGAACATTTGTATAGAAACCAAGATGCTAAAAGAACCTCAAACATATTCTAAGTAGGATGATATAAGATGGAAGATCAGGAGGTCATCTTCAAATCTTCAGATGACCCAACACTCTCCCTCTCTCTACCGATCGGTAGCTTGAAGAAGCTCTCCCCCTCTCCCTGAAAAATCTTCTTAGCCGCCTCCAAACCCAATACTGTAGGGTTTTATTCCTAAATTCCCAAAGTTCCAATATTAATCCCTCAAGGCTCCTTTTTAACATTCTCACCCCAAAACTTTAAGATTTCAACTTTTACTCCGGTTATTACAATACTGTAGGGTTTTAACATGGAAGGGAGTCGTTCGTTTTGGCAAGAAGGACAAGTTGAGACCAAGATATGTGAGACCGTTTCCTATAGCGGAGCGTGTTGGAGAGGTAGCTTATAAGTTGGATCTACCGGTGGGTTTGCAAGGAGTTCATTCTGGTTTTTTTTCATGTATCCAACCTGAAAAGTGTGTAGCAGAAAGCGACGTTGTGATACCGTTAGAAGATGTCCAAATAGATGAAAGGATAAGCTTTGTAGAGGAACCGGTAGCGATTTTGGATCGTAAAGTGAACAAGTTAAGAAATAAGGAAATCTCCTTGGTAAAGGTTCAGTGGCAATTCCACAAAAGGCAAGAAGCGACTTGGGAGTTAGAGTCGGTTATGAAGAGTCAATATCTCAGTTTATTTTGAAGAAGGAATTCCGGGGACGGAATTCTCTTGAGGGGGGGATATTGTAATAACCGGAGTAAAAGTTGAAATCTTAAAGTTTTGGGGTGAGAATGTTAAAAAGGAGCCTTGAGGGATTAATATTGGAACTTTGGGAATTTAGGAATAAAACCCTAGAGTATTGGGTTTGGAGGCGACTAAGAAGATTTTTCAGGGAGAGGGGGGAGAGCTTCTTCAAGCTACCGATCGGTAGAGAGAGGGAGAGAGAGAGAGAATTCAAGGCCTGATTTCTTCAAGACTCAGTAAGGTAAAATTCTAATCTTCATCTCTTTTATAGTAAGGAATTAATGTTTATGTCTAAAACCATCAAAGGAGCTCGACCTGAGAGTTATTTTTGAAGTTGGAAATCCTTGGGTGTAATTTTTTTAAATTGAAAGAATCTGAGTGGGGTAGAAATTGATTTAGTAAATGGATTGTTTATCAAATTTGAATTGTTGCATCGTCTATTGGATTGATTATTTTCTATTGGTTGGGTTATCGGGTTTCTCCTCATCGATCTGTGTAGGGGGTTCAGAGCTTTGGGGTTTCTTCGTTCGACAGTCTCGGTCGACCGGTAAGTGAGACCCCAGTCGAAAGACCAAGGGGTATCGGTCGAATGGGAGACCCGGTCGAAAGACCAAGGGGTATCGGTCGAATAGGAGACCCGGTCGCAAGACGAAAGAACCTCGGTCGAAGAGTGTGTAGTAGATACCGGTCGAGGGGGGGTTTCTTTGTCGGGCTTTGAATTGGGACAGGTGGGGCGAGGCCCATGTGGAATCTTATAAGTCCCTAGTCCAGTAGGCTTAATTTGAGTATGGCGCTGGACTATTATGAATCGGCCCATATTCATTGATTTTATTTAAATTAATTAATTAAGGTTTGGGGGGATTTTATTCTATTTTAGATTTAGCGCGATATGTTCGGCTCGGGGTAGATGGTGTCGGAGATGAGGGTAATAAGGATTAAATTGTTTAATTAGAAGGTATCGTTAACTCCTCGAGCGATGTCTCGTGTTATAGGTTCGAACCGGGATACATATCTAGACGAAAGCTTTAACGGTGGATTTCGGGTGAGTTTTCTGAACTAAATCCTTTATGAACGATAGCATGCGAAATTTGATTATTTTAAACATTGATTTACTTATGATGCCAAGTCTATAACGAAATGGTTTAAGTGTGTTTTTATGATGTTAAGATGTTAAATGTATGCATACATTCTATGTGGAGCTTGGACCTAAGTCGGGGAGTGTGGCCCGCCTACTCGTGCCGGGGAGTATGGCCCGTTTATGTCGTTGGGGGTGTGTTCCAACATTAAGGCAGCGCGAGTTAGACACATCGTCTTTGACGGTCGTGTGGTCTGGAGCGTGTTTTGCTTATGTGATATTATCAACTGTTGATTTTAATTCTGGAAAGTATTTTGTTGCTTATCTGTTAGAGGGAACTCACTAGACCTATGGTCTAACCCTCTCTCTTTCAAAACTAAAAACCTTTTCAGGCCGTCGTGAGTTAGACAGGGCAGTTAAGGGCAAAAAGAAGGCTTAGCGGGGCGGATAGAAGACCATTGCGTAGTTATCCTTGTTTTATCTCAGTTGTGTATAGGTTATTACTGCAAACCTTGATTTAACTTTTGTAAGTTTGGGACCATTATGGCATGGATTATTATTCGATCTTTGAGAATTTTATTATAAGAATCGATCCGCTTGTTTATATTTTTGGTTGGGATGTTACACAAGGCCCATTTGGTTCTCGAGATTTGAAATTAGATTTCATTCTAATCTCATGTTTAGACTAAAGGAAATTCCGAAATTGGAATCTTTGGTTATGTTCACTCTCCTTCCCCCTTTCTGGTGGGGGAAAGACCACTCACTTGTTTTCAGATTCCTTTTTATGTAAGGAACGAATTATAACTGTTAATGTACATAGAGGGCCTAGGCCCATGTTGGTATAGGGCCCAATCCCATTTAGTCTACGTATATATTTGTTGTATTCTGTAGTCTAGGTTAGATAACTCATATAATTTTACCTTTCGTATTGTACGTTTTCTCTCAATCAATATATCGAGGTTTCAAACCTTCAGCACTTTCATCGTCTCTTTCAACCATATTCATCTTCTAACATGGTATCAAAGCTGTAGGTTTATTCATCGCCGTCACTGTTCATCGCCGTCACTGTTCATCGCCGTCACTGTTCATCCAGAAATCGATTTTGTCTTTGTTTTGTCGACATCGATCGATCTGAAATCGATCGATCTGTGTGTTTTGAATCGCCGCCGCCGCTGTGTGTTTATCGGTCGAATCATTTTATCGGTCGAACTCTCTTTACCGGTCGAACTCTCTTTTATCGGTTGAATCATTTTATCGGTCTTGCTTTATATCGGTCGAATCATTTTTATCGGTCAAATCATTTTATCGGCCGAACCTTTTACCGGTCGAACTCTCTTTTATCGGTCGAATCATTTACCGGTCGAAATCCTATCGGTCGAATCTACTGGTCGTTAATACCGGTCATTAATACTGTTTCTCAGTATTTATTTTCCTTTTCATGGCTACCAATTTCAGTCACTCAAATCCCATCTCAGTTGTTTTCAATGGTAACAACTACATTATTTGGCATCACCATATGACAATTCTGCTAAAATCCCATGGTCTTTACACCTATGTTACTGGGGCATCCAAAGTTCCAGTTCAGGAACCAACTGAGAATTCTGTTGACTTTGCAAAACGCATGAATGAGTGGGACATCAATAATGCTCGTATTCTAGGCTTTATTAATGCCTCCACTACTCCTGAGATCAACCAACAGTTTCTTGGTTACCTTACCGCCAAAAGTCTCTGGGATTTTCTTGCCAAGCGGTACACGTCATCTGGTCTATCTCATAAGTATCAACTGTGGACCACTTTTCAGAGCAAACGTCAGCTTCCTGATCAATCCATAAACTCTTATATCTCTGAAATGCAGTCTCTCAGAGATCATATAAGTCTTGGAGCACCACAAATCTTTGATGACACAGCTCAACAATTCACTGCCTACTTCAACCAGCTATATTTGATTACTATTCTGATGGGTCTTACTGACAAATTTGAGAATGTTCGTGCTTCTCTTCTTCATAGGCAACCATTACCTACTCTTGAAGAAGCTATATCAGAATTGATAAGTGAAGAAACCCGTCTTCACATGCGAGCACCGATGCCCGCTACTGATAGTGTTCTCTACACGTCTCATCCTAAGGCCAAAGGCAAATGGACCAACAACAATCAGTCCAAATCTGGTGGAAAGATGAATACATCCGAGTGTGCCTTTTGCCATTCTCCTGTTCATCTTCTTCTTGACTATCCTATTCGTAAGTGTCGTAGGTGTGGCATCACTCATTCGCGTTATTATGAGTCTGACTGCCCGAAGAACTCAAAGCACACTGGTTCTCAGAACCGGACTCACGATGTTGCTGGACCTACTATTGCTGATACTGAGGTTTCTACAGCCTCCTCACCTGACCTAATGGAACTGATGCGTCGCAATCAGGAACTCATGGAGCAGATCATGTCTGGTGCTATGGGTATGAATTCTCCACACTCAGCTGCTTCAGGTAACGTATGGATTTTTGACTCTGGGTGTTGCAATCATATGACACCTTGCCCTGATGGTTTCGTTTCTAAGAAATCACCTCAACAATTTACGTCAGTAAGAACTGCTGACAACACTGGTCTACCGGTATCCTTTAGTGGAAATGTTTCCACTCCTCATCTACAATTACCGGATGTTCTAAATGTTCCGAAGCTATCTCTGAGCTTAGTTTCAATTGAGCAGCTTCTTGAATCTAATTTGATCATTTTATTTCATTCTTCTGGTTGTGTTGTACAAGATCCAAAGACCAAGCAGATCCTTGGACTCGGCCGTAAAGTTGGACGGATGATTGAAGTGGTCTACCTGCGTCTTCCTTTACCCTCTTCAAGTTTTGTTGCCTCAGTTTCCGGCATTTCTTCCTTTGAGTTGTGGCATGCCCGGCTGGGTCACTTATCTCTAGCCAGAATAAAATCATTAGCTCATTTAGGGGTGTTAGGAAAGTGTGTATCAACTGACAATATTTCTTGTTTATCTTGCAAACTTGACAAACATCATGCTTTACCTTTTGAAATAAATGAGTTTAGTTCTACTTCTTCTTTTGATCTTATTCATTCTGATGTATGGGGACCAGCACCACATCCATCCATGGGGGGTGCTCGATATTTTGTTATTTTTATTGATGATCATACATGTTTCACATGGATATATCTCATGAAACATCGTTCGGAATTACCCCAAATCTATATTATGTTTGCTCGGATGATTCACACCCAGTTCTCAAAATCTATAAAGATTCTTAGAGCTGATAATGCTATGGAATACAAAGAGTCATCTCTTCTCTCTTTTCTTTAATCTCAGGGGACTCTCTCTCAGTACTCCTGTCCCGGCACATCTCCTCAAAATGGTCGTGCCGAACGCAAACACCGTCATATTCTTGATACAGTTCTCACCCTCCTCATCTCCGCTAAATGTCCAGAACATTTTTGGGGTGAAGCTGCTTTCATTGCAGTTTATACTATTAATCGTCACCCTACCCCCATCTTTAATAATAAGTCTCCTTATGAGGCTCTTTATAAGGTCACTCCTGCCTATGAACTTCTAAAAGTTTGGGGTAGTGCTTGTTTTGTTCAATTACAATCTCATGAACATAACAAACTTGAACCTCGCTCCAGACTGTGCTGCTTCCTTGGATATGGTATAGAGCACAAGGGTTATCGCTGCTGGGATCCTATCTCCCAGCGTCTTCGTATATCTCGTCATGTTACCTTCTGGGAACATGTTCCTTTCTCTTCTATATCCAAGTTTCGTGAGTCTCCTACCCTCATCACTCCGTTTTTCACTGATGCTTCCATCTCATTGGACTCACTCCAATCTGACATCATATCATCTCCACCTGTTGTTCTAACTCCTTACGAGTTTGCCTCTCCTTCAGCGTCTTCTGACCTCACACAGCCTGCCTCTCCTAGTTTTCCTGCTCAACATCAATCATCTGCTCCATCTGCACAGCCAACATCTGAGGTACCTGCTGAGTCTTTGGCTCATGGAACTTCTCAATCTCAGAATGTTAGACGATCAGAACGGGTAAGACAAGTTCCTTCTCATCTTCGTGATTATCATGTTTATGCTACTCTGCTGTCAAATCACGAACCTACTTCCTACAAGGAAGCCTCCTCTAACCCTGATTGGCAGAAAGCTATGGATGAGGAACTTCAGGCACTTGACAAAGCTCAGACATGGGCATCTGTCCCTCTTCCACCTGGCAAGTCACCTATTGGCTCCAAATGGGTGTTCAAAATCAAAACCAAATCTGATGGCTCTATTGATCGGTACAAAGCTCGTCTTGTGGCCAAGGGCTTCAATCAAGAGTACGATATTGATTATGAGGAGACTTTTGCACCTGTTGCTCGAGTTACTTCTGTTCGCAGTCTTCTTGCCATCGCAGCTACCAAACAATGGCCTCTCTTTCAGATGGATGTTAAGAATGCCTTTTTGAACGGTGACTTATCTGAGGAGGTCTACATGACACCTCCTCCAGGCGTTCGACTTCCACAAGGTCATGTTTGTCGTCTTCAGAAGGCTCTTTATGGCCTCAAGCAAGCTCCTCGAGCTTGGTTTGAGAAATTCAGTTCCACAGTCACTTCTCTGGGTTTCTCACCCAACGACTATGATTCAGGACTGTTTACTCGGACCACTGAGGCTGGCACAATCTTACTTCTCCTGTATGTGGATGATATGATTATTACTGGCAGTGACTCTACAGGCATCGCCAATCTGAAGTCATCTCTCAGCTCCTGTTTTGAGATGAAGGATCTTGGTTCTTTACACTATTTTCTTGGTCTTGAAGTGCTCTCCGATCCTTCGGGAATTTATCTGTGTCAAGCCAAATACACCTCAGATCTTTTGTCAAAAGCTGGGATTACTGACAACAAAACAACATCCACTCCTCTTGAGCACAATCTTCATTTGGCTCCAAATGCTGGACCTCCTCTGCGTGATCCTACTTTATATCGCCAGTTAGTGGGGTCACTTGTCTATCTGACAGTGACTCGACCTGATATTGCCTATGCTGTTCATACTGTCAGTCAGTTCATGTCAGCACCCTGTTCTGATCACTACGCTGTTGTCCTGCGCATTCTTCGATATTTAAAAGGAACCATGTTTCATGGTCTTCATTTTCCATCCACCTCATTGTTGACCTTGCGAGGTTTTTCTGATGCTGATTGGGACAGTGACATGACTGATCGTCGCTCCACTACCGGCTACTGTTTCTTTCTTGGCGACTCTCTTATATCCTGGCGAAGCAAGAAATAATCTCTCATAGCTCGGTCCAGTACTGAAGCTGAGTATCGAGCACTAGCTGACACAACTCAAGAACTTGTGTAGTTACGCTGGCTACTCTCTGACATGGGGGCTCCTCAACAGTCTCCAACTCCATTGTGGTGTGACAACAACAGTGCTATTCAGATTGCTCACAATGATGTCTTCCACGAGCGAACGAAGCATATTGAAATTGACTGTCATTTTGTTCGTCAACATGTGACTCGTAAGACTATTCAGCTTCTGCCTATTTCGACTCTTGATCAACCGGCTGATATTTTCACTAAAGCTCATTTACCAGGACGGTTTCGTGATCTAGTTTCCAAACTCCATCTGGCTCATTCTTCTCCCGATTGAGTTTGAGGGGGGATGTTAATGTACATAGAGGGCCTAGGCCCATGTTAGTATAGGGCCCAAGCCCATTTAGTCTACGTATATATTTGTTGTATTCTGTAGTCTAGGTTAGATAACTCATATAATTTTACCTTTCGTATTGTACGTTTTCTTTCAATCAATATATCGAGGTTTCAAACCTTCAGCACTTTCATCGTCTCTTTCAATCATATTCATCTTCTAACAATAACACCCCCTTCCTCAGGACACAAATGGTCTTCTACGACATCCAATGATGTCTCTCTTCTTCATTAGAGCTCCAAAAGAAATTAGAAAAAAACCCTGCCCTGGCTTGCATCATGTTTCGTATTTACGTTCACCTTCGATTGCGAAGGGCTTTTTTCCGGTTTTCAATTCCTCTCCGACGATGTTTGAACTTCGCGTGGTGGGAAGGCCTTCATGATTCGCATCTTCCCGTCCAACAAATAACGATCGGGCCTAGATAATCAATGTATTCATCGTGCCCCCTGGGTTCGGTGAAAGAATTTAGATTTCCCAATGAGGTGGCTTGTTGGGACTTTGCTAGAAAAGGGATTAACGGCTTAATGCATGGATTTGAGCTGTGAAATATGACACTCTTCGATGGTACAACCTACGTATCAGTGAAATGGACAGAACTTTCAATAGTAGAGACCAGGAGGCCAGGGGAGTGGTTTATCTCTGGACAGAGAAAGGGTTTTACAGGTCAGAAGGATGGGAGGGGGGTTTCTCAGCAACCTACTTTGCCAAGAGGTGGTAGGAGTGCAACGACCTATCCCAGGGTCTTTGGTATTCTACGAGATTTCACAGAATTTGTTTGTAATAATGTTTTAAAATAAGAAAACATCCATTTCGTAATAACCAATTAACAAAAGATAGTTCAATTATAATTTGTTTTTATAACTATCTATAAAGAATGAAATCCAATTCCATTCCAAACCAAACACAAAAGATTTCAAGCCCTTCCGATTTTAAATTCTTCCAATTTCAAATACTTTCACGAAATTTAAATGGGAAAAGTCCAAAAAAACCCAATGGACTTTAGTGTTTGGAGTGATTAAGTCATTGGATAATTTTTTGAAACAAATAAGTCCTTGGACATTTCAAAATCTGTTAACTAAATCCTTGGACTTTTGATAACCTGTTGAATACATCCTTATTACTTAAAAATTTAACTTGCAACCTATATAGCAGGTAAAACTACAAATTAAAAACAAAGTCACTTACTTTATCCGCCTACAAATTAAAAATAGGAAAATTAACTAAAATAGTCAATCTCATCAACCATATTTATTTTTCTTTTACCATTTTTCAAAGTTTTTTTTTTTCTTAAAATTGCCAAAGTTTGCACATAATGTTTTTTTTTCCTGCGTAAGGATTGTTTTTTTTCCAAAAAAATAAAAATAACAAACATCCTCACGTAGAAAATTTTATGTATAAAGATTCAATTTCTGCTTATAGTTTTAGAAAAAAAATTACACTTTGCATTCTTATAAAGTTATAATTAGTTATTTAATTTATTTTATATCAATTACTTTTTCATTTTCATTTTCATTTTCATTTTATTAACATAGACAATCGGATATTAACTAAAATATATCAAAAAAATTAGTTTTTTTTATAAATTACACCATTATAGTCGTTTCGTCAATACGTTCAAAATGAACTCAATATTGTTTTTGAACTTTATCTTGTACTATTCAATACAAGGTTCTAAATGACGTGAGGCGTAGCGTGGCGGCAAGGCCAAACCTCAAGCCTTAGAAGCCATGGCGTTTTCAAGGCGTGCCTTATCATTTTTCTAATTCATATATATCATTATATATAAAAACATATGTTTTGTAGTGTTACTCAATGAGTCTATAGTAATAAGCAAGTTAAATTATGGTATATATTAAAAAACTTGCAAATAAGACATTAAAAACGTAAAGAAAAATCAAATATTGTATTACGAAATTGTGCATTAGGCCATGGCGTGCCATGAGCTTAACGTGGCCAGAGACACAAGCCTTGGTGCCATGGCGCGCCATGGCGGCTGTGCGGCGAGTTTTTTAGAACATTGATTCAATATCATAAATACGAACGAATTATTTTTAATATTTACCATTTATAATTACAAATTAATCTTATATTATTAAATAAATAACCTTAAAGGATAGAAAGTGTAAATATTAAATATAATTAGTACATATTTATGATATTTAATAATATGAAATTAAATCCAAAAAAATCAATATTAGGCTTATTTTAAACGTATTGACGAGACAATTATAATGATGTAATTTGTAAAAAACGTACTTATTTTGATATATTTTAGTTAATATACGATTATGTGTGTAGTTAAAATGAAAATAAAAAGGTAGAAGATATAAAGTAAATTAAATAACAAATTATAAAATGTTTTCTATTTTTTTTTTTTTTGCCAAAAACAAATTTTAAGGCAAAAAAATAATATGCTTTGACTATTTTAAGAGAAGACTATGAAAAGTGATTAAAAAATTAATTTTGTTGATGAGATTGACTATTTTAGTTAATTTTCTTATTTTTCTTATTTGTAGGATGATAAAGTAGGTGACATTTTTTTTGTTTTTTCTTCTAATTTGTAGTTTTACCTATTATGTAGGTTACAAGTTACATTTTTAACTAATAAAGATGTATTTAACAGGTTTCCAAAAGTTCAAAGATTTATTTAGTGTGTTTTGAAATGTCTAAAGACTTATTTATTCTAAAAAATTGTCCAAGAACTTAATCACTCCAAACACTAAAGTCCATTGGGTTTTTTTGGACTTTTCCCAATTTAAATCTATCACACAGAACGCCAAAACGCCCCCTACGAGGTTCGGAACCAACATGGAAGATACATCGAGCACATGTGGATTAAAGTCGCCCAAGCCATTAGAGCAAGGTGTGAACCTATGTAGTAACATAATTTTCCCCATTCTACCACTTCAAGTGGATTTCTAAAGAACTTGCAAGTAGTTCTCTGCGCAAAGCTAAAACGTGCACAAGCCTGTTTGCACATTTACACCCCCTCACACCCTTGTGTACATTTAAACCCAAACCCAAAGTAAAAGGCCCAAAACACAAATACAATTGATTACATAAGAGTGAAAAATTACCTATAATATTACTCAAAAAAATTGCACTTTAACCGTGGCCTTTCCCCCTTCATGTAAGTCGGCCACTAATTATCATTCTACCACTTCGTTGTCCCGATCCCAACTTGTAGTGGGAGAAAGAAGTATGACTCTTAAAGGTGCCACTATTTTTATTAAATAAAACAAAATTGGTAAAAGTGTTTTTTGAGGAAACAAAATGTCATTAGTTAAAATGTTGCTAAGTAGACTTTGCAAGGTTTTTTATTTAAAATAAGCAACTTTCTAGGCCCCACTTGAACTATAACGTTTCAAGAGGATAAAAATCTTCTGTCCCAAAATCACACGTCTCATCCATATTCAACCAATGAAATTAAGACACATCAGATGTTTATGCATTTGAGACTTATTTTCTTCAAGTTCACATTCTATTTGATGATGTGCATTTGAATTTTGAGACAGAAGATTTTTATCCGTTCCAAGAACACTCTTACCATCGCTCAACACCTTTTTTTTTTCTTCTTTTGCTTCATTTAAACCAAAACATCATCTCATATAGACAACTACCATAGAATATATTACAACCACATAGAAAAGCAATTAGAAGCCTTTGGCAATATTCGTCTTGTGGTAATTTAATTTGCTACCAATGTCACCTGTGAATGATGCAAAATGATTTTATACTCCGAACTTAGCCTTCTTTCATCAGTCCACGACGAAGGACTCCCTTTTAAGGCCAAATTTATATCCTTAGGCATCGGTAACCGGGTAAAAGTCAACACCCTCACTTGTATTATCGGATAAGATTCTCAGCCATCAAAATAAAATGACATAATAAGATCGGTAGCAAGCGTGTTTTACCCGGTAAGCACCAACCGGGTAAGAGCCACCACCCTCATTTACCAGGTAAGATAATCGATTCTTGCCATGCCTCTTATCGAGTAAGATTCTAGGTCCTTGTCATGCTTACCCAATAAAGTAAGTGTTTACATGGTTAGCGTTTAGTAAACGACCCTTAAATTTCATCCATGTATTCAAGAACTAACAAGAATTGTGTGATTGTGGAGTAAAAATAATCATCATTAATAAAAAATTTTGAAACTAATACAGCAAAGGACATTATATATTTAAAGTTTTGAAACAGAAAGCTTGAATTCAAAGAATAAGATACAGTTGAAGGGAGGGGTTTTCATACCCACAAGCTGATTGAGTCAGAGTCACTCACTGAATTGTACATGGAATGTGATTCAAGTTCACAAGGAGGTATGTAAGCATCAATCAGTTGATACCGATAAGCTCCCAAATTGATTGTTCCAATCTTCATATGTGCCAAGTTCATTCAGCGAGACAGAAGGTCTCACCTCTTGTAGTGCATTCTCAAAGTCCTACAAACATGGGACAACAGACATTACTTCTTTTAACCATTCTTTCTAAAAATTTATGTATTTTTCATCCTTTTCCCTTTATTAGAATCACCCCTTGCTTTCTCAAAAGCTACTTTTTGATACTTTTAGTTACATAAAGGGAAGAGTCAAGAAAAACTCAACGCGCTATTACATTTTGAGTAATTAAATTTAAGTCCCTAAACTTTTTTCCTGAACTACATAAATCCTTCAGCTTACTGAAATTGAACAAACAAATCTTTCACTCAAATGGCATGGAATTTGTTAATAAACTATCACCAATATTTTTCAAATTATAATGCTCGTCAATTGTTTCAAACCCATTTGATTTCAAAGGTATTATATGATGCAAGTACCTGTAGAGTAACTGCTCTCATATCCTCCTTTTTAAGTTTAGTGATTTCGGTGCCTTGACTCAAAGCCTCTCTCAATGGACCCATGGAAGCATCATTCACTAAATTCTTCATGTCAGATCCTGAATACCCTAATGATATAACTCAAACCACAAGTAATATAAGCAACATAGTCAAAGTGAGGAAGAAGAAACACGTTTATCATAATCTACAAAGGAAATAAAGAAAAATGAGAAAATTTAAAATACCTTCGGTTGATTTGCATATGGTATCAATATCCTCCGTAGAGAGTTTGAAAAGCCCATCCTTCTCCAAGAGATTACGTATTATCAAGGCTCTCGCTTCTTCACACCCAAAGAGCTTTTTCATTAGCCTCGTATTAGTACCATAAAGAATTGCAAAATATGATTATGTGGTCCCCAAATCCCATGTCCCCTTTCTACCCACCAATCACGTGGACCCACCTCATCATTTTTGTTGAGGAGAGACAATAAGAAGATGAATTAAATAAAATAATATGTATTCAAGTGCATTGTGGGACAGGGTGGGGATCGGGGGTTTGGGGACAACAAACTTTTATTTTGGAGAACTAAATAAACCAAAGTTGCACCTGAGGAAGGGAGGGGAATATAAAGTCGCTTGGTAAGTCGCCTCCTAGCTGCCTCGTCTAGTTCTTGTGGTCTATTTGTTGCTCCTGACAGATATATCAGAAAGCAAACGACAGTAAAGATAAAACATTAGAAGTTGGATTCTTCACGAATAATTACGTGAATATAAAAAGCACTGAAATTTCCAGAAAGTTTAGTAGTAGACAATTATAACTTGCAAGGTCTTCTAAATAGGTCTTCTCAAACACTTGCAGCTAGCTTACCAGCTAACAACATGCTTATTAGCCAACAACCATCAGTTGGCTTATCAGCTAGTTTGTCAAATATTGCCTTGGTTGACATTTTCTATATGACAAATTTATTGCTGTGGATTGCAACATTTATATACTTGAGTTTCAGTTCCCTACTTATCAGTGTACGGAATTACTAATTCACAGCCTCAAACAAGAAAAAACAATCTTGTGTTCTCCATTCTCTTTGATGCCTGAGTTTAGATTACTGGCTTTGCAAGTTGCAATAGCAAAGAACTGAAAGTCTGGAAAGTTAATAGACTTAAGAAAATTTTAGGTTCTGCAGGTCACCTATGAGTAGAATTTGTTCACTTCCACTGTCAAATCCTTCCATTTCGATGAGAAATTGTGTCTTCAGTCTCCTGCTTGACTCATGCTCACCATCTGACTTGCGCTGCAATGGTGAATGTCATTAGTAATTGTCTTTCACACAATCAAGAATAATGAAATATATGAAATGGTCATTAAGTTGCAAAAGGATGTGAATCCTTATATGGTTTAGAATATTTCAATAGAAACATAAAGTTATTGGGTAAGTTCGTGCCTCATCACATTCAGTTTCTTTGTTCATGGATCAGAATCTGGCATACCTTGGATAGCAGTGAATCTATTTCATCCACAAATATCACTGCTGGCTGACGACAACAGGCCACTCCAAAAAGTGCCCTCACTAGCTTTTCACTGTCTCCGACCTACAGTCAACATTAAACTTTTTACTTGAATATAACCAACAAAATACATATAATAACAATCGGTGGAGAGTTTTTCATATGGGTCTTGGTGCATGGTAGTGAGCATTAAGGATATTTCTTTTTGACCAGAAAGTCATGGATTCAAGTAAGCGGAATCGCCTTCCTTGCAAAAGGCTACGAAAATGGTGCATGCAATAGCTTTCCTCCCAAACCCTTGCAAAGCTGAGCAGCTTTTGTGCAGAAAGGTCACTCTAACAATAAGATTGGAGATACGTTTTCCAGAAATCAAAATTCAAGGGGATTAAAACTTAGCTTCAGATAAATGTGCTTTTTGTGCATATATGGACGCCATTAATGTGTAATGCCACAATCATATGTCCTAGAAGAATCAATACGTACCCATTTGCTAGCTAGTGAACTGGCTGATATGTAGAAAAATGTTGCTTTAGCCTCTCCAGCAATAGCTTTACCTATCATTGTTTTTCCTGTCCCCTAAACCAAGAATGAGATGCAAACAAATCAAACGAGTGACATTTGTCGTGATATACTAACATATATTGCAAAACTTACTGGGGGACCAAACAAAAGAAGTCCTCGTCCTGGAGAACGGCAACCTTTAAAAATATCAGGACGTAACAAAGGCCATATGACCATCTCAGTTACACATTTTTTCGCACGATGCAACCCAGCTGTAAGCAAACAAACATATTAGAATCTTATTAAAGATAACTAAAAGTTTATGGAGCATGAAAACCCTGCAAACATCACTAATACCAATATCATCCCAGCGAACATTGGGATCACAGTTCATTATCTCACTACTAATGCGCTCAATAAGGTCAGTCTCCAAATGCCGCAACTTCTCTGGAAGTTTACCATCAGGACCACGTAGAGCATCCATGCTGTAATCATATAATGGACTATGTTTAGAGAAGATTGCTTAAGATATCATTTACCAAATGAAGAAGACATTCTTAACACTTCTTTCTGATGTTACAAACAAGTACTGAACTTACCATCTTTTTGTTGGTGATGCATAGGATCTGAGTGTTGATGATACATCGCTTTGCTGGCTTCTCTTTTGCCAAACATCCATTTCCTGTAACCGAGATACATCATCATAAATTGGCAAAGACAATATAGAGCAATCATTGATCTAAATGGAAGATTAAGACTTGCTTTCAGAAAGACATTTGCAATTTCAGATAGAAAAACAAGACAAGTAAATACTCAAGAGGTTAATAAGTTACCAAACCAATTCTCAATATTAAAAGTAAATAAACATGTTAAGGAATAGCTTAGTTCTCGTTTAAAGATGATAACTAGAAGCTTATAGTTAAGAAGGTATTCAAGATTGTTACCAATATTGTTCTAGCCGTAACAAAACTATTGCCAGCAACACCATCATTAACCTCATTGTTGCTTGATGGAGACAAGACTGTTTCATTCTGTGGGCTACTGATTTACATGTGAGCTCGCTTGCAGCTATTCCTAGTACTTTGGGTTCTGTAGCGGTTGTTGTTAGTGGAAATTTTGTTGTTGTAGGATAGAGTAGCAAGTGGTAGGGGTGTCAAATTTGTATCAAGACAAACCAACCAATTCTCGTACCAGCCGTACCAATTTAGTCGGTACCAATTTAGTCGGTACCAATCTAATTGGTTGGTAGTACGGTACCAATTATCTAAACTTGATTGGTACGTGGTATTGGAAGTCGTATACCATTGTAATACCGTACCGTACCAACTTATTTTCTTAATTATTTTTTAACTAAAGTTTAATCAATAATACAACATATTTTGATTTTTAAATAATTAATTATTTTATTTTCAATTTTGCTAAATTATAATATGGATGGATATACAAAACTTGATTGAATTCATTCACCCAACTCTAACAACCTTAATAAC
Source organism: Arctium minus (assembly GCA_954870635.1). Taxonomy (NCBI): domain Eukaryota; kingdom Viridiplantae; phylum Streptophyta; class Magnoliopsida; order Asterales; family Asteraceae; genus Arctium; species Arctium minus. The sequence continues at coordinate 117,826,336 of OX941083.1, read as the reverse complement.
TCGTCCACACCTCCGCGGTCCATCGTCCCTCCTCAATGGCCACTCATATTAGACTATTGGTGAATACTTGTATTATATGAAGGTTATTTGAATGCTTGTATAGGTGGGGATAAATAGTACAACACACATAACCATGTTATGTGAAAGAGTGCATCTAGATCTAGTTAGTAATGTAATTGTACAAACATGTACCAATGGAAAAAAGTTGGTATCAAATATAGTTGGTTGGTACATCGTATAGAATTTTATGTATCAATTATAATTGGTTGGTACACGGTATATGAAAAAAAAAAACATGGTACCATACCATGTTCACCCCTAACCAGTGGTACAGAAAGGGGAAACCATGGCAGCAGTAGGGGTCTTAGGGATGACCAAATGGGCAGACCCGGTGTTGCAATTGCAGAAAGTTTCATAACATACCAGGATTTTACGGACAGCGCAAAAGGATGGAAGCGGTTCTAGGTTGCTAATTGTGCTCCCAAGAGTATCATAAGCCGGGGTCAAGCCTTTAATCAACTGAAGAACCAATCTTCGATCACTTACCGCATTGTCAGCGTCGGATAATTGATCGGCCAGGGACTTAAGGCGTTCACAATAGGAGTCGACATCAAGAAAATTGGCTAGTTTACAATGGTTGAACTGGTTCTCAAGATGAGCAACACTGGCATTCTTGACACGAAGCCATGCATCACGTGCGGTAGACCCGGGCTTGATGATGGTGCTAAGGAGATCTTGGGAAACAGTACTGTAGATCCACGAAAGGACGATGGCGTCGATTTGGATCCAGTTCTCAGTGGGGACATCAGGAGAGCCATCAAGATGGTCCATAACCAAATGTGCACGAGCCACAACTTGAAACAATTCCGCCCATGTGTCGTATTGGACCTTTTTGAGGTCAAGTGTGAGGGGTACATAACTTTTGATATCCTTTACGGTTTGAGCAGGATGAAGGACATCGGCATTGGAGGATTTTGTGTTTTTGGTCATGGTGGTGTCGTGGAGAGAAGAAAGCAACAGACTTATGATTAGATTTGGGGCAGAGCAGCAGCACAAGAGTGATTAGAGATTTAACAGCTAGAGAAAAATCACCACACTTGTAGATTAGGGCAGAATGTCGAGCGACAATTGATCAGGAGAGGTTTATAATCAACACACTTTACAAGTGAAGACGTATTTGATCCAGAAGAAAAACAGTGGGAAGGAGATTATTGATCTGATATCATGCAATAATAGGGTAAAATAGTCCCTGCTTTGGGATCAATATTATCACCGTATATATTAGAGGTTTCTAGACTACAAATCGCAAGCAAACTCTAAACCCTAGAAATTATAGGGATTAGAAAACTACACATAAATAACATATTTTACAAAATTTTATCTACTATCACATAATTAAGAAGAAGCGATTGGATTCAGTTGTAGATATATAAGTACCGATTCATGATTGAGTAGCGAATAGGACGAGTGAAGGCTTCATCAACGTCGTTATCGGCGATAATCGAGGAACCCCAATGAGACGGAGGGAGAGTAACAGTAATCACGCTTCTACCGATAATATCGGTACTCTCCCTCCGATATCCGCGCCGGAATACAAGCGATCGGTGGTTAGCATCCAATTTTGCTTCTGCCTCCATTCTTCTCCTTCGATTTCTGATTTTCCCGCCAATTTTCTGATCCCTGATGGCTATATAACCCCACGGTTGTCCCTGCTGCTTGAAGCGTCTCCGGTAATGCTAAAATACAAAATCTATAGAAATCAATATGTTTAATTTTTTATAATCATTCAACAACATTTATCAAACGACTATTTTTATTCATAGAAAATATAGATGGAAGGATAAAATAGTATTTATGATATTCAAACGGTTTATTTAGCTCAAAAATCAAACAATAATTTATCTGATATGAACAACTCCATACATACCTTATATGTTGTTTACCTAATTTTTTATTAAGAGGCATGACGTAGATAAGTACCAACTCAAAATCATCGTTTATGAAATGTAGTGTTTGTAAGTGTTGATTGAATAAAATAACAATTATACTCTTTTGTTTTGAGTATTATTTGATTGTAAATTGTTATTTGATGTAAATTCTTAAAAACCGTTTTAATGCATTAAGTATCGTTTAATGATATATATTATTTAAAATTTAAGATTATAAAACATTACATTAGTACGTCTTTTTAAATATTTATCTTTGAATTCATATGATTAACCGATAAATATAATCAAATATAGAATAACCATTTCATTTTATATCAAAAGTATATTAAATAATTTGATGTCCATAACTATATTTTATTCTCGGTTTTTTTACTAGATTTATTTTCTAATCATAAGATTTGCATGTATCAATGAATAATTTGATTAAAACTCAATTATACATCATATTACCGAAATTTCAAGGATACAAGGGTGAGGGATTGTTTGACAGTTGTTGAATGGTTTAGTGCAAAATGATTAAGAGGCTCTTATGATATAGTGTGAAATGAAATATAGTTGTTTGCTAATTGTTAAGAATGAAACCAGGACTCTGAATGGTTAAGACAGGGTCAAAATACAAAATCATTCAGAGGGTTTTGGAACCATTAAGAGTTTGTCAAACATGATTTACCTCTTAGCGATTCAGATGTTGCCTCTTAATGGAACCATTAAGAGATAAACAAACAGCCCATGAACCTATGTAGTTAGAGGTGAGCAACGCCTAAAATTCCAGGAACCGGCGGTTCCTGGAATGAAGAAACGGTTACACCGGTTCTTTATATTTGAGAACCGGAACCGTCGGTTCCAGTTCTGGTATCAGGTACCCACTGTCTAATTTTTAATTTTTTTTACCATTCATGTTATAAAAAGGTAAATATTAATTATATTACAAAGTCCAAACGTAAAGAAATAAATACCACAAACGTGAAAACTAATAAGATAAAAACTAAAAACTAATAAATACTACAAACGATGATTACAAAATAAATAAATATTACAAACGATGCTTACAAAACAAATAAATACTACAAACGGTGCTTCAAAACACTTCACGTCATTAAAATTAATTGATGCTAATAAATACTACAAACGATGCTTCACTAAAAGATAGTTTATTAAATTTTTATAAATAAATAAATATATTTTATTAAAAAAACAGCAGGTACCCGCCGGTTCCGGTTATGGGTACCCAGCAAGGCCGAATACCCGATCCTGAAACCGGTCCTGGCAGGTACCTAGCGGGTAATGGTTTCAAAAGAATGAGAACTGGAACCGGAACCGGTGCCGATCGGTTCCATATTTTAGGAACCATAATCGGAACCAATCACGTCGGTTTCGGTTCCGGAACCGCTGTTCCAAAGGCAGGTACCCGCTTTCGATGCCCACCCCTATATGTAGTAACATACGGTGCCCCTTGCTACCACTTCATGGTCCCAACTCCCGACTTGCAGTGGCAAAAATAATTACAACTCTTAAAGGTGTCATCCTTTTCATTAGACATGTGTTATCGTTTTTGTTTATAAATGAAATAAAACAGGTAAAAGTGTTTTTTAAGAGAAAAATGTCATGAGGAGTAGACCTTTTTTTTTGTTTTTTGGAAGGAGTATCCCAGACCACTTTGGACCCAGACTAATCTCCGGAAAACAAAGTTTTTTTTAACAAAGATGATACCCATGCCAATATTTGGTACAAATGCTGCGTGTGAGGCTCGAACCCGGACAACCGCTATAAAGTCCCCAGGCTCTTACCACCACGCCACACCCTTGTGGTTATGAGGAGTAGACTTTGCGATGGTTGTTTATTGATTTTTTTTTTAATGAAAGTAAGCAACTCTCTAGACCTCACTTAAACTATGACATTTCAAACACACTCTTAGCATATATATAACAACAAATCAGAAAAGCAGTTAGAAGCCTTTCGCAGTATTCGTCTTGTTGTAAGTTAATTTACTACCCATGTCACCTGTGATGCAAAATGATTTTACTGCCCCGAACTTACCTTCTGTTGTCTCTCCAACGGTACAGGATTCACTCCTTAAACGCCAAATTTATATTCTTAGGTGTCGTTTACCAACGGTTATCATGTAAAAGTTACCACCCTTGTATTACCGAATAAGATTATCAGCCATCAAAATGACATGGTATAGTAAGATTAATGGTAAGCATTAACCGGGTAAGATTCACCACCCTCATTTACTGGGGTAAGATTATTAGGTATTGCCATGCCTTTTACCCGGTAAGATTCTTTGTCATTGTCATGCTCACCCAGTAAGGTAAGTGCTTACCCCGTTAGTGTTTCATAAACACCCTTAAATTGCATCTATGTATTCAAGAATTAATAAGAATTGTGTGATTGTGGAGTAAAAATAATCATCATTAAAAAAATTTGAAACTAATACAGCAAAGGACATTATATATTTAAAGTTTTCAAGCAGAAAGCTTGAATTCAAAGAATAAGATATAGTTGAAGGGAGGGGTTTTCATACCACAAGCTGACTGAGTTGGAGTAACTGGATTCTACATGGAATGTAATCAAGTTCATAAGGAGGTATGCAAGTATCAATCAGTTGACACCGATAAGCTCCCAAATTGATTGTTCCAATTTTCATATGTGCCGAGTTCATTCAGAGAAACAGAAGGTCTCACCTCTTGTAGTGCATTCTCAAAGTCCTACAAACATGGGACAACAGACATTACTTTTTTAAAGCATTCTTTCTGCAAAGTTATGTATTTTTCATCCTCCTACCTTTATTACAATCACAACTTGCTTTCACAAAACGTACTTTTTGACTTTTTTTTAAGGTTAAACCTGATCCTTTTAGTTAAACAAAAAAAAAAAAAAAAAAAAACTTGGCATACATTACATTTTGAGTGATTAAGTCCCTAAACATTTTTTAATGAAAAAACAAATCCTTGAACTTAAGGAAATTGAACAAATTAAATCTTTCACTAACTATCACCAATAATTTTAAAATTATAATGCTAGAGACAAGGGTTATTAAGTAGAGCCCACAATAGTGTCAAAGTGAACTTGGTTTCAAAGAGTGAAAAGGTATATATGATTCTAGTACCTGTAGAGTAACAGCTCTCATATCCTCCTTTTTAAGTTTAGTGATTTCGGTGCCTTGTCTCAAAGCCTCTCTCAACGGACCCATGGAAGCATCTTTCACTAAATTCTTCATGTCAGATCCTGAATAGCCTAATACAACTCAAACCACAAGTAACGTAAGCAATAGCCTAATACATCAAACGGAGGAAAAAGAAACACGTTTCTCATAATCAAAATTAAGAAAAAAAGAGAGAAATTTAAAATACCTTCGGTTAATTTGCATATGCTATCAATGTCCTCTGTAGAGAGTTTGAAAAGCCCATCCTTCTCCAAGAGATTACGTACTATCCAGGCTCTTGCTTCTTTACACCCAATGAGATGATTAGCCTCATATTAGTACCTTAAGGAATTGCATAATAGGTGGTTCCCAAATCCCAAGTCCCCTTTCTATCCACCAATCACGTGGAGTTGCCTCATCATTTTGTTGAGGAGGGAGAAAAAGATGGATTAAATAAAATATATGGGACAGGGTGGGGACCGGGGATTCGGAGACAACAATTTTTATTTCAAGGAATTGGAGAACCAAATTAATCAAAGTTGCACCTGAGGAAGGGAGTGGAATATAAAGTCGCTTGGTAAGTCGCCTCCTAGCTGCCTCATCTAGTTCTTGCGGTCTATTTGTTGCTCCTGACAGATATATCAGAAAATAAACAACAGTAAATCAAATACAAGCAGATACAACATTAGAAGTTGGATTCTTCACAAAAAATGACGTGAATATAAAGCACTGAAATTGCCATCAAGTTTACTAGTAGACAAATTAAAACTTGCAAGGTCTCCTGAATACGCCTTCTCAAACACTTGCAGATAGCTTATCATCTAACAACATGCTTATTAGACGACAGCTATCAGCTGGCTTATCAATCAACAGCTAGTTTGTCAAATAGTGCCTTGGTTGACATTTTGTATGACAAATTTCTTGCCTGTGGTTTGCAACATTTTATATACTTGAGTTTCAGTTCCCAACTTATCAGTGTACAGAACTACTACTTCGCAGCCTCAAACAAGAAGAAAACAATCTTGTGTGCTCCATTCTCTTTAATGCCTGAGTTTAGATTACTGGTTTTGCAAGTTGCAATAGCAAAGGACTGAAAGTCTGGAAAGTTACAAGATGGATATACTTCAGAAAACTTTAGGTTCTGCAGCTCACCTATGAGTAGAATTTGTTCACTTCCACTGTCAAATCCTTCCATTTCAATGAGAAATTGTGTCTTCAGTCTCCTGCTTGACTCATGCTCACCATCTGACTTGCGCTGCAATGGTGTATGTCATTAGTAATTGTCTTTCACACTATCAAGAATAATGAAATAAATGAAATGGTCATTATGTTGCAAAAGGATGTGAATCTTTATATGGTTTAGAATATTTCAATAGAAACATAAAGTTATTGGGTAAGTTCGTGTCTCATCACATTCAGTTTCTTTGTTCATGGATCAGAATCTGACATACCTGGGATAACAGTGAATCTATTTCATCCACAAATATCACTGCTGGCTGACGACAACTGGCCACTCCAAAAAGTGCCCTCACTAGCTTTTCACCCTCTCCGATCTACAGTCAACTTTTAACATCTTTTACTTGAATATAACCAACAAAATATATATTATAACAATAGGTGGAGAGTTGAGCAATAAGGCTATTTCTTTGTGACCAGAAGGTCATGGATTCAAGTAAGGGGAATGGCTTTCTTGCAACATGCAAAGGCATTCCTCCCAAACCCTTGCAAAGCACAGCAGCTTTTGTGCAGCAAGGTCACTCTACCACTAGAGCATTGGAGTTACATTTTCCCAGATATCAAAACTTAAGGGCATTAAAACTTAACTTCAGATAAATGTAATTTTCGTGCATATATACATTGATGTGAAGCGCTACAATCATTGCCTAAAGAATCAGTATGTACCCATTTGCTGGTTAGTGAACTGGCTGATATGTAGAAAAATGTTGCTTTAGCCTCTCCAGCAATAGCTTTACCTATCATCGTTTTACCTGTTCCCTAAACCAAGAAAGAGACGCAAGCAAACTAAACAAGTGACATTTTGTCGTGATATACCAACATATATTGCACTTACTGGGGGACCAAACAAAAGAAGTCCTCGTCCTGGAGAGCGGCAACCTTTAAAAATATCAGGACGTAACAAAGGCCATATGACCATCTCAGTTACACATTTTTTCGCATGATGCAACCCAGCTGTAAGCAAACAAACATATTAGAACCTTATTAAAGCTAACTAAATGTTTATGGAGCATGAAAATCCTGCAAACATCACTAATACCAATATCATCCCAGCGAACATTGGGATCACGGTCCATTATCTCATTACTAATGTGCTCAATGAGGCGAGGCTCCAAATTCCGCAACTTCTCTGGAAGTTCACCATCAGGACCACATAGCATATCCATGCTGTAGTCATATAGTGGACTATAATTAGAGAAGATTGCCGACGCTCATATAAGATATCATTTACCAAAGTTAACAAGAAATTTTTAAAACTGCTTTCTGATGTTCCAAACAAGTACTGAACTTACCATCTTTTTGTTGAATCATCTAATGCATCTTCACCCTTTGCTGCACGTGATGTTACATTACCAGTATTACCCGAGTTGGATCTAATAGGGGGAACAAAACCACGTATCCCACGGCGTGATGCATAGGATCTTACACCATAGCCTCTGCTAGTTCCATCACTTTGCGGGGAGACCGAGGAATTTGGTGATCTATCCAACCCTCTCTTTTGCCTAACATCCATCTCCTGTAGTATAGAGAAGATACATCATATAACATTGGCCAAATATAAATATAGAGCGATCATCTAAATGGAAGATTATGACCTGCTTTCAGAACAACATTTCAGATTAAAAAAACAAGACCAGTAAATACTCAAGAGGTTAACAAGTTACCAAACCAATTCTCAATATTGAAGTAAATAAACATGTTAAAAAGGTATTTCAACATTTAAGATTATTACCAATTTTGTTCTGGCAGTAACAAAACTGTTGCCAGCAACACCAGCATTAGCCTCACTCTTGCTTGATGGAGACAAGACTGTTTCATTTCTTGGGCTACTGATTTCCACATGAGCTCGCTTAGATCTCAAGCTACTTCCATGTGTTCTTTCTTCCTCAACATTAGTACATGTAGATGAACCACGACCCTGGAGAAGGATACAATCCTCTGAACCATTTCCTCTTGAGTTGACAGAACTATTGTGTATATTGTGATTTGCCCTTGAGATGCTTCCATACGAGGTTGTTGATTTTCCATGTAAAAGAACTTTTGAAGTCTTGCCACTGATATCTTCCTGCTTTTCAGGTTCATCATCCTAAAATGAATTGTCGTCCTCAGTAATGGAACTAAAAGAACATCTTATGGTATTGCAATCTAACAAGAATACTCATCCGTACCCTTATATCAAAATTTTTGGTTACAATCTTCACATCAATACAAAAATGAACTGATTCCACCATATAAATGTTTATAAAAAAACTTTATATGAAGAAAAACAACCAATAATACCATACAGTTAAGCATCCACCGCCATTTGGTACCTCATTTAGAGTACTTCCTTTAGCCTGTTGGAGAAGAGCTTTGAAATATTTTGATTGCTTAATTTTCTCAATGCTGATATCCCCTTGCTTCTGGAAAACAAACCCTGGATCTCTACCAGCTTGCTCAAAAGCTTGACTGCAGTAAGATGGTCCAGAAACTATGGATAATTATCAACAACTAAAAAGATTTGATAAACCATAACAGTATCAAGGTTCAATCAAGTGGAACCAATCTACAAAATTCATAGATCTGCGATAAAAAATTTCTATCATTAACAATCCTTCCATAAATCACAACTGATATTTCGCCCTTCCAAATCCCAGTCAATAAAATAATAAGATCATGAAACACAATTGAAGGACCTAAACTAGGATTTTAGCTTAATTTAAAATTTCAGTCTACACCTACTTTAATTCCATAGCTTAATAAACCTAATACTCCCTACGAATAAGAAACTAAAAATCAAAGACACAAAAACGAACAAACACAATTACACTAAACAATCTTTGGATGTCCACGGTTCGCTTTTCACCGAGAACCGAAACCTTGAAATATATTTCCCAAGGAATGCAACATTGCGTAACAGGATTATATCAACATATATAATCAAGAAGAACGCTACAGATAATCAGATTAACTAAAATTTGCATTTCATCAGTAGCAACAAAATCAATTGATACATTTTAATAAAACGACTTCAATAACTAAGTTTGCATATATAGAAGTACCGATCGGATTCAGGAATGAGTGATTGAGTTGCGGAATCGAGTTTAGAGAGGGCTTCACGGCGAATAGGACGAATGAAGGCTTCATCTACGTCGTTGAGGGATCGAGAATCGAGGAAACCGATGAGACGAAGGGAGAGTAATTGAGCATAACTGTAATCTCGCTTCTGGATAGCGATGTCGGCGCCGAATAGAAGAGATTGGAGCCTCTTGAGGTTCGTATCCAATTCTTTTCTCCAGCAGAGCGACGCTTCCGACGACGATGGTTTTGGTTCTGTCTCCATTCTTCTTTCTTCTTCTCCTTCAATTTTCCGACGAGGCGGTCTATTTTCCCGCCATTTTCTGATTCTTGAGGGCTATAAACCCCACGGTTGTCCCTGCCGCTTGAAGCATCCTCCGGCAATGCCAAAATACAAAATCTTAAATAAAATAAAATAGAGTAAACTGCAAATTTGGTCCATGAGGTTTACAAAAAACTATGAAAGTGGTCCTTGAACTTCAATAAGTGCAGATTTCATCCTTGAGGTTTCGATTTTGCTATAAAAGTAGTCCCTCGTGGCGTTAGTCCGTTAGATTTCTCCGTTAAGTGAAGGGTATTTTCGTCTTTTTATTACACAAGGATAAGTTTTTCAATTTTGCTTGAACTTGAGGGATCAAATTGTAATTTAGTCTTATTATATTAATATTATATATATTATATTATACATCATATATATATATATACACGAACACATACACACGACCAACACCGGCGACCCGGCGACCACACGACCAACTCTCACATATCCGGCGACCACACCGACCAACTCCCACATCTCCGGCGACCACCTCCATATATGTGACTGTGTGTATATATATGTCTGTGTGTTTATATATGTGACTGTGTGTATATATATGTGACTGTGTATTTATATGTGTGTATGTGTATATATGTGTGACTGTGTGTGTAACAAGTGAGGTCGCCGGAGATGGTGACCGGAGAAGGTGACCGGCGACTCCCAACCTTTCCCCTTTTCTTCGTCGGCGTCACCCACCCTCTCCCCTTTTCTTGCGTTGTGATTATATATATGTGTGTGTGATTATATATATATATATATATATATGTGTGTGTGTGTGTGTGATTATGTACTGTGTATATATATATCTGTATATATATATGTGTGTGTGTAATATATATGACTATATATGTGTGTGTGTGTGTGTGTTAATTATATAGGTGAGGTCACCGGAGATGGTGACCGGTGACCCCCAACCTTTCCCCTTTTCTTCGTCGGCGTCACCCACCCTCTCCCCTTTTCTTGCGTCGATCTCGTGATTATATATATGTGTGTGATTATATATATATATATGTGTGTGTGTGTGTGTGATTATGTACTGTGTGTATATATATATATATATATATTTATATGTGTGTGAATGAGGTCGCCGGAGATGGTGACCGGAAATATATATATGTATATGTATTTATATGTGTGTGAGTGAGGTCGCCGGAGATGGTGACCGGAGTGTGTATATATATATATATGTGTGTGTGTGTGTGTATGATTATATATGTGTGAAATATATATATGTGTGTGTGTGTTAATTATATAAGAGAAAGAATAAGACAAAAAGAAGTAAAGACAAAAAAAATGTGTAAAATGACGAAATTACCCTTGACTTAACAGACATTTTAACGGACTAACGCCACGAGGGATTACTTTCATAGCAAAATCGAAACCTCAATGATGAAATCTGCACTTATTGAAGTTCAAGGACCACTTTCATAGTTTTTTGTAAACCTCAGGGACGAAATTTGTAGTTTACTCAATAAAATAAAATAAAGAGTGAATTGTGGATTTGATCCCATGCTTTGTTACTTTCTTTGACTACGGTCCCTATAGTATGGTTATTGTGGATTTGGTCACTGTGGTATTCAATTTATTTTGGTCATGGTCCCTCTGACTAACGCATCCGTTAACTCCATTAAATCAGGGACCATTTTAGTCATTTTGCCTAATTTGTGTATTTTTATGATAAGAAAAATAAAAAATATATTTTTAACACATATATATATATATCAAAATAAATAAAATATGATGTTATTGTATAACTTGATTCTTTAAATTTAAAAAAAATTATATTAAATATGATTTAATTTTATTATTTTATGTAATGGTGAAAAAAGTTATGGTTTTATTGTTTTAATGTAATTAAATTTTAATTTAAACAAACTAGATCATAAAATTATATCTTATTTTATTTAGAGCGAATAAAATAAGATATGTTTTTATGATTTGATTTATTAAATTAAAACTTTAATTATGTTAAAGGCAATACAATTTTATTGTTCTTTACTATCATTGCAACAAACAAGCTTATTATCGATATTTTGACACCAAAATCATTGAAAACCATTGAGAAATGAACTCTAATTTTATCATCTTAAAATTAGAGGTTCCAATTTTCATATTGTTTTTCAATAAAAAAAACTCAAAACAAATCGTTTAAATTTTAACGAAATAAAATATTTAAGTTACGAATATTTTAACTCACAGCCACAAGGCAAAACATAAAGCATCATATGTCAGGTAACACCAACAGAAAAACATGTTAGCATTTAAAAAATAGCGAAGATCAGCTACAACATTCATCAATAGAAAGATACGACATAGTCTTATCATTATTCGGTACTCCTTCCGTCCCAAAATAAATGTTCATAATAAAAAAGACACACGGTTTTAGAAATGTGTAATTATTAGTTTATTACACTTGTTAATTTTATTGTGGGTTAAAATATTCGCAACTTAAATATTTTATTTCGTTAAAATCTAAACAGTTGATTTTTAATTTTTGACTGAAAAACAATATGAAAATTGAAACCTCTAATTTTAAGATGATAAAATTAGAGTTCATTTCTCAGGTTTTCAATGATTTTTGTGTCAGAATATCGATAATAAGTTTGTTTGTTGTGATGATAGCAAAAGAACAATAAAATTATATCGCCTTTAACATAATTAAAGTTTTAATTTAATAAATTAAATCATAAAAACATATATTATTTTATTCGTTCTAAATAAAGTAAGATACAATTTTATAATCTAGTTTGTTTAAATTAAAATTTTAATTACATTAAAACAATAAAACCATATTTTTTCCACCATTACAATAAATAATAAAATTAAATCATATTTAATATAATTTTTTTTTAAAATTTAAAGAATCAAGTCATATAATAACATTATATTTTATTTATTTTGATATTATACATACATACATATATATATAGGGGTGGGTTCAAACGATAATGGTGTCTATTTAAAAGAATAAAGGGACAAATCTCAACCCCTAATTAGATTGAATCAATGGTTTAAATTAATAGTGGCATATTTTGTAATTAATAAAACAAAAAAACTAATTTCCAACAAGGTCAAAAAATTTTAAGGGTAAAATTGAAAGAAAAAAAAATCTTTAACTTACTTGTTGATCAGGTTGGCGAGAAACATGGATAGGATTATCCCTTCCAAATTGGTCAAAACAATCATTCCATAAAGCTTGGTCAAAACAATCATTTCCATAAAGCTATAAAACATCACTTAAATGCTTACCAAATTAATCAAAACGCCACTTAAATCCTTTCCAAAAAACATGTGATTTAGGGGTATAACTATTTAACTACATGCCGTCTAATTTAGTAATAATTAAATCACATATGATCATGATATGGTATTTTAGTTAAGCTTTCTATCTAATTTCTTCACATTGTAATCACAAAGTGTTTTACTTCATGCAGAATAATAATAACATTCTATCCAATTAGGATATAGTAGAATCACATATGATTCTGTATTGGATTGTATAATATAGCATTATGGGGTACAACCATTTAACTACATGATGCCTAATTTAGTAATAACTAAATCACATATGATCATGATATGGTATTTTAGTTAAGCATTTTATCTAATTCCTTCACATTGTAATCACAAGTGCTTTACTTCATGCAGAATAATAATAACATTCTATCCAATTAGGATATAGTAGAATCACGTATGATTCTGTATTGGATTGTATAATATAGCATTATGTCTAAGTTGTAAATCACATATGATTCAAATATGCATCATCCAAAATAATTATTCTCAAATAATTTGTAGTAATATGATTCTGGGATATATATCTTGAAGATAATCATTCTTTCTCATTCAGTACTAGTTTAATAACAAATAACAAAAAACATACACATACAAAAATTGGTAACAAAACTATGATTTGTTCAAAAATTGGTATCAGCATCGACAACCTGGGGTGGACGATGCAGGAGGCCGGAGTCCAAAACGTGATGGTGACGACGACGATGTTTAAGGCGACGGAGAATGGGGTTAGGATCAAGACGTGGGCTAGGGAGAGTAATGGGTTCGTAAGGGGAGTTGTGTTTGAACATCTGACGATGGTGGCGGTTGAAAATCCGGTGATTATTGATCAGTAGTATTGTCCCGACGAGAGTGGTTGCCCGGAGGCGGTGTCGGGAGTGAGTATATCGGATGTTATATATGATGATATCCATGGAACGTCAGCGACGGAGGTGGACGTGAAACTGGATTGCATCGAGGAGCGGCCATGCAGTGGGATAAAAATGGAGGATGTGAATTTGAGTTATAATAATTGACCAACACAAGCTTCCTGCATTAATACTGTTGGATCCACCGGTGGTGGTGCTACTGCCGTTATCCACCATACCATGGTGTTTGGATTGGAATGAAAATCATTATAGCATGATTTTAGGATATGTGTTATAGATTCCTAAATTATCCAGAATGAAAAATGACTTTTTTACCCTTTTTAAAATACTTTTTAATTAAAATAGATAATTAGTAATTAATGAATTATGATTGGTCCAGAATTGTCCCTTTATTCTTTTAAATCGTTATCATTCTCGTATGAACCTATCTCTCTCTCTCTATATATAAATATATGTTTGTGTGTTAAAAATATATTTTTTATTTTTCTTACCATAATAAACACAAATTAGATAAAATGACTAAAATGGTCCCTGATTTAATGGAGTTAACGGATGCGTTAATCAGAGGGACCATGACCAAGATAAATTGAATACCACAGGGACCAAATCCACAATAAACATACTATAGGGACTGTAGTCAAAAAAAGCAACAAAGCACGAGGACCAAATCCACAATTCACTCTAAAATAAAATAAAAAGAACTTTTTAACATTACTAGTCATATACCCGCACGATGCAGCAGAATGTAAGTAAAGAACGAACAATTAATGTTACTTTCTTATAGATATGTCATCAACAATCAACCATGACATAAGAATCACAACTTATGAAACCCTAAACCCATAAAGATATTAAATAATTAGTTTATATTACAATTATTGACGAAAACAATTATAATGATATAATTTATAATAAGAATGAAACGTATTTTTAATATATTTTTACGATTATGTATTTTTAATGTGCTAACGATGGAAAAAAAAATAAAACGTATGGATAGAAAACAAATTAATTCGTATATATTCATTATATTTAATGGTACGGTTAAATTAAAAAATATTCAATATTGAGCTCGTTTTGAAGGTATTGACGAGACGATTATAATGGTATAATTTGTAAAAAAAACGTATTTTTTCATTGCATTTTTGTTCATATAAGATTATTTGTGTTAACATGATAATGATGTAAAATGAAAAATGAAAAAACAAGAGATATAAAGTAAATTAAATAAGTAAGTGTAAGGGTGGTAAATATAACATTGTACAAGAACCACTTTGTACAGATAACGTTTTAGAATATTTATAATATAGTAGAGATTATTAAAAATATTTAGGGATCGATGAGCTATTTAAACCGGTCAATGTTTAACCAATTTTTTGTGGTTTAAGCGTTCTAGGAGTCCGACGTGGACCGAAAAGTAGTCAAACTGTTCAATCTGGTCCTATATACGGTTTGAACATTTTTTGGTCGTTTTGGACCGAACCAACCTCCAAAATAATGTGTATTAATTATTTTTAGTTTTCACGTGGCATAATCAACATTTATGACGCAATTAAAAAAGTCCAACAAAGACATCAAGTTTTTAATGTTCACTTTTTCATTGCCCGAGTTCTCTAAATCGGCAAAATTCTGAAATCCTTCAAAAATCAAAATCCAAAAATTCCAAATTGTCTTTGGCGTGCTCAACGTTGGTCCAAAATTTCAAAAATTGTTGGTGAATTTGTTTAACTTTTTTTTCAATTTGCTCAATGTATTTTTTAGTTTTGGAGATAGATGTTTTCTTTTATAACTCCGAATATTATTTTTTATTTGATAATGTTATATTTGTGGAAATTTCATTTTTGAGATATGTGTTGTAATTTTTCTAGTTTAAAGCTCATAATAGCCCCCATGTAAACCCGTTAGACCATACCGTCTTTTTATGGTCCGGTTTGATCGATTTGATCATTTACATCCAAACCACTCGATTTGGAAAAATTTCTAAACCGTCATAGCAGTTTGGTTTATGGTTTGAGAAATTAAACCACCTAAACCGGACCGTGAACACCCTAAGATACTATTTGGTTGGTTTTCGATCAAGTTTTGTATGGATAAAGTTATCTGTATCAATTAATACATGTTTTTGTTTGGGATGGTTTTTTCATAAATAGAAAAAACGTGTTTTTTTATTGGGAGGAACATGTTTGGAAAAAATCTACTCCACACTAAAAGCTTACTAAATATGACACTTCATATATAACTAAGTCACTACAAAACATGCATGTATAGCTGACCTAATAAGTTGTAAGTTTCATTAAGCTAATTAAACTACTAACAAACATGTCATTAATATTCTATCCCCTCCTAAATGAATGCACTTTTATTTTTACCCCAAAATAAATTTCAGATTTCTTGAAGTACATAATTTTTTTATTCGTTAGATTTTTCTCTGTTTTAAAGAAGTTGAAAGTTCTCTTTTAGTATTGCCATAGATCTCAAATTTATCAAGTACCTATGGATGCAAGTTTGGGGGAATCAAAAAATAACTTTTGGAACTGTCTAGATGATTTGGCGGGAGGTTTTATAGACGCTTATTAATAGGGGACGACTTCAACAAAAGCGTTGGGGGAGAGGCATATCATTACCAAGTGGTCAATAGGAGTTTTGCCTTTGGCGTGAACAACAAAAGAGGTCATGCGCTTTTGGATTTAACAATTGCGCATGACGCAGTGTCACAATCATATTCTAGAAAGCAAGATGAGCACGTCATCGCGTATAGGAGCGGAGACATGGCACCTGAATGGCTGAATTGATTTATCTCTTTTATGGATTGAAGTGGTATGTGTTATTAGAATCAGGGACGGGCCTCTATAGTACATTAGTAGCATACGATGTCTCATGCTACCATCCATTGTCCTGGTGTAATAAAAAAGTACAAGTTTTAAGAGTGTCATCGTTCTGATTAGGTAAGTGTTACATTTGTGGTTAAATGAAACAAAATCGGTATGCAGAGCAATGGTAAAAGTGCTTTTGAAGTGAGAGTCGCGAGTTCAAATCTTGTTGATTGATAGGTTGGGTTTAAAGAACTGCTTGCTTAATCAAAAAACATTGCAAAGCTCGTATCTCATACACTTGCACATGAGCATTTATTCTCAATCTTATTTGTATATATAACTACATATTGCAAATTGCACGAAAATGCAAACTACTTTCAAATTTTGGTACCATAAATGTAATATCTCAAATATCTAGATCAAAATACATTATACAAAATACGTACATTATCATATGTAAACCTGATACCTAAGTATTTGAGATGATCACAGGTATTAAAATGAATGTTGTGAAAGTATGTTACATAAAACAGGAATTAGATTAATATACGATGCATTTTCATACCATTTGTATTACAATAAGTTAACAAAAATAACATATATAATTAATATGATTAAGTTGTAACAGAATTAACATACATACACTCCTGCACGCATATCTATAAACTCCTATATTGGGTTCCCGTTGCATATAATAGTCATTTAGTTACAGAGATGCACAAGGTCCTAGCATTTTAAGGTCTACACCCGCACCTTCCAAACCCGTTTTCTGTGAGAAAAAGGCTCGAACTTATATAGGCAGGGGCGGCGTTGGGACGGGTTTGGGGTTGAAAATTATAGGCAATTTCGGGTTAACCAGGCTTTTTCAGGTGAATCATTTAGGGTGCGTTTGGTACGCAGACTGGGTGGGACAAAACGAGACAAAAAAAATAGTCCCATGTTTGGTATGCCATGGGACAAAAATCACATGGGGCAACATGGGACAAAAATCAGATTTCATGGGACAAAACTTAAGTTTTTTAGTTCCACCAAAATAGGTGGAACAACATGGGACTAAATGTAAGATTACAATATTACCCTCCTTCAAACATATGATTTTAAACCTAAACTAAATGTGGGATAGACAGTTAGTCCAGTCCCGTCTCATCCGGTCTGCGTACCAAACGCTAACTTACAGGCCGGGCAAGACATGGGCCTGCCCCCAAATTTTTGGCATGATCGGGCTTTGAAGCCCAGCTTGGACCAGGCTTCAAATCTGACCAGGCCTGTGCTTTGGGCTTAGGCTTTTTTGTGCATATTTATTTAAATATATTATCTTAAATGAGATTTTAATTCATACAGAAGGTCATGAATTTAATTAAAATCTCATTCATTAAGGTTATATACCTAAATAGCTATTGCTAATAATTTGAAATTTTGAACAAGACAAATAAGAAGATCTAGAGAGCAAAACAGTATATTTAGCTTCAAAAAATTTCATATGGTGACAGGAAAACGAAAGTACATTCTAAGCTAGAAAACCAGATGAAACATGAATTATAGAGGTTCGACTTAGGAAATATGCAACTGCACCTCTCGCTTTTAATTCCCGTTGATACAAAAAAGAAGGCGTTCATAAGCGCATCGATAGACAATTATTTGTGTTCCATCAGCCGATCTCCAAACTAATATTTCCTTCCTTGGGCGTCTGTAGCTGGTTTGCGATTTAGATAACGGATGACTGCATCTTCAACCCTACAAAGTTACCAAACCATAATTGCATAAGATTTGGAGCTAGCCAAGATTACATCTAAACCCATCATTTTATTGGAAGTATATATTATATATATACGGCAAATATTTGCACACGCTTTTCACATTTGGTAAGGTTTGAACCCCTGACCTCCCGGGAGGTGGGGCTTTACCGGTGACCAAGGTTCTGCTAGGCCAATCACCCTTTGGTATGTGGACCCATCATAGTGGTAACAATAGACACGCTATATATCCCTACCATGCAGGGTTTGGGGGTAGGATGTATGTTGTATGCAGACATTTCCTCTATCCCAAAGGGTTAAGAGGCTGTCTGTGAAGACCCCGGCTTGTAAAACAAAAAACAAACAAACAAAGAAGAGAGAAAGTTACAGACAAGAGAGAATAAACAGATTAGATATAACATCAAGTACAACACACTTTAGTAGAAAGATAAAGCATAAACGCAGTTCTGGACTACTACACTAGGACCATGGTCATAATCTAAAAGGGCAAAATGTATCAAAATGCAATGGAACTTGCCTTGGTTCCTATTTAGCGTAAATGTGTAACAAATAATTCTTGTTTTAATTGATCAATCTAACAAAATTCATTTTTCTAGTTTTTACCCATTTTGACAGTAACTGCTGATCTTGTAACATTTGATGACATGGCTGTCAAGTTTATAGTCCTGTTTGTTGTAACCCTTCATAAAGGAGTATCCACCTCACCAAATTTATAAGATCAACAGGTTACTGGTCAACATGGGTACAAGGAAACTTTGAAACTTTGTTACACTAGATAGTAACTAAACCAAACTTTGTTGCATTTTGATGCACTTTGCCCAATCTAAAAAAGAGAGATGAAGTTGGTACTCATAAGCTGAGTGCATTTTAGTTCCTTTATCATTGAATATAACATATAAACTAAGAATGCAAGTAAACAGGAACTCAAGATGAACCTGTAGCTAATATTTTAAAGAGGCACTAAAGAAAGCATGGGAAGTATAAACACATCTATCTCACAAAATGAAAATGTATAAAATAGGTGCACCAGCCACCAGTTATTCATTGTGACACAGAGTATAACAAGGAAACAAGAATGGTGGAAGATTACCAGGGTTGGTTATAGAAATCAGCCCGGTGCTCTTTTTCCGCATTACGGCTAGCTTCCCCTGCAAGAAACTTCAGATCTCTGCCTTGAGATTCAATCAGAGCATCAATAAACTCAACAGGTGACTCGCTGAATCCAAGAAAGAATGCCCGCCTTTTTCGATGCTCGTTTATCTTTCGTATTGTTGTACATATTGCTTCATCGCAGGATTCAATCTCCTTGGTTTTCTCAGTGTTTCCCAATAAAGCATTCAGTTCCTTTTGTACTGGAAAGGGAACATCCACCAATACATCGTAACATGCATTTCCAGTTGGACTGTTTCCCACGAGCTTGATCCTATGCTCCAAATGTACAGGTTGTGGTGGAGATAAATGGCTTGAAATCCTCTGCGAGACCATTGAAAATTTCATTTTTTCTTCCCCAAATACTTTCAGAAGCGGTGGATCACAATGAAAATAGGAAGGATCGTTTGTATCCTGCAATTTCCTAGCCTTGATATATTGCCAGATCGCAGAAATAATTCTTGCCCGAGTATCAACTTCAACTCCAAGAACTTCGATTAGAGCAGAAGAAAGCTTATACTTCTCAGGCATATAATTCATTTCCAACCGTATATTCACAGAGAATTCCTTATCCCCTTTTCTTTTGACTTCAAACCCTTCCTGAGGTGTTGGTGTTCTAGAACTATCCCACACAATCATATTGTTATCAGGATAGAGTCTTTGGTCCAATGAAATGGTAACTCTTTTGAAGAAAGATGAAAACTTTGGGTGCATGGGGTTTGGTTTTGAGATCATCCCAGCCTGATCAGGATCCATCCCCTCTTCCAATATTCTCCCTATTATTTTCATTGTCCAAGTAGGCGGCTCAGCATTCGGCTTCTTGGGAATTGTTCGAACCTGATTAGCAAATGTGTTGAAAACATATATTCGAAGGGTTTTCTGAATGCAAGGTGGGTTTTTAATAGCCTCTTGAATGTCTGTCCTCTTTCTCACCAAAGCAGCATCAACTCGCGACTCAAACTCAAGGAGCTGCGTGTATAAAGCAGATTGTGGCAGAATTGCAGCCACTCGATCTTGTAACCGCTTATCTGGAAGCTTCTGCCTCTTCTTACTGCGGGCAGCTGATGCAAGCTCCAACATCCTCATGGGAGAAAAGGTATGAGAATTCGACACTCCAGGTGGCCGCCCAAGCAATTTATGTTTGGTGCTCACATTGCCAGATCCTGGAGATGGTGAATTAGCAGTAGCCAGAGATCCATGGGATTTATTAATAGCCAGTCCTTGAGCTACCAGCTGGGCTTGGAATTGGGCATGGTTGGCTTGAGCTTGAGCTGCAGCTTTGGCTTGAACTTTCGACTGGGCTTGAGCAATGGCTTGGGCATGTGCATGGGCAGCAGCAAACTGCGAGAGCTGAAACTTGCTCGTAAAGGGAGAGCCAGACGGTTGTTGAGGTTGGGGCTGTGACTGGAGATGGGAATTAGGGTTTGGTGGTATAGAATTTCCAAAGGGGGAAGATACACCAGAGTTCTTTTGGAGATTACTGTTGTTCACAGACATCACTTCATACAAACTGTAACCCTAATCCTTACAATGCTGCCTCAATTTGCATATAAAACCCTAAATTTCAAACCAAAACACGAACTTTCAGAATGCAAACAAATACTCAAATCAATCGATTCCCTAAAATTTCCAAAACTAGGTTAAATTTTCACCATAAATCGATTAAATAATCAATCAAAATAAACACATCTCCAAACTTGAAATTCCAAATTATACCTAAACAAGATAGAACTGTTGACAACTACGGATCATAAAACAGAAACGTAAATCATACATGAAATCATAAAGAATTCAAACCATGTGCAATATGCATAAAAGATCTGCGAATCGGCTTACGTGATGAAGGATCGTAGCCCCTTGCAGCTACTATAAAAGCAGATTTTGCCTTCGAGGGAGAACGTGAAGATGCAGAGTTTTGCTTCTCTTCGTTTCAGTTGTCTGTGTTGCATGTAATCCGGGTCCCGAGAGTGGTTTAGGGCTGGGCCGGTCCGGTCCGATCCGGTACCGGTCCGGTTTCTAGAGACTACTGGTTGGAGAGGCCATGGCCATTCTTTCCGATCGTCTATTTCTCCAACCATATTTTAACTTGCTTCTAAAAATATAAAATAAAACTACATTTTATAAGAAAATAATATATATTTTAGACCCAAAAAAGTACAATTTTTGTATATCCATATCTTCACAGTCTAAAAAAGTACCATAATGCTTTTGCTCACTATTTTAATAAAGAATATGTTATCTATATCTATACTATATTATAAAAGAGAAATAAAAATCTCTTAAAAACAAGTCTTAAAACTTAATGTATCGCTATTTAATGCTAATTACTTAAAAAACAACCATAAAAGCTGTATGTACTACATTTTATGCTATTCATTAATTTTCAATCATTATCTCTAACCATTTTAAATTTCCTAAAATCATTTCCCACTTTAACTCCCTAAAATAACTCTCGGTATATTTTAAATATAAAAAATCTAAAATATAATTAAAAGATCTTACAGAATATTTTATAAAAAAAATTATATTATTAAACCAAAATAAATTACATTATATTATTAAATCTAAATTAAACAAATTTATATAAAAAAATCATTATCACTCTCTCACAACCATCCAAAATCGTAATGTAAATCGACAAAAAACAGAAAATAAAATGAAACATTAAAATCGTGATGTATCTAGCTGCGCGCACACTTCTAGTATTATAAAAGAGACATAAAAATCTCTTAAAAACAACTCATTAAGCATTATGTACTATTATTTAATGTTAATCTACTTAAAATCTCCTAAAAACAACTAATGAAGCAATATGTACTACTTTTAAATGCTTTTAACCCTAATTAATAAATTTCATTCTTATCTCTAATCCCCAAACCCTAAAATTATGAAATTTGAATTGTGATAAACATAATCAAAACAGGATAAACATCTCAATTTAAATATAAAAAATTTAAAATATATAAGATAATTAATGAATTTTAACAAACTACTTATTTTTTTATATATAAAAAATATTATATTATTAAGCCTAAATTAAACAAATTTAAAAAAAAAAAACATTATCACTCTCTAAAAACCATCTAATATCTATACTATATTATAAAGCATTGATTCAAAACTCTTTAAAAACTCTCTAAAAACTCTCTAAAAACCATCCAATATTTATACTAATTTACTTAAATTTCAAGTTTACAACTTGCTATTGCCTATGGTACCACTTACTAAAGCACACTATCAATGCATATCCTTAAACCAGTTCAACTTTCTTCCTATCCCTAAATCCCTCCAACCTGTTCAAATCAAAATTCAAAACCATTGTTATCATCATTTTCATGTATCTCTATCTCTAAACACGCCCTCTTCCCCCTATTTATATCCTTATTTAAACATGAATTTTGAATGGAGAAGATGAGGATGAAATCGAAAAGATTGATCGAGTAACGTCTTTTTTCAAACAACTGTATGAGGTTTTGTCTTCTTTTTCGTTTTTGTTTGACTTGCTTGAGTGTGTATTTGTTATTACCGTCCTTCTTGATTTCTTCTTGATTTCTTTGAGGTGTTTCTATATCAGGTTTTGTCTTCTTTTTCGTTTTTGTTTGACTTGCTCGAGTGTGTATTTGTTACTGGTTTCCTTCATATGTTTGTCTTTCCTTCATTTCTACATATCTATTTCTTTGTTTGGATGGTTAACAAAGTTTCTCAACAGTCAACCCATTTACTAACGGAGTTACATGCTCGAGAATTTTTAATTTTTCATTTACGATAAAATTTTACACCTTACTCACCCGGTGCATTGCACGGGCATAATGCTAGTTTATTTTTAAAAACCTTTGAATTAAACTTCAAATGTTTCATGAATAATCAAACGGTTTATTTCAAAAAATTAAATGTTGAACTGTATATCGTTCAAGATTGTTTTGTTATTTTATTTTGAATTTGGTGGTTTTAGTGGTATCCAACATTTTGGTGTAATTGGATTTTGTATGGGATTGACCAGGTGAAAAAGGCATACTGGGAGTTAGGAAAGTGTGAAATGTTGCATCTATCACATTAGAATTAGATTATCATAAAGGAGGGTTTAGAGCATCTTTAACAGCTAAAATAGAAAAAAGTGAGATTTTAGCAATTTTTTTGCTCCAACAGCTATGTTATATCATATACTAAAATAGAGAAAATATGATAGAGAAGGTAAAAATCTCCAAATTTGAAGAAATCTCTAAAACTCCATATTAAAGAGAGATAAATAATATGTAATTTTTTTCCACCAATAAGAGACATTGAAGTTGTGTATTTAGAAAAGAGAAATAATATTTTATTAATATAATTGATGATAGAATTGTTAAAATAAAATAGTTGTTGGCGTTTGATGTAATTTTTTTAGAGATTTTAATTTTTTATACTTTATTTTAGAAAAATTATAGCATAACTGTTGGAAATGCTCTTATGTGCCCCCTAGCGAGGTTCAAGGGGGTAGCTCCCTTAGTGGTGGTCTCACTGAGGGCCTGTTTGTTAGCAGCTTAATGAAACTCACAACTTATTCAGTCAGCTATATATGACTGTTTGATAGTGGCTTAATGATATAGAAAGTGGCTTATTCAGTAAGATCTCAAGGGGGAGCTTTATGCAGAAAACCAAGTTTTTTCCAAACCAGTCCCTCCCATTAAAAACATGTTATTTCCATCTATGAAAAAACTCTCTCAAATAAAAACCTTCTAAATCTATACAGACAGATTAATCCACACAGACAACTTTATCCATACATAACTTAATAGAAAACCAACCAAACAGCCCCTGAGTATGCATCAAAAACTTCTGTTCGAGAAGACTACTAATTTAGATCTTTTGTACCTTTGATCCGTTTTTCCGACCTTATCCACATTCGTAACTGTTGTGTAGTTATGATTAAACCACCCAACCACCCCGTGAACAATATATCATATAAATACGTAAAACCGTTGAATCTGGATGTATAAATAGAGCTCGATTTTACAGCCTTTACAATCATGGTGATCATTGAATTATCCCGATATATATGGTCGAATTATGTATATTTAGAAAGCGAACTTTACACGATTCAATTGATTTATCCAGTCTTTTATAATTAAGGAACCCTTGATTTCCAACCCTTTTTATAAATTTGGTTTATGAATAAAAACAGCTTGATTATCATTTATTAATAAGATTAAAGACTTTAAATCTACTAAAATAGATTTTTTCTTATTTTTCTTTATATTTTATTTAAATATAAAATATTTGATTTTCTTCACCAACAAAAATTACGACACATTTATATTATATAAAATAATAATTAAAAAAATGTTTTTGAACACTTAGTTTAGTATGAATCCTGCAAGAGATGAGCTTGAACCATCGTTAAGTTAACTCTTAAATACTTTCTCACATATAGTTCTTAATAAACAGGTTTTATAAGACCAGTTGAAATTGTCGGTATTCAATATTTTACTCGAATAATTAAAAATAAAAAAGGTATTACCATTAGTCATTAGGAAACAAAGTGGATATGGATAAAAACCATTTGTCTCAAATTCTCACTTCCTAGTCATATTCACCAATCATATAAATACACATCATTATAAACAAAATAAATTTAAAATATATAAAAATCTGATTTATTTTAATTGTTATGGGTTGTATAGAAAAATAAAAAGGAGATATGTAATTTTGGGAAATCAGATTTTTTTATCTGATGGCTATGGATATCTTCGAACACTAATGTACACTAAAAACTTGAAGCCCCATTACAAAGGGAAAAGAAAATGGTACCAAAATACAATCATGTTTGACTTTAAAAGTCAACTGGTACTTTTTATTTTAGATACTAATCACACAACTCTTCTCAAGCGACCATCACAGAACAATTCATGATAAAATGGCTGAGTTGAATCTTGCCGTTATCAAGTAACTTCCATTCCGGCAAGCCATCCGATTGCGGTTCGGGCCTACACGTATATATAGCCATCGAGCTCGAGACCATCGATGCACCGATCACGAGTAACTCGTCGCCAAACGACTTAAAAGCCACGCCCCAACCTCGATTGTAGTCAGCCCGCACCGGAACCAAACCCAACCGCTTCCAACTGTTGCTGTTCTTTAAGTAAACTTTCAACTGATTCGAAGAAGCCTCGATCGAGTAAAGCTCGTTGTTAACCACCGCGATCAACGGAGGCGAATGACAACTGAGGACCGGATTGTCTTTCAACATCCCGGTAATCACCGTCCATTGGTTTCTTTCCGGGTCGAAAAACTCCCCACACGTCAGTTCACCGTCGTCGTTCCTCCCGCCAATCACGTAAAACCGATCGTCCATGTAGCACCCCGAGCAGAGCTTCCGCGGCTTCTTCATCCTCGGAAGCGGGGTCCACGAGCGGGTTTCCGGGTCGTACTTCTCGACGGTATTATGCACCACCTGGGTCCCACTCATCCCGCCTCCGCCGACCACCGCGATCCCGCCCGCCACAAACGCGGACGTCCCGCAAGTCGCGGAGGCAAACAAGCACCTCGGATTGATCATCGGCGGGCCTTTGTACCATTTGTTCATCGATAACTCGTATCGCCAAACCGTGATCCCTTCGATCTCTCGCCCCGATACGAGTAAATGAGTTCCGGCACACAACGATTCTTTATCACCTGAAGTGAAACATATATCAGATGGAAGAACTGGAAGCCTTCTACGAGAACTGAACCCTTGATCAAACGCCCACCAACAATTCTCTCCACTGGCCAGCATCAAAACCGACGGCTCCTTGAACCCAATTTCCCGCCGGATATTGAAGAGTTCGCCGGACTTCACAACGCCGGCGAACCGCTTGTTGACAAATGATATTTTCCAGTATTCTGATCTGGGAAATCTAGCTAAGATCAAACCTTCTAACTCATAACTGAGAGAAGGGATGTAAGTTGAGTAATCTGCATCCTGGGGTTTTTGTTTCTCCGATACACCGGAAGAACTGCCGGAAAATCCGAGTTCAAGCCAGTTCTGATGGTCGGTGCATAACGAGATAGTACTTTTGGTCTGCCGGCGTTTGACTTTTGTTGATTGTGGGCTCCTAAAATTGACCCAGTGTCCATTATTGGAACAATCATAAACTGCAATATTTTTGTGATGATTTGTCACATCTTCATCGTCTTCTTTCTTATCTTGCTCGTCCGATTCCTCAGTCACCCTCTCCTTTCCTTTTGACATGATTTTGATTGCCTTTTTTCTGTCAAATCTTTAAGATTATTGATTAGATTTTGTAACAGATCATACTTCTTTAGGTTAAATAAAGAAACAAAGAATGAAAAACTGAAATACCCAGATCAAAAAACTTGATTAAAAGGGCACACAGAGTGAGTAAAACCTGTTTATCTTTAAAAAAGAATCAAAGAGAAAACAACCAATTAAACCTAAAAACGTTTAACAGGAAGAACCAATGCATACAAGATCATATTTTTTGGCATATAAAAAGATATTTTGGGGGGAAGCATCAAGCATCTTATTAAATGCAAACTAATTAAACCAAGAGAAAAAAGGAAAGAGGAAATAAAAACCAAGAGAAAAAGTGAAGAATATGGAGTTGCATAAATAAAGATAAAAACGAATATAAGTAAACGCATGTTGGTGGAAACCATATAGCCATCATTGTAACTTGTAGCGTAACGAAAAGCTAAAAGCATCATCGAATGGTAAGAAACGAAAAAAAAAAAAAAACTTTATTCTCCATTATAAACTACGATGATCAGAATCCAAATGCTGAGAAGAAGATGCACGTATACTGTTCGACAAAAAGCCTCAAACAAAAAACCAAAAAAAAAACAAGAGAACCCATATACGCAACTCAATATACACAATACACCCACATGAAAAAGAAATATTCTCTAGATAGATACAGAGATGGTACCAGATACAGAAGTCAAAAAAGGAGGTTAGTTCAGATTGATTGAAGACGCCCCCATTCGACGCCCCTGGCTATGTGATCACGAATGAAGGGAATAGTTTTGGTTTCAATTAATATATTTCTACGTTAGAGAGAGAAGGGAAGAGAAGCCATTGATGGGAGTGATGATATAAGTTTGTCGGGAAGTGTCAAATTGCAGTGCTTAAATTAGTCTGCCAATTAAACTACATAGAATAGAATAGCCCCAATAATAACTATTGCTGCATCGTCCAGCCAGAATCGTCGACTACCTTTTCTTTTCTATTCTTCTTTCTTTCAATCATATAATATAAATTTTTAGAGTAAACTATAATTTTGGTCCCTTTAGGTGTGTTTGTTAGCGGTTTAATAAGCTTAATAAGACTTAGGGCCTGTTTGTTTGTAGCTTAATGAGTTTAATGAGACTCATAGCTTATTGATTGATTTGATTCAACTATATATGACTGTCTGGTAGTGGCTTAATGATATAGAAAGTAGCTTATTCAGTAAGATTTCAAGGGGAAACTTTATGTAGAAAGCCAAGTTTTTTCCAAACCGGTCACTCTCATTAAAAAACATGTTCCTTCCATATATGAAAAAACTCTCTCAAATAAAAATCTTATAAATTTATACAGACAAATTAATCCACACAGACAACTTTATTCATACAGAACTTAATGGAAAACCAACCAAACAACCCCTTACAACTTATTCAGTCATTTATATAATAATGTTTGGTAGTGACTTAGAGCATCTCCAACAACTATGCTATAATTTTTCTAAAATATAATACAGAAGGTTAAAATCTCTAACAAAATTACGTCAAACTCTAACATTTACTCTACTTTAGCATATCTATCATCAATTATATTATTAAAATGTTTAATATATTTAATAAAATATTATTTCTCTATCCTAAACACAAAACTTTAATGTCTCTTATTGGTGAAAAAGAATTTAATATTATTTCTCTCTCTTAAATAAAAGTTTTAGGGGTTTCTCCAAATTTGGAAATTTTTACCTTATCTCTCTTCTTTTCTCTATTTTAGTATATGATATAGCATAGCTGTTGGAGCAAAAAAATTGCTAAAATCTCACTTTTTTCTATTTTAGCATAGCTGTTGGAGATGCTCTTAATAATATAGAAATTGGTTTATTCAATAAGTTGTTAGGGGAGCTTTGTGCAGAAAATCAAGTTTTTTCCAAAACCTGATATTCTCAATTGAAAAACATGTTATTTTCATCTATGAAAAAACTCTTCCAAACAAAAACATTTTCAATCTATTCAGACATGTTAATCTATACAGAAAGTTTTATTCATACAGGGCTTAGAGCATGTTTGTTAGCAACTTAATGAGACTCACAAGTCACAACTTATTCAGTCAGTTATACATGACTATTTGGTAGTGGCTCAAAGTTATAAAAAGTTGTTTATCCAATAAACTTCTAGGAGAAAACTAATTCCCAAATGTGTCCATACCAATTAAAAAACAACACTTTCTATCTATGAAAAACTCTCTCAAACAAAATAATTCTCAATCTATACAAACAGATTAATTCACACAGACATCTTTATCCATACATGATTTGATAGAAAACCAACCGAATGTCCTTTAATGGAAAACCAACTAAACAGTTGATTCGTAATTTACTTAAGACTTAAATGCAAATTTCGTCCCCATGGTTTACATAAATCAACGACTAAAGTTTTTGAAAATAATTTTTAACGAATGACATTCTTATGTATTTTTTTA
This sequence comes from Arctium minus, assembly GCA_954870635.1. Taxonomy (NCBI): domain Eukaryota; kingdom Viridiplantae; phylum Streptophyta; class Magnoliopsida; order Asterales; family Asteraceae; genus Arctium; species Arctium minus. Next base: position 117,797,078 of record OX941083.1, on the reverse strand, counting down.
TATAACGGACATGGTCTCTCGTAATAACCCTATCAATTGGAGTACTGTTAGTGAGGGGTAGTTACATCCATTAACATTTCCATTTTCTGTACTTTCATTTTTATAAAAGATTTGGTATCTCCATTTACTTTCATTTTATATAACAAATTTGATCCTTCCATTTATTTTCATTTTTATAATGGATTTAGTCTCCCATTTTAATCAATAAAATTTGGTGGAACAAATATATATCTTCATAATATAAAGGGTCTAACACGCTCTAAACACCGGTTCAAGTATTTAACGTGCTACTCGAGTTCAAACACAAAATGAAACTCGTTTAACGTAACAAATTGAATCCTACAACAGAAATGTTCAATCCAACTTGTTAAGGTCGAATCGAATTATACAAGCATGCTTTTTTTTCAAGCTAAACATATTCATATGTCCATAAAATACAATCAAAATATCGAGCTCGATATTATTTTCTCGAGCCAATCCTTAATTGCCATTAGACTCGTTAACACCTATACGAATTATTCATATGAATTAATAACATTTTAAATATTTTGTGCTAATTATGTAATTTATACAATATTTTTTAAATGATATGTGAAATTAAATATGGTATTTTTGTGAAAAAAAAATATAATAAAAACCACCACAACGGCTAATTAGGCTTTTTAGCAGTTAAAATACCATCAAAAGTGAGATTAATTTTGTCATTTAGCAAAAGTGGGAGCTCCAGGCCACATTATTCTCCACTTCTTTAGACCGAATACCACCATCGTAATTATCGATAAATCTTAATTAACTTTTATAAGCACATGACATCAAAATGTATTTTTATTTTATTAAAGATCATTTTAAAGTCATATTTATCGGCTTACAATTTCAAATATATATATATATATATATATATATATATGTGGGTTGTTTTATTTGCAATCCTTGAAAATGTTGTAAACCTTGCAACCCACATCTTAACCGTCGGATTCATAATCGGCGGTTACAATAGATACGGAACCCAATATTTTTAATTAAAAAAATAGAAAAATAATAATAAAATAACCGCCGATCATGAATCCAACGGTTAAGATGTGGGTTGCAAGGGTTGCAACATTTTTCATGGTTGCAAAATATCCTTCCACTATATATATATATATATATATAGGGTCAGGTTCACGTGAGACCAAGCCTTAAAACATGAAACTTCACACCGAAACACTGTGAAGGTAAAAAACATTCGAACCTTCATAATGTAATCACACTATGAAGGTAAAAAAAACTTAAACCAAGTTTAAAAAAATCAAACATTCACAGCTAAAAGACTGTGAAGGTATATCCGAACCTTCACAGTGAAGACGCTGTGAAGGTAAAAAAAACGAACATTCACAGCGAAAAACACCGTGACCGTAACATTTACGGTGTTTTCCCTATGAAAAGTTCGATTTTTTTTACATTCACAGTTTTTTGGTGTGAAGTTTCATACTTTAAAGCTTGGTCTCACCAGTCTCACGGAAGCTGTTTGGTCTCAACAGTTTTTTGGTTGTTTAATTTGCAACCCTTAAGCATGGAGATAGCTTTAAGTGGACCGTTTCGGGTCGGAATGAATGGATGGAATAGAACCGTAGACTTTTGGAATCGACATTATTCGAGAAGAAATTGTACGATGAACCGATGAAATTTTCGATGATTGCTTTAAGATGTTTGATCACCCGGATGACAATAGTATGATGGAAAATTGAGGAATAAGATTTCGAGATGTTGAGTGTCGACCGGAGTCATGCACGAAATTTGCTTTTAAAATAATGTTTGCATCAATTGTTTCTCATGTTTTCGAAGCATAAAATGAGTTATACTACGAAGTTTTGGTAAAGCATTCAACACTCATCAGATTTTAAGTCGTGAGCTTAAACATGCATAAAATTGTTTTGTTGCGCGTGGTTGCAATTTTTATTGAAAATCTCTTTATCCCTGTTTCGTGTCTAACACTATTTTTCCGGATATTGTAATATCCGTGTTTTGATGTTATTTAGGTTATTGGGCAAATAACTGTAGAATTTTTGACTTTGACATTGGATCTCCTACACGTATGTTAAAGTTTTAAAGGAAGAGTTGTCCCTGTATTTTGAGTCGAAATTTCCGTTGGAATTTTAGTCTGTATGAGTTGTGTTGAAATTATGAAAAAATTATTTTCTGACGCTTTGCTATGCACGAGTGTATTTTGAGTTGTGTGAGCTTAATTTTATTGAGTGTAAATTCGCGAGTTTTATTGAGGCGTTGAGTCTCATGTGAGTTTTGTTGAGAAGTGTCGTTTTATACCAGATGCGATAAAAGATAAATTTTTTGGAATTATGGCGTTTTAGTCATAACTTTGTTTCATGCTATTTGATTTTGGGAACGTTGGTTTTTGGCGCCATTTGATTTTGAGTGTCGTTGGGTCTCATTGAGTTTCATTGAGTTTATGGAGAATTTTATTGGGTGTTATAGAATTCTATTTTACGACACTTGGCGTCGTGCGGTTGAACTTTGAGAGGTGTATACTTGTATTATTGTATGTGTTAACTTATGAATGTTCGTTTAATATTTTTGCCTCATGCGAGTTTTGCACTGGTATTTTCACAACCTTAAGAGACGTTTTGAGAGTTTCGTTAATAAATGTTATCACATATGTTATTTTGGTAAGTTTCAATATTATGTGATTTCTCTTTTGGGTTTTATACAAGTGTTATTCGTTGTATGCTACATGGTATTCGAGTTGTTTTAAATTGTGGGTGTGAGTAAGCATATGAAAGGTTTATGTCGTTTCGTATTGGACTTTCGCTTTAAACGTATTTCAGTTGTCGATTTTAATGTTATAAATTCCGCAATGCATTAAGTGAGTTAGCGGTATACATGTCATTGTAGCCACTATTTTCGGACAAGATCATTTCAATTGTATGACCTAAAGTTTGAAAATTGATTTACATTTATTGTATGCTGACCAATCGCATGCATATTTTGTGTGGTTAAAATTTTGAGAAGCGAACTCAGCATGCGGGTCTTGTTGGGAATTTTATTCCATATCTTTATATAGTCGAATGAGAAATTTTGGGAAACTCGATTACGTAACTGGTCTCTTGGGAGTTTTGTTCAATTGCCTCGCTATAAACTGTTTTGGTACGCGAAATTATTTCCCCATTTATGGTATAATTTGATGAATGTTAGGACCATGGTAGTCTATTTAAAATTGTTGCGCATCTTTTATTATTATCCATATTAACGTAAGTACTGATCAAATGAGTTTTGGAAATGGTTTTATATGCGTAGTGTTGGTGATCAATTTTGAAACCTATCGAATGAACTGTAGTGTATTTTTTTTTTACCGCACGATTAATTGTTATAAAACTCATGTATTCGAAAGTTTTATAGATTTCAAATTGGCATACTTGTTGAAAAACCTTGAACTCATTAGGGCTATTGACTTAAAACCCCTATCGTGAAAGGAGTTGCAATTAAGGGACTAGAGAAGTCTTTAGGATTTGAAGCGTCGGATGATCTGATTTGTAGTCAACCTTGAATTTGAGTTTCAGTTTTTGAAACGGGTCATGCGTGAATCGTGGGGGTAATAGATTATGTTCCCCAGTTAGTTAAGAGATGATCTCTATGCTTCGGTAAACCTTCGGGATGAGGTTTTGTGTGACTACCTACGTCTGTTGGGTTCGTGTTGATGGGTTGCTTGTCTGGTTGACATCAAGTTATATGTTGACGGTGTACCGTCTTAATGGGATTCCGTGATCAAGGAATTTTGTGGTCCGTCGGTTAGGGATGTAAGATTTGGGAACATTAGTCCTCTGTTAAGTGTCAACCTTAATGCGACAATACTTCTGGAATAAAGTATTGGGCGGGATGTCCACGTTTTGATGTCACCATTTTGGTATTAGGCGTCGACTCTTTTCTTGAGGACAATAACCGTTAGTGTGCTCAGTGCACGTCCGTTGAATTTGGAGTGTTCGCAGGTGAAGTGGTAACATTAAGAGAAGTAGATATTGATACTTAGAGATCGATCAGTGGTAATCCTACAATCTACGAGGTTTCGCCGATCTATCAATCGACGCTTGAATGCATTATGGGAACTGTGTAACCGTGGGGTTGAAGTACTCCGCTATCTGTGGGTATTGTGCTTATGGAAACTTGAGGGTCGGATCTACGATTGTGTTGGGTCAGGCCAAGCTAGTGCTAGGAATTGTCGTCAAGGAAGGGACGATGAATCTTTTACAGTATGGATTATTGGGGTATTATTTGTGGAAATGACTGATTAAGGTCGTAAGTTACGTTTGAAGTAATATGAGCAACATAAGGTTGGGAGACAACCGAGATTTAGTGATTAAGAAAATGATTAAGCAAGGACTCAACGTTCATCCCGACATCGGTGAATTATATCGAGCGTTGAGATTGAGTTTGTAACGATACGTTATGAGAAACGCAACGACAACCTCGACCGGGATGTAATCGGGTTCGTATAAGAGGTAAGGTTTCGTGAATGTATTCTTTGTTATGGGAAATCAATCGATTTTTCCAAGTGCGATGTTGGGTGCTGGTTGGTGCCAGATTTCGAGAACGAAATCTCTTTTAAGGTTGGGAGGATTGTAACACCCCGATTTCGAAAAGGTATCGTTTCAAGCTAATACATAAATCGTTAATTTTAAGGGAAAAATAAGATATATGATTTTGGACTTGAATCCTATATTTTATAGTCTTGATGGATAAATGATTCAATTACGAGTCCAACGGTCCTTTCCGGAGCGAAAACGGAGCTATAACGAAGAAGTTATGGCCAAAACAGTAAACGAGAAGAAAGTTGGGAGAACCAGCGACAATGACCAGGGCATTGTCGCATGGCAATGTCGCCCAAAGAGGGCAGGCTGCTGTTAAGTCGCGAATTTCAGCCATTTTCCTCATTTCTTCTCACCCAAACTTCTTCCACTCTCTCCCAAACGATTCTCCTTCTTCCCCCTTCAAACCCTAGCCTATTTTGGCTCAAATCCTTGTGTTTTATTGAAGATGAAACACCATCAAGTGGTAATATGGAAAGCTAGGGTCAAGGTTTCATCATCTCCATCTTCATCTTCAACCTCAAGCTCATTGTTGGGTTTTCTAGGTTTTCATCAAAACCTAAGTGGTAAGTGTATCCCTTCCATTTCTAAACCTTAACATAAGTTATAAATGCTCCATTGATGATTATCCTAGTGTGTGGCTTATTAATTTTGGGTTTGATAGTTTTAGAGAAATCTAGGTCGAAATTTGGGTTTGGACCAAAATGGAGATTTTGATGTGTAATGTTTGGGGAATATTTATATATGGTTGAATGTGGTTTTTACGGTTGAAAATGTATGGATATAGGTGTTTGAAGACTTTTGGCTTGGAGGATTCAAGTTTCTTCAAAGGAGCTCTAAGTGGGTAAAATCTAGATTTAGCCTAAATCTAGCAAGGTGAGTTCAAGTTGATTTGTGAAAACGGTGTACATGCCAAAATGTTTGTTTTAAAGGGTTTTGTGCCTTACACGAAATTGTTAACTCCTGATAAGTTTTGTTAACTGCTGATAAGTTGGTTATTTTAAAGGTGTTTAACTTTATAAACTCATTTAGCACACATCTTTGGGATTTTGGGCATTATGATAAATAAATCATGTATTTTGGTATTTTAATGATTTATTTTATGGAAATAGATTTTGAGTATAAATGCGTTTCAATTTGTGTTTTGGAGAAATGCATGGTTTTGTGTTATGGGACGTTTTGAAAGAATAAATGTTGTAAACTCACTTGGAAAATGAATTGTCCCAATCTAAACTACGTTGGAATTAATCACATGTTTTGGAGCATGGGTTTATATAAGGACGGGTTGTTTATATTTGATTTCATTTTATGATTTTCAACGTTGGGTCTTTGGGTTTGTCGAACTTATGGCTCGGTTTGGATTTTGTTGGGTTTTGAGGACACTTGTTCGTTTTAATATCTCATTGTAGAGCGTTTGGTTATGATTTACATTTATTGCATCTTATTTGAGAGTTACATACTTTAAACGTGTTAGTTCATTCGTTTTAAGTCATGTAATGGTTTAGTTAGTGCAATGGATCCATAGGCACGGTGTTCCTCTGTCCCCGTTTGGGAAGTTGGTTCACCATTTGGCACGGAATAGGCATCGGGCTCCATGGTAAGTAGGGTGTGGGCCTATACGGTCGGGCAGCGTCCCATGGACAGTAAGGTGTAATTCCATCGTGCCCGAGTTGCCCGGTTTTGGGGACTCTCAAGAATAGACCTGGAGTGGTTGACTTGATGTGTTCGGGCAATAGACTTGGAGTAGTTGAGCTCGGTGGGTGTTTTATGTGTAACCCACATGCTTTGATTTACTACATAACTATGTGACGTACTTTGTGTTCCGTCACGTACAATGTAATCGGGTCTTCTCCGTCACCAATAGGTGTGGTTTTGGTTATGGAGTTTTATAATCCATGTTTTCGGAGACGTTTGAGTATGGGTATTTATCTATGTTTTAAGGTTTCGGTTATTGAAACTCATTCGAGTTATTGGGATGTCTTGGAAGTTTGAGTTATCTATGTTTTCAACGTTTGATCATTATAATATCATTTATGTTTTACATGCGCTTTGGGTTTTGGCTTTATTTAAAGAAGCGTGTGTTTTATGATTTTAATCACGAAAGGGGTGAATGATGAAAAGAGATTGTTTTAAGATTTAATGTATTTCATTTCTAGTTGTTTCCAAATTAGTTGTATTGCATTTTAAGAAATCATGATTTTAAATAACCTTCCTATAGTTATCGCTTTATTTATCTCTAACGAAAACTCTTGAGCTCACTAGGCGTTAAGCCTAACCTTTTATTTGTCGGCATGTGCATCAGGTTCCAGTTGGGGTTTGGTTCTAGCAGTGCTTTGAGGAGTTGAGCTATAGACTTATACGATAGTAAGTAGATTGATGAAGTCTTCCGCGGTTGGAGATAGTGACTATTATTAGGTTTTAGTAGCACTCGTCCTTATTATAGACTGTATGTAGAGAATAAATGTGTTTATTGAGGTTAAATCCTATATTGTGTTTGTAGATAAATTATTTATCGATGTATTTTAGAAAATTTTAAATTAGTTGCTATTTCCGAGTTTGAGGGTGTTACATAAACGACAAAAAAAAAACTATATCGAGATGGATGTCATATCGAAGAGTACGAAATTCTCGTTTTTTTGATGTAATTTGTTTGATTAAAATATTAGTAATTTTTAAGATAATTTATTTTAAACTTTAATTGGGTAAAAAAAATTTAATTAAAAAAGAAAATAAAAAGTCAAATATGGTAGGCGTGTGTTTAAATTTTCTTCCATTTTTACCCCTAAACATTTTAAAATTAAAAACTATATTTAATATGAGTTGTTGGATCAAAAGAGATCGAATGACTGAGATTTGTCCTCACGTGCACAATGAAAAATGAGTTTTCATTTGAACTTTCCTCTCTCTCTCTCTCTCTCTATATATATATATATATATGTGGAGATGTTCATTTGAGAAATGGTAAATATATGAGAAATAGAGAAGTAATCTTAGCCATTCATCTGGTCAACATTTGCGGCTTTGACCGCGAAGCACCGAATAATTCCTTGTGTGATCTATAGAAGGTAGAGGGGTAATTTCGTAAAATACACGGGATGAGTTCATATATGAATCTGTATGAATCACAAAAATTCATATATGAATCTGTTAATTAGTTCAACTGATTCATATATGAATCTTTGTGATTCATACAGATTCATATATGAATCTTTGTGATTCACAAAGGTTCATATATGAATCTTTGTGATTCACAAAGGTTCATATATGAATCTTTGTGATTCATACAGATTCATATATGAATCTTTGTGATTCATACAGATTCATATATGAATCTTTTGTGATTCATATATGAATCTGTTAGTTAGTTCAACTGATTCATATATGAATCACAAAGGTTCATATATGAATCAGTTAAAAGAGTTCAGTTGTGAATTGCACTGGTTCATATATGAACATATAGTTCATATGTGAATTATACATGTTCATATATGAACACAACCCGTGTGTTTTGTAAAATTTACGAAATTGTCCTTCTATTTTTGGGATAGCCGCAACTTTTGACCAGTCAAAGCCGCAACTTTTGACCGGTCAAAGCCGCAATATTTGACTAGTCAAATCCGATCTTAACCATATGAATGGCTAGGATTACTTATCTATTTCTCATATATTTACCATTTCTCAAATGAACCAAACACTATATATATACATATATATGTATATATATATATATAGGGGAGCGTTCAAATGGAAACACTCTAATTTCGAAAACCTTGGAAACCATCCATTTCATCGGTTAAGTTAATGAAATTGTTTAATTCGATGAAATTGTTCCATATAATTCTTTTATTGATGAAATTGTTGCATATATTTGTGTTTTTTATGTAAAAATGAGAAAGTTTCATCAGAATGAGAAAAATAGATAAAACTACATAAAAAACACAAATATATGAAACAATTTCATTAACAAAAAATTATATGAAACAACTTTATGAATCAATTTGACAATTTCATTAATTTAACCAATGAAATTGACGGTTTCCAAAGTTTCCAATCTAATATGGTTTCAATTGAAACCACCTCTCTCTCTATATATTTGTATATATAATATTGACGTATGAAAATATTCAAAGAGAATCTTAAAAAACAAATAATCGAAGAATTCATCCGGATAATTAGATTGAGATGATCTGATGGATACGGTTAAAAAGTTAATTATGTTGTAGGATAAGTGTGTCATCGTCTAAAGGATATGACGATAAAGATAGAGATAGAGATAAATATATCAGAGTTAGATTAGAACTGAAATATCTCGTGGTTATCTACTTGTAACTCATCCCTATTTAAAGGGCATTTGATTAATGAGAATTACAGATTCATTCTCTCCGTATATTGTTGTTCTATTCTGCTTTTCCTTTAACAAATTACAATCACCTTTTAAAAGAATAAAAATATCTCCATCTTCCTACTTTTTTGATCGAAAATTGGTAAGATATTGCTAAAATTTAAGCGAAATTATTTTGCACAAAACAATGGTCAGTTTATTATCTTTAATTTAACATCCTTAGATAATTTTTAATTCATTTTTTCATGGTTCTTTGTTTTTTTAGGTCCTCCTTCGATCTCACTCCAATGGATTTTAAGATGTTAGCTTAGGATTTTAAGTTTCAAGATGTTTTGCACAAATTTCAGAAGGTTAGAAACCTTCTTAAAATGATATTGAAGCTTGATGAAATTTGGCATGTGGACTCAAAACACGTTATCAGCACGTAAAGCTCAAAAATAATCGTTACCGTTGAAATCAGGTATGGTCCTTTTACGTTTGATCTTTATGAATTGAATAAATATATGTTATGTACTAATGTTTTTTTGATCCATGTATAAGAATAAATAAAAGAAATTTGTTTTATTTGTAATGAACCATGTTGCAAATAAATTGAGAAAAATCAACATAATTCTTGAGAATTAATACCACAACAAATAAATTTGCATCGATTGGCTTCTTGTTGTGAGTTGAAAATAAATTTGAGAAATAAATAGTATTGGATTTGCTTTAGGCCAGTGGTTTAGGCAATCTTCTGTTTTTCCTTTTATTATCCACATTGACGATTGAAGTGAATTGTTGTGAGAGAAGAAAGGAAAGAGATGTCTTTTGCTGATAAGGTTTTGGAGATACAAGGGAATCCAACTTTTTCTTGGAATAAAACCATGGGTTTATTTTTTTCTTACCAACCTTTAAATAATAAATAAATAAACAAAAGACAATTTCGTTAGCCTCTCAATTATTTATTAAATATTCATTGTATTGGCAAATAAGATATTAAATTAATTCAGTTTCGATTTAGTCTAATTTGATTGCAATGGTATTATAGTTTTTTTTTTATAGTTTTTGATTGTTGTTATTTATTTATGAATAATCGGTAAATTTAATCATATCATTATTATTTACTTATATGATTTGATTTTGACTCGTTTTAAAATGTGCTTACTTACTTTTATTTAATTGAATCTATTAATCCTATTTTTTTTAACACGGTCCAAATAATGAATTGGAGTATTACTTATTTCATTATTGGCTCTACCTAATTTAATTTAATTGGTTTAGTATAATTTTTTTATGCTTTGGACATAACGTTCTTTATATATACATCCTCAATTAATCACAATTTTGACATGTTTAGTTGATTAATTTAATTATGTTAATATTATTTTATTTTGATCAATTACCGTTTGATTATGGATATGATAATATTTATCGTTTTGCACTATTATTATTAATGTTTATTAAATTAGATTACAATATTTATATATATTTAGATTGTTAATTTAAATGTTCATCTTAATATTGGTAATATTTAGATGTTTATCCAATTAGTTTACAATATTAATTATTTATTTATTTATTATTTGATTATGTTAATATTTAAATGTTTATCTTTATTCATAATCTTATAATTAATTTTTGGAAGTTACACTTCCAAAAGCTCAAAAAAAAAAATGCTATTAAGGTATTAAAATTGCTTCATATGCCAAACTCATTGTCACTTTGGCCTCTTGCCAAAAGATCCCAAAATACCAATATGGTATGAATTTTTTGACCTCATGTCAAAATTTACCAAATAACAAATGTTATCTATGTATTTCATTGATGAATTAATCGCAATACATCGAAAGGATTTTGTCAAACGGGTGTAAATAGCCCTAAGGTTTGTAGGGATTTAAGAAATCCATGTGATTCCCCTACTACCTGGAAATCCAATAGATTGAGTGATTTCTTTTTCACAAATTAAAATATTGATGAAGTATTATCAATAAAATATACGCATACAAAAATCCAATATTGTTATGATAATGAAATCTCATAACCATAATCCATTTTCTTATCAAAAAGAAAATCATATATTATCTTTTATATATGTAAATGGTTGAAACAACTTATCCCAAAATCAACGTCGTAAACTCAAAAGAATATGAGTATCGTAAATGAGTATATGAACCTACTTTTGAAAAGGTACAAGAAAATACCTAAAGTCCATCAATTCTCTATTGACTTTAAAACCAACCTCTTGAAAAGGTACAAGCAAATACCTTCATGTTTTGAGGCGACATAGAAATCCTAAACTTCATAGGAATACCTTTACTAGAAACCCCCAAAGAAATGTGAGATGTTCCGAAAGGGATAATCGGGAGTACTCATGAATATGTACTTCTCGAACTAATCGTACAGTGGAATGAAACCCACTTACTCGATTACAAGACCCTAGAAAGGGTCAGGGTCTTGGTAAGAGTCGGGAATGATTTTTCAACATCTGGAGTAAAGATATAACTATTGTCCCAGGTGATAATGGACAATCAAAATGCACTAAAGAGTGTTTCTTTCGAAAAGGGAACAAATTGAAAATGAAATATATTATTAGTTGAATATAATTACATTTGAATGTGCTTTAATTATCAAATTAATTGATTCTGCAAAATATACACTCGAGTTTATAACCATTATACATGTAAAGAAATACATAAAAAACAAAACAAAACTCTCAATGTTCTTCGTTCCGTGTAGGAATGTATCGAGGAGAACTTGATTTTTTTTTGACATCTCATACAAGAAATAGATTATTATTTCATTGAATTAATAAATTTCCTCCAACCAAATACTTAGACGATGGACTGTCACTTTTTTTGGTGGAACAAGTTTAATAGGAACCTTGTAAAGATATTCGTATCAAATGGAAATGAAAATGAGCATATACACATAAATTCCAATGAATATGAAAGCAAACATATATCATGGAAACTAATGTGTCAAACTAGTAGATTATTGGGTCATCGGAACATATTTTGTCACCAATAAAGAATTTTTGGGGGCAATAACACATATATGTTTTGGCATGACCATGCGGGACACCGTGGTTATGACATAGTGATCCGTGTATTGCAAAATACACATAGACACATTCTCTTTCGAGTGAAAGGCAGAATGAGGAAAATTGCAAATGTTGACTTATGTAGCATAAGAAACAACATTGCTATATGCCCTCTCGAATACCTAAAACTTTTGTATATAACCTACTCCTTAGCCAAGACAGGATTGAGACCATCCTAAAGCTAAGGACATAATACAAAAATATTCCATTGTTACAACGAATACAAGGTGATATTTATGGACATAAACATCCAGAATGCGGGCCATTAAAGTACTTTATGGTTCTGGTTTCGACACGATGAACGCATGTCGTATTATTATCCACATGAAATACTGCACTCCTAGCACTAACTATACGTTTAAAGTCTCACCACCCTGATTATTTCATCAAGTCAACATGACTTTGAATGCTGGAGAATTTATATCATAAGGATTTGATGTTAATTGCATATGTATTAGGATCAATGTAAAGATTCCTATACCCCATGTGTATATATAAAACGGTCTCATAGAAGTTGTTATCAAAAGAATATGATGACATCTAGGTATTAGTAATGCGCACCAATTTACCCACATCTACCTGGGGTTATGGAATTATTATATGCAATTTTTTTTTCGTTTTTAGACCCACTACTTGCTCATGCGTACCAGTTGGTAACTGGATATAAGCCTGATACTTTACATTTACGCATGTTTGATTATATGTGCCAATTGCGCCCCCACAGCGCATCAAAATGGGTCCTTAAAGACGAATTTGGTATATGTTGGATATGAATCCCCAACAATTATCCGCTAATTATAATATTTGACTAGTGATCTCTTTACCGCTAGATTTGCGGGTTGTCACTTTCATGAGACAGTCTTCCCGTCGTTAGGGGGAGATAGGAAAAAGGATTTTCCATGGGAACGACAGGAAGTGTCATTGAATTTTCCCACTCTGTCTCACTTCGATCCCCAAAACTTCACAACGTAATGTTGAAGTCAAACGAATCAGACTCGATACCTGATACGTTTAATATTCCAAAAGTGACAAGATCACATATACGAGCTGCAATTATACTTGCAAGGTTGAAAAGTCCCCAACAGGGGCACAACGCCATTAGAAAGTGCGTTTCAATCACACATAATGGAGGTGTGGTTGAGGTCGTAGCTCCCAAACGGAAATGGGGGAAGCTACTTGGTTCGATAGATACTCATCTAAAGGAAGAGAAGAGTAAGGCACAACTATTTGTCATCAATACATAAACCTCTCATGAGATTGTCTCTGATTAAACTATGTCTATGAATCATCACTGGAGGACGCTCCGAAGTTAATATTGATTCTAGAGATGAATATTAATCTCAAATGAATTATGAGAGCACATATGAGTCGATGGACAGATCATATATAATTATTGATGATATATTTCGCATATATTATTGTTTATGAGGTGATAGAGCACATTGACATCGAACCATGCTCAGTTGGAAAATATCAACAAAGAGCAAACTGGCCTAAATAAGCAATCCAGGAGAATCATATTATTTGACAAATGAACAGGTATTTGGTTTGGTAGTGCTAACCCACCAAGTGTAAAGCCTGTAAGACATAGATAAATCATTTGTCCTAAAGCGTAATGAGAATAATTAAGTCATAATGTATGAGACTCTCCTTTGGCGCAAGGTTTCTCACAACACCCTGGATTGACCACGAGGAGACTTACTCTCTAATGATGGATGTTATGACATCCGTATAATTTACTAGCCTAGTAGTTTCCGAAGGACTGGAAATGCAACTCATGAATGTGGTTACCACATATCTCTACGGGGATCTAGATTTAGAGATATATAAAAGTGCTTGATGATATTACATTACCAAAATCAAGCAACTCTAAACCACGAAATGCGTTTGCAATAAATTGAAACGCCCACTTTATAGATTAAAACAATATAAGTGGATGTGGTATACCCGCCTAATGGAATATTGATTGGGAAAGGATATATAAGAACGATGAAATGTTCTCTTGCTTATTTATTATGGAAAACAAGTTCCAGATTTTCAATGTAGCCCTATATGTCAATGTTGTGAACATAATAGGCACTCTTGATGAAATAGAGGAACCACAAGCTACTTGAAATCTGATTTTGAGAGGAAAGATCTTGGGAAAACTTGGTTTTGTCTAGATATTTGAGCTAGGACACCGAGTTTGTGAAATATTAATTCACCGATCGCATATGTCCAGAAAATAATCAGGCAATTTAATATGGACAAAGCGCATCTGGTTAGCACTCCCATGATCGGTCGAAGTGTCGGATATAAGGAAAGATCTATTTCGTCTAAAGGATGATGACAAAAAATGCTGGGAGCTGGAATTCCCTATCTAAGTACAATATGCGCATTATCGTACTTAGCATAATACACTTGACCATACATTATATTTCTCAGTGAACTTGTTAGCTAGATTTAGCTCAGCGCCAACGCAAAATCATTGGAATGATATTAAATTAATCTTTTGGAACCATTGACATGGTTTATACTTTCCCTATAGAAAGAAAAATGGGATTGATAATGAAACTTCAATACCTACTTAGAATGTAAGCAGCAAAAGTACTAGCTAGCTCTTATAGAAAAACACCAAATAATGTATTGGTATGTGTTTGCTGATATTAGGTATATGTCTGACCCATACAAATGATGTTCCCAAACTGAATAAAGAATTACCACAAGGAACACGTCGATTACTTGGAAGTAAACTAAGCGATCCTTTGTAACTACCTCCTTGAATTAATCCAAGAATATTACTCTCCATGAGATAATAAAATAATGTATATGATTAAGGACTATCATTACATATATTATATGAGTTAGTAATTCTGGGTTCAACCAGTATCCTACTTGCATATATGGAAATAATGTATCATGTATCGAAGAAATGAACATAAGATACATCAGGGGTAATAACACAAAGCATATTCTGCTTAAGTTTCTATACAATCAGCAATAAAAGACTCTCCTTTAGATTCAAGTGAATCAAGTAAGGTGTCAAAAGAATGTGACATATTTTACCAAGTCATTACTTAAAACCATATATTGGGAAACGTGTAGAAAGTAAATGGAAATGTTTTCCAAATTCCCTTGGTTAATGCACGAATCAGGGGGAGTAGTAGACAAAAGGGGGAGTCTACTATATTTGTGATATTGGTATGTTGTGCTCTTTCCTTCAACCAAGGTTTTATTTTTCCCATTGGGTTTTGTTCCTTGGTGTAAGGTTTTAGTAAGGCAACTGTTTATATACCATCATGTTTTCTTAACTCTCAAGATTAAAGTATGAATCTAAGAGAAAACTAGACTGAAGGATAAGTCGTATTGCAAAGAAGCTGGTGTGTTGTACTCTTTCCTTCGTCATATTTTTATTTTTTCCCACTGGGTTTTATTTTGGCGTAAGGTTTTAACGAGGCAACAACTGTGCACCACCACTCCTTTAACTTGGCACAAGGGGGAGTGTTGTAGGATAAGTGTGCCATCGTCTAAAGGATATGACGATAAAGATAGAGATAGAGATAAATATATCAGAGTTAGATTAGAACTGAAATATCTCGTGGTTATCTACTTGTAACTCATCCCTATTTAAAGGGCATTTGATTAATGAGAATTACAGATTCATTCTCTCCGTATATTGTTGTTCTATTCTGCTTTTCCTTTAACAAATTACAATCACCTTTTAAAAGAATAAAAATATCTCCATCTTCCTACTTTTTTGATCGAAAATTGGTAAGATATTGCTAAAATTTAAGCGAAATTATTTTGCACAAAACAATGGTCAGTTTATTATCTTTAATTTAACATCCTTAGATAATTTTTAATTCATTTTTTCATGGTTCTTTGTTTTTTTAGGTCCTCCTTCGATCTCACTCCAATGGATTTTAAGATGTTAGCTTAGGATTTTAAGTTTCAAGATGTTTTGCATAAATTTCAGAAGGTTAGAAACCTTCTTAAAATGATATTGAAGCTTGATGAAATTTGGCATGTGGACTCAAAGCCTCTGAGTCTTCGCTCAAATTTTCCTAAGTAACAAGATTCAGATCCTCTACACCTTTATAGCCTCTAGACCTTAAGAACCTTGTGTTTATGATCAAAGCCTTTAGACCTTCAAAACTCTGTACTTCTTTTGACGTGTTGCTTCTGACTCAGGGCCTCTGAGTTAGTTATAATTGCTTTATAATCCTATTCGATAACAGTTATAATTGTTATGCAATTATGTTTTAATCGTTGCCCGCTCGTTACTATCGATCGCTCATATAAATATGTAAACGAGAATCTGGGTATATAAGGACTTAATTGTAACACCCTCAAATATGGAAATAGCAACTAATTTAAATTTTTTCTAAATACACCAATAAAAGAATCATCTACGATCTCAATTTAAGATTTAACCTCAATACACACATTCATTCTATACATACAGTCTATAATAAGGACGGGTGCTACTAAAATCCAATAATGGTCACTATCTCCAAACTGCGGAAGACTTCACCAAAAACTTACACTTGTGAAAAAACTAAGCACGTCTCTTCATAGTACTACTAGAACAAAACCCCCATCTGGAACCTGATGCACATGCCGACAAATAAAAAGGTTAGGCTTAACGCCTGGTGAGCTCAAGAGTTTTCAACATATATAAATTAATCTTTTAAAAGAAAGAATGTGGTTAAAATCATAATCTTTCAATTTGATTTGTCTTGCATATGAAAACGACTCATTTTTCAATAATATGCATTTTAGACAAAGAACACCAATTTACGTTTTCCATTCCAAACTACTTCAAGGATGAAGATACCAATGTAAACCGCCCAATCATAAATTAGATTTAACCCAAAACTCACTCAAAACGTGAATGGAAATTGAACTCTCCATTTATGAAAAAACGGTTAAAACTTTATCTCCCGAAACACCCAAAACACGGGTGGAGCATAATACTCAACCAATAAATCAAGGATAAGACCCAATTATACAAAACGCCACCGAAAACTTGGATAATAAAACTCAATACCCAAAAACAACACATTTCGGTGACGGGGGATACCCGAATTCAATCGAAAGTGACGGGCACACAAAGTTAAGCCACTTATCAATGTTCTCGAACTGCACCTCAGATCATTGAATTTAGTGCACACTACTCGAGCGTCACCTCAAGTCCCCAACACCTTTAGTGCACACCCCTTAGCGGGCGTCACCTAAAGGATAAGGTACCTCTAGTGCACACCACGTAGCGGGCGTCACCTCAAGGATACCCGATCTTAGTGCCCATTCGCTCTCTAGTAGAGTTCCAATCTCAAGGTTCTCGTTCGACGTTTAGTGTCTACTCACTAGCATTCAAGGTAGGAGTCTCAACTCCTTACTTGATAACCCATGATGACTAACACTCGTGCACAAGAATTAGACATCCAAACATAAGACCCATGGTCCCGAAGTACAACCCCTAAAGGTTACTCTTCGCCAAACAACCGGAACGACACCAATGCCAACACGACATTATATCCCAAAATGATAATCCCAAGAGTCCTCACCATTAAACACGACTGACTTACATGCATATGGATACAATGCATTACAGTCTAAAACACATGACTCCTAATGGATGACACCCACACTCTAAACAAGTATTCTCCAAAATAAAGTACAATAAATGCAACTCACACCCAAGGCTCCACTTTAAGTTATTAAAACCAGAAAAATGTCCTCAAGACTCAATTTAGTCAAAACCGAGCCATAGGCCCATCAGTTTACGTAAACACCCAATGAAAGCCAGTAGAGACATCGAAATACGTTTGACCAACAATTATACAAACACCACGGACAAAAAGGTAATTAACCCAAAACTTCTCATTGGTTGAAACAAAATGTTTTCCAAATGAACTTTTTCTCTTCATGTTGCCAAAATGACTCATAAATTCAATGATATGCATTTTCCAACGGTTTATAAAATCGTATGCACCAAATGGACACTTATATAAAATGACCTCCATTTATATATTATATTGTCAAGAATTATATCAAAATGATTTATTTATCAAAATACTCAAAAATCACAAAGATGCGTGTTACATAAGTTTATAAAGTTAAATATATCCAACTAACCAAAACTTATCAGCAGTTAATAATTTAATGTAAAACACAAACACTTTAAAATAAAATTTTTGGCATGTACACCGTTTTCACAAATCAACTTGAACTCACCTTGCTAGATTTAGGCTAAATCTATAATTTACTCCACTTTGAGGTTCCTTGAAGAAACTTGGATCATCAAGCCAAAACCTCCAAAAACATAGATCCATAAATTGCAACCATAAATAAACATATCTAACCACATAGAATCATTCCCCAAACATTTTACATATGTAACACCTCAAAAATCAGAGTAAAATAAAACTTGGAATCCTGGCAACAAGACGGAAGTATTGAAATTAACTTCCCATAAATGGGATCAGTCCTTAAGACTTTACAAAACCTGAACAGATAAAGGGTTCATCAACAAACTAATCTAGATCCCTATATCAAGATTTCATCAGTAGACAGACCACAATTCATCAAAAGAATGGGACTTAACAAATGCCCGGATACAATACTAAATATCTCCATAAACCTCGAGACTCAAAACTCGTCTCTCCAAAAACCCCGGCAACCCACCGCTAATGGAAACCTGTTACACATACCATTTGAGAAAAAGTGTCAGACTTAAAGCCTGGTGAGAACATACAGTTTATAAAAGCTCAAAAGATATAAACATTTGTATCATGAGGTAAAATTTCCAAAGAGGTTAAAATTTCAATTTTAAGTCCTTGCCACAACCGGACTTTTTCGTTATAAACCTGTCATAAAAGGATCGTCAATAAAACATTTTACCAAGGATTATGGCGTAACACAAAGTAGGACAAAATCCGAGTTACGAGCTAAACAATTGGAATCCGCGGATACGAACACAAAAGTCCGTGCTTCAACGTGAGATCAAGCCCCAAGCGCAAAACCAATGTATACTCCTTCGCTAGGATCACTATGAACCATGGCTAGTATCTGGCCTCACATAACCGTACCAAGTTACCCCCGAGGAACATGTGATCCATAGCTACAAATTTGGGGAATGTAACATCCCAATAATACAGTCGACTCAAAACCTAGGGATCCGCTAATAATGGTACAGACTCGTCACAACAACATATGTGACCAACCATAAATAACATATGGTATAAATACATTTTATAAACAAAATGTTATTTCCAGTTCAACTTCTGGTAAGAATGAAAATCATTATAAGAAGCTCTTAAATATTCTTTTCGCATAATCGCATAACGTGTAAGTAAAACATCATGTTACATTAACAGGATAAGATCGAAAAGGTAACTTTTGATATGTGTAAAGTTTAAAATGATGGTAGGAACTCACCTCTGTTTCCTTCTTCTTAAATAATGCTACCTATGACAACACCGAAAGAATCGGTAAGTCGAAGCACAGATAACTCTCCCGCTACCTGACTAAAACACCGACAACAGAAACTAACCGACGGAGCAAAGAAGACTTGAGCGCGAACAGAAGGGTACGCAGACCACACTATGCGTGTCCCACAGGGAACGCAAGGTACACTATGCGTATCCCACAGGGAACGCATGGCACACTTTGCGTGTCCCACAAGGAACGCATAGCTCACTATGCGTGTCCCAAAGGGAACGCATAGTCTACTATGCGCTTCCCAAAGGGAACGCATAGTCTACTATGCGCTTCCCAAAGGGAACGCATAGTACCCTCCAACCTTCTCTTTTTCAGGTCGAACTGTTCAACCAGAACCCGCCGGAGCACCAGTCCGAATTCCGGCCAAACTCAAAATGGAAAAACAGAAATTCTAATCGGATGAAAAGCTTCCTTATGCAAAACTATACGGTCAAAACATAAAGAAACTTAAGATTAAACAAGGCAACATACCTTAAAGAGCAAAAGAAATAAACCCACTTCAAAGCTTTTCTCAAGCTTTCTTCAAAGAAAACAAACCACTGGATCCAAAATATGCTTTATGAGATATTTAGCAAAATATCTCAAAATTTAGTATATAAATAAATCCAAGTTACATTTAACCCCCCGAACTTTGGGAAATGTAAAACTTTTTACCCGAAGATAAAAATGCGGGTGTTACAAACCTCCCCAACTTGGAAATGATTTTGTCCCCGAAATCCAACTACACAAAGAGATGAGGATATCTTCGCTTCATATCCTCCTCAGCTTCCCAAGTCACATTAGCTCCCCGGTGATGCTTCCACTGAACCTTGACCAAAGTGACTTCTTTGTGACGCAACTTCTTAGACTTTCTCTCTAAGATGGCGTTGGGTTCTTCCACCCAACGGTTTCCCTCGTCAACCCTTAACTCTGAAAGGGGAATGACGCTGTCTTCTACCGCCAAACATTTCCAGAGGTAGCAAACATGAAACGTGTTGTATATTCTGCTCAACTCCGGTGGCAGTTCCAACTGGTAGGCTTGCAAACCCACTCGCTTAAGTACTTTGAAAGGTTCGAGGAAACGGGGAATCAGCTTCCCACGTTTTCCGGACCGTATAATACCTTTCCATAGCGATACCTTAAGCATAACGCGGTCGCCTACTTGGAATTCCATCGGTCGTCTCTTCTTATCGGCATAGCTTTTCTGACGATCCTGAGCCGCCTTCATTCTTTCACGAATGCACTTGACCTTATCGGCAGTCTCTTGCACGATTTCAGGCCCGGCGAGCTGCTTCTCTCCTGCTTCAAGCCAACACACGGGAGTCCGACATTTTCGCCCATACAATGCTTCAAAAGGTGCCATCCCTATACTCGAGTGGTAGCTATTGTTGTAAGCAAACTCCACCAAAGGCAGGTGAGAGTCCCAACTACCCCCGAAATCGATGACACAAGACCTCAACATGTCTTCCAAGGTTTGGATCGTTCGTTCGCTATGCCCGTCGGTCTGTGGATGGTAAGCCGTACTCAACTTTACTCGCGTACCAAGCTCTTTCTGAAACCCATCCCAGAAGTTCGAAGTGAACCGACTGTCACGATCTGACACGATCGACAAAGGTATCCCATGCCTCGAGACCACCTCATCGATATAAAGCTTCGCCAACTTATCCATCGGTAAAGTCTCGCGCATAGGCAAAAAGTGAGCGCTCTTTGTCAATCTATCGACTATCACCCAAATGGTATCGTGACCCCGAAGAGTTTTAGGCAACTTCGTCACGAAGTCCATGGTGAGATGCTCCCACTTCCACTCGGGAATCTCTAAGGACTGAAGACTCCCATACGGTTGCTGATGTTCGGCTTTAACTTGCGAACACGTCACACAACGCTCAACGTAACGCGCCACATCAAGCTTCATTACCGGCCACCAATAGTGCAACTTCAAGTCCCTGTACATCTTTGTACTTCCCAGATGAATGGAATACTTGGACTTGTGTGCATCTTCTAGCAATAGCTCACGGTTTCCCCCAATCTTGGGCACCCACACACGACCGTTAAACAGTTTCACTCCACGGCTATCTTTCGTCAAGAGCAATCACTGTTTTGTCATGACTTCCTCTTTGAGATTCTCTTCCAACAATGCTTCCATCTGTGATGTCTTGATCTTCTCAACAAGACTAGACACTAGCTCGATTCTTGAATGGGTAGCCTGAATACTCCCGCTATAGTCCTTCCGACTTAGCGCGTCGGCCACCACGTTCGCTTTACCGGGATGGTAAAGCAATTCACAGTCATAATCTTTAAGCAACTCGAGCCACCGCCTTTGCCTCATATTCAGCTCTTTCTGATCAAAGACATATTTCAGGCTCTTGTGATCCGTGTAAAGAGTACATTTCGTGTCGTATAGGTAATGTCGCCAAAGCTTCAAAGCGAACACCACCGCCGCTAACTCCAAATCATGAGTTGGATAGTTCTGCTCGTGTATTTTGAGCTGCCTCGAGGCATAAGCGATAACCTTGCCTCGTTGCATCAACACACAACCCAGTCCCATTTTTGAAGCGTCGCTGTAAACCACGAAATCTTCCGACCCTTCAGGTAAAGTCAAGATCGGAGCTTCACACAACTTCTTTTGAAGAATCCGGAACGCCTTCTCTTGGGTTTCGGTCCATTCAAACTTCACATTCTTCCGAGTCAGAACTGTCAAGGAAGAAGCGATCTTCGAAAAGTCTTGAATAAATCTCCGGTAGTATCCTACCAGACCCAAGAAACTTCGGATCTCTGACGGACTCTTAGGCGACTCCCAATTCATCATTGCTTCAATCTTGGAGGGGTCTACTTTCACTCCGTCCCGAGTGACTACGTGCCCCAGAAATTGTACTTCTTAAGCCAGAAGTCGCACTTGGAAAACTTGGCGTACAACCTCTCTTTTCTCAACACTTCCAGAACTTCACGTAGATGTCGCTCGTGCTCTGACTCACTCCTGGAGTACACGAGTATGTCATCAATGAATACAATGACCGACTTGTCGAGGAATGGTCGATACACTCTATTCATCAAGTGCTGGTGCGTTCGTCAGGCCAAATGGCATTACGAGAAACTCATAATGGCCGTAACGCGTTCTGAAAGCCGTCTTCGGAACATCTTCTTCTCTTACCTTCACTTGGTGATAACCTGAACGTAAGTCGATTTTGGAAAAACAACCCGCTCCTTGAAGTTGATCGAACAAGTCGTCTATTCTCGGAAGCGGATACCTGCTCTTCACTGTAGCTTTGTTCAACTCACGATAGTCAATGCACATTCTCATTATGCCATCCTTCTTCTTAACAAATAAGACCGGAGCTCCCTAAGGTGACGAACTCGGTCTTATAAAACCTTTCTCCAATAGCTCTTGGAGTTGTGCTACCATCTCTTGCATCTCCGATGGCGCTAAACGATAAGGTGCTTTAGCGATCGGTGCAGCGCCAGGTACAAGATCAATCCGAAACTCTACCTGACGATCCGGCGGCAACCCGGGCAAGTCGTCCGGAAAGACATCTGGATACTCATGCACGATCTTCACATCTTCCAGCTTTGACTTCTCTAACTTGGCATCGATCACATAGGCTAGGAAAGACGAACATCATTTTACTAAACACCTTCGTGCTCTTGCCATTGTGATTATTGCCACTTCACCCTTTCTCTTTTCACCATAAATGACAACGACCTCTCCAGAGGGGTTGGGAAGTCGAATCAACTTCTTGGAACACACGAACTCGGCCTGATTGTTTGACAACCAATCCATACCGATCACAACATCAAAACCCCCGATTAACATCGGCAGTAGATCGATCGGGAATTCTCTCCCTTCGATACTAAGAGTACACTGCTTCAGAATTTCGCGGATCAGAACTTGTCTACCATCTGCTATTTCTACTACTAACGCATCCTCAAGACTAGTAGTGGGCATAGCAATTTTCTGACGGAACAACTCAGATACGAAAGAGAAACTAGCACCCGTATCGAATAAAATACGAGCAGGTACAGAGTTTATAAGAAAAGTACCCGATACCACATCAGTGGATGCCCTGGCCTCTTCGGCCGTCATCTGAAAAGCTCGACCCTGAACCTTAGGAGGGTTCTCCTTATTTGCTGGCGTGCTACCCGACACAAGCTTCGGGCAATCTCTTCTCATGTGCCCCGGTGCCTTGCACTCATAACAGACGAGTCCTCTGACCAGGCAATCTCTGACAGTGTGACAGGCTTCCCACACTTATAACAAGTTTGAGAATTGGTGTAACAGTTACCATGATGCTTGGTTCGACACTTCGGGCACCACTTTGCTTCCTGATAACTGCTGAAGTTGCGGTTTCCAACAAAAGGTCGGGCCCGCTTGGGAGGTATTGAACTGCTCTCCCACTTTCTCTTATCAGATACTACCACCGATTTCTCAGATTTGCTTTTTGCGAACATCTCCTCCATGAACTGAGCTTCCTCAACCATCTCTCGGAGGTTAGAAGCTTTGAAATTGTGGACCATAGATTGCATGTCCGCTGGCAAGACGTTGAGATATGCTTTCATCTTGTCTTTCTCTGTTGGGGCAGCGTGCCCCACCAGACCAAGCTTTTCCATAAACTGACGGGTGTACTCTCTCACCGTCAGGTTTCCCTTCATCAGAGACCGGAATTCTTTCTCAATTCGGTCCATTGATCTCTTGTTGCAGAATTCTTCTAGCAACTTCTTCTTGAACTCGGCCCAAGACAACTGAGCCAACACCTCAGGAGAAAGAGTGGATTGGATGATATTCCACCAGATGAGTGCAGTGTCCCTCAGCAGTTGGGTACCGAACCGCACCCTCTGATCATCCCCGCATTCGGAAGAGCCAAAAGCTTGCTCAACCGCTCGGATCCACTTTACGCACACTGCCGGGTCATCAGAACCGAAGAATTCTGGCGGTCCGTAACCCAGAAAGGACTTATAGGAACAACTCTTCCTATTCTCTGGAGCACCAGGAATCCTGCGCTCTTCCGCCGTGACCCTTATACCATCGCCTCCAGAACCTGCTACGACGTTCTCCACAACCGTCTCACTTCTCCGATTGTTTACGTCGCGGTCCTCCATCGCTTTCAGCAGAAACTCTTGCTGCTTTGCCATCTCTTCCCTCATTGCCAACATCACGCTGGCCAACAACTCGGACTGGGGATTAGCATCCCCGATGACTGGGTGAGACGAAGTCAGGTCTACTCACGGAATGACCTCTGGCCCCCCACTTAGCCTTTGCTGAACGGGTGGTCGTACAACAACCTAAACTCCTTCCGGCTGACCCGCTGTAGAGGATGTCGCTTCAAGACCATCAACACGAGTACGCGGTCTTCCGCGCGTACCTACCATACTGAACTGCTACACAGAGCAAAGGAAGAGATAAGAGAGAGATAAAAAAAACACGAAAGGAAAACGTACTACCACATTATCAATTGTCATATTAACAGCAAATCAAGCACTCTAACGTACAATATCCTCATAATAACATTAGCTAAGTGAAATTATGAACATATAACACATAATGGTTCTTGTCACCACCACTACAACGCTTGATAAACGTACTTTCCGTCGACTCTAAGACTAACCCAACTTAGAAGCTCTACCCAATTCTCGCGGATCAATTCTTAATATACTCAGTCTAAGTCTAGACATCTTACAATCATGCCTAGTTCGCTTAAACTAGAGCTCTGATACCAACTTGTAACACCTCAAAAATCAGAGTAAAATAAAACTTGGAATCCTGGTAACAAGACGGAAGTATTGAAATTAACTTCCCATAAATGGGATCAGTCCTTAAGACTTTACAAAACCTGAATAGATAAAGGTTCATCAACAAACTAATCTAGATCCCTATATCAAGATTTCATCAGTAGACAGACCACAATTCATCAAAAGAATGGGACTTAACAAATGCCCGGATACAATACTAAATATCTCCATAAACCTCGAGACTCAAAACTCGTCTCTCCAAAAATCCCGGCAACCCACCGCTAATGGAAACATGTTACACATACCATTTGAGAAAAAGTGTCAGACTTAAAGCCTGGTGAGAACATACAGTTTATAAAAGCTCAAAAGATATAAACATTTGTATCATGAGGTAAAATTTCCAAAGAGGTTAAAATTTCAATTTTAAGTCCTTGCCACAACCGGACTTTTTCGTTATAAACCTGTCATAAAAGGATCGTCAATAAAACATTTTACCAAGGATTATGGCGTAACACAAAGTAGGCCAAAATCCGAGTTACGAGCTAAACAATTGGAATCCGCGGATACGAACACAAAAGTCCGTGCTTCAACGTGAGATCAAGCCCCAAACGCAAAACCAATGTATACTCCTTCGCTAGGATCACTATGAACCATGGCTAGTATCCGGCCTCACATAACCGTACCAAGTTGCCCCCGAGGAACATGTGATCCATAGCTACAAATTTGGGGAATGCAACATCCCAATAATACAGTCGACTCAAAACCTAGGGATCCGCTAGTAATGGTACAGACTCGTCACAACAACATATGTGACAACCATAAATAACATATGGTATAAATACATTTTATAAACAAAATGTTATTTCCAGTTCAACTTCTGGTAAGAATGAAAATCATTATAAGAAGCTCTTAAATATTCTTTTCGCATAATCGCATAACGTGTAAGTAAAACATCATGTTACATTAACAGGATAAGATCGAAAAGGTAACTTTTGATATGTGTAAAGTTTAAAATGATGGTAGGAACTCACCTCTGTTTCCTTCTTCTTAAATAATGCTACCTATGACAACACCGAAAGAATCGGTAAGTCGAAGCACAGATAACTCTCCCGCTACCTGACTAAAACACCGACAACAGAAACTAACCGACGGAGCAAAGAAGACTTGAGCGCGAACAGAAGGGTACGCAGACCACACTATGCGTGTCCCACAGGGAACGCAAGGTACACTATGCGTATCCCACAGGGAACGCATGGCACACTTTGCGTGTCCCACAAGGAACGCATAGCTCACTATGCGTGTCCCAAAGGGAACGCATAGTCTACTATGCGCTTCCCAAAGGGAACGCATAGTCTACTATGCGCTTCCCAAAGGGAACGCATAGTACCCTCCAACCTTCTCTTTTTCAGGTCGAACTGTTCAACCAGAACCCGCCGGAGCACCAGTCCGAATTCCGGCCAAACTCAAAATGGAAAAACAGAAATTCTAATCGGATGAAAAGCTTCCTTATGCAAAACTATACGGTCAAAACACAAAGAAACTTAAGATTAAACAAGGCAACATACCTTAAAGAGCAAAAGAAATAAACCCACTTCAAAGCTTTTCTCAAGCTTTCTTCAAAGAAAACAAACCACTGGATCCAAAATATGCTTTATGAGATATTTAGCAAAATATCTCAAAATTTAGTATATAAATAAATCCAAGTTACATTTAACCCCCCGAACTTTGGGAAATGTAAAACTTTTTACCCGAAGATAAAAATGCGGGTGTTACAACATAAAGATCTCAACTTAGGTCAAAACCCTAATTTCCATAAATGAAGAGAATAGATGATTACCCCGACCACAACTTGAATCCAACATTCAAACACTTCTAGGACACCAACACGAGTCACAAACTCCAAATCTTCAAAATGGAGGAAAGTTGGATAAAACCCTAGAAAACTTGGGTGAAGAAGGTGAAGATGGAGGGATCTTAGTTCTAGATTCCAAACATTGCTAGAAGATGAAGGAACACTTGGTTTTGTGACAAAAACACTAAAAAATGAGTTAGGGTTCGTAGGAAAGGGTGAGGGATCGGTTTGGGAGAGAAAAGGAAGAGATTAGAAATGAGAAAGTGAGAGAAATGGTTGAAATCACAACTTTTAACCTGCTGGTACCCTTGGCTATAGTGCCAAGCGATTGTGCCAGTGGCACTATCGCTGGCACAATCGCCAGGAATGTACCGCGAGGCCAATTGGCTTAGCAATAATGCCAAGCTATTGTGCCCTCTGGCACTCTCGCTGGCATAGTCTCCCGGGTGCCCCTGAACCCCAACAATCCGACTTTTTCAACGCCAACACCCTCGATACTCTAAGGGACTTTCAATATTGATTTCCCAACAAAAGTCCCGACGATTTATAAGATCCCAAAACTGTCCGGGTGACCTTTACTTACCGAAAATTACGGGTGTTACATTAATCTTACAACCTTTAAAATTAAAGTAGGGGTGTTCATCGGTTGACATCCAATGGATGTGAGGGGAACCGAACCGATCCAATCATCCACTGGATGTTGGATTTTTATAATCCAATGGATGATTGGATTGGTTCGGATACATCAATTGGATGTTCTGATTGGATATCCATTGGATCGGATTGGATCCATCCGACATCTAATGGATGATTAGATCAGACCGAATACATCAAATGTGTTAATTTAATGCAATTTTCTAACAACGAAACAAATTGATTAATCACTTTTAATTTGTGTTAAAACCAACACAAGTGAGACTAAGAATTCAAAAACCAACACAAAACAAATTTAGATTTAAGCAAATTGAAAAAAAATTTGGATGATAGTTGGTTGGAAAACCGGATGGTTAATTGGATGGGTAATTAGATGTTGGTCGGTTCGGTTCGATCGGTTTTGGTCAGTTCTGGATTGCCATCCAAGAACCGACCGATCCAAATTGGATGTTGAGATTTTCAATCCGATCCGATCCAATTACAATTGGATATCGAATTATGGTCAGTCGGTTCTAATTGGATCGGTCGGATCCTATTGGATCGGTTGACTTTCTGCACATCCCTAAGTTAAAGTTTTCATTTGGATTATCCCAACACGAAATTTGTGATACGCAAGGCTAATGTAACACCCGTAATTTCGGTAAGTAGTGGCCACCCGGAAGTTTCTGTATCTTGTTTGATGGGAAATCATTATTTAAAGTCCCTTGGAGTATCGGGAGCTTTCGAACGCGAAAAAGGAAGGAATTCGGAACTTTGCACAGCTTAGGCGACAATGCCCGGCGATAGTGACATATGTCACTATCGCGTGGCACAATCGCGGGGATGGTACCGTGAGTGCCTGGACACGGGCGACAATGCCACGCGACTATGCCAAGGGCATAGTCGCCGGTCATTGTCGCGGTCGGGGGCAGGGGCCTTTAAAGCTCGAATTTTGTCTATCTCATTCAATTTGTTTCAACCTCCTTCAACCCTACCCTCTCCTTTATCTCTAAACCGAACCTCTTGACCACCATTGTTGATTTTGAGCTTTTGATACTCAATATCTCGGGATTTCAAGTGTTAATTCACCATCTAGCAAGGTTATGGAAGCTTAAGCTCAATCTATCCACTTTATCATCTTCACCTTTAACTTTCTAGGGTTTTATCAAACCCTCCCTATGACCCCCTCCATTCTCTTAAAGGTTGTGGTGGTGGCTTCCGTGGGTGACCAAGAGATGTATAGTTGATAGATTCAACCTATGGTAAGGTAATATCTCGTTTTCTTCATATGTGGAATTAGGGTTTGGGTACAAGTTGGGGTTTTCATGTTTAAATGTTTGGGGAAGGATTCTAGAAGGTTAAATATGTTTATTTATGGTTGGAAATCTATGGATCTAGGTTTTTGAAGAATTTTGCTTGTGGACTCGGATTTCTTCAAGGGAGCTTAAAGCGAGGTAAAATATAGATTTAGCCTAAATCTAGCAAGGTGAGTTCAAGTTGATTTGTGAAAACGATGTACATGTCAAAATGTTTATTTTAAAGAGTTTGTGTTTTACACTAAATTGTTAACTGCTGATAAGTTTGGCTATTTGGAAATGTTTAGTTTTATAAACTTAAATAACCCATATCTTTGGGATTTTTGGGAATGTTGATAAATAAATTATTTTGATATGTTTCCTTGATGATATAGTATACAAATGGAGGTCATTTTATATAATTGTCCATTTGGTGCATACGATTTTATAAACCATGTGAAAATGCATATCATTGTGTTAAGAGTCATTTTGGAAACATGAAGGGGATGAGTCCATTTGGAAAATGTTTTGTTTCAACCAACGAGAAGTTTTGAGTTAATTACTTTTGGGTTGTTGTGTTTACTTAACTGTTGGTGAAACGCGTTTCGATGTTTATACTCAATTCCATTGGAGAGTCGTGTAAATTGTTGGGTCTTTAGCTCGGTTTTCGGCTTGTCGGGTCTTTGGGACTTTTGCCCGGTTTAATAACCTAAGGGGGAGCTTTGGGTGTGAGTTGCATTTATTGCATTTGATCTTGGAGAATACATGTTTTGGGTGCGTGTGTCTTTCATTTGGAGTCATGTATTTTAGATTGTATTGCATTGGATCTATAGGCATGAAAGTCAGTCGTGTTTAATGGTGAGGACTCTTGGAATTCACACATTGGGAAATAATATCGTGTTGGCATTGGTGTTGTCCCGGTCGTTTTGCGGAAATGAACCTTTATGGGTTGTACTCCGGGACCTTGGGTTTGGAGTTTGATGTTCTAATTCTTGTGCACGAGGGTTAGACATCGAGTGTTATCAAGTAAGGAGCCGAGGCTCCTGTCTTGACTGATAGGGAGTAGACACTAAGGGTCAAGTGGGCACCCTGAGGATGAAACTCCCTAAAGACCGAACATGCAATAAGATCGCGTATCCTTGAGGTGTAGCTCGACAGAGCAGGCAATAAGGGATACGGTGTTTTGGGGACTTGAAATATAGTCATGACTGGAGGTGTAGCTCGGCAGAGCAGGTAATACGATCACGATCTGAGGTGTAGTTCGATAACATAGTTATGTGGCTTAACTTTGTGTTCCGCCACGTACAATGGAATCGGGTATCCCCCGTCACCGGAAGGTGCTATTTGAGTATTTAATTGTGTCATTTTATTATCCATGTTTTCGGTGACATTTTACTTATGGGGTATGGTTTACTCAAGATTTATGGGTTGTGTTTTATGACTCGTCCATGTTTGAAGGGTTTCGAGAAATAAAGTTTTATTTCATATTCTTATAAATTGAGAGCTTTGCTTATTATTCACGTTGTAACACCCGCAATTTTGGAGTTGGGTGAAAAGTTGACCTTTACCCAAAGTTCGAGGGGGTAAAATGTAACTTGGGTTATATAAATATAAATCAAGTTTTAGATATTTTCTAAATATCACAAAATCTGATCTTTAAGAAAATCAGAGAGAGAGAGAGAAGGAAGCAGGAGAAAAGAGGTCGTTCGTTTTCTTCAAATCAAGGTACGAATCTAGCTTAAAACTTCGATCTAAGTGTTATCTGCCGTATAGAATCTCGTTGTTAAGGTTTTTAACCGTTTAATTTCGAGATCGACGTATTTTGGGTTGGATCTGGGTTCTGTAAACGTCCCATCACATAAGACCGGGAAGATGGACCGAAAGATGGGTTCGACCGGAAGTCGGTTCGACTGGATGTCGGTTCGACCAGATGTCAGTTCGACCGGAAGTCGGTTCGACCGGTATTGTTGTTTCGACCGATAGTGGTACTCGACCGGTACTGTGTTCGGTAGTGTATAGTGTTTTGTATTCAAGAGTTGTAAGTCAGTGAGTTGTCTATATTTTTGGCTTACCGATTTATCGGTGTTGTCGTAGGTAACAATCGTAAGAAGCAGACTATAAACAGGAAGAAATCTGAGGTGAGTCCTTTAACCTAAATCAGTATGTATTACGAATGCTATGTGATAAATGTATTATTTAAATGTGGAAAACCTTGTTTTAAAGTGGCTTATTGTTGTTGGGAAATGCTTTCTAAAAATCCCATTATTTCAAGACTCAAGATTTATTGAATTGAACCATTGTTCATATGAATTGCCTGTATATTTGATTTAATATGAATATGCTCTGAAATGACATGCTTCGGCTTTGAGTCTTGTGCAATGGATCCATAGGCACTATGTTCCTATGTCCCCGGTTTTGGGCATTTGGTTCACGTTTTAGCACGGAATAGGCATCGGGTTGCCATGATAAGTAAGGTATGGGCCTATACGGTCAGGCAGTGTCTCATGGTGCAGTAAGGTGTAATTCCATATGGTGCTTGAGTTCCCCCTGTTTTGGGAACTCTCAAGAATAGATCCAGAGGGGTTGACTTGGTGTTTTGAGCAACAGATCTAGAGGGGTTGAGCTCGTTATGTGATTTGGGGTTATTTGTACCATGTTTAATCACTAATGGTTTATTTGATTTCTTGACTTAGCTCATGGCTATAATCACCGCGTGACATCGAATTGGGTTTAGTACTCTTTTCTTATTGGCTTGTTCTCACTAGGCTTTAGCCTAACACTTGCTCTTGATTGTCATGTTGGCAGGTTCTCTTAGCAGTGGGGCACGCCGGGACTGAGGGAGCGACCTTGGGGTCGTGAGTGGTCTTTTTGAGGATATCTAGTGACCATCGTCCAGTGAATTTTTGAAGATACATTTTGGAAGGATAGCGACACCTTACCCTAATCTAGTTAATCAATTGTAGATTAGTAGGTTGTCGTCTTATGCTTCATTTTTGACCATGTGTATGGCTACTCTATACACCGTTTGGGATGATTTTGTATATTGGGATTGTTACACCTTATTCCGCAAGCTTAGTCTATTGCCGAATTTTCGAATTTTTATTTTCCGCTAATTTTTAAGGTGTTACAAGTTGGTATTAGAGCCTTGGTTTAAGTGAATTAGGTATGACTGTAAGATGCCTAGACTTAAGCCGAGACTATTAAGCTATGACTCGTGAGATGGGGTAGACCTTCTAAGATAGGATGGTCTTAGGGTCAACGGAAACTTGCACAAATTGAAAGTTGTAATAACGGAAATAAGAACTCTTACGTATTATATGTTCATAATTTCACTTAGCTAACATTATTATGAAAATGTTTTACGTGGGCATACTTAAATTACTGTTGTTATAATAATTGATAAGTGTAGTAGTACGTTCTCTATGTTTCCGTAATCCTTATTCCGTTCTTTTGCATGATTGCGTTCAGCAGAACCATGGTTAATACCAGGAATCGTCCGGAAGGCCAAGAGGCCGATATACCTACGGTCGACCATCCGCTGGCGACTGTAGTGGGGGAAACAGTGCGTGTGAGTAATGTGCTGGATGGAGGACCCGAGCACATTCCTCGACGCAATTTGGAGGCTGCAGAGCCTATTATCGAGGAAGTGACGACAGAGACAAGAATGATGGATCGTATGATGTTGGACATGAATAGGGCCATGGCGCAACAGCAGGAAGTATTCTTGAAACTCCTTGAGGACCGAGACGCTAACAACCGTAGGCCCGAAACGGTTGGCGAAAATGTGATTGTTGCAGGATCCGGGGGTACTAGACCTGTAATTTCCTCTGTGGTGACTGCAACCCTGGGTGTCAGTCGAGCGGCGCGGACTTGCACGTTCAAAGCTTTTCTGGGTTGCCGACCCACAGAATTTAAAGGCTCGGACAATCCCCTAGATTGTATGGCCTGGGTTCGAGAGATGGAGCAAGCTTTTCGCTCAAGTGAATGTGGGAGGAGCAGAGGGTTATCTTTGGTTCCCGAATGTTACGGGGTATATCTCTTACTTGGTGGGACGTGTACTCTGCCTCGCTTGAACCGACTGTTCTGGACCAACTGTCTTGGTCTACCTTCAAAGAAAAACTGCTAGAAGAGTACTGTAACGAGAGGTCGTTGGATCAAATCATGGAGGAATTTCAGAACTTGAAGAAAGGTGGTATGTCTGTAAGGGAGTACAACCATCTCTTCATGGACAAGCTGGGTTTTGTGGGACGCTTGGTCCCGACAGAGAAAGATAAGATCAAGGCTTACATCAAGGGTCTCCCATCGGACATGATGTCGATGGTACGTGTAACAAGGACCTCCACCCTCGGGAGGCAATGGAAGAAGCTCAGCTCATGGAGGATGCTTACAGTCTCGGCAGGGATCAAAGTGGTCTCCAAGTCGAGAAAAGGAAATGGGAGGGAGGCTCGATGCCCTCAAAGAAACCTTTCTATGCCAACAGCAGCGCTCCGCGGAGAGCCGATCCTAGGCGAGATGCCAAGTGGTGCTCCAAGTGCCGAAGCAAACATTTTGGCCCATGCAACTTTGTTCCCGGAATGTGCTACAAGTGCGGAAAGACGGGTCACACGTTCCGAGATTGCCCTCTTAAGAGGCAAATATGTTTCGAATGTAAGGAACCGGGGCACGTAAGGGTGGAGTGCCCGAAGCTCAAGGCTGGGGGATTTGGTGGGAAGAAGATGGAACCTTCGCGGTCGACCGGAAGGGCTTTCCAGATGTCGTCAGAGGAAGCTAAAGCATCAACCGATGTGGTGTCGGGTACGTTTTTTTTAAATTCCGTACCTACACGTGTGTTATTTGATTCTGGTGCTAGCTACTCGTTCATATCCGATTTGTTCTGTCAAAGGCTTGCTATGTCTAAGAGTAAGCTAGAGAATGCTGTGGTGGTAGAAATAGCAAATGGAGGTCAAGTTCTAATTCATAATATTCTTAGAGATTGCATCTTAGAGTTTAAGGGAAAGAAATTTCCCATTAACTTATTACCTATGCAAATTGGCGGGTTCGATGTGGTTGTGGGTATGGACTGGTTATCTAAGAACCAGGCTGAAATTGTATGTTCAAAGAAAATGATTCGATTACCCGTGGCAAACGGAGAAGCGACAATAATCAACGGCGAAGGAAGGAAAGGCGATGTGGCGATTATTTCTGTAATCAAAGCAAGGAAGTGTTTGGCGAAGGGATGTTTGTCTTTCCTGGCTTATGCTATCGATACCAAACTCGACCAACGGAAACTAGAAGATGTTAGGGTGGTGCGCGAGTTTCCCGATGTGTTTCCGGAAGACTTGTCCGGGTTGCCACCCGATCGTGTTGTGGACTTTCGTATTGACCTCATTCCAGGAGCGGCTCCTATTGCTCAAGCTCCTTATCGTTTGGCTCCTACCGAAATGCAAGAGATGGTGGTTCAACTCCAAGACCTTCTTGAGAAATGTTTCATCCGACCGAGCTCGTCACCTTGGGGAGCTCCGGTCCTATTCGTCAAGAAAAAGGACGGTGCAATGAGAATGTGTATCGACTACAGGGAACTGAACAAAGTGACGGTAAGGAACAGGTATCCACTTCCGAGAATCAACGATCTGTTCGATCAACTTCAGGGAGCAGGTTGCTTCTCAAAAATCGACCTTCGATCGGGGTATCACCAAGTGAAGCTAGCAAAGAGCGACATCCCAAAGACAGCATTTAGAACTCGTTATGGGCACTACGAGTTTCTGGTGATGCCATTCGGCCTAACCAACGCACCGGCAATATTTATGGACTTGATGAACCGAGTGTGTCGATCGTTCCTCGACAAATCCGTAATCTTGTTCATCGATGACATCCTAGTTTACTCCAAGAATGAAGAAGGGCATGAGCAACATCTCCGTGAAGTGTTGGATGTTTTAAGGCGAGAAAGACTTTACGCAAAATTTTCAAAGTGCGACTTTTGGCTCCAGAGGTTCAGTTTTTGGGGCATGTGGTTTCAAAGGAGGGAGTAAAAGTGGATCCCGCAAAGATTGAGGCGATGACGAATTGGGAACCTCCCAAGAGTCCGTCTGAAATCCGAAGTTTCCTAGGTTTGGCAGGGTACTACCGGAGATTCATTCAAGATTTCTCGAAGATAGCCTCGTCGTTGACGGCCTTGACCCGAAAGAACGTGAAATTTGTGTGGACCGAGAGGCAAGAATATGCGTTCCGCACCCTACAAAAGAAGCTTTGTGAAGCTCCTATCCTATCCTTACCTGACGGGACGGAAGACTTTGTGGTGTACAACGATGCGTCGAAGATAGGTTTGGGTTGTGTCCTGATGCAAAGAGGGAAGGTGATCGCTTACGCATCAAGGCAGCTTAAAGTGCACGAAGTCAACTACCCTACTCATGACTTGGAATTGGCAGCAGTGGTGTTTGCACTGAAATTGTGGCGACACTACCTTTACGGTACGAAGTGCACTCTTTATACTGATCACAAGAGTCTGAAACATATCTTTGATCAGAAAGAACTAAACATGAGGCAGCGGAGATGGTTGGAGTTGTTGAAGGATTATGACTGCGAGTTGCTCTACCATCCGGGTAAGGCAAACGTTGTTGCCGACGTCTTGAGTCGAAAAGTCTGCGGAGGAAATTCTCGTGCTACCTTTGCGCGGATTGAATTAACTTCAACACTCATTGACAGAATCAAGGAATCGCAAGCCGAAGCCTTGCTAGAGGAAAATCTCAAAGAAGAAGACATGGCAAAACAACATCTTCTGTTGACTGAAGATAGTCGAGGAGTGAAGCTTTTCAATGGGCGAATTTGGGTGCCTAAGATTGGGGGTAATAGAGAACTTCTTCTCGAAGATGCCTACAAGTCAAAATACTCCATTCACCCAGGAAGCACGAAAATGTATAGAGATTTGAAATTACATTATTGGTGGCCAATCATGAAGCTTGATGTGGCACATTATGTGGAACAATGTGTAACTTGTTTGCAAGTGAAGGCTGAACACCAAAGACCTTACGAAAGTTTGCAATCCTTGGAAATTCCGGAGTGAAAATGGGATCACATCACGATGGATTTCGTGACAAAGCTACCAAGGACCTTGAAAGGTCACGACGCCATTTGGGTTATAGTAGACCGCTTGACCAAAAGCGCTCACTTCTTGGCCATGCGGGAGACCTTGCCAATGGATAAATTGGCGAAGTTGTACATCGATGAAGTAATTTCCCGACACGGTGTGCAACTATCTATTGTCTCTGATCGGGATAGTCGGTTCACGTCGCATTTTTGGGATGGTTTAAAAAAGGAATTGGGTACACGTGTGAAGTTGAGCACGGCCTACCATCCTCAAACTGACGGCCAAAGCGAGAGGACAATTCAGACTCTGGAAGACATGTTAAGATCGTGTGTGATCGACTTTGGGGGTAGTTGGCATACGCACCTGCCTTTGGTAGAGTTCGAGTACAATAATAGCTACCACTCGAGTATAGGGATGGCACCGTTTGAAGCGTTATACGGTCGCAAGTGTCGAACTCCCGTATGTTGGCTCGAGGCGGGGGAAAAGCAGTTCGCCGGACCTGAAATTGTGCAAGAAACGGCGGACAAGGTCAAGGGCATCCGCGAACGCTTGAAGGCGGCCCAAGATCGACAAAAGAGTTACGCCGATAAGAAAAGACGACCAATATAATTCCAAGTGGGAGACCGGGTTATGCTGAAGGTGTCCCCTTGGAAGGGAATTATTAGATTTGGGAAGCGTGGGAAGTTGAGCCCCCGTTTCCTTGGACCGTTCACTGTGACCAAGCGGATAGGACTTCAAGCTTATCAACTGGAACTTCCTCCGAAGATGAAAGGAATTCATAACACATTTCACGTATGCTATCTTCGGAAGTGTCTAGCAAAGGAGGAGAGTGTCATTCCACTCTCCGAGATCAGAGTGGATGAGGGAAATCGTTGCGTTGAAGAACCTGAGGCGATTTTAGAAAGGAAGACGAAGAAGCTTCGTCACCGGGAAGTCGCTATGGTCAAAGTTCAGTGGAAGCACCATCGGGGTGCCAATGTGACTTAGGAAGCGGAAGAGGACTTGAGGCGAAGGTACCCTCACCTCTTTCCATAGCCGAGATTTCGAGGACGAAATCTTCTCCAAGTTGGGGAGGATTGTAACACCCGCAATTTTGGAGTTGGGTGAAAAGGTGACCTTTACCCAAAGTTCGAGGGGGTAAAATGTAACTTGGGTTATATAAATATAAATCAAGTTTTAGATATTTTCTAAATATCACAAAATCTGATCTTTAAGAAAATCAGAGAGAGAGAGAGAGAGAGAGAAGGAAGCAGGAGAAAAGAGGTCGTTCGTTTTCTTCAAATCAAGGTACAAATCTAGCTTAAAACTTCGATCTAAGTGTTATCTGCCGTATAGAATCTCGTTGTTAAGATTTTTAACCGTTTAATTTCGAGATCGACGTATTTTGGGTTGGATCTGGGTTCTGTAAACGTCCCATCACATAAGACCGGGAAGATGGACCGAAAGATGGGTTCGACCGGATGTTGGTTCGACCGGAAGTCGGTTCGACCGGATGTCGGTTCGACCGGAAGTCGGTTCGACCGGAAGTCGGTTCGACCGGATGTCGGTTCGACCGGAAGTCGGTTCGACCGGTGTTGGCATTCGACCGGTATTGTTGTTTCGACCGATAGTGGTACTCGACCGGTATTGTGTTCGGCAGTGTATAGTGTTTTGTATTCAAGAGTTGTAAGTCAGTGAGTTGTTTATATTTTTGGCTTACCGATTTATCGGTGTTGTCGTAGGTAGCAATCGTAAGAAGCAGACTATAAACAGGAAGAAATCTGAGGTGAGTCCTTTAAGCTAAATCAGTATGTATTACGAATGCTATGTGATAAATGTATTATTTAAATGTGGAAAACCTTGTTTTAAAGTGGCTTATTGTTGTTGGGAAATGCTTTCTAAAAATCCCATTATTTCAAGACTCAAGATTTATTCAATTGAACCATTGTTCATATGAATTGCCTGTATATTTGATTTAATATGAATATGCTCTGAAATGACATGCTTCGGCTTTGAATCTTGTGCAATGGATCCATAGGCATTGTGTTCCTATGTCCCCAGTTTTGGGCATTTGGTTCACGTTTTAGCACGGAATAGGCATCGGGTTGCCATGATAAGTAAGGTGTGGGCCTATACGGTCGAGCAGCGTCTCATGGTGCAGTAAGGTGTAATTCCATATGGTGCTTGAGTTCCCCCTGTTTTGGGAACTCTCAAGAATAGATCCAGAGGGGTTGACTTGGTGTTTTGAGCAATAGATCTAGAGGGGTTGAGCTCGTTATGTGATTTGGGGTTATTTGTACCATGTTTAATCACTAATGGTTTATTTGAGTTCTTGACTTAGCTCATGGCTATAATCACCGCGTGACATCGAATTGGGTTTAGTACTATTTTCTTATTGGCTTGTTCTCACTAGGCTTTAGTCTAACACTTACTCTTGATTGTCATGTTGGCAGGTTCTCTTAGCAGTGGGGCACGCCGGGACTGAGGGAGCGACCTTGGGGTCGTGAGTGGTCTTTTTGAGGATATCTAGTGACCATCGTCCAGTGATTTTTTGAAGATACATTTTGGAAGGATAGCGACACCCGACCCTAATCTAGTTAATCAATTGTAGATTAGTAGGTTGTCGTCTTATGCTTCATTTTTGACCATGTGTATGGCTACTCTATACACCGTTTGGGATGATTTTGTATATTGGGATTGTTACACCTTATTCCGCAAGCTTAGTCTATTGCCGAATTTTCGAATTTTTATTTTCCGCTAATTTTTAAGGTGTTACACACGTTTTGGGTGAGTTTGGGATTAAAGTGGTTTTACGAAAGAAGGTTCATATTGGGTCCCTTGTCTTTAAATGTGTACTTTTGGAAAATGGTATCGTTTGATACTTAAAGAAAATCTTTCTGAAGGTCTGTGAGTTAAACTACTTTATCTCCCTTTAACAAATATATTTATTTCATATTGTAAACTCTTGAACTCACTAGGCGTTAGCCTAACCTTTTATTTGTCGGCATGTGCATCAGGCTCCGGATGGGGGAAGAGGTTCTAGGTTTTTGGTGAGGCGTTGAGTGCTAAGAGTTTGTGCAAAGGTGAGTAGCTTGATGAAGCCTTCCGCGTTAGTCGTTGATAAGAGCAATTGTTTCTTTGGGATTTTAGTAACACCCGACTTTGATTAAGTCTTTATGCGATACTTGACCTTTTAGTTGTTAAAATTTAAATCCAATATTCTTTTGAGGTGTCTCAGGTGATGTTTGTAAAATAGATTATATCCTTTTTGTTGTTGAATTTGGAAGTTTTAATTTAGTTGCTCTGTTCATTTTCGAGGGTGTTACAAGTTGGTATCAGAGCTTAAGTTTGAGAGAATTATGTATTGATTTTCGGATGCCTAGACTCAAACTAGCGTTCTTATAAGTATTTGTAAGTGGATTTGCACATTAGGTATCTTAAGATACGATATTTTTGGGGTTGATCGAGTCGCTAGAAACGGGAAACTTGTCGAGGGTCGCAAGAATGATCATGTACAATACGTTCACAATGACACCTGGCCAGTGTTATGGTGAACCTACATACTACATGTGTATACTTGAACTACCTTGGTATGATGACCGTTGGGGTAGTGAGAAAGTTTCTAAGCGAATAATTAAGGAAGGATTGATGTTTATAGCAATGTCACTTTAGAGTGATAGTTAAGCGCGTTGAACGCACTAAGTTGACCTCTTTGAGTCAGAGCTATTGGTCGGAGTAGAATCATAGGCGGGTTAATTGGCTCTATTTCGAGAAGAAATTGTAAGGGGAACCGACGAAATCGTCGATGATCGCTTTAAGATGATTTAACATCCGGATGATATTGGTAGGACGAAAAATTGAGGAATGTGATTTCGGGGTATCGAGTGCCGGCCAAATCCATGCACGACATTTATTTCTAAAATGAGCTTGCATTATTTGTTTCTCATGTTTTCAAAGCATAAAGTGAGCTATGTTACGAAATTTTGGTAAAGTATTTAGCATTCATCAAATCTTAAACCGTGAGTTTAAACATGCACGAAATTGTTTCGTTGTTCGTGGTTGCAAATATTTTTATTTATTGGAAATCTCTTCATCCTCATTTTGTGTCTAACTCTATTTTTGGATATTATAAGATTCGTATTTTAATGTCATTTTGGGTATTGGACAAGCAACTGTAGAATTTTTAACCGTGACATTGGATCTCCTCCATGTATGTTAAGGTTTTAAAGGAAGATATGTCCCTATGTTCTTGAGTCGGAATTTTCTGGAGGATTTGGTTTGTGTGAGTCGTGTTTAGTTTTATGAGTATAGTTTTGCGGCGTGTTGGAGTGTGTGAGTGTACTTTGAGATGCGTGGGTTTTAATTTCATTGCGTGTAAATTTACGCGTTTATTGGGCGTCGTGTCTCATCAAAGTTTTGTTGAAAATGGTCACCTTACCTTACGTTGTGGTTTTAGAATTTTGACATTTTAGACTTATTGTCGTCTTATACCTTTATGTTGGAAAATGAAAATTTTTGACACCGCCTGGTCTAGCGTTAATGAATTTTGTGAAAATTCAGTTGGTTTTAAGGTGTCTTATTTTATGACAGTTTGAGTCGCGTAATAAAAAGAAATTTTGGGAATGTGTAGACTTGCGTTAATGTATATATCAACTTATGAGTTGTTTAATACTTTGTTTCATACGAGTCTGCACCGTTATTTTTGCAACCGTCAGAGGCGTTTTGAAAGCCTTATTGTCGCATGATTGTATCATGAGTTTTACACAAGTATGTGTGTACACTTACTGGGTTGAATTTGATTTTACACTCGCGTGGGTTAGTATGTGAAGGATTTATGTTGTCTCGTATTAAACTTTTAACCCATACATGTTCAGTTGTTGATTTTACTATTATAAATTTTCCGTAATGCATTAAATGAGTATCAATTTACATGTCGTTATAGTTATCGCTTTGGTCACGTGCGTCTTATCTGCGCGACCTAACATTTGAACTCGATTTAAAATTTTATTTAAGTCCCTATAGTGTTATTAAATTAGGGAAAAATAAACGGACGTATATGAGCCTTGTTGGAGATTTTATCCTCCGACGTTTGCGTTTCTTTTTAAGGATAGGATTTTAAAGTTGAAGTTGTGAAATTCCTTTGGGAGTTTTGCAAACTTTATTGCACATGTATTTGTGCAACTCAAAGTTTAAATCTGATTTGATGTTTAGTAACGTCCCTATAGTTTTACCGAGTTTTGGGGAAACAAACTGCTGCATATGAAACTTGTTAAGGATTTTATGCCGCAACATTTTTGGGTTAAAGAGGAAAACTCTAAAGTAAAAACTGTGAAGTTCCCTTTTTGGGATTGTGCAAATATTTATCACACAAGTTGGGATGCAGAAATTTATTTTCATGCTAATAGTGTAGGTTTTGTTACACAACTTTTGTTACCATTTTAATTGCGTAAGTATTGATCAAATGAGTTTGGAAATGGTTTCATATGCGTAGGGTGGGTAACCAGTTTTGAAACCTATCGATGAGTGATAGTGTATTTTCATTGTACGGTTTAAAAAACCTATGTATTTGAAAGTTTTATAAAAGTTTAAATTGACATATTATTTGAAAACCTTGAACTCATTAGGCTTATAAATTTAAACCCTGTCGTGGAAGGAGTTGTAATTAAAGGACTGGAGGAGTCCTTGAGATTTGAAGCGTTGGATGATCCTACTTGCGGTCTATCTTGAATTTGGGTTCAATTTTTGAATCGGTTCACGTTTGAATAATTGTGGAAATAGATTCACGCCTTCCCCGTTATCTTAGGAGTGACCTTTATGCTTCTGTAGACCTGCGAGAAAATGCCTTGAGTGATTATCGGCATCTGGTTGGGTTCGATTTAATGAATTACTGTCGGTTGGACATCATGGTTTATGTTGATGATGTATTGTCTTAGTAGGTTCCGTGATTTACGTAATTATGGTGGCCTGTTTGTTGAGAATGTAGGGTTTGGAATCAGTTAAAAGAGTTTATATGTGAATTACACTGGTTCACATATGAACTTGTGAATCATATAGGTTCATATATGAATTCGTCCCGTGTATTTTGTAAAAATTACGAAACACTCCTTCTATTTTTGGAATAGCCGTAACTTTTGACCAGTCAAAGCCACAATTTTTGACCAGTCAAAGCCGCAATATTTGATCAGTTAAATCCGATCTTGACCGTATGAATGGCTAGGATTACTTCTCTATTTCTCAAATATTTATCATTTTTCAAATGAACCTAGGGCTATATATATGTGTGTGTGTGTATATATATATATAGAGAGAGAGAGAGAGGATCATGCGAGAAGCAAACTAATTTGCGAGAAGGCGAGAAGGAATGTGAGCCACATAATTTATTAATTAAAAAAACCATAAATAAAAAATAAAAAATAGTTTTAGAAATTAGAATAATTATCATTTTAAATTGGATAAATCCTTAAAATTCTTATTATATCTTTTAGATTTATTTATTTTGTAATTTCAATTATTTATTTATTTATTTTCTAAATATATTTTTAATAAAAAAAATCACAATTTTAACCAAATATCACACGTGATATCATTATATAAATATTTATGCGTATCACATATCATATTATTACATGTGATAATTGTATATATTTTAGATAATCATATGCGATTATGTATACTTCTATTTATAGATCTTTTTGTGATGTAAAAATTATCACATGTGATAATTGTATATATTTTAGTTAATCATATGTGATTATGTATACTTCTATTTATAGATCTTTTTGTGATGTAAATATTATCACATGTGATAATTATATATATTTTAGTTAATCATATGTGATTATGTATACTTCTATTTATAGATCTTTTTGTGATGTAAATATTATCACATGTGATTATGCGTCATTTATATTCAGACATATATTATCATATATGATATTTACAAAAATCCACCTAGTGTGATCATATGTGATACATAATAATATATCACATGTTAAACGAAGTTAATCACATGTGATTCAAAACGTAAATATAAAAAATAGAGAAAAAAATGGTGAAATAAATAATGAATTAGTTATGGATATCACATGTGATATTTGATGAAAATTATGATTTTATCTAGAAAATAATAATATAGATTTGATAAAAAAATTATGAATTTATTAAAATTAAAAAATAAATAAATTTAAAAGATATTATGAGATTTTTAAGGATTTATCCAATTCAAATTGTAATTATCCTAATTTTAAAAAAATTATTTATGTTATTTTTAATTAATAAATTATGTGGCTCTTATTCCTTCTCGACTTCTCGCAAATTGACTACCTTCTCGTTTGAACCTGCCCCATATATATATATATATATATATATATATATATATATATATATATATATACTTGTAGTGTACTCGCACGATGCAGCGCGGGTGAATCACAATTATGAAACATTAGTTTAGTCCTGAATCACAAAAGAAGGGTGACGGATGGCCAAAGTTCCAAGTTGCACGTAAGTTGTCACAACTTGTTAAAAAACATGGAACTTTGGTCTATTTGTTGTTAAAAGTTATTCAACAAACCATAAACAAGATTAGATGGCTTTTATGTACAATGTTACCTTCGATCCATTTGCTTACTTGTCCGCCTTATATAGTAGAAAATATAAAAGAAATAAGAATCCAATCAAACTAACAAAATATATATTGATTATCTGCAACTTATTATGGTTCCGAAGAAAAAGTTGGTCCTTTAATTTGCGACTCAAGAAAAAGTTGGTCCCAAGAATATATATTGATTAACATAATATATATATAAAGGTAGTTTCCTTTGCAACTCAAACCATTTGTATAAGCCATACAAATCATCTTCAACTGTCGATTTCATATATCAAGGGTTCTGATGATAGGAGCTTATTTATGTCAACATTTTTTTAGTACGCTTCATTAAACAAAAAATAGCATGGAAAGGACAAAATTGGACATTTTTTTATCC
This sequence comes from Arctium minus, assembly GCA_954870635.1. Classification (NCBI taxonomy): domain Eukaryota; kingdom Viridiplantae; phylum Streptophyta; class Magnoliopsida; order Asterales; family Asteraceae; genus Arctium; species Arctium minus. Next base: position 117,753,091 of record OX941083.1, on the reverse strand, counting down.
TAATTCATAGCAACTATTGAATGTGATTAATTATTGATCCTTATTCATAGCAATTATTGAAAACGTGACAACTTTTATTGGATGTAAGGTTTTTAGGGTTTCATGGTATATTTCACCAAAAAAGTTGATGAAACTGTTGTACTGATTAAACCATTCATCTGATGAAACTGCTTTGATCTGATGAAACCATAAAACTTACATGAAACTGTTTTGATCTGATCAAATTGTTTTTTGAACCAAATTTAGTTGCAAAACCTTAATGATTTGTGTTGATTAGAAAAATAATAATAAAACAATTTCTTGCAAAATTAAATTAAAGTTTATCGTTTTGTTTTGATTCCTTCCAAAGATAAAAAGGTTGAATTTGATGAAATCTCAAAATATTAGGGAGTTTTAAACTTCCATATTTAACTGTTAGAAATAAGGCATGCAAAGAAAAAAAAATGTAGGAAAGCAATCAATTAGAACGTGATATGAATCACTTCTCTTAGGATATTATTAGCCCCCACTATCAAGGTTGTTTGGGTTTAGGCTAATACACCCCCATAAATTATCTAATCAATAGTTTATGTTTAACAACACAACATAAACTCAAAGAACATATCTGCAGAAACTTTTGAAGAACAAATAGAGGATCAAGAGAGGATTTTTTAGATTGATTAAATGATGAAATTATGACACATATATATAGGGTTTGACATATAACTAATTTGGATAAGTTTAACCAACTTTAAACTTAATCCAAATTCAAATTAGAGTGAATTATGGATTTGGTTCATGTGGTTTTGTGATTTCTTTGACCATGGTCCTCATTCTATGTTTATTGTGGATATAGTCCCTGTGGTATTCAATATATTGTGGCTATGGTCCCTAAACTAACACCGTTAACTTTTAATGGTTAAATGCCTCATGTGTCTTGCACACTATGGACATAATAGTCATTTTAATTTTCTCTTTTAATTTATTTTATACACATTTAAAACAAAGAATAATAAATTGTGGATTTGGTCCTTATGCATCACTATCATCTTTAAAACACATTTATCATTTCTCTTTATTTTTATTTTTTCATCCAATCTTCATTGTCAAAGTACAAGAAAAATTCATTTGTTAAAGTGCAAAAAAACATTACTTGCATTTAAAAATAACAATCGTTTGAACACAACACTACATCTTAAAAAAGACAACCTATCAAAATAACAATTGTTTGAAACAAACATTATATCCCAAAAAAGACAACCCATCAAAATGACAATTGTTTTATACCAACATTACATCCCGAAAAAGTAAACTCATCAAAATAACAATTGTTTGATATCAATATAACATCTCAAGAAAAGAAACAACCCACACTTTGCTTGTATGCAAAAAAGAATTTGGAGGAAATGGTTGCGTGTGTACTATGTACTATGTAGTCATATAAATCACACTGCTCCTTATTTCTGTATGTAAAAAAGAATCTTTTTTTCTCTCATATTTTCCTTATTTTGATGGGTTTTTTTTCGAGATGTTATGTTGATATCAAACAATTGTTATTTTGATGAGTTACTTTTTCGGGATGTAATGTTGGTATAAAACAATTGTCATTTTGATGGGTTGTCTTTTTTAAGATATAATGTTTGTTTCAAACAATTGTTATTTTGATAGGTTGTCTTTTTTAGGATGTAGTGTTGCGTTCAAACAATTGTTATTTTTAAATGCAAGTAATGTTTTTTTGCACTTTAACAAATGAATTTTTCTTGTACTTTAACAATGAATATTGGATGAAAAAATAAAAATAAAAATAAAGAGAAATGATAAATGTGTTTTAAAGATGATAGTGATGCATAAGGACCAAATCCACAATTTATTATTCTTTGTTTTAAATGTGTATAAAATAAATTAAAGGGGAAAATTAAAATGACTATTATGCTCATAGTGTGTAAGGCACATGAGGTATTTAACCCTTAAAAGTTAACGGTGTTAGTTTTAAGGATCATAGCCACAATATATTGAATACCACAGAGACTATATCCACAATAAATATAGAATGAGGATCATGGTCAAAGAAATCACAAAACCACATGGACCAAATCCACAATTCACTCTTCAAATTATAACCAAAACCTGTCAAAAAATTGTCGCGTTAGTTCAATCCACCCAACAAGGCCAAATTCCCCTTAGTTCAATTGATCTCTTAAACAACTCTACAAGTTGTTTAAGAATTATAAACTAAGAAAGAGTTTATCACTCTTCCAATGTGGGACAAGTGATAAGTCTAAAATGCATACATATATATAGCTCACAAAACAAGTAAGATTCCACTATTCTTTCTATGTGGGACAAATCTCACTTATAAAGACTATATATATAACATTAACTGTTAAACAATAAATGACGAATATGCCCCACACAATTGAAAAAACCCCGAAAAAATTTAGAATTATGTCATTGGTTGAATTAGGTTTGCACAATTTGTATGAATAGCTTGGTTTAGAGATGATCATTCCCATATATACATAGGCTAAGGATCGTGTAAAAAGTTGAGTTAACGTGAAAAGTATAAGTGGATCTGAACCTTTGATCACTTTTAATCTCAAACTCACCCATGAATTGCACTTGTTACGGGGATTGATCCGATGCATCTTGGTGCATCTCATCCCAATATGCATCCAACTGTTGATAACCATTTCTCATGCTTCTTATGTTAATTCAATGTTTTTCCGGGTAGTTTAATTTACAACTCATGTAAATCTTACAACCTATGCAACCCACATCTTAACTGTTGGATTCATGATCAACGGTTACAATAGATGTGGGCCTAATATTTTTAATTAAAAAAACAAAAAAATCAAAATAAAATAACCGTTTATCATTGATCCAACGGTTAAAATATGGGTTGCAAGATTTACATGAGTTGCAAATTAACCTTGATATATATATATATATATATATATATATATATATATATAGTGTTTGGTTCATTTGAGAAATGGTAAATATATGAGAAATAAAGAAGTAATCCTAGCCATTCATATGGTCAAGATCGGATTTGACTAGTCAAATATTGCGGCTTTGACCGGTCAAAAGTTGTGGCTTTGACTGGTCAAAAGTTGCGGCTATCCCAAAAATAGAAGAACAATTTCATAAATTTTACAAAACACACGTGTTGTGTTCATATATGAACATGTATAATTCACATATGAATTATATGTTCATATATGAACCAATGCAATTCATAACTGAACTTTTTTAACTGATTCATATATGAACCTTTATGATTCATATATGAATCAGTTGAACTAACTAACCGATTCATATATGAACCTTTGTGATTCATATATGAATCTGTATGAATCACAAAGATTCATATATGAACATTTGTGAATCACAAAGATTCATATATGAACATTTGTGAATCACAAAGATTCATATATGAATCTGTATGAATCACAAAGATTCATATATGAATCAGTTGAACTAATTAACAGATTCATATATGAATCTTTGTGATTCATACAGATTCATATATGAATCTTTGTGATTCATACAGATTCATATATGAAATCATCCCGTGTATTTTACGAAATTACCCCTCTACCTTTTATAGACCACACAAGGAATTATCCGGTGCTTCGTGGTCAAATCCGCAAATGTTGACCAGATGAATGACTAAGATTACTTCTCTTTTTCTCATATATTTACCATTTCTCAAATGAACCTCTCCCTATAAATATATATATATATATATATATATATATATATATATATATATATATATATAAACTAGTTATATTTTAATGAATTTAGTGGTTAAATTCCCGAAAGCATTGTTTAATAAAAGTCTAATTTTGGGGCAGAAAAGTGGAGTAATTAATAATGAGGTTGTGAGTCCACTCATTAGTGACTATGGGCATGGTTGCTTGTTTTGTTTACATTACTTTTTTCTTAAATATATTATAATCCGTGTTTCACTGTCATAATCGTGTAGGCTTAGCATTAATCTTTCATTGAGATATGGGTGTCTTTTACGTCCTCTTTTTGTCTTGAAATAAATGTCTACAATAAAAATAATATATATATATATATATATATATATATATATTTGAACGACAAGTTTACACACACACGTTCCCGGGGTATCCGGGCTCCCACTTAAGGGTGTCACCCGACTAATCCCCGTCGACCACGACCCAACCCAATTAAGGGTACCACTATGTGACAGACTCATGATTATGGATGTCACATGATGCTCACCACGGGGTTCGAACCTGGGTAGTCAGGGATACCATCCACTGACTTCCCCAGGATATTATCTTACCACTGGGCCCATTAGTTATATATATATGTAATTATTATATTTTTTAAACAATTAAACCACACTTTTACCTTTGATAATAGAGAGAGTGACTTTTAACATATATCATAATTAATGATAGAATGGGAAAATGAAACTTTCTATTGAAAATAAACACTTATTTTGAAATAAACTAAAATAAAAATATGGACACTTAATTTGAAAAGGGAGAGTACGATTTTAAAAATGTACTCATACACTCAAACGTAATATATTTTTATTTCGTTTCCTCTCCATATACTAATCTGTAAATGAATTTATGTGATGGGTATTTTGGGTGAGTACTCTCACTCAATTGTTATTTTAAATAAAATACTTTTAAAAAACACGTCTAAACATATATAATTTAAAAAAAATAAACAATCTTTAGTTTGAAAAAATATGTATTTAGAAGTTCTTATTTTTACGTGGCTTTTGAATATACTAGAAACGTACTCGCGCAATGCAGCGAGATCCATCACGATTTTAATGTTTCATTTTATTTTTTTGTCAATTTATAGTACGATTTTGGATGGTTTTGAGAAAGTGATAATGTTTTTTTTTATAAATTTGTGTTATTTAGGCTTAATAATATAATATTTTTTATATTAAAAAATTAAGTATTTTGTTAGAATTCAATGATTATCTTGTATATTTTAATGAAATCTAGAAAAAATAACCAATTACATATTTAATAATATAATTAAAACAAATTTATAATAATATAATATATTAATTAATAGTGATACATGAAAATATCTGCATAAAAGGAAGGTCATGCACATACCAAATTGGTGGGTGTTAGAAGTCTGTAGTAGTAATATGTATCTTGTGCTTTGATACTTGTAAATTAAAAGATTTTTAAAATATTGCATAAAATGATGATACCTTGTGCATAATAATTTATATTTAAGAGTTTTTTATCCGTGTTTTATAATATAGTATAGATATATGTCTCTCAAAATAGATATTTTTTAAAGAGTGAATTGTGGATTTGGTCCCTGTGGTTTTGTGATTTCTTTGACCATGGTTCTCATTCTATGTTTATTGTGGATTTGGTTCTTGTGGTATTCAATTTATCTTGACCATGGTTCTTTTGACTAACATCTCCGTTAATTTCGTTAAATCAAGAACCATTTTAGCCATTTGCCATTTTTTTGTCTTTTTACGATGAGAAAAAAAATACTTTTATACACACACATATAACGATATCAAAATAAATAAAATAAAATATTATTGTATCATTTGATTGTTTAACTTTCTTAAAAGATTAACTATATTAATATGATTTAATTTTATTATTTTATTATAACGATGGAAAAATATTGTTTTATTGTTTACATCAACCACTTCTATAAATCAAAAGAAAATATTTAACTAATTTTTGTAGATAATTTAGTTGTTCAAGAAAATTTGATCAACCAAATTTAGAAGGTCCGTAGAGTTATTGTGTTTTTTCCCTTGTATGAAATCTCATTTTATTTGAAAATATGAATAAATCCAAAAAAAAAGAGTTATAAAGTGTTCGACATGTTTTCAATAAATAGAAATGTTAAAATATTAAAAAAAACACATAAATAATTATAAAACAATACGTCATCTTATTTTTTAAAGTAAATTACGTTTTTTGTTCTAGCAATTTTCGTTTCTATGATTTTGAAATTTCGGTTCTCATCCATTTTTGTCTCGATATATTTTTCCACCAATATAATAAAATAATAAAATTAAATCGTATTAATATAGTTAATCTTTTAAAAAAGTTAAACAATCAAATCATACGATAATATTATATTTTATTTATGTTGATATCGTTATATGTGTATATAAAAATATTGTTTTTCTTTTCTTATCTTTAAAGGACAAAAAAATGGCAAATGGCTAAAATGGCTAAATGATCATTGATTTAACGGAGTTAACGGAGACGTTAGTCAGAAGAACCATGGTCAAGACAAATTGAATACCACAAGGACCAAATCCACAATAAACATAGAATGAGAACCATGGTTAAAGAAAACACAAAACCACAAGGACCAAATCAACAATTCACTCTTTTTTAAATTATGTCTTTAAATAATCAATTTCCAAACTACAAACCTTTAAACTTGTATTTTTAAAGTATGTTTTTCAAAATAATAATTGAATAAACGTACGTGTCTTTTAGACACATTTTTTTTCCATTTAAATATCAGATATTGTGTAAAACATGTTTAGAAACTATGTTAATCATGTTTAAGTTTGTATTTTAGACGGTGATAATATATATTTTCATTTAAAATCAATAAATTATCAAAGAAACTGTATTAAAATTCTCATATTATTTTTTTTTCTTTTTCGGGAGTGATGATTACACCATGACTTATGTAATATGGGGGGGGGGGGGGGGGGGGCAACAAAGGTTATGATTATTACCGGTTCTCCATTATATTTGAACATTTATTTAATATACAATACATATTATTGTTGTTAAGATACAATATCTAATATTCTAATGATGGATACACAAGGGGAGGACTTATATACGTTCGAGTAGGCTTTCATGCACCTGTTCAACTTATTTTCGTAAGTAGGATTTTTTTATGTATGAAAGATTTATCTGCTAAAATTTAAGGGTACTCCAGGTTATTAGAATGTATAAGAAACATCAACCAAACAACTGAAAAAAATATCTCAAAATCAAACAAAAAACCGAAAAAGTCTTTCGAAATGAGCCAAAAAGCTTCAAAAAATTCCCTCGAATGGTGGATTTTGACTAAAAACATATTGGACGACTTTACGGGCCTTTGATCCACCTTAAAGGTGCAACCGTTCGACAAAAATTCTCGGTCCACCACTGAGAATCAAGGTTCTAAATGGCGTGAGACGTGACGTGGCGGCGAGGTCAAGCCTCAAGCCTTACGAGTTATGGCGAGGCCATGACGTTTTCCAAGGCGTGACTTAAGGCGGCAAATCTGTATATAATTTATATGTATATATGTGTATGTGTGTGTTTTTATCGTTGTCTTGAACAATAATGAACGAGTTATTAACAATTAAAATTCATATAAAACGATAAACAAAAAATTTTCTAAGCTATAATCGATACTAATAGGTAAATTCCAATCGAATTTCGAAGTACACAAATTCGAAGTTGTAACGCCATAACGAGCCCGACGCCATATCTCAATGCCAAGGCGTAACGCCATAACGCGCCATGGCCTGCCATAACGAGCCCGACGCCTTATCTCGACGCCAAGGGGAAAACGTGGCGGCAAGGCCACGCCTCGACGCCATGGCGCGCCAAAACGCATTTTTTAGAACCTTGCTGAGAATAAACATACTTCTTGAAAGGGTCCCAAATCTCAGAGACATGGTTGGATTCAACGAACCCAAAAAAACATCTTTAAGCGTCACAATGTTTCTTACACTAAAAAGCATTTTTGGAAACGAGAGTTTACCTAAAAAGCATTTAACTATCATCAGTTAATAGTATGCTTGGATGCTTATTTATTCTGAAATGACTGTTGTATCTTTATAGAAATGATAGTAAAAATTGATTCGAGAACTGTAATATTTTTTTTATACTTTGTGATTGCTCATAGATTATATTATCAAATGAATGTTAAACAAGTGGCACATGACTTGGCCAATGAATTTGGTTTAGGCCATAATCACACTTTTAAGTAATTTAAGGAGGGCTTTTGAGGCACCACATCCTTACTAGAGATGAAGAGGATTTCTTAAACTAATCATCAAAAGACTCAAATACCTACAAACTTTATGCTTTTTTCTATGCAAATATTTATCATAGGAAACCCCAAAGAAATAAAATTAATTAATTAAACTTATGGTACAAGTTGTGCATCCATGATCCATCCCTAGTACAACGTGGTTGTTATATACCACATTGTTATTTTAATTCTTGTATTTAGATTTTTGTTATAAATAAATTCTTGAGTAAACTCTAATTTTGGTCCCTGAGGTTTACTAAAATCTTTGAAAGTGGAACCTGAACTTTACTAAGTCTAAAAATCGTCCTTATGGTTTTCATTTTACTTTGAAAGTGGTCCTTGACCACTAACTCCGTTAAATTTATCAGTTAGGGAGAGTGGCAATTTTGTCCATTTAAGTTTCATTTATTTTTTTAACCTAAACCATTAAACAAAAACCATTTAATCGCTCCAAATAATCAATCGATCCTCCAAGAAGGCAGGACCTGTTTAAGCATCGATCAAAAGCCCTGATCGATCAAAACCCTCTCTAATCTATTAAAAAATCTATCGATTTTTGCAGAGATCCACTAACATCATTGGGCCGACCAAAGACTACCCGCTAAATGCATAACAGATGGTTGATAAAAGTTCTATCACTTTATTAGATGTCAATGTGGAAATAATGAAGTTACTCTTGATTTGGTTTGGTTTCTTGGATCAGATTCCATTGGACTCCATTAGGCCCATTGCTTCCAATCTAATAGGTTTATAGATTTAATCAAGTACAACGTGAGGTCAATGGATTTTGTGGATTTAGTGGATCGAAGTAATCATGTTTAGTTGCTAGATGAGTGATACTCGAGTTTTAAACATATCCTGGATAATGACAGTTATCAAAATCACCACAATTAATTGCATAACTTATATCATGTTGCATCTATGTACCATTGTCAACAGTAGCGACCCAATTGGCAATTTGGCCAAAGACTATTGCAAAAACCAGAAGCAAAACCAGATTACAGATTACAAAATGCACACATACAGAACAACTACAAAATCATTGGACCATCAATTCAAAACCATTACAGACTGTTGTAATCTGACTTGTGCACACAGATTACAAAAACAGAACAAAGCAGACTCCAAACACTGTTGCTGTAATTCCAAAAAAAAAGTAGCCAACAGTTGATTCATAAACCATTAGACAACAGATCAAAAAAATAGAGAGCCAAACACTACTGCTATAATTCCATATCCGAAGTAATCCAATCACAAACCAAACTTAATCAATAGTAATATTGTAACACCCTAATTTTTTTTTTCAACTTGCGAGTGGTGTTACGTAAATTAAAACGATTTCTCCATAAATACTCCAAGATACTGGCTAAATTAAAATTCGAAACTATTCGCAACGGAAGTCTCCAAAACACATAATCACGTACTTACGAGCTAACCCGTCCCACATCAAGTTAAGTTACAACTGATTCATACATAAAAGTCTAAACAAAAGATTGAATATAAAACGACAATAAGCCAGTACTCTCTAAGCGTGTCCCTTGCCCTTATCCAACCTCGAACTACCTGGTCCTGGGATGCATACTATAGTCAGCTCATAAAGCTCAGTGAGTTCATGGTTTGCATGAATAAAATCATTTCACATAACATATATCAACTTCAAAACATTTTATCAAATAGTATGCATTTTCTAAAAACAAGCAACGCTGAAAGAAAGGAGATCTCATAAACTGTCTTGTCGGGTATGGGTCATTTTGTCACTGACACGCCCTGGGTTGAACTTTCTATTCTGTTAAATCACCCACTTGACTGGGTCGTGCCACTTGTCTCTGACACGCCCTGGGTTAAACTTTCGGTTCTGTTCGATCACCCACTTGACTGGGTCGTGCCACTTGTCTCTGACACGCCCTGGGTTAAACTTTCTGTTCTGTTCGATCACCCACTTGACTGGGTCGTGCCACTTGTCTGTGACTTACTAGTCAAATTCCCACCCGTTAAAACCGATCATAAAACTTTCATATGAAATAGCATGCTAGAGTTATTTGAAAACAAAATAAACACATAGCATGCAACTGATCATAAATAACATACATGAGAAATATAATGTATCATGTATGAAAACTGAAATATCATGCATACATACACATCACCATATAAATCATATAATGCTGAAAATAAATTTGTACATAGGTATGCATCCCAGTGTAAGTCTCATGAAGACTCACCTGATTCCGTGTAGATCGGCTACTGATAGCTCTCAACTGAAAACCTACACATTTCATACCACCATATCCAATTAATGGCTTATTTTCTCTAAAAGTCAACTTTAGTCAACCTGACTCGACCTAAAGTCAAACTCTAAAATCAGGTCTATAAATGACTCAAATATATCCATTTGATCTCATCATCAAAATACTTGTGGGTCAAACGAGATAAAAGTCAACTATTGGTCAACACGGTCAACCTCGAACAACTTTAGTCAAACCCCCAAGTCTAAAACTCTACGACGCCTTACAACGTCAAAATAATTATTTTATAATCTTATAAATCTATCTCTCTAAATTAAAGTGTCCCAATAATTATTTAACTCAAACTATGACGCTTTAATCTCATTATTAAACTATCAAAATAATTTAATAAACCTCTAAATGTTATGCTTGAACGTCGATTTATAATAACCAAAGAAATCATCAATTCCGACTTAAAGTGTCTTATAATTTATACATCTTAAGACGACACCTTGAATGCGATTATTAAATTACTACAAATTAAAAATCACTTAGAAAAATAGTACTTAAATGATTTTATTTATTTTTAAATAAATTAACATATTAATTAGATAATATATTAATAAATTTAGAAATTAAGATGAGAAACTAATATAACCTCTAAAATATGAACGTGATTACTCAAGTCAGGCCCAAAAACTTAATTATTCTAATATTGATTAAATAGTCAAAATATATTTTAAATCACAATCTAAATCCACTTAATATTGTTAGGGCCCATTTTTTTTTAAACTCTTTAATTGGACAGACCCACATTGTTTTTCTTTGAGAGAGACCAGCCCACGATGAGGTGAACAACCCAACAACGACTCATCGTTGCAGTCCCTCAATAACGTCGGCGGCCAAAAGAAGGGTCGTTCGGTCTTGACTCATCATCGTTTCTTACGATTCTTTTTGAAAAACTCTAGGAAATAGTTTTCCTCAACTATAGGAACAAAAATCAACGAAAACCATCAAGTATTGAGTCTCATTTGCTCATTTAAAATTTATGTTAAAAACCCACTCGAAAATCAGCTTAAAACGCAAAATCGAACACTCTAAACCAAAATCTGAGACATAAGGCTACTAAGGTTCGATAAAGGACTTAAAAACGAAGCTAACCATATAAATAACTTAAATTTTGGTTGGGTATTTTACCTTATATCGACGATAAACGGAGGTTGTGGAGGGTGACTTTCGAGCTCCGATTTCTCCCTTGTTTCTCAACGAAATTTCGATTTTCTTGAACGAAAGTTGTAAAGGACATCGGTGGCTACTTAAATCTGTAATTTTTGTCATTTTTAGTTGACTAACCGAGCCAATAGGAGGCTCCAAAGTTCAGCATCGACATGTCTCTTTCAAGAGATCAGATTTGTCCTTTTTACAAAACATGTCCCTCAACAATGCCCTGTTGACATCTGACTCATTCCCTGAAGTTTCCAAAGTTGACGTACAACCCCCTTGCACTTGATACTTTGATAAAAATTTACAATTTTCACCCCCAATGAGACATTTTCTTCTCTTTTAATCCAATTTTCAATTATTATTATTATTATTATTATTATTACATGTATATATATATATCAATAAAAATTTATAAATTTTTATATATATATATATATATATATATTTTTTGGGTTTTACAAATATACTAATTCATTTGTTGTGCCAACTGAAACAATGGATGAAAAAATTACATTGAGAAAAAATTACATGGAGAACAAGAACTAAAAACCTAGATGGTTTAAAACCATGGAGAAGAAAAGATCCATCCAATCGATTACCAATCTTCATCATTTTCATCCCCCTGCAGCAAAGATCCATCCAATCTAAAAAAACACTGGAGGACTTCTCAATGGATAATCAATTTCGTCGATTAGCATAAAAAATAGTAAACTAAACCCATCCAATCGATTATGCGACTTCAAATTGATCGCCTGACTTCCAATCTATTATGCGAATTCCAATCAATTCTGCAATCAAGGGTTTTGATCGACGAGTTCTTCAACAGGGTGTCGTTTTGAATCGATGGATTTTTGAAACGATTAGAGAGGATCCCAATTTCTTCAACAGGGTGTCGTTCTGCAATCAAGGGTGTCGACGAGTTCTTGAATAGGGTGTCGTTCTGCAATCAGGGCTTTGATCGACGAGTTCTTCAATCATGGCTTTTGATCGATGAGTTCTTCAATCATGGCTTTTGATCGACGAGTTCTTCAATTAGGGCTTTTGAGCGATGCTTGAACAGGTTAATCGATTGATTATTTGGATCGCTTAAATGGTTTTTGTTTGAGGGTTTAGGTTAAAAAATAAATGAAACTTAAATGGACAAAATTGCCCCTCTCTCTAACTGATAAATTTAACGGAGTTAGTGGTCAGGGACCACTTTCAAAGTAAAATGAAAACCATAAGGACGATTTTTAGACTTAGTAAAGTTCAGGTCCCACTTTCAAAGATTTTAGTAAACCTCAGGGACCAAAGTTAGAGTTTACTCTAAATTCTTTTTTTTTATTTATGTAAGACTATGTTTGGCAAACTAGCTGATAAACTACCTTTTTAAAACGCTACTATGAGTAGTTTTCAATAAGTTAGCTTATAAGCTAGTTTATGATCATCCAAACATGTACGAAAAAAAAGCTAGCTCATAAGCTAATTTTTTATTGCCAAACAATGCCTAAATTATATAAAAAAAATGATGTATTTTACTTGATTTATATTTTTTGAAAATATATAATTAACAAGCATAGTTAAGCGTATATATTTTAAAATATTTTATTTTGGATATCAAAAATAAAAAGTCAAATTTCACTTAAGTTATATCAGTATTAGATATTAAAATAGGCAAGTGTAAACCTCTAATTAATACATCTTTTAAATATATAATTTTCAAAATATGAAATAAATAAAAATAAGTTATTTTTACACAATTTTTTCCATTAAAAAAAAACAAAGTGTAAGTTTTTTTATAAAAATAAATGATTTTAGACATAAAACATCAAAACAATATTTTCTTCATAAATAACATGATATGCATTAACCAGTACAACCCTCAAAGACATTGTCGTTTAGAGCTTCTTGTTATACAGTTATACTATATTTTAGTTCCCCCCTTCATTATTATTAAATTGAAAAAGTTTTAATCGTCCATTAATTATATTTAAAATGCGTCCTTGTTAATTTTCAATGTTTGTTTATTAATATATCTGGAAAAAAAATAGTTTACTATTTGCTAGTTAGAGGGATTTTTTTTATCACTGATCGAATACAGTTGATTACGTTTAATTATACTATATATAAGGATAGACAACATAGATATCGAGGCATGTGAGTTAGGCTTTGATTTACGTGTCGAACACATGCTTTTATAAAGTATTACTTCAACCAATATTCTACGGTTTTACAACTTTTTTTAAAGACATGATTCTTTTCTTAACTTATGACTTACAGTGGTTTTCGTGACTAAGGTCGACATCATCTTTAGTTGACCTATACCATTTCAACACCTTATATTCTAGAGTTTTGTTATGCTTTTGAGATATGATTCTTTTCGCAACTTGTAACTTTTTGTGTATCTTCCAAGTATGCGTGTCAGTGTCGTTTCAAACATCTACAGAAGAGGTCAAAACTAACATTTATTGTAACACTAACATGCCATTTAAAAAGGCACTCACCATGAACGATGACCCAGACACACCCTTTGTTATGAAAAATGAATTCATGTAAGATATACTCATTGTTTAATGACTTGTATCTTATGTATTAAAAGTTGTATCATAGTATCATACAACCATTTAACCTTTAGAAAATTTATATTTGTTCAAGACATAGATAAAGCAACCCGAATGTCTTAGCTCTCAATCTCCACATATGTTGTGTAAAATGATTGTTTCTTCACTCTCCACGGTGAGGGTTGCCTTTACTGGCTGACCCTAAGGGTTTATTCTACAGCAGGCGACTTGGTTTGGTTATAAAGCAAACGAAAGATGATTAGATGAAAAATAATGTATAGGAAAAAAAGTTAATTGTTTTAAATGTTATTATAAAATTTATGTCAAAATATTTGATAGCATTAAATAATTCTCATATATATAATGACGCATAATTATTTACAAAATCAATAAATCATACAAACTTACAAACTCGTTCTCATGTATTGTTTCACATAAGAAACAACACGTGTGAAAATACAGTGTTTATAGAGTATTGTTTCATACTTCCATATATAAAACATTCTAGATTGTTTTGTGTGTGGAAAAAAAACCAGTCTTGAACGTTTCACATATGAAACAATTATGTATAAACACTTTTTTCACATATACTGTATAACAATACATAAAAATTGATTTGTAAATTTATACAAATTATTGGTTTATAAAAGAAGCAGACTTTATATATGGTTAATATTTTTTTACTTAAAAATCTATGAATAATTAAATATAGACTGATGTTTTTTTTTCTTTTTCCCCAAATCATATTTAAATTTGGGTTAATGAATTGCAAATTAAATGAACCAAAACACATCTGTTACCAGATAAGATCCAAACCCATTAATTGATCAGGACCAATTACTTGATCCAGGCCCATAAAACAGAGAAAAACCGAGTCAACTCAGTTTATCCATTTCGATTCAGGGCCTAGCTTATCATTATCACCCTGTTGGTTCAGAGATAAGAGGCTCATTCATCCGAGTTCGTTTCTTGCATCAATGGCGTCCTCAGTTTTAGCCAATTTCTTATCCATTTTCACACCATTAAAAGCTCCACCACAACCTTCCAAAGCTCCACCGTCAAACATCTCTCTCTCCACTGATTCCTCTTCGAAGCACAAAGATGCGTTTGCTCCAATGGTTGCTTCATCCAATTCGTCGTCTTCGTCTTCGTCTTGCTCCGGTGATCTGATGTCTGTGGTTTGTCCGTCTCTGGCGTATGCTAACACTTTGTACTTCAGATCGGCGTATAACGTTCAGGTAATTGTGGAGGATAACGAGCCGGAGGAGAAGTTATTGGGACGATTCCGTAGAGAAGTTATGAAGGCTGGCGTCATCCAAGAGTGTAAGCGCCGTAGGTATTTCGAGAATAAACAGGAAGAGAAGAAACGCAAGCATCGCGAGGCCGCTAAGCGCAATCGGCGCAGGTAATTAATTCTACTTTGATATCGATTTCGTATGTTACACTCCAATTTTCTGCTAATTCTATGAATTCATACCTAACAGTAGATATCGTTTTGTAACTATCAAGAGCATAACGTTTTGGTGCTGTTTAGCATCATATCGGAATCAAATGGATTCCTGTAGTTGCAATTTCTTGAAGTGGACGCCATGAGGAAACTATTTGTTCAATTTTAAACATATTTTTAGTGTAAATTCTTCGTTACAAGGTAGATTTTAGTGTTAGATTAGATTGATATATTTGATTTTATCAACTGTAAACATCAAAATGTCTAAGATCAATGGAGGAATATGCGAACATAAAGCAATAAAATCTATAAACATTGTACGATAACAAGAGAAATAAGTAAATTGGGCACAATTATCTGAAAGTTTCTTGACTGAGCATGAAATTTGTGCAACAAGCACACAAAAAGAGTGTGAGGAGACCTCTGGAATTGCATGTATGGAGTCCACATATGGTGACCAGTCAGCTGATGGTTTACTAACTCATATGTGTATTACCACATTGATTCCAAAATAAGAAAGATGGGTAAAAAAAAGGGTTACAATTAAGATTAAGAACTGAAAGGGGTTTATCTTCATAATGAAGTTCTATGATTTTGAAATCAATAGTTCTTATATGATTCAGCATAGTACACAATTATGTTTTTGGATAGCATAACATGGCATACTCATATTATTGTAACTATAGATCAATTTATATCAGTTTTGCAATAGTTTGACCACAAAAGTCAAAGGTTTAAAGCCTAAGCCCTTTCTTCTGTAGATAGATGTACCAACTTTTCAACTTCATATCTTGGGTTTTATCTTATTTATTATCCTGCAAAGGAAACAAGACTCACAGAATGAAATGAGATATCTCATCTATGACTATATGAATGGGCTTGAAGATTCTATGATTGGTATTTATACTTATATCTTTGGGGGAGTATAAGTAATTACTTGATTAGTGCTAATACATGGACTTTCAACAACTGTCCCTTACATCCTGTATGAAATAGCTGTACAAAATTTGTGCACCCAAAGTTTAGGAGGTGTTTGGTTCGTCATTTCAAGGGAACGAGAAGGATAATACCAATGAGAGGGAATGGAAATGGGAATGAGAATGAATATGGAGAATGGGTATTCCATTTTATTGCTAATGCTTGGATGATGGAGGATTAGTCTTCTTAGAGACAACACCTTATTTGATCCAATTCTTGACGAATGAAAAATACAATCAAACACAACTTCTCCAAAAACACGAATAAAGTTTCATGAATAGATTAATCAAGTATGTTTTACAGATCATGGCATTTCAATATTTGAGACAAAATGGTTATTACTAAACAACGATGATGATTAGGTAAAAGGGGATTATGGCTTGAGGGAAGGTGGGACATCGACACACAATTATTCCCATTTCCCACCCCAACCAAACCTTCATGTTTCTGATAAACGAACACAATACACAATATACTTGTCTCCTCTAAAATCTAACACTTCTGCCCACCAAACATTGTCTGTTTGAACCAAAGGGCCTTTGGCCTAGCGGTTTTGAGCTTTTGGCCTCCTAGGAGGTCAAGGATTCAAACCTCACCAAAGGTGAGGAGGATATGTTATTTTATTTGTTGCATTTGCCGTATATAAATATTATATACTTAAAAAAACATTGTCTGTTTGACCACAAAAAGTCAAATGTGTATGTGATTCTATCTTTACTTACCAACCAAACATGAATCTTTGGTTGATTGATACCTTGTCTTCTTCTGTTTTCACTGTATTTGGTTGATCTATTATATTAGGGTTTATTATTCATACCCATACCATTATCATTTCATGCCGCTTTCTAATCTACATTTCATACCCTCTCCTCACTCACATACCACTCATCCCATATAGCAGGGGGTATGAATAGAAGTGGCCTTATATTATGTACATAATACAACTATTGTAATGAATATATTCTTATTTATGTACATAATACAACTGTTTAACGGAAGTTGGTTTTGTTGTGGGGGATAAACAGACGGACCCCTTTCAGAAACCCAAATGACGAGAAGCTGGAAGGTGTGAGCAAGAAGAGGGAAGACGATGATGATAACTGGGATATGCCTAGTGACAGCCCTCTAAATTGAGTCGGGCCATCCTTCCTTTTGCTTGAGAGGACGCTATGTGAGATCGTGTTATGACCCTATGTTGTACTGCGTGTATTAAACCAAAGTTTATCGATCATACTATGTGATTAGTGTATCACTCCTGTGGTTACAACAAAATACATAGCACGAGCTATTTTTTACACGTTAAGAAACCAACCAAATTTGTTGTACGTAACTTGTCGTATGTATATCTTGTCAAGGACAAATTTGATAGCTTTATCACAAGTGCCATGTTTAGAAGATGACATTATACAAAATTGGATGTCTCAAAACTCCAAAATAGGGAGTGTAAACTGAGTGGTAACCTGAAACTCGGTAACACCCGGGGGACTGTGGATGGTATCCCAGTCTACCCGGGTTCGAGCCTAGGGGGAAGCTTTGGGCGCATGAGGAGCATCCCAGACTCTGGGTCGGCCTTCGGGTCGGCTCGGGTCCAAGTTTCCGGGCAACCAGTCTATGGGTTGTGGGTTCGGTCCTTAGGCCGGGCTTAGTCGGCGCCTGGACGGGTCTAGTCCAAAGGACTGGGCCGGGTCGCCGCGGATTAGTCGGTGCTGCCCTCGGATGCCCGGATACTGTGGGAACGTGTGTGTTATCTGCCTTTCAAAAAAAAAAAAACTAAGACAACGTTAGTTTGCGGGGTTTGGTAGGATTTGGAGTTGGATTTCATTTCAATCTCGTTTTTGGTTTGAAGAAAAGTTTGGATTTGAAATCTCGGGACTTCAATAAAATCTCAGATCTGACTGAACTAGAATTCTTTGTAGATGACTGTCATTTCAAAATTTAAATATTATGGATTTCAATTGTTTCTATCGTATCTTTATCCCGCCCCTTTCATCAAATCTGACCTAATATCTCAATTGCCTCTACATTGTATCGAAACAAACAAATTATTTATAAAACAAACAAAATTTATCAACAATTAAATTTAATTTCAAATCCTACAAACATGGCAGATCTAAGATTTTTGCTGGGCGGATGCAACTTTAAGGTGGATTAAAGTCCCATAAAATCGTCCGATGTGTTTTTGGCAGAATTCCACTGTGTAGAGGGATTTTTTTTTAAGTTTTTTGATTGATTTTAAGGGACTTTTTGGTTTTTTTTCTGAGACTTTTTTTTTCCCGGTTTTTTGATTCATGTTCCTTCTATTTTTAATATCCCGAAACACCTTTCAAAGTTTAGCAGATGCATTTTACTTACAAAAAAAATCTACTTACAATAATAAGTTGAACGGGTGTACAGGACCCCGCCTGGGGCTATATCGGTCCACACCTGCCTACAAACCAAAGCATCAAAGACTGTAAATCCTTCCACGAAACCAAATCCCTAAAAAACATTCCGTCAAACCAAACAA
Organism: Arctium minus; assembly: GCA_954870635.1. Classification (NCBI taxonomy): domain Eukaryota; kingdom Viridiplantae; phylum Streptophyta; class Magnoliopsida; order Asterales; family Asteraceae; genus Arctium; species Arctium minus. The sequence goes on along the minus strand of OX941083.1, from coordinate 117,734,149 downwards.
ACCGATGCTAGGTTTCATGTTGCATACTATTCATCATGTTTTCTGTTCTATTCATATTTTTGTTTTATGGGTAAAGTAATTTTTTCCTTGCATACCATATTGCATTTTTGTTGTTAGAACTTGTAAACTAAATGGAAAATAATATTACATATAACATTTTTTAAAACCTAGGGCCCGTTTATTGATATTACTCGCGTTAAGATTTTGAGACTCAATAAAATATAAAATTTAATTTGTTAATTTTTATTTCAAGTAAACTACTATATTCGTCCCTGTGGTTTGTTGTTTATAACTATTTTCATCTCTAATCTTTAAAATTTGCTTTTTTGGTCCTTGTGATTTGCAACCCATTTCGCTTTTAGTCTCTGAGAATATTAGTTTTAGGGACGAAAATGGAAAGGAATTGCAAACCACAATGATAAAAAAAACAACTTTTAAAGTCAGGGACGAAAATGGTTATAAACAACAAACCATAAGGACGAAAATCGTAGTTTACTCTTTTTTTTTTTTTTTTTTTTTTTTTTTTTTTTGTCGAACATGTTACTGATTTTGACATTTCGTTGCTACAACTCCGTTTATAAGAAAGAGTGGTACCAAACAAAGTTGTCAAGACTACTTTCATTTTGATTTTTATAGGTATATGCGACCAACATTGCTTGTTAGGACCCATTTATTTGACAACCAAATGGATCAAACCATGGAAAGGTCCACTCAATCTCCATCACTTATCATACATATTAGTCCCATAAGGAAATGGTTATTATAGGTTTCCGTTTTCATTAAGAACACGTTAACCAATAGATAATTACACTTCCTTGAAAATATAAATCCAAGATTATTGATGGACGGTTGAAAATACCTTAGAAAACTCTAATTAGAATTTCAATCATTTCTCTACCAATAAATAAAGCTTTCCTGTATCATAAAGGCCACCTTCATTTTCTTTTAACAAAATAACAAAATCAACATAATATGGTTTCTTCGTCGCGAAACCAATGTTTTAAAAAGCGGGTTGACCGGCCGGTTGAACCAGGACCCGGGGAAGAGGGCGGGTCAATTTATGGCCCGGAGAAAACCGGTTGAACTGGTCATTGAACCGATTGATGTATTTGGATTGATGAAAAACTTATGCTTATGTCAGTTATGTGTGTTTTTTTAATGTATTTGGTTGACCCGTGACCCGGTCACCACACCGGGTCAACCAAAAAACCGGATTTTGAAAACATTGCACGAAACAACCACCCTATTTCTTGCTATCAAAATGTATGAACGTATTATTTAGGGGCCGTTTGGTTAGAGTCATTAACCAGTAATTAGTGGGATTAATAATAAAAGAACTTGTCAACGTAATTTCATAGAGTCATTCGGTCTGAATGCTACATGAAGAACATAAGCCAGATGATGGAACGGGAAGATCTCCAACGGCGGATGTCAGCGGTTCGAGTCCGTTATTTCCAACTCGTGAACTTAGCCGATACAAAGCTATATGATAGCACCCATTTTTTTTTCGATTCAACGGTTCGATTTATGATTTATCATTCATGGACGTTGATAAGATCCATCCATTTAGCAACACATTGGGATGACATAGCCTTAAAATTAAAGACGAGGTTCAAACGAGGACAGACTTACTCTGGCCCTCCACCGGGGGGGGGGGGGGGGTCCACTATGCCAAAAGCAAGAGAAACCCCATTCCTCTCTTTCCTATTTTCATTTCATTTCCTGTCATTTTTATTTTTATTTCTATGCCTGAATCAAACAACCCTTAATGTTCTATTTATGATAATGATGCATTTCACCATCTTATGGTTCTTATAAATCAAATTTACATAAACTTGAAAAATCACCACAGATGTTCCACAAGAACTTTGGCCAATAGTAACAGATTATCTCCTATATAAATCTATAATAAAATTTACATGCCATGTTGGTGACCATGTCGGAAAAACCAAAGATGTAACAAATCCAACAAAGTTATTTGTACCAAGAAAGCCAATGGAATTATATTATTTAATATTGATTTCTTTTAAGTAAATTATGTTTTTTTTTTTTTTTTTTTTTTTTTTGAAATGGTTGATCTCAGACTCCATCGAGACTAATCTCATTGCAAGTCGCTACTGTAGGCTTCGCCCATAACCCTGAGGCAAATCTTCCGGTGGCCACAAACGCATATATAGATAATATGATTCGAATCTGGCCACCACACTACCACGGTTACGTCTTTAACATATCCTTATTTAAATTATATTGTACCACATCTTAAAAACCCGATTGAATTGTATCTTCAAATATTTTATGACCCATATACTAAAAGATCCAATATCTAGGATTTGCTTATCACATCTTTTTTCCCTCTTAGACACACATTAATGTGTGTATATATGTAATATGTGTTTCTATATATGTATATATATATATATATATATATATATATATATATACACATATGTAATATAAAAAGAGATTGCAATCTACCATCTCTGTCGTTAATCACCGTGCTTATGTTACAAGATATGTTGTTTAAATGAAAAAAAAATATTAAGCAGATTCAAGCAACCATAAGCATGTTTGGTTGTTTCCATTGGAGTAGGCTAAATGCATCCCTATCTTTCAATTTCCTTCTCACAAACATCAACATCAAAACCTAAATTTTCAATTTCCGATATGACTTGACTTTATAGGATAAGCTAAATACACCCCTACCTATTAATTTTCTCCTCACGTACATAAAAAGGGTGTATATATAACACCAACCTATAACATTACACTTCTTTATTGCAACACCCACGTGGTCAAACTGGCAGGCTATTAATAATTTTGTTGAGTGTCATTACTACCATAACAAAGAAAGCGATTTTTGTTGTATTATATAACCTTTTCCCTATTTCTTTATTCCAAATAAATATCCTTATGGTGTTTCTCACGAGTTGATAAAAATCATTGACACTTAATTTGTTCACTAAACTCGATATTTTATTGAAACGTAATTTCTACTCATCCAAGATCAGCACAAAGCATACGTGTCACAATCCCCTACGGCTCCTTAACTATAGGAACTAATCAGATCCTATACATGTATATGTATAGTATATAATTTTCTTTACACTTCCAAAAGTGGTGCATGTCACACACACACACATATATATATATATATATATAGGTTCAGGGAAAAATCTCAAAAAAACAAAAAATTGAGGAACACCCTGATAGTCTTTCATCTGGTATGCACTTGTGTATACAAGTAATTTGTAACATGCACACGTGCATAAAAAAACAAAAACAACTTAATTTACTTGTATGCACAAATGAATACCGTCCAGATCAAAGGCTACCAGGATGTTCCTCACTTTTTCATTTTTTTGAGGTTTTCCCTTGACCCCCCCCCCCCCCCCCCCCCCGAGAGAGAGGCCCCTACAAATACAAACGGTGCATATGTTGTACCCCTTACAAACCAATCTCAACCCTTGATATATATATATCTTCAAAGGTTTCATACATGCATTATTCTAGACATGGCAAAAACTGACACAACACGCTAACCCGACACGAAATAAACGGGTTTGGGTAATACATTTCAACCCGTTTAAGTAAACGGGTTGACACGACATGACACGAAAATTAAACGGGTAAGGTCAGGGTCAAAAATTTCAACTCGAAAATGACATGAATAACCCGTTTATATATATATATATATATATATATATATATATATATATATATATATATATATATATATGGGTTGTTTTATTTGCAACCCTTAAAAAGGTTGTCGGATTCATGATCGGCGGTTACGATAGATATGGGGCCCAATATTTTTAATTAAAAAAAACAGAAAAATAAAAATAAAATAACCGTCGATCATGAATCCAACGGTTAAGATGTGGGTTGCAAGGGTTGCAAAATATCCTTCCACTATATATATATATATATATTAATCTAAAACATTAAAAATCCAAAGCATTAAAAAGAAAACTTATAATATATATATATATATATATTATAAGTTTTCTTTTTAATGCTTTGGATTTTTAATGTTTTAGATTTGGTTATAACTTATAAGTTTGAACTATAAATTTTGGATTTCTAATGCTTTCATTTGAATTTTTGGATTTGTATTTTTTTGTGTGAATTTTGGTTGCAAAATATCCTTCCACTATATATATATATATATATATATATATATATATATATATATATATATATTATAAGTCTTCTTTTTAATGCTTTGGATTTTTAATGTTTTAGATTTGGTTATAACTTATAAGTTTGAACTATAAATTTTGGATTTCTAATGCTTTCATTTGAATTTTGGATTTGTATTTTTTGTGTGAATTTTCAATTTTCAATTTTTAGTTTTATAAATGTTAAACGGGTTAGGCGGGTCGGGTTAGGGTTGGGATTTCCTGACCCGTTTATTAAACGGGTCGGGTTAGGGTTAGACACTTTCAACCCGTTACAACTTTGAACCCGAGACGACATGACACATTTGCCAAGTCTACATTATTCACATTTTTCAATTTTACAACTATAGATATTATTCACATATGCTATTCTCATTTATGGAATTGCATATGTGACAACGTAATTTCTTCATATGCAACTATATATTTCTTGTCCATATAGATATATGAAATTGTGAAGAAACCCATTTGATTGATGCATATATGGAAACTGTCCATAATATCAAGGGTTGAGATTTGCCCATATATATATATATATATAGTGCGTTTCTTTTGCAAACCAAACAATTTATACAAACTATGCAAACCAATCTTAGCCGTTCATCAAGTCTAATGAATATATGATTTTATTATGTTTCTTAATTTAAAATCATGATTATAACGAATAAACTTAACATTTCCTAATTTAAAATCTTGATTATAATGAATAAACTTAACATTTTTCATATATATCACAATCATTATTAATGAATCATAATCATTATCCATAAATATATCCATTGTTTTCTAATATAGTGGTTTGCATAGTTTGTACAAATTGTTTGGTTTGCAAAAGAAATGCACCCTATATATATATATACATATAATAAATAAGTAACGAGAAGGACACGTGTCGCCCTCTGGTGAGCTCATTTTTTTCATTTTCCCACCTAAACATGTATCTGGACGCATTTTACATTATAAGTTCATTTAGCACATCCACATTCATTCCTCATTAAATCTTTCCTTAATTCAACTTTTTTAATTTATACCTTACATTTCTTACCCTTATAATTAAGTATGTAGTTTACTTTTAATCCCTTATTTTTTTATTTTTACTTTAGACTTTTATCATATAAACATAAATAATGTATATGAACTAAAATGCATTAAAAACCATTTTTATTTTTTTACAAATTATACCATTATAATCGTTTCGTCAATACCTTCGAAATGAGTCCAATATTGAATATTTTTAAATTTAATTATATTATATATCATAAATATATACGAATTAATATGTCATGATTAGTATGAGATTTGATACAAATAATCACTAAATTGTCTTAATTTTCTTTTGTCTATTTCATATCAATTTTTACTTCAAGAGTTTTTTTTAAAACTTCATCCTCTTTAAAGTTTTATACAAGAATTTTGATTTTTATCGTAAAGTTTTATAAAATAACATTTTTAATTTTTAATTTTATTTTTTGACATTATGATATTTTAATTTTAAAAATATTAATTATAAATGATAAAAGTATAATTAGCAATAAAACAAAGAATGTTGTATATAAAGAAATATTTGGTAATTTATGATACGTTATTCTTATTTTATTAATATTTTAACTATGCACTTTTTCATAATTTCATTTACGTTCTTATTTTATAAATTTTGCAAAGCATTATTTGTGAAAACTGTCGAAAACAAAGACATTTTGTAACCAGTTGTAAAAAAAACAACTCTAAAAGGAAAAAAACTTGGAAAAATAGCATCGTACTTTCGATGATCATTTATATCTGTAAGATAAACTTTTTGCATGATTTAATTTTTTTAAATTACTCCGTGTAATACACCCGGGGGGGGGGGTGGAATCTAGTATGTATATATATATATATATATATATATATATATATATATATATATATATATATAGGGGTGGGTTCAAACGAGAACATAGTGTATTTAAAAGAATAAAGGGACGATTCTCAGCCAATCATTTTTTAAATTAATTCCGAAAATAATAGTTTCTAAAATTAAGAGTAAAAGGGCAATAAAGTCATATTATTCTATGGATAATTTAGGATAGTATTAACTTCTAAAAAACATGAATATTAATATTTAATTCAAATAAAAAACGTATTTATCATTTTCCTTTATTAAAGCAAAACCGGTTAATCCATTTTGGTAGTTTACCTGGTCTGTTTGTTTTTCAAGCAAATCCCGAATATGTATCCCAAATCACAGATGATTATATGGTGTACAATATGTAATCCAAAATCATTTATGATTATATTGTAAAGAAATTTGACAGATTGTTTAAGTGTAGTATGCATCACATGTGATTATACCTTATAGTAAATGATGTTATTAGTTTGCAACCCTAAATCACATGTGATTTTGTTCTAAATACTTAACACCAAATTCATACTTAACACCAAATCATATATGATTTTGTACTAAATAACTTGGCTATAATACTTGACACCAAAATCACATGTGATTTTGTTCTAAATACGTAACACCAAAATCATATATGATTTTGTACTAAATAACTTCTAAATACTTGACACCAAAATCATATATGATTTTGTATTAAATAACTTGGCTATAATACTTAACATCAAAATCATATGTGATTTTGTTCTAAATAACTTACACAAAATGTTTCTATATAAATTGGATATGAAAAACAAAATAGTCGATGTTTCCATATAAATTGAAAAATACAAACCCCAACTCACGTCCTCAAATGCACAAAAATAGAAAAATACAAACCCTAGAATGCATCCTTTCTTTCTTTTGACTTTTTCTGACTTCCTTTCTTGCTTTTGACTTTTTTTGTTTTTCAATTCATCCAAAACAAAGAAAGGTTGCAGAAGCACAGTTGCAGAAGCAAATCGATGAACAGTTGCAGAAAATCGATGAAGAAGCAAATCGATGAATATCAGGTGCAGAAGCAATGCAGAAGCAAATCGATGAACAACAACAGGAAAATCGATGAAGAAGAAGAAAATCAAAGAAAAAGAAGAAGAAAATCGATTTAAGGGTATCTGTATTTTGGCATAGATTCCAGAGGAAGAAGAAAATCGATGCAGAAGAAGAGGATCGATTAGAATCCCATGAATTTAGGATGTGATATACTATCCTAAATTATCCAGGAATGAATATGACATTTATACCATTTTTTATTAAAACTAGAAGCGTACTCGCACAATGCAGCAAGATGCATCACGATTTTAATGTTTCATTTTATTTTTTTGTCTTTTTGTCGATTTACAGTACGATTTTGGATGGTTTTGAGAAAGTAATAATGTTTTTTTTTATAAATTTGTTTAATTTAGGCTTAATAATATAATGTTTTTTATATAAAAAAATTAAGTATTTTGTTAGAATTCAATGATTATCTTATATATTTTAATGACATCTAGAAAAAATAACCAATTACATATTTAATAATATAATTAAAACAATTTATAGTAATATAATATATTAATTAATAGTGATACATGGAAAGGTCTGCATAAAAGGAAGGTCCTGGACATACCAAATTGGTGGGTGTTAGAAGTCTGCAGTAGTAATATGTATCTTGTGCTTTGATACTTGTAAATTAAGATATTTTTAAAATCTTGCATAAAATGATAGTACATTGTGCCTAATAATTTGTATTTAAGAGTTTTTTATCTCTGCTTTATAATATAGTATAGATAAACAATTATTAATTTCTTAATTATGATTGGTCCAGAATTATCCCTTTAAATCGTTACCATTCTCGTATGAACCCCTCTCTCTCTCTCCTCTCTCTCTCTCTCTCTCTCTCTATATATATATATATATATATATGGGTCAGGTTTAAGGAAAACCTAAAAAAAATGAGAACTGAGGAACACCCTGGTAGCCTTTCATCTGGACAACATGCACTTGTGCATACAAGTAATTTGTAACATGTACAATTGCATAATGCATACATACATAAAAACCAAAAAACAATTTAATTTACTTGTATGCACAAGTGCATACCGTCCAGATCAAGGGCTACCAGAGTGTTCCTTAGTTTTCCATTTTTTTTGAGGTTTTCCCTTGAACCTCTCTCTCTCCCTCTCTCTCTCTCTCTCTCTCTCTATATATATATATATATATATATATATATATATATTTATTTGTGGGTGTTCTAGCCAGAACAACCAATAAAATCCTCAGTAGCCTTGTAGAACTTGAACCAGTGACTTCTGAGAAAGATCCACAAATGCCCAAGTCTTATTGTTAGTTGAACTAACCCCACAATGTTTGTATGTAATTTTATAATTTTTACAAAAAGTATTCTTATATGCGCAAATAGGACCTTTCCAATGGACATTTGACAGTTTTTTGATAGGTTAGCTTGTTACAATATGGACTACTTAATTTTACCTATTTTCAAGTATAGGACAATAGAAAGAGCTGTGTGCTGTTTCATTTTTTTCACCTAAACGATAATCAACTTGTCAACCTGGACCCCAGTTGTTTGTTTTGTAGTTCCTTCATCTATCACCTATCTTCACATGTTCCTACTCTTGTCCAAGGTTTGATAAAGAACGGTGCATCTCTTGAAACCAATCATTCCCATCAATACATATAAATACATACATATATATATATATAGGTGTGTATATATATGTATATATAGAGAGAGAGATTACTCTGTTTGCAGCAGAGGAGGACTAGTGGGTACCAAGAATGGGAACTGCATTTGATCAAATGGAAGAAGAATCGGACCAATTGGCAGAGACAACTACCTACCATATGGAAGAACAAACAGAACCACAAGAAAGTGAGCCAAAGAGCAATTCTGTTTATCAGCCACTCCTCAAGAGAAATCGGACCCTTTCTTCCAGTCCACTGGCCATAATTGGCACCAAAGTTTCTCATATCGAAAGCTTGGACTACGAGTAAGCTTAGAAATCACTCTTATCGCTAAATTTTGAATATTTAGCAAAACTATGATTACGAGCAGGGGAATGAAAACAAACCTGTTACTCTTCTTGTATATGCCAGGATCAACGAGAACGATATTTTCAAGCATGACTGGAGAAGCAGATCACGAGTCCAAGTATTGCAGTATACATTCTTGAAATGGTTACAGGCTTTCCTGGTTGGGCTTCTAACCGGTGTCACAGCCACTCTCATCAATCTTGCAGTTCAGAACATTGCAGGCTACAAACTCCTGGCCGTCTTCCACTACATAAAGAAAAAGAGGTTTTGTGATCGACTTTACCCTCTACCATAACAAAACCAAACCAATCGAGCCCAGTATATCCCACCTGGAGGTGGGGTCGGGGGAGGGTATGATGTATGCAGACCTAACATCTACCCTAAAACGTAGAGCGATTGTTTCCCCTCTACCAAATACCATGTTTTTAATAATCAGAAAACAGAATAGTGGATCGGGTTTTTAATCAAATAGCAAATGCAGAAAATTGTTTAGTTTCTCAAATCAATATATATTTCAAAAAGCTTATGTATGATGATGGTGGATGCAGATACATGATGGGGTTCTTCTTCATGGCTGGGGTTAACTTACTATTGACACTGGTTGCAACTGTTTTGTGTGTGTTCTTTGCACCTACTGCAGCTGGACCTGGTGTTCCTGAAATCAAAGCTTACCTTAATGGGGTAGATACTCCCGGAATGTATGATGCTACAACATTGTTCGTGAAGGTGCATATAGCTTCGCAAAAAAATAAAATTCGCATTTTTCTTGATAGGGAACAGAACCTTATAAAAAGTAGTACTTTGTCCAATTTGGGATGTCTCATAATAATTTATGTTTTTTAGAACAAGTTTTCAAGCTAAAATTAACTGTTCGTCTATAGTCATTATTGCAAATAACTGATGATGTCAGTTTGGCTCCACAAGATTCCCTGATTTTGGTATTTTGCACATTTGACGAATAGTAAAAGATAAAACCTTTAGAAAAATGCAAAGCAACTTTTAATGGGACCGAAAGTTTATTCATAAAGTTAAATGTTACCCATCTCAGCACATATATCCCAGATTAAACAAGACTTTTCGTATTTGGTTGTCCCACATAGTTTTGCCTCATGTTTAATGAAATATATACATCATATTTTTGTACTATTTCACATAGTTTTGCCTCTCATGCTGTCATAAGAAATTTCTCATAAATCATCAAATTTAGCTAATCAAGTATCGTTCAAAAAAGTATGTTTGTATTCCATAAAAACAAATACTTCATATGTATGCTGACATATCATTTCGTTTCTAAATAATATATCTATATCGACCTGCTGTGATTTATATATCAATATGAGAAGACATTTGATTTACATATAAGACATTTACTTTTTTTGAGCAAACTGAACGTTTATTTCGGGAAGAGGAGTTTTCTCCTAGGTTCAGCCAAATATGGTGTTAAATAGTGTGCTAATGATACTACAGGAGTAATTTTACTATAGAATTGACATGCCTTCTTAGGTGATACTATTCAACATCTAAAATGACACCTTGTAATAAATTCCTTTGGTTGGTATCCTCGTCCTTTCATGCCAGTAACCGTGTCACATTCTTTTTCATTTTGGTTATTAAAACAGACGTGTTAAGGTATTTGTTAGAACTGGCAAAGCTGATTTCATTCAACTTAACCTCTAGTTGGTTACATTCCAAGCACCATTTAATAATGTCAAGAAGTTTAGGTAACCCGCGGGGAAATTCAGGCATACTAATTACTCTTTTATACAGTAAGCACAAAAAATATTATGCTCACACAAATTAGTGGGGGAGAGTAATTATATTTAAAGAAGAAAAAAGAAAATATCTCATACCTGAAAGCAGCTGGATGGTTTTGCCAATCTCTTTTTACAATTACAGATCATTGGAAGCATAGGAGCTGTCTCCGCAGGCCTGGACTTGGGGAAAGAAGGGCCGCTGATTCATATTGGTGCCTGTATTGCATCATTAATAGGCCAAGGTGGGTCAGATAATTACCAGATTAAATGGCACTGGATCCATTACTTCAACAATGACAGGGATCGTCGAGATATCATCACTTATGGAGCCTCCTCAGGGGTCTGTGCTGCATTTAATGCACCAGTGGGTGGTGTCTTGTTTTCACTCGAGGAGGTGGCAACATGGTGGAGAAGTGCTCTTCTCTGGAGAACTTTTTTCACCACAGCCATTGTGATTGTGGTGCTTAGAGCTTTCACAGACTATTGTAAAGCTGGAGACTGCGGACTTTTTGGAGAAGGGGGACTGATCATGTTTGATGTCAGCGGAGTTTCAGTGACATATCATTTTGTTGACCTCATCCCCATCACTGTAATTGGAATTATTGGGGGACTTTTAGGAAGCCTTTACAATTACCTCCTTCACAAGGTCCTCAGAGTCTACAGTCTTATAAACGAGTAAGCCTTCATAACTTCACACCTCAGTTCAAGATACCAAAGCTCTGTTTAAAATGGATCTACTATCCTAGGAAAAACCATATCTAAGAATCTATCCTTGTTAATCTTGCAGGAAAGGGAGATTAGCCAAAATATTACTAAGTCTCACTGTCGCATTATTTACCTCTGCATGCCAATATGGACTCCCATTCCTTGTAAGCTGCAAGCCCTGTGATCCATCCCTTGTAGATTCCATTTGTCCTAATACAGGAAGGATGGGGAACTTCAAGCAATTCAACTGCCCAAAAGGACACTACAATGATCTAGCTACTCTCCTCCTCACAACCAATGATGATGCTGTACGCAATATCTTCTCCAGCAACACTTCCACAGAATACCAAACAATCTCCCTATTCATTTTCTTCGCACTTTATTGCATACTGGGACTCATCACATTCGGCATTGCCGTTCCATCTGGACTTTTCCTCCCAATCCTCCTTATGGGCTCATCCTACGGCCGCATGGTTGGTATTGCAATGGAACCATACGCAAAAATGGACCAAGGTCTGTATGCTGTTTTAGGTGCAGCTTCCTTAATGGCAGGTTCAATGAGGATGACTGTTTCCATTTGTGTCATATTTCTTGAATTAACCAACAATCTTCTTCTACTGCCCATAACCATGTTTGTCCTTCTAATTGCCAAAAGTGTTGGAGACTGCTTCATCCCAAGCATCTATGAGATCATATTAGATCTGAAAGGGCTGCCTTTCTTAGAAGCGCACCCTAAACCATGGATGAGAAACATTACTGTCGGTGACCTAGCTGCAGTTAAGCCACCAGTAGTCACCCTTTCTGGAATCGAGAAAGTGAGCAGCCTACTGGATGTTTTGCGAAACACCACACACAATGGTTTCCCTGTAGTAAACAATATAGTTGTGCCCCATGTCGGTCAGGTAACTGAAGTGCATGGACTTGTTTTACGAGCTCACCTTTTGTTGATGCTGAAGAAAAAATGGCTCTTACAAGAGAGAAGGAGAACAGAAGAGTGGGAAATTAGAGAAAGAATTAGCTGTGTTGATGTGACAGAAAGGTGGGGAAAGATCAAGGAGGTGACTCTGACAAAGGAAGAAACAGAAATGTATGTGGACTTGCATCCACTTACGAACACAACCCCTTATACCGTGGTTGAGACCACGTCAGTTGCCAAGGCTATGGTGCAATTCAGGGAGGTGGGTCTCCGCCATATGCTCATCTTACCAAAGTACTCTGGACCTGCAGTAAGTTCCCAAAGCCTGTAACACAACCACTGAAACATAGCATGTCATGATCAACTTTCTATTTTTCATAACTACAAAATGGTCAAAGTTCATTTTATTTTTAGGAGACAATTTATGGGATCAATGTAACTCACCTGAAGCTATACTCCTCGTAGGTGCCACCACTGGTGGGGATCTTGACCAGGCACGACTTGAGGGCCCACAACATTTTGAGTGCTTTTCCTCATCTGGAAAAATCCCATGCAGGTAGAAAAAGACACTAAATCTCAATGGACAAATGAAAATGCATTGGCAGAGCTTCAAATAAATCCATGTATTTATAGTACTCTTCATTTTCAATACTTTCCTTATACAAAATTTAATAAAGAAAGGAAGCAAGACGAGACAGAATAGAAGATGATTTTGATTATCAATGCTTATAGATTGCATAGTTTCATTGGTCATACACATAATAGCTTATATCTAATGATAACATCGGTAATTTTTGAGGAATTTCTCTTGCATTTGTCTTCTCCAAGATAAGAAATCTATTCTCCCATGTTTTCATTACCGAAACCACCGATCAGATGTCCTACTTGAAAACCCTCCCTTTGCATGTTACAAGAGCAAGCATATATGATTGTTCCTCAGAAGGTTTTATTCTCCTTCTTCTCTTTCTTCTTCTTCTTCTTTGCAGATTTCTTTTTCTTCACACTTGCTCCAGGCCCTCGCTTAAATATGGCCAAAATTTCAATGCTGCATAGACCATTTTTTGCAAAGGTAAATGTGTCAGCAAACAAATGCATAAAGATGTAAAGGAACAAATAGAAGCCTCAAACATGTAATGCAACATAAAAAATCCACAAGTAAATCTGTTTGATGCACATAGATAACAATTTTCCACGTTCACAAACTAGGCATCGGGACAGGCAATTTGGGGGCTAAAGACAAGGTATCTAACAATTCACATCTAATATAGTCCAAAGGAAAAGAAAATAAAACTCCACATTTGAAAAAATATGTTCTTATCAGTTCCTGGTAGAAGGGTGAAAACCAAAAAGGTTCATTCATCTAGCCTCAAAATATGCAACTTAAGAATTTTTCAAACTGAACTGAGCAAGCATGATGGGAGAAAAGCTAATCCAATCAAGAATGCAACTTGACATTGCTGAAGTGGCTATGAAGCAAGTGCATATTGTTATTGTTGAATTTTGTGATACTCGCTCGACATGCTTCAGGTGACGTGTACGCAACTTGTGAACTCGCTCCCAAGTCATGTACATTGGGTGTCAAACTCTCAGTACATTTGTGCCAAACTCACGTACGTCGTGAGTTGCTTGTGAGTTGGGTAGTCACATATTCTGTTCTATGCGATTTGTATACGATTTTGAACTCGTATCTCGTAAGGGCTTTCGATTGAGATTTGAACGACAGGGAGACTTGCAAATGACTTGCCAAGTCACCCACGAATCGCATTCGAAACCAAACTAGATAAAGCAGGAAATTAGGGTTCATTTGACACCAGAAGAAACACAAACAACCCATCTACATTTCAATGTGTTCTCCTCTCTACAAGTTCGAAGTAGTAGGTTATTTGCCACCATTTGAATTGTTGTAATCATTCAGGTACACATTTCGTTGTAACTGCTACTTGTTTAGTTATATGCATCATCTCGGGTTCATGTGTGAACATACACAATCATAAAATTGTGAAACCACGTAATATCCTTGTGTTGCAATTTACAGTGAAATAGAAGAAGTAACAGCTTTAGTTCATCAACAAGGAAACCATTTAACCTCACAATTGCAAAAGGATAAGGATTGTCCAAAGATTATGAACTGACATTATGTAAAGAGAATACTGCAAATATCCTACGTAACTCAACGAAGTCTTTGCTCCTAGCAAGCGCATGCTAAAAAGGACCACGTAAATTATAGAGAGAGTAAGGACAAGCCAACCCAATAACATAGCTAGGCCATATGAACCACAAATGAACATATCATCATCACAGGAGCAACAAGGTCGAAAAGGGAAAAAGTTATAAAACCAACAAGGCAACAACCGAATGAGCAAATTTAACCAACATATTGTACAAAGCATAGTAAATCACATAACACACCGATATACCTCTGGGTACCAGGGAAGAAATTGAAACCATGGGCCTTACTCAAATGCCAGGCCTTACTTGACAGTAACGCCATACAATTCTGTAAGACAGTCAATTCACATTAGAAAACTCACTTAGGAATCTCCACTTTTGAGTTTTTGAAAGCAGGCATCAAATTGAATTAAATGCAGCTCTTAGCAACCATTTTGAAAGAATGAGACCTAAAAGTACCTCTTTGAAGCTTTCCCATCCACAACTTATATATATAAGCGTTTGAGGTAGTGATCGACTTTCTTCTTGTGTGGTTCTGCTTGGAATCTCAATTGAATCCTCTCTTGCTCGTAAAATCCAAGGTCTTTTTTCATCTTTCGCCTTGAAGGTTGGGCTACAGTGACAGAAAGATAAAAGCACACCATACCTTCAGATTCTTCCCTTCTAATCACTTATAAGAACATTTACATACAAAAAGTCAACTAATTTCATGACTATTTGTCTATTTCTACCTTTCAAGTGTCATAGCTTTACGCTCTGCAGATCTAATGGCCTGTAAAGCACTAACCAAAGATGGGTCAAGCCCCTTTCTAGGAGGATCAACCACAAGAACTTCCGATCCCACAAGCCAAGAAAGTGGTTCCTGAGAGAAGTTGTAGATAAACCACAATATAAGTTCTAGAACATTTCATAATTACTTTGGATTGCAGGTAGTGTTCTCTACAGTATACGAGGAGTGATTCATAAAAACAAACTTCCATTTCATCTCATCACAAAAAATGGCATGCATATTTCAATTAACTACATTTTCTCTCAGAGTGTATGCCAGTACAAATAATGATGAGATTACTGCATGCAGGACCCTAAAGAAAACAAATAATAAGAATGTGAAGTTGAAGTTGAAGACTCTAATACTAACAATTGACGTGTCAGCAAGATGCCAGCTAATGCTGCTATCAATGGACCTTGGTAACCGTTCAATTGTCTTCTCAAAAGCTAGCTTAGATTCTTTATTGATCTCAACGCATCTAACTGATCTGAAAATATTAAGATATAACATATGTACGCTTAGTTAATGACATAACCACTTCAAATCAATCAGAACAAGATATTAACATTTCTTTCCTGCATTTTCTTGTGGAAGCCAGTGACAATCCAATGACTCCAGCTCCAGCATATAAGTCAGCAACCGACGCACCAAGAGGGACATATCTATGTAGTTTTTGAAGCAAAGAATCAAAAGCCTGAAGAATAAAAATGATCACATCAAACAGTGGAATGAACAATGTCGAATAAACAACCATTACAAAAAGACAGACAATGAAGTTTCATTAAACAAACTGATTTTGCTGGATGGCGACTAGCAAGACCAACAAGACATTTAAAGTTATCATGAAACCAATACCTGAACTTCAGATTTACCAAGATGCAGATAGATAAGATGATGCATGCAGTTTCCAGAAAACAATAGTAAACCACTTAGGGTAAGGTTTTTACCCTTGTATTCGCTTGGCCGAAGCTTGATGGAGCCAAATAGACATCAATTCCCCCAACATGCTCCCAGAAATCTCTTTCTCCTAATAGATGCCTCCATCTATTTCCAAAAATTACCTGCATCATCAGAAAAAAGTAATATGAGTAACTGTTCCTCAATATTAAAGGGTGAGAATACTTCATTTTTTTCAATTTAAGCATATAAAACTGATGACGTGTTATGCATTGGCCTAAGCCCAAGCCCAATATTATGCTATGTATTCTAGAAGGGGATTAAAAGGGGTAATTGGGTAATTCTAAATAAATTGTTAGTGTAAATAGGGGTGTGGCGGGAGAGTAGAGGTATCCAGAAAATATTGAGTTTGTCCTTGGGAGAGTCTAGCCTCTCGCATAGCTAGTTACCTATCCTTTTCTTGTTAATCAAAGCATCCAGCTACTGTTTCTTCCCACATTGCCTTTATTTTAATTGTTTAGTTTACCTGGTTCATAACATGACGTCACTTATTCCAAGAAACAAAAGTACTACTAGAAATCGAACAAACAACAAATCCCACACATATAAACTAGCAAGCATACTATTTAATTCTTAACTTCACAATTGTCTGTATCATCCACTGTTATGACTAATCCTTTTAGCATGGAATCATGGCTTTATTTCCTATTGGTACATTCATGCCAGTGCAAAATCCCAAGAGCGATAAGAATTTTGCAAAGCATTTTTTACAAAATCACTACTTAAGCAACATATAACAAATCCACCCCTTCATTAACAGAAACACACAAACAGAAGTGCATCACTCACATTGTTGGTCGACGTTTGGAAGTTTGCCCAAACAGAATGAATTAAATGAACTTTACTGTTCGGCCCCCCATTTCTCCACAAAAACTACAAGGCAAACCACAAAGAAGCACAATTATCAAAGTTAGCACAGAAAACAGAGTCAAGTTGCAAGAGATTCATGATGACGTTGGGATTTCATAAAGAAAGTTAATTATTATTTTCTTTTCTTTTTTCTTATAGTTTATGAAAAATGAAAAAGCATCTAATTTTTTATGTACGATTTACAATACTTGGCCTACCAAACAAGTTGTAATGCTCTTGTTTTCGCAGGGGACTTGTGTAAGTGAGAGAACAGCCTTTTTATCTCTCAATCCTCTCTTATTTGGTGTTATTGTAGCCTACTAACCTACATGTACATATGCTTGAGAGAAGAAAGAAAAGGATATATTGTAATATCTTAAGATAGCTTTGATGAAAATCTTGAAAAGGAAAGTATATTGGCTTGTGACCTCCAAACTAACGGGCTCGCATCATCTACAGTTCAAAGCGAAGAGAAACATGCCAAAATGAAACTCCAAACTTACTTCATGGGGACTTTAAGTTGACATTACAAGAATCTGAGAGAAGTTTCAAACCCTTACTGTAGCTAAGTCGCTCAACTTTTCAGAACTTGCTGAAGTTTCGCTACGTGAGTTCCAAACTAAAGAAACTTGTACTCTACCTGTAAATTTACAAACGAATATTGCAGTTTCACAATCCAAAGTAGTTTCAAACAGTCCAGCATATGCTATGCATACATGATAATACTAGCAAGTAACACTAGTAACTAACCACTTCTATATCTTTCAGAAGCAGGGAGAGATGTGTTGTATGTAGTGACAGCCATCTACAAATACCCATTAAATTAGTATGTAGACATACCACTTACTCCCATCTAATAATTAAACTTCACTTAGATTGAAAGCATGTGTCACCTGAACATATCTCAAATAACCAGTCCGTTCATCTTCATCATAAGGATCGATGTTCAAAATCTTTATACCTGAACCAAGATTCAAGAGAGGACAAAGAGAACGATGAGAGATAGAACCTAAGTCAGCATAAGAAATTATATTTTTTACCTTTTTGTCTACTAAAATGTATACGAACTCCAGAACAAAATTTGACTCCAGAATTTAAGAACAAACCTTTTCTCAGAAGCTCCACAGCAGCATTTATGCTTGGATGATGGGCTGCACAGACAAAGGTGAAAATAATGCACAATTAGCTCAAAAAGAAGTATTAGTCTAGAAGTTAATTTTTTTGAGGTTTGAACTAGCGATAACTACCATAGGTATGAAGGTACTAATAAAAATAGAGAGACAGCACTAATACAAAATATAGGTGGATTAATCACTTTTGTGTTCTTCTACTTTGTAATCTATATTAAGATGATACTCCAATGGGCCAATGACACAATTACATGCCTGCTTATAGATGCATAGACATTCCATGGATAGTATCAGCAATTATGTTTGTTATCCCTCTACCTCTGTCTCAAATCTGTGATATGATGCAAATTAATAAGGCAGGATATATGGATTTATACCTTTGCAATCAGGTATATCCACTACGTTGTGTGTGCCCTCTTGATAGAGCCCAATCAGAGGATCAGTTGATGACCCCCGTATGGCAAGTTTAGCACGGCACCTCCATCCCCACTGCAATTGAGAGCAAGTTACTTTCTAGACAAATATATCCATTAACTTAAAAAATGAAAGGTAAATTCCAGGACTATGAACAAAAACAAAAATTGTGCAATATATGAGCTTTGATTCCAATACAAGGAAAAAGAAAGATTCCGGTCCTTCCTAAGAAAAGAGGCAAATCCCCATTTAAAACTCTAAATTACTTTGGATCTCCCATTTTGACTTTGCCCAAGTAAAGGTAACCCGCTTATTAATTGACAAACATGGATTCTACTGAGTATGAAATATAAATGTCCTTAAAATTGGCATTTTACAAATATACCTACTTCTTAAGGAAGTGCATAATAACTGAACTAAATACCATAATGATGGTCCGTGAAGAAGAAAATAATCAAATATGTAAAGGATTGTAAGATGCTTCCTTCGTTGAAAAGTAGGTCAAATGGATTTTATAAATTCAAACCTTCACTTTCCAAATATAACTCAGACGCATGTTAGATTCGACATTTCTTATAAATTTTCTAAATTCCAAAAGTAACTCAACCGATACTAAAATGCCAAATGCTCGACTTCTTATATAGACGGATGGAGTAGTTTGCAATTAGATGTACCAGCCTACAAGTATCAAAAGTGAAATCGGAGACACCGAGCTTTTTGAAGAAGGTAGTAGCCTCTTCTAAAATAACCGGACGGTGGAGATTAACCTCGTGAGTACAACCTGAACACCTGTAAAATCAAACCACAATTAAAAATGTTAAAAGTATAGATTCTGATTGAAACTTATATATTATGCAGGAGAAGAGAAGTAATTGAATTTCAAAATCACTGGTTGAGTAACGTACGACTCGAAGTGAGGACAATTGAGTGAACATCCTGAGGAGGAGATAGGAGTTATGTTAGGATTTGGAAGCAAAGAATTTGATGATGATGATGATGATGGAGGTGACGGTAATGACTGCGATAGTGTTGGGAGTGTTTGAACGGAGAAACAGGAGGTGATGGTTGTGGTAGGGCGGTGTGTTAACGGAGAGATGCAGATTGAGGGCGGTGCAGAGAGGAAGAAGACGGACATTTTGGTCGGCGGTGGCCGTGAAATGCGTAGTGGCGCGGGAATGGATAAATGTATCACAAACAAAACAAGTATCTTTTCCACCTGTTTTGACAAAAAACGGGTCGGGTTAAAAACCTAATGCAAAGGATATCCACAATGCTATTTTGGAAATTTGGAGAAATCTCTCCTCTAAAAATAAAGAAATCTCTAAAGCATCTCCAATGAAAATCTTATAAAACCCTTTTTTTTTTTTGCACTTTTTATTTTCACCTCACTTCTAACTCATTAAAATAAGAATTTATATAAATATCTAGAATGGTAGTTCTTATAAGAACTTTTGATGAGTCCCATCTATATATACAATATTAGTAATTATTATAAACTCAAGAAAATAAAAATAAAAAATAAAGAAAACATCACATTTCATAAATTTCATGGTAAGAACCAATGTTCTTATAATAACTATCCACAATACTAGTTCTTACAAGTTATTGCACTTTTTACTTATAAAAACCTTGCATTGGAAATGCTCTAAATTTGAAAGAAAATAGAGAAAATCTAGGATATATGTTAGAGATGTTGAATAGGATTGGCAAGTAACCGAAGCAGGATTGCAAAAACTTTTAAGATTTTTAATTGAGTGAATTACATTGGTGGTCCTTGTAGTTTGCTCAAATTTTGGATTTGGTCCCTAAAACAAACTATCTACATTGATGGTCCCTAACGTTTCTATTTTATAACACTCAGGGTCTCTAAAGTTAACACCGTCAGTTAGCAACAATTATTAGGGACTAATAAATCTTTTGGTAAAACTACAGGGACCAAAAATATATCTTGCTCTAAACTTTTTGTTGATCACATATTATTATTTTTTAAACCTGCGATTCACCTCTATTTCCTTATAAATATTTTTATTTAAAAAATATTTTGCACCTCCAATCTCTTTTCTTATATTATACTGCATATAAATAAAAATATTTATATTTATTTTAAAACTCTATTAAATTGACAAAATTACTTTTGTATTAGAAATTCTCAAGTTTAGAAAATTAAAAAAAGCTCATGTATCTTTTGTGTTGAGTATATAAATATGCAAACAAAGTATTAAAAGTTAATTACGATTAATGTGAGATAACTATATATTAAAATTTGTTTGTTAGGAAAAAGTAATTAAGTTTTAAAAGTTCAAATATTGTGAGACATTATTAAATTCAACTATCAAATAAACTAAAATAATTAAGTTAATATAATAATCAAAATATTAATAAAGACGTGATAATTAAAAGATTTTATATGATTCTTAGATTAAAAAGAAAATGAAAAAGTTTATAAATCAAACGTTCTGTATTTTTGTACAACAAATGTTTTATTTATAGTTGGCCGCTATAATGCTTTTTGCTGGCGAGCAACGGGGGCTGCCAGTAAAACTGCCTTTGCCGGCGAATTATTGTCGTCAGTAAACACTAAAGTCGTTGGCAAAAATGTCTCTCAAGAAATCGTATAAAATTCTTTTGCCGACGACTATAGACTCAACACAATTTTTCTCGTCGGTAAAGGTTTTCTTTGACCCTTTTGTCAAATATTTACCGGCCCAAAAATCCGCAAGTTTTTTTTTCTTTTACATAGAACCTTTTACCGGTGCAAAAACTCGTCTACAAATGTATAATTTGACTTTTTTTGGTCATGTTTTTGCCGGTAAAAAACCCGTCGACTAAAATTACCAAAATATTTTTAGTCAGCCTTTTATAGATTCAAAACCTGACGGCAAAAAGTTTACATTGAAACTTTTGCCAACACATTAAGACAAACTTTTGTCAACAGAAATAAAAGAAGGTAAACAAAGATTTATCATGTCATTTTTACTAGGGGTGTGCAGAAATTCAACCGGTCCAATATGAACCGACCGATTCAATTAGAACCGACTGACCATAATTGGATATCCAATTGTAATTGGATCGGATCGGATTGAAAATCTCAACATCCAATTTGGATCGGTCGGTTCTTGGATGACAGTCCAGAACTGATCAAACCGACCGAACCGAACCGACCAACATCCAATTAACCATTCGATTACCATCCATTTTTCCATCCAACTATCATCCATTTTTTTTTTTTTGCAATTTGCTTAAATCTAAATTTGTTTTGTGTTGGTTTTTGAATTTTTAGTCTCACTTATGTTGAATTTTTAGTCTCACTTATGACATAAACTAAAAGTAATTAATTAGAACATTAAATTAAATTAACACATTGGATGAATCCGATCTGATCATCCATTGGATGTCGGATGGATCCGATCTGATCATCCATTGTATGTCGGATGGATCCAATCCGATCCAATAAGAATATCCAATGGATATCCAACCTGATCCAATTGATATCCAATAAGAACATCCAATGGATGAAACTGAACCGATCCAATCATCCATTGGATTGGAAAAATCCAACATCCAATGGATGATTGGATCGGTTCCCCTCACATCCATTGGATGTCAACCGATGAACACCCCTAATTTTTACTTTTGATGTTATTATTAAATTAATTAATTAACAAAGTTTAAAACATAAACATACAAAATAATAACAAAACACATTGAATGAATATCTTTTAAATATAAACCAAAAATATATATCTTTTAGAAATATTTGACAAAAAAAAGTAAGAAAAATCTACTAATCAATATTTGTGCACCATCATTTTCTCGTGGACCGACTCGAGTAGTTGACTACTAAATACTCTTGCCGACGAGTTTGACAAGTCCGCCGACAAAAATATTATTAAAAATAATTAAAAATACTTTTTTCGGCCTGTTTCAGAAGCCCCCGGCAAAAATAACTTTTCACAGCGTCATAGACGAAATCCGTCAGTAAAAACTCATTTTTGCCGACAAAAATTTTCCTCGGTAAAAAGTCACACTTTTAAAGACGACTTTCTACAAAATGGATTTCCCAAACGCGTCGACAAAAGTGCAGTTTCTTGTACCCATTTGTATTTTTGTAGAATTTGTAAATAATTTATTTTATTGTTTGAATAATCAACGTTTTTTAATCTTAAATTTATAATTTGTATTTTTAGTTTTTTTATTATTTTAAGTGTTTGTAGTTTGACTATATATTAATAATCTCACGGTAAACATACTTAATTTCCAATACTTAAATTGCATATATCAATACTCAACAAATATATATATGAAATTCTCTTGATTTTCTTTGGTTTTATGAACTTGAGATTTTCTAACTTAAAAGTTATTTTGTTAATTTAATTGTTTTTAAATAAATACAAAGATTTTTCTATTTACAATGTACTTATAGTTATTATATATTTTAATATTAAAAAGTTGATTTGTTATTGGAATTTGGAGATGTAAATATTTTTTGATAATTTTTTTTAAAAAAGACGTGTTTCACAAAAAAATTAGAGTGAATTACACTTTTGATCCCTATAGATTGTCTAGAGACATATTAGGCCTCTTTAACGGTAGTTAACTGGCGGTGTTAATTTAAGGGACTTTGAGTGTTATGAAGTTGAAAAATTAAGGACCATCAATGTAGATAGTTTGTTTTAGGGACCAAATCCAAAATTTGAACAAACTATAGGGACCACCAATGAAGCTTAGTAATTTACATTTTTATCTTTTATCTCTCTGATTTTTGAAACTACATTTTGTTCTCACTTGGTTATATAGGGTGCGTTTGGTTTGCAGACTGGATGGGACGGGACAGGATAAAAATTCAATGTCCCACGTTTGGCATGACATGGGACAGGGCAAAAATTCACTGTCCCATGTTTGGTGCGACATGGGACAGAGACAAAGACTGGACAAGGTGGGACAAGATGGGACAAAAAATGGTATTTTCTTGTTCCACCAAAATAAGTGGAACAACATGGGACAAAAGTGAGACAAAAACTAAAAATCATTGAGTTGCCGTTATTTGATGTATAATCCTAATATGATATTAGTCTTAAGGGTCACCACTACTCATCGCCGCCATTACCACCATCGACGGCCACCAGTAACCACCGCCAACCACCATCGGTCACCTCTACCAATTTCTCCACCATAACAACCTCATCCACCACCTCCACAACCTTCGACCATCGCCACCACAACTACCATCGTCGACCACCTCCACTAACACCGATCACCACCACCTTTGGCCGCCATCACCATCAACGACCACCGGTAGCCACCACCAACCATCGTCGACCACTTCCACCTCTTCCTCCACTACTACAACTTCCTCCACCACATCCACAACCACCGCCTATCGCCACCTCCACCGATCACCACCACCAATTGCCGCTGCCACCACCGACGCTTACTGCCAACTACCGCCGTGACCTCCGCCTCTTCCTCCACTACAATAACCTCTATTAACCCCTATCCACCGTCACCACCACTACCATCGTCGGCCACCTATACCTCCACCACATTAACCACAACAACCACCTGCACCACCACCATCCACTATCTTTCACGCTCTTCACAACTACCGTCCTTCACGAGCCACCCATCGCATTTATCTTTATCTGTCGCTGCAACTATGCATCTACCAATTCATTAAGATCTTCCAAATTGAATCAAATATTATATTTTCTTTATATGAATCAAACTTTTTCGAACTACCATCAATTATTTCAGATTATTCATTCAAATTTCCTACCCTTGTTTTTCTATGTATGAAAATCGTTTAAAAAATAAAAATGTTTTTTAATTAAATTATTTAAAGATATACTTTATTTGTGTTATTTATAACTATTATATGATATATAAAATCATCAAAAAAATTAAGGAAATTTGTCCAGTTTTGTCCTATCCAGTCCTAGCCATACCAAACATAAGACAAACATTTGTCTTGTCCTGTCCTGTCCAGTCCCGTCCTAGCATCTTGTTCTGTCCTGTCCAGTTCTGTCTTGTCCAGTCCCATCCAATCATGTCTGCATACCAAACGCTACCATACTATCATTTTCTAGTCAAGTTGTCGGCCAAACGTGAAGCAACAAGTTTTTATTTTATTATTCTCAACCCCAAAGGCCAAACACAAGTCTTAATGTTGTTTCAATGTAATAGATATAAATTTTAAAAAGCACAAAAAACATTAATCAGAGTTATAACATGTTAAAAAACCTAAAAGAAGACAAAAATAATATGAAATTTCTTACATTGTTTATCAAACTAAAGCTAGTCAATATTTTGCAAGAGTTCTCAATAACCAAGACGAAATTGTAAAAATATTCTCAATATTTGTTGCCTCTTAATTTGTTAAGAAATAGCTAACAAATATTCCATCAACTACCAAAAACTTGAAACCAAAAGATGTCCACTTTTTAAATAGAACTAAACAGAAATTGGCGCCTTGGGCCTCCCAAAAAATCACAACTCCGTATCCAACATATGTGAAAATGGCATTTTTACAGCTAATGCTTACCGGATAAGAAAGGTTTACCAACAATCAATTTTGATGATCGAGAAAGTAAACCGATAAGCTAAGTGAGAACCACAAGGCTTGTGGTGTACTGGTTAAGGCATATGGAGGATGTGGTGGGATATCACATCCACCCCGGGTTCGAATTCAGGCGTATACAACCTGTGGCCACTGGGGTTTATCCAGGGTTGTCACTTTAACAGTCAAAAATTGGCAGGGATTAGTCTAGGTTGCGCCTAGGATATCCTTCAAAAAAAAAAACTGAGGATGGTGTACTGTCCCTAACATTTGGTAAACTGTCCCTAACGTAAGTTGGGTAATGAGTTACCAAGGGGGGCCAAGATTTAAGCCTTTAAAATATACACTTACCAGTTGGAACTGGTCCATCAAGCAGGAAAAAAATAGCCCCTACTGCCCCCTTATCATCCGCCACTGTGACCCATCCTGTTATGCGTACCAAAAACACCTAAAATGCGTATTTATGATGCATATTGTGTTGGCAAAAAAGTACTGCTAAACCAACTTACATTCACCAATGTATTTGGTGTATGCTAGCAGGCGATGAGCCAAGTTTGTTAGGATCGATATTCACAAACACAACCCCAATTGAAAGAAACATTCAATGAAAGCACATTTTTACAAAATTCAGCAACACAAGCGTCGCAGTAAATATTTACGAAAACTGAAAACATGACATAGGAGTACCTTGCAATAACCATCTGCAATTTTGATCTCCTAAAAAAGTATATATAAGATCCATGCCTTAATATTTACACCCAATAACCATCAAAGCACACCAGGGTATTCAGCAAAGGGTACAAAATGAAACTTGGGATGGTTGATTAGGGGAAAAAGAAACCTCATGACAGTTTGTTACTCTATCTCTGATCCCATCCCAACCATCAATCATCTTTATCAGTCGTCTGTGCCAAAGTAACGGTCACCAAACTCCCCAAGACCAGGTATAACACGGTATTCTTCGTTCAAAGCAACATCAATCTCTGATGTTACTATCTTCACTAATGGAAACCTTTTCGAAACACAATGGATTCCCTCTGGGGCCTAACCAAATGACATGATGTACATAATGAGTAATAATAAAAACAGGCAATGTACCAAAGAGCCATTGGGTAACCGGTAGAGCCCAGCCTCCAGGGGTTCAAGGCTTCAAGCCTCGCCATAGGCGAACAGGGTGTGTGAGTATTTGCCATATATATATATATATATACACATATTATGGCAAACTGGCAAAGGATCGTGTGAGAAATTGAGTTAACGGTGAGAAGCGTGAGAAGTGGATTTGAACCATTGATTTCTTTTAATCTCAAGCCCTCCCATGAATTGCGGCTTAGAAAGGAATTGATCTGGTGCATCTCGGTGCATCTCATCCTAATGTGCGTCCATTTCTCATCTAACGGTTGATAACCACTTCTCACATTTCTCACCATTAACTCAACTTCTCACCGGAACCCAACCCTACATATTATATAGTTAAAAACAGGCATATGTAATATGACCATGGATAACAATACTCACCGAGATGAGGTTGAGGAATATTATGTATGATTCTGGTACTCCTTTTTGTATGAGTAGTTCAATTGCCTGATTGGCTGAATTACCTGCAAGCCATATCACACACAATATAAACGACGATTTTGTTTGCTCGTCTCATCATGGAAACTGCAAAAGCTTGTGACTTCCCATTCCTTTTTCAAATTGAAACATTTCCATTGCTCAAGAGTTTTCAGAGTTACAATGACTTTTTTGTCCATTGTTATCATTATAAAAGAAGTTGAGGTTATCGATTTGAGGCCATGAGATGAGATTCCTTAAATTGTCGTTTTCTTTGTCGGTCTATTAAAGTGTTTCACTAAAATATCTGCTCACAAAAACGTTGCACCAATTTTGTTACTAATGATGACTGCAACAACACATGAAATGGTGAACTAATCTTGGTCAAATGGCTGCCCAACAAATACCAACCCACACCAACATAAAAAGGAAAAAGGTTCCTCGATTTTTAACCTTATTATATGCATGAAAAAGGCAGGTGGAGAATACTATCACCAACCTGTAGCAAGAACTGGATCAAGGAGAAGCACGTGTCTTTCCGAAATGTCTTTTGGGAGTTTTTCATAGATAAGCTGCATGTGTTATGGTAGATATATTGATTTATGAATTAATAATATGTATATGGTTGTGCAAAAGGTACAAGAAAAAACACAATAAAAATGGATCTATCAACCAAGTTAGAGGAAGATACTTACCTGCTGCCCATTGTCACCGTCACGATGGATCAGGATTTTTCCGATTTTTATGCCTTTGCAACATGCACGCAATGCGTTCTCCATACTTTCACCACTGTAAAGCAAAATGTAAAAATTCATAGGTTCTTGAATTGCATTGCAATGAAAATCAAGACAAAACTCAAGACGCAATCAGCACCAAAATTTAAGAAATAGAAATAATCCCGTCACAAGTAGTCATGTCTACTCTTAACCAGTCATATATCTTTAAAATCCTCACATAATTCATATCAAGATATTCTAAGTTTTGATTTCAACCCCTAGTATATTAAGAGCCATTTATAAATTGACAGTCACACCGCTCTAGTATTCCTGGGTCGATGGATAAGCATTAAGCATAGCTGTCTTGCAAAAAATATAAGTTTAAAAGCTCTACCTGACAAGTCAAATGGAATTACCAAAAATTGTGATTTTCAGATTGCTACTTATTTATCATTTTGCTAATCTAAGATTAAAATGCATAAGATGCATATTAGCATGGTTTCATTGTTCTATAGATTGGCATGTTGCTGATAGCAGAAGTTATATTACTTCTACTAATTTATAAGCAAGATTTCACTTCAAGAACGATGATAAAAGCAGATGTTGTGGAGATTATTGTCATATAATGAAGTTTTGTCAATAATATTCCAGGTGAAACTGCAAGAAAACATTATTGGTGAGATAATCAGCCAACTTCCTAAAACACCTTACAAACCATAAGATGATAGAAGCTCATAAACTGTCAACTACACTATGTAGCAGATCAATTGTCACGTTAGTGCCTCATTGACCTGGTTAGTCTCAATTGTTTCAGAACAACTAGAAAGATATTCTTTAACCAGAAAGAATTCGGTTCACTCTGAAGTACACAAATATCAAATATGAATTAGATGAAATTTAAAGCATGTACAAATAGCATGAGCATCTATAGGTAAAGAAGCACTTGTACTCTCACCTTCGAACAATCGAGACACCACACAGTTTTTTGCAAAAGTCAACTCCACTATATACCGATCCTGCAACAAATCACAGTAGCTTGTCAATGATATTCAGGCAACTCCTCAAAATTTTCAAAGAAGATATTTTGAGAGAAATAGACAGAATTTGCTTCAGAATCTCCCTAGGTTTTGAAGCCTCAATTTTAAAATCACTCTCACCAAAATCCAAAATTGCCTGGAGATATAGATTATGATTCCAAATTTGTACAGGCCAGATTGATGCATATTCTATGTAACCATTCAACCTTGAATGCAACTATTGTTCCATGCTAGCATAAAAGTTAAATGATTTCTTTGGGAAGTATAAACAAATGGATTTTGCAGGAAACTATGAAAACACTAAGAGTGTGCTCGTAGGTTACAGTGATTTTTATTATTATTATTTTTGATAGAGGCACAAAAAGATTTCATTAAACTGGAAAAGTACACAAGGTGGTGTAAGAGAAAGCTCTTGCAATTCAAAATCATAGGAAAAACAGAATAAAACAAGAAAGGAAATGCCATCATCATCTCCCCCTTCCCCGAACCTGTCTCCAAAGAAAAAGTAATTGACAACCATCACCCACCCAAAAAAACCAAAAAAATATTATATAATGGCTCCCTTCGACATCCCAATCTCATTGTTATAACTCATCCTCTATATTTGATCAAATTCTTTAAGGAACGGAGAGAAAGAATGATAGCATATTTACCAGGGAGGTAGATCTCAGGAGGAAGAGTGTAATAACCCAAAAAAAATAATTAGTTTTGGTAAGAATGGAAGTTCAGGGTCGGTTTTGTTAAGTGATTGATTGAATGGGGCCATCTTTGTAAATTTTGGTTATAAAAGAGGACCTATCCTCTTCAATACTCAGTCCACTTCTCCCTTCTGTCTTATTCATTTCTCCTTCTTTTTCACTTTATGTTTTGTGTGTGAGGAAATCGCTAGAGAGATTTCAAATGGAAGAAGGAAAGAAATTTCGAAGATCTTTGGCTTGGGTTTTGTTCCCTCTTAAGGTTTTAAGGTATGAAATATTTCTCCCTGACCCTTTAATTTAAGGTTTCTCTATTTTTTTTTGGAAGGGTGTCCTAGGCTATGCCTAGACTAATCCCTTGGCAAATTATGACTGTAAGACATCAGCCCTGATTAAACCTCAGTGCCCACAATTGTTGTGTACGTCTGGATTCGAACCCTGGGCAGAAGGGATATTCCACCACATCCCCCAGGGTCTTAACCAGTACGCCACAACCCTTGTGGTTAGGTTTCTCTATTTGTTGGGTAGAGATTTAGGGTTTCTCCTTCTTGGTCAAAATCTTGCATTCTTAGTGTTGGGAGCTCAATGTTGGAGCTACATAGGTTGTATTGTATCTACTTTAAGTAGATATAAGTTTAAAGAACACATTTTCTCCCTTGAAAACAAATATCATGTTTTTGGGCTGCTGGGTGGTATTTTTGGTTGTTGTGCAAGTCTTGTAAAAATCTTAATAAATCGTTTGTAAGTCGGTTTGAGGTGTGTAATATGTCCCAAGAACCGTTGAGATGTCTTCTACAAACTTTTTTAGGAAGAGCTGATTCGGACTGTAAGTGGGTCAAACATCGAGTTTAATAGCACAACTCTGTTTTATGACGGGATTGATTAAACAGTCTTCAAATATTCGTATAAAAATGGTCTTAAATCCGTTAGGGATGATTCTTGATATGTTGGAAAGGTCAAAGGGTTGGATAAATATTTTGTTTAGAGTTCTCTCATTGATGTGGTGTTTACATAATTTATCGAGGTAGCAAGAACATTGCCCAAATTGGATGAAAACTAGATTTAGCATAACCTAGCAAGGTGAGTTCAAACTGCTTTGTGAAAACTTTGTACATGCCAAAAATGTATATTTTGAAGTTTTAAGTGTTTTCCTTAAGATTTATCAAATGTGTTGTTCTTTGGTGAAATTTCATCCTTGGCACATTTGAATTTATGAAATCATGACAAATGTTTATATTTGAGTATTTTGGACATTTTAAGATAAAATCATAAAATATCGGGATTTTGATGATTTATTATGCATATGGGGATTATTTGATGTGAATTTATTATTAATATATTGAGTTTATGCATCATTCAGAATTACATATGAATTTAATTTGTTAAAGGTTTGTGTTATTTTGAGTCATGAGATTTATTAAACACTTTCAATGCATATGAAGTTTATAATTACTCATTTTGGATTAGTCAAGCAAGTGGAAGAGCTTATCGGCTCGAATTTGGATAAATACTCGTTTTGGGATTTTGCCCGACTTTTGGGTTGTAATAACGATTTTCAAACCTTTTGGCTTATAAATTGATTAAGCTACGAGTATTGGTAACTTATTGGTTTTTATGTTGACTTTTATTGTATAGTCAAATAAGTATGGAGTTTATTGGCTTGATTTAGTCCATTCGACTTTTGGGGACATTTGTCTGGGTTAAATTACTCAATAATGAGTTTGGGTATGTATTGCATTTATGGCATCTTTATTTAAGGTTTACGTGTATCGAGTGTGTTAGTCCTTTAACTGGAGTCATGTAATTTAGACTATAAATGCATTGAATCCATAGGCATATATGTCAGTCATGTTTGCCAAGCTAGGAATTTTGATGTTCTCGTCCTTTTTTTGGTAATCGGGGTTTCCGGTCCAGCTTACGCGCACCAACTAATCCCCAGCCGACCACGAATGGCTTTAAGTCATCGCAGGTGAACCTCTATGGCCACAAGGGCTTTGGCAACGCCTGGATTTGAACCCTGGGTAGATGAGATTTTCCACTACATCCCCCAAAGACTTTACCACTGCGCCACATCCCAAGTGGTTAAAGACGTTCTCGTCTTGGAGCCATAAGGTTTAGCCGAATGAGAAGTTTTGATGTTCTCGTCATGGGCCCTTTTGGTTGTGACAAGAGAGAAGTTTTGAGGTTTCCTACTTGATTTCTTTGGTTTGTGAGAAAGGAGGAGTTTTGATGTTCTCGCTTTAGAACCTTTGATTTTAGGCAAGTGAGGAGTTTTGTTGTTCTCATCTTGTAACTTGGGGATCGACTATGTAAGAAGTTTTGATGTTCTTATCTTAGCCCCAACAAGAGTAATCACCAAGGCTTGTATGTTAGGGTGATTTACTCATCAACATCTCGATGTGGCTTATTTGGTGTTCCGCAACTTGATGGAAACAGGTCTCCCCCCTCACAAAATTGTGTTATTTCTCGATAGTCTATTATCCCTGTTTTGATGTTTTTGGCTATGGAATGTATCCATATTTTATGGTCTTGGCATCTTGGAACTTATCCAATGTTTTGTTGTTTTGGACATGGAATCTTACCCATGTTCTTTGGATATCTTGGATAATAGAGTTTTATCCATGTTTTCATTATTTGAATTTTAAATTTTATTCATGTTTTGGATGAGTATTGGGTTTTGACTTCATGTTAAAATGGGTGCCTTGGTCACCAAGTTTTCATCACGAAAATGATGGTTTTGAGAAAGATGTTGCTCCTATACTAAATACATTTCCTTTTGGAATTGTGATTTAATTAACGTATTTTTCAGTTTTACTATTTTATATTAAAGATGAAAAACCGCTTGAACTCACTAGGCGTTAAATTTAACCCTTTTTATTTGTCGACATGTGCATCAGTCCTCTTTGGGAAATGGTACTAGCGACACTGTGATGAGTTGAGTGCTAATTAAAGGCACGAGAAGAAAATAGTCATTCGGGGACGTCTCCCGCAACTT
The DNA here is from genome assembly GCA_954870635.1 of Arctium minus. Classification (NCBI taxonomy): domain Eukaryota; kingdom Viridiplantae; phylum Streptophyta; class Magnoliopsida; order Asterales; family Asteraceae; genus Arctium; species Arctium minus. The sequence goes on along the minus strand of OX941083.1, from coordinate 117,701,801 downwards.
GGAAGTAGTGACCGTTGTTGGATTTTAGTAACATTCGTCCCTGTTATAGACCTTGCGAAAGGTTTGATTTGTAATCATTGATGTTAAACCTTAAATTTTCATTTCAGGTGATTCGATTGTAGCATGTTAGAAGGGAATTTATCTTTCATTTGATGTATTTAAAATTTTTTAATTTAGTCGCTCTTTCCAGATTTGAGAGTGTTACAAAGTAGTGTTACAAAGTCCCATGGGACACAATCATAAAATATTGTTCAAGTTTTTACAAAAAATAAAAAAACAATAATAAAAATATTGGTTTTTCTTAGTCGTGCAAATGAACCTTCTTTTGTTGATTTTCTAACAGCCATACAAGCAAAAATACTTTAATAGGCATGCATGAGAATATAAATCCAGTACTTTTCCACACCTAAAATCATTTCATGAAAAAAAAACAAAATGCTAAAAGACGAGCCAACTCCCCGGAAACCATCATACCTGTTGGAGTGACTACTTGCATCTCGGTAAATGGTAGATGTCCAAGGCCATGTTCCACAACCTGGAATCAATTTCATTTAATCATTGGCATTTAATACTATTTAAAATACCAGACTTCAACTATCAGCCCCTAAGAATTTCATATAGGGTAGAGAGTCAAGTACCAATCGAATTAGCCGATCTGAATAAAATACAAAATCATGCTTTGATATCTCTCGATCTCGAATTAATGTGTGCATGCCTCGTATCTGTAACACGGATCTTGAATCAATGCACATGTCTTTATCATAATACAAACATATGTACCAGATGAAGATTGTTTATTCATATGCCATGTTGTAACATGCTAACATTAGTGGGGTTGCCTTTCAATAATCAGTTATATGTTACTGTGAGACGTTGCAATGTGAGCAAGATTCCTTTGCAAAAAATGCTACACAAGCCAATTAGCCAAATCAAGGGAAAGATTTCTCTGTCCAGAGCCTAACTCTAAGAAGGTGGGACATACATTAACTCTAAATTTTCATCTCTTCAAGTCGTTTTACCCTTTTGTAATGCATCTAAGCTGGTTGCTAGATTTTTTTTTTGAGTTCTATTTCCCCTGAATGGTTTGTTGGTTTTATTAGAGATAGGCCTTATGTTGATGCATAATACGTTTTATGTCAAGGATAAGCCCTGCAGTGTAAAGATACATTTATTTAAAAGTGGTACTGGACATGGCAAAATATAAGTAATAAAGCAAAGGTAGTTCCTAGTTGACAGTTGGTGAATGTAAATATTGTTATGCAGCACTAACAATGATAGGAAACTGGCAAAGAGAATACCTGGAATGTCGACTGAATTACATATATGTTGGGATATATTTTGCAAAGGTCATGCTGACCAAGCTTTGTGCGTATATGTTGCACAATCAAGTCTATTGCCACATGGTTATCGCCTCCTCGCGGTATGATAACATCGGCATACTTTTTCGATGGAAGAACAAAATCATCAAAAGCAGGTTTAACAAACTTAGCATACTGCACATATAAAAGACACCATTTATTGTTAATGATAATAAATATTAAATAGCCAGTCAAAACTTATAACCAAAAATCAGTTCTGCCACCATGTTCACTAAGACAATATCAGCAGCAAAAAGCAATAACAACAGAGTTCAAATCCATATCAAAAATATAATCTCAATCAACATGCCATTAAGTTAAAAAGGTGACCCTTGATGGAAACCTGTAGCGGCTGAAAATTTTAAAATGCCTCCTATAATTTTCTCAGTGATCATAGGTCATCATACAATCCGAATCATCTTTGATAGGATCCAAAAGATATATTTTTTAAAACTAACAGTTGTCATGTCATTCGATGGCCCTTACTGTTTGTTGCCACAGCCACAGTCCGCCGTTCACCCTACCTGTTGCATCCACCTTCGACCATATTTGACATTTTGTTGCCACTGCTTTCGTCTCCCTCCCTCTCCTTCAATGATGTCATGCCCCTATGGAAACCATGGTTCGTGCCTTCGCTTTTGCTCAGGTGTGCCTCCAACAAACTACACAATGGTTCTTCCATAGACGCAAGCCGTCCCCCAAGCCTCTCATCCATAGCAGAGAATCTTGTCATATCTTAGATCGAATCTCCCCAATTTTCATCATCAACTTCCACTTTTCTTGCAGCCATCAGTCCCCGAACATACGAGGAACCAAACCATATCTTATTGAAAGCTAACAATGACAATAGAAATACAAAGCCGGGCTTCTCGTGAGATATTCGTCTCTTCCAAAGATGCCTGATTCAATATTCTGTCACTATAATCAAATCAAGCATGTCCTTTATTGCCTACTAATCTCCTCTACGAAGAGAGCTAAATAATTATGGTAAATAATATAATTGCTATTTTTCCCTAATATGATTACCATATAAGTTATATGGTAATATATTGCGTTATTTACTTTCTAGAATAAAGCTTATTAAATATGAAACAACTGAAGTTACTATGTCAACTAATTATTAAGCAGCACAAGTCTAACATCTTCTGGCATCACCTAGAGTACAAATCATATCCATATCATCAAGCATTTCCTTGACCTTGATTCTAGTTTCACAACGTCCATTCTCCTGTACACTTTTATTAGAACCCAAACAAATGTATATGACATCAATTCATTGCCAAAAATAGATGTTTTGCATTGGGGAGCCATTTCTATTACTCCCTCAGTGGCCAAAAAATGCAAAGTTTGAATTGCCAATCAATTTTAAGGAAAAGGACCATTGATAAAATGTTTAAAATTCCCCTAGGATTAATAATTTAACAAGAAAAAGGAAATGTTGCATTTTGGGGGGACAACATAAAATGGCAAGTGTTGCTTCTTTTTCGGGACGGATTGAGTAATAAAGATGGAATGATTTTGATGAATATTAATATCGATACATATATTAAACACTCAAGGCCCCACTTGATATCAGTATTAGATTGTGCATTCATTACCTATAGGCATATTTCAACGAATATGGTTCTATCTTCCAAGTAAAAAGATAAAGAAGGAAATTGTTCATTCAAGTGAAACTTAGCAATTATCTACCACACAGACACACTATAAAGCTATAGATGAATCGAGAAAGCCAAAAGAAGGTTTCTAGTGCCAGAATAAACCAATATATCCTCTCGTGAAGCCAAAGAATGGTAATTGTGGATTTTGACTTTTAAGAAGAAAAAAATTATCAAGTGCTGGTCAGCACTAAATGATTCAAGATCCACACGAAAACCGAACAGATACTCTTTTAAGGATTTTAAAAAGTAAAGGAACTTACCTGCTCAAGCACAGAATTAACATCCCTACCCCTCTCAACTGTATCTCGCCTTATTCTACGAGCAAGCCTCACATCAGCATCTAGGTCAACAGAAAAGGAAGAGAGACATGTTGTTTAGGGCACTGGATATGTCCAACAAAGAAGGAATTAAGTCATTAATCAGGATGAAATGGAGAAGTCGTTATAATTCGGTGTAGTAATAAGGTATAGAAGATAGTAACTTTAATAGAAACTACACTAGGCAGTGAAATCCTGACAGGGAGATCAAGATAAACATGAATTTTACAAAAGTAACTGATACTTAAGAGTTGAAAAGGGGGAAACAGGGGCAGCAGAAGTCAAAAGAAATGAGGTTCAACCACAAGGTACATATTACAGCCACTTAGGAGTATAGGATGACTTCATTCATACACAAAGACCAAATAAATAAGCAGAATGGAAGCTGAAGTTATAGATGACAGCAACTAGCTAAAATTCAACAGTAACACAGCAAAAGAAAATAGTCTTCACCAAGAAGCATGTACGACCATCACAATAGAATGTTGGACTAAATATGAACATCTTACATTGTTAATAACCGGATACTGGAGATAACACATCATTATACTGAACATACCAGATCTAGTTGACAGTTGTACAACGGATATGTTTAGGATACTCGGTTAATGAGCAATCTAAGAAAGAACAAGGCTATGGGGTAAATGAAAAACACAATACCTAAATACCAAGAAAACATATACATGAAATAATAGAAGATGGTACTTTGCAAAGATCATCATGTAAGCTCCACAAAAATATGGCAGCAATTATCGGTCATAGAATGAATGCTAAAGAATAAACACCTGTGTCAACAAATATCTTCATATTCATCAAGTCACGAACTCTTTGGTCATGAAATACCAGTATTCCCTCCAAGATAATTACATCAGCTGCGTTCACCTGAAAAACACACGAAAAATAAGTCGAAAAGGTAATCTTTAACAATATGATCATGGTAATTCTTGTCCAGATGTATAAGCATTCAGGATTACCACTCTTGAATCCCGTTTTCTTCGGTCCACCCAACCCACCTCATCCCACTTTTTTCACCCCTCCAAACTCCCCAGATTTGGTCAACAATTTAATCGCTGTTGCCAACTGTAAACGTATTCTAACATGACTACAACAAGAATGAGAAAATTACCTATTCTTATAAAAAAAATGATGGCAAAAGCAACACATTATTTGGTAATATGGTGTAAAATATAAATGCAAGAGTAGTATCAGCTATAGTTGCAATAAGCTTCACAAATCAAACACCTATATACCCTAGATTAGATATTAAGTAACATAAACATTTATTTATAAACAAAAGTCAAACACATAGCTCTTTGGTTTAAGAATGTTGGCGCACAATTCACAATTATCAAATATGGCCTCTCAATTGGTTCAAAAAATGTATCAATTGTACAGATGTAGAAGATAAATTTAATGATAAGGCCCTCTCCTATTCCTTCCTAAAATAGAGGGGCACTATGCTTGTATAAGATATTAACCAAGCCCATAAGGGGAATATGACACAAAGTCCAGGTTGTCTGGATACCATTTAAAGGGAGGAGATACACACTATTAAGATTCTGCAATCAACAACCTTAAAGGGATTTAAGACCATTTAATGCATTTCCTTCGAAAAAAATGGAGAATATTTAACACAGTCCTACTTGAGACGTAAAATATAACCCTAGTCCCTAGCAAGTTCTACAAAATAAGAAATATCACTCTACTTTGGAAACAGCCCTCAACTGAGAAGTGTTTCATAAACTGAGAAGTGTTTCATAAACATAAATTTGTCTAGATAGTGGAAAATACAGAACTTAACCAAATACTTAGAACAACAATCATAAAAACTGAACTACATGATACTTTTCTAGTCAGATGAAGCAATATGTAACCCCGTAACTTTTTGTATGTATAATTTTTAAGTTTTATATTCCTAATTATCCTTAGAATAACCCTTAGAAAGAATTACGGGTTAGTTTGTGTTTGGGTGGTAGTTGGGTAAGAAAATCAAAAAGATTTTAGAAAACTTAGCGCCCGCAAAACTTTTTTCATGGTCGGGGAGTTTAAGCAGAAGATTTCAATCTTGAGGGACCTGGACAAAAAATTGCACAAGTGTGGAGGAGGGGAAGCGCGGGCGACCTGCATGGCTGCACCATGCGACCCTGAGTCGCGGTGGCCAGGCCGCATGGGGGGGGGGGGGGGGGGGGGTTCAGACTTGAGGGCTACGGCCTCGACTTCTCATCCACTCCATTTCTCTTTATCTGAAACTTGGTCAAAATTGGAGGCTGTTACCTCGTTTCTTAAACCTCAAACCCACCAACTCCATTTTCATATTAATTTTTTTTTCTTTTCCCCATTCATAATCCTCATCTTTAGACTTTAATATCATTTTTAACCCATTTTTCACCTACTCACCTCAAACCCATTTCTCTCCATCTTAAATTCTCAAGTGGGGTGCTGATTTCTAGGATTTTGCTTAGCATTTAAAGAGTCTCATCCAAGAGTTCAAGTATTGTGGTAGAAGTTCAAGATCACCTTCACCTTCTTCATCCCCATCTTGCCATTTTTGCTTGGATTCTAGGGTTTCGCCTAAAAACCCATTGTGAGTTCATCCTTCATTTTTAAAAGTTTTTATACATGTTAAATACTTCATTACTTGTTTCTAACAACCCTTCTATGAAATTTCACAATGATTTGAACTATGGATAATTCTAGGTCACTTTAATGGATTTTAGGGTAAAGCTTGAAATTTCTATTTTTTATGAGATCTTTAGTCATATGAAGGATAGAGCTAACTTTGATGCTAGTTCAAATATCTATTTACATTATGAAGTAATATGGGGATCTATTCATTGATTTACATAAAAGTTACATTTAAGTGAGATTTATCATCATTTTGGAATGTGATCTATATATTGACCAACCATATGAACTCTCATCATTGAGGACCTTGATTTATACTTATTTGAGTTATGAATATCATTTCACTATTTTAGGTCGGACGACATTTGACTTTCATTTCACTTGATTGGGCATTTAATGAATCCAAGTAGCATTGTTATATGTATAAACATGATAATGGCATAGTTTTGTGTGTCATTGCATTAGATCCATATGCAGAATTGTTACACCATCAAGAGAGGAGTTTTGAGGTTTTCTTCTTTGTATCATCGGTTTGGGACAAGGGAGGAGTTTTGATGTTCTCGCCTTAGAACCTTTGATTTTAGACAAGTGAGGAGTTTTGATTTTCTCATTTTGTAACTTGGGGAGTAAGTAAGGAGTTCTAATGTTCTTATCTTTGCCTCCAATAAGAGTAATTACCAAGGCTTAGATGCTAGAGGTATTTTACTCGTCAACGTCTCGATATGGCTTACTTAGGCCTTGTTTGTTTTTTAAAAATAAGCACTTAAATGCCCCTTATCACTTTTTTGGTCAGAGATAGACCAATTAAGTGTGTTTGGTTTTTCCACGAATTCAGATCCACTTAACCTTTTTTTTTCACTGACCGAAAAAGTGATAACCCTGTCACTTTTTTTTCACTTATCTCCATCGCCGTTTTTTCACACGGATATCTCTCCAAATCGTTTCCTTCCAAATCGCTCCACCTTGTTCGATCTCCAAATCGATCTCGATCTTCAAATCAACGTCTGGAACACTCGATTTTCTCCAAATCGAACGACGACGTCCTCTTCTCCTCTCCAAATCGACGCCTTCGACTCCAAATCAGGACTTGCAAGTTCGATTTTATGGTCGATTTGTACTTCTGTGACATTGGTTCTTCGATTTTATGGTTATGTGAAATCTGTGAAATCTGCATTTTTAGTGCTTCTGTTTTATGATCTTATGGTTCTCTGAAATCTTCGATTTTATGATTTGTACTTCTGTGACATTTGTGGTTCGATTTTATGGTTCGATTTTACGGTTGATTTGTGCTTCTGTGAAATCTGTTCAACTGCATTTTTAGTGGATTTTAAGCAAGCTTCTGGGAAATCTGTTCCATTGCATTTTATGGTCGATTTATGCTTGGTACCATCACTTTTCAAACAAAAGTGATGGTGGATTTTTAGCAAGCTTTTTGTCAAATGAAACGAACTTAGTTTGTCGATTTCAGATTTCAGCACCACCACTTAAAAAACAAACAGTCTTTTTTATTCAGAATTTCAGATTTCTGACTTCAACATCGCCACTTAAAAATCAGAAGTGAAATCAGACTTCAGAACCACTTAAAAAACAAACGCCACCTTAGTGTTCCGCCAGTTGATGGAATCGGGTCTCCTCCGTTATCGTAAGATAAATTGATTGATTACCATCCTTTTTAGTTAATTGGTTTCAAACGACTTTTATACATTATTTACAATATTAATCTTTTCCCTAAGAGAAGCTAATATTTATTGATACCTTGTTCTCCATTTATTATTTGCAAACTTGGGGTAACGGTTTGATCTCACTAGGCGTTAAGCCTAACACTTCTTCTTATAGACATGTATAGCAGGTCATAGTGGTGTCAAGCCTTAGAGATAGTGATATAGAACTTGGAGTGCCATTTAGAAGCACAAACAGGGATATCATTTTTGAAGAGCTCTCATTCTTTTAGAAGATAGCAAACTTGGTGGTTGTTGTAACCCCCGACTTAAATCTAGTCCTAATAGGATTAGATAGAAGTCTTTAGAAACTCTTATATTCAAATTTTGTAATTGTTATCTTGTGACTTTATTATCATGTTGGGCAAATACTTTTAATTTTGGGTATTTAAATGTCGGTTTTTACCAAGTTTTAATTATTGCTATTTTCAAATTTTAGGGGTGTTACACAATAAATCAAAATTGACATTTGTAATTCAAGAGAACATGTTCAGAAGCGAATACCTGGCGGAAGGACTCTGAACATCTGCGGTGGTTTTTAAAGTCATATATTGGAAGATGGACCGAGTTTCCTTGTTTGAGCTTTTCAACACACTCTAGCATTTGCTCTGTGTCAAAAGCATCTACAACAACGACATTTTTTATTTAAGAGTATGAGCAAGCATTCATCTGCTGTCACTGATGGCATCAACTGGCAGCATTATAGGAAGCAAAATAAAAACCGGCACAACCGTAAATCATTAAGAACGTTACCAGGGTGATCAAAATTATACTCATGGGCACGTTCAGATTCTTCAGCAGTCAAGCCACGATAAAATGAATCCTAAATAACAGACAGAAAAAGCATATTAGAAACTTCAAGAATACTTCCCATTCAAATATAGAAGGCTTCCATTTGCAACTTGATAAAAACACCTAACACCAGAAATCTCGTATCTAGCATGTATCTTTAATCAATGATAAACTAAATTTAACATCAAGTCATCAACCATGTTAAACCAATTCATCAAATAATCAAAATCAGACCCATCCTCACACAGTTTAAGAAACTCAGGGTCAAAAGGATATTTAAAGCCCTCACATGTCACACCACATCCATAGTTCAGTTTTAGGAAGGCTACGAGACTCATACTACTAACTGGTTGAATGGCAAACTTCTCACTCAACTTGTTTGATGGTCTGTTTACACCGCTCCAACGTCAGGGTAATGACAGGGACACTCTTTCTTAAGATCAGAGTCACAACAAGTGCTGCAAACTTTCAAAAAAAATCGGCAGTACAACATGATATTTCCACATTACATATACAATAATACAGCATCTGAATCCTCAACCATTCATTGAATAATGATGTTTTCTAGCACCTCTAATTACAAGTTGGTTGTGCCTGAAATGCATTAGAGATTTAGGAATACCTAGTAGTGACAGTACAAGGGGGCTAGCATATACAGTGTAACAGTACCCCATCGATTTTTGTAAATTTTTTGTACTCATCACTCATCAGGGGTGCTAAAAAGTTTCAGTATAAAATAACTTAAATAATTTTTGCCACCAGGGAAAATTATAATCGGTTTGTAAATCCTAGTCGTAATCCACTACTAATAATACCCCTCACTGTTAAAAAGCTACGCTCCAAACACCAAATGGGATATAAAAATAATAAGAATGACGAACTCTAGATGTCCTTATAAGCCAATATGCCAAAGTATATCCTTCCCTACGCATTAAAGATAACCTTAATTATACTTGTACACCTTTGACAATGGGGCCAGTATTTCTTGTAAACTCTACAATCAGCCGTTACTATTGCATTAAAAATTGCATATCTCACAAGTCACAATCATACAACATAATTGCACTTTCGAAAGTTAATTTAAACACACAGACCTGATAGACAAGAACAACACGATGATCATGAAGTTGTTGAATAATCATGTCACAAACCGTCGTCTTACCCGAAGCAGTACCCCCAGAAACCCCTAACAAAAGGAAAAAAAATCAACAGAAACAACCACAAAATCGTAACAACTAAGTCGCATTTCAAAAAACCTAAATTCGCACACGAGTAATCGATTTAAAGGAATCAACATAAAACATACCTATAACGAATGGCTGTTTGAGTGCTGAAGCGGAGTCGGCAAGAAGGGAGGATGAAGGTGATCTCGAAGAAGAAGAAAGGAATCGGTCATCGAGATGTAAACCGGAGAAGTGAGGACCAGAGGCGGCCTCCATGACGTAATCAATGGATGTCGTCTTCTCCGGCATCGTTGACGGAAAAACCGAAATCGGAGTAGTATACTGTAGAAACGAGTCTAATGGAGTCGTTGGGAAATATATAAAAAGAAGTTTGGGAGTTCTGCGTTGGTATTAAGCTTCACTTTCCTACGCCTTCACCCTTTTCAACAACAGTATACGGATTGGTGGATTACGGCATATTCCGGAATCCAAATAAAATATAAATTATAATTATATGTAATATTATATGATGTTAAATATGGGGAAATTGATTGAAACCGCCATTTCTTAAGTCATTTTTCTCCCTATTTTATTGACATGTCACTTATTCGCCCTTTACGATTGGTTTGGTACTGAATGATTAAGTCGTCAGAATAATTAATAGACTCTTATGATATAGTGCAAAATAAAATATGGTTGTTTATTAATTGTTCATAATGAAATCAGGACGCTTAATAGTTAAAAGAGAATCATGATACAAAGTAATTCAAAGGGTTTTGAAACCACTAAAAGACGGACTTTTTTTTGCCAAACAAAATTCACCTCTTAATGGAACCATTAAAAAGTAAACAAACAGCTCCTTACTCTACACTGACAGGTCCGTAAACTATGGAGGGATGAACAATTAAAAAACAGTTTCTAAAATGTTTCGTAAGTGTAGGGCCAAAACTGTAAAATATTTTAAACATGTTTGCACCACTGTGGACATAGACAAAATTATGGATTTGGTCCCTGTACTTGCGGACTATATTCATAAACTTTTATTTTTTACTTTTTAGCTCATCCGCAATTTACGGAGCTGTCACTTGTGGAGGTAATGACATTTTGATAAAATCGGGAGAGAAGTGGCTAAGAAACCAATTATAAAGAGAAAAATGACTATTTGGGTTAATTTTTCAATTTATATATTTTTTTACATGCGGATATTAAAGAGAATTTTTCATTATATATCAAATTATTATAATCATACCGACTAATCTCTCAAAGTTAAGTTAGGTGTGGCAATTTTGTATCAAACTAAACCAACCAACATGTGTATCAACAGTACCAATTTAATCGACACCAAATATAGTTGGTTGGTACCGTATCAAATATGCAAACTTGATTGGTACATGACATTGCCGTATTGGAAGACGCGTAGCATTATAGTACCATGGTACCGACTTTTTAATTATTTATTAGTTTTTTCGTATTTTTATGTATTGAATATTAAACATTATAACTTTAGAAGTTGTTTATTTACCTCTTAATGGCATGAATAATATTTTTCCCATAAGCAATCATTTTAACGAATTATTTAAAAACTCCTCATCTTTATTGTGAAAGTTATGGAGAATATAAATTTAGCCTAAAATCTTTATTTAGGGGCTGTTTACCAACAATAGTTGGTAAGCGCTGTCTGGAACAAGAGGTCTGACTAGAATAAGTGTCTCTGTCTAGAATAAGTGCTGTCTAGAAAACTACTGTTTACCAAGTATTTTGGATTTGGTGCTGACCGGCAAAAAATGACCATTATAACCCTATATATGATAAATTGTTAAAAAATAATGCAACTATTTACCTAATATTATGTATGAATAATTGTTGAACGACAAAAAAAAATACAAATTTCTTAATTGAAATATATTTAAAAAATAAAATAAATTGAACTTCAATATAATAATTTGTGTAGAAATCATATTTTAAACATTGGACAATAATTGATTTGCAATCTGATCACGCAAATTAGTCATATATTCATTGTCTTGAGAACTCCACTCCATTTCATCCACTTCTATTCCACTGCTTCCTTCATGTTGTTCTTCAATAGGGGTAAACAGGGTGTTCTCATCATATTCCATAAATAATCGATCTTGGATATTGCATTTCCTTATAAAGTTATGAATCGCGAAACAAGCAATCACCACGTCTTTCTGTATTGGAAAAGGATAAGGAGCCATTTGTTTCAGGATTGGAAATCTTGCTTTCAAGACACCGTATGCACGCTCGATAACATTTCTAAGTTGTGCATGAGCATGATTGAACATTTCTTCTTTAGTTAATGCCCGCCGACGTCGGAAATCTGCTAACCAATACCTTGTATTGCGATATGGTGTCATAAATCCCCGGGTGCAAGTATATGTGGCATCACAAAGATAGTATTTATCTGCAATTATATCGAAAGCTTAAGCAATATAGAAAAATAATAACATTTTAATGTTAAGATAAACGATACTTACTTGATGAAGGAAACGGAAATCCCGAAGTTGGGTTAAATGCAACCTCTCTCAAAACTCTAGAATCATGTGCAATGCCTTCCCATCCAGCCCAAACAAATGTGAATATCATATTAAAATCGCAAATTGCTAAAACATTTTGGTAGCATTCCCCCCTTCCTCTTCCTCTATACCTTGTTTGTTGATCACCGGGCACAACTGCATGTATCAGGGTTCCATCTAACGCACCTATAGCCCCCTGTGAAAAACAGAAAAAACAATAAGAAGCTTGTAAAAAATATCAAAAGATTTAAGAGTCATCAAATCAATTACATAAATCATACCGGAAATATTTCTTTGAGGTGCCTAAATCTCTCTGATGTATTTGTTGTTCCATCAAAGGATGTTGGTCCTACGACCTCTCTCGCGAATTCCATCATTCCTCCCAATACTTCATGAAAACAATTATGGATAGTCCTCGTGGAGTGTTGAAATCTACGTTTAACCATTCTAAAGCGTTCATTGTGAGCAACAATTGTCAAAAACATCGCCATCTTCTCTTCAACGCTTATATGCCTACTTGATTGCAACCAGTTTTTTTGTTTAAAATGGTTGCATAACATTATAAAGGCATCACGAGATAAACGCATTAATTCATGACATTGCATATTGGATCCACTTAATAATTCTTGTGTATACGCATGTCCAGTCAAAACTGAAGTGTTATCTCTCACCCTTTGTATTCTTGTTGAAGCTCTTCTTCGTAAATACCAATATAGAATAACTACAATTAGAATGATTTCGTTTTGATCCATGTATGACCTTGCAAATATAAAACATAAAAGAACATCATCTTATGTTTCAAATATATCATAGATAAAACATCAAGCTTAAACAATCAATACAAAAAATAAACAAACATCAACTTAAAACACACATCCCATCAAATTGAAATAACCATTTATTCATGTGAAATCAATCATAGTACCATCTAAATAAAAACATCCTAAAAAAGATCATCGAAAAACATTGTTCAAAACAAAACAAAACCAAACATCATTTCTAACTAAAATAAACCGAACTTACCACCTGTAAATCTAACCCACCCCTCACATCTCTCATTGTTCAAACGTAACCAAATCTTCCTATAGTCTGTGCTTTGACCGAATATGTAAAGTGCTACATCATACATTGGAGATTGCTCCCAGCCAAGTGTTTCCAACTTATCAATGCAAAGATCCATCTCATCCTCCCCCGGTTTGTTCAAGATCTCTTTAACATGTGTCACAACCTTTGCTAAATCATTCTCATTTACTGAATTTTGTTTTCCTCTTTGTTTTTTCCTTTGAGGCTGGGGACGAAATGGAACGTCTTCTTCTGAAGGGAGTTGTTCTTGAGTTAAATCATAATAGTCTTGCGTATCATAATCTTCAACACTTTCAAGAGTCACGCTAGAAGGGTTTGGAACGGTAGCAGTCGGTCCCCAAGTTCCGACACCGGTGGAAGCAACGCCATCAAACAGTTGATTACAAAGTTCAGGATAGGGAAGAGGTGCAGTCCGCAACTTCTCAACAAATTTGTTTTGCTGTTTATAAATTTCTTTATAAGTATATAGATAAGAAGAATTTAAGAATATTCAAAATAGAAAAGGATAAAATGTGACCTTCATTTCCATTTTCCATTCCTCTTCTGACAGGTTAAACATATTTGTTGATGCATCATAAACATTACCCGTCTTGTTTCTTAACTTTGCCCACGCTCCATACTTTCCTTTGAGGTAATCATAATGGTTTTTCATTTGTCGTTGTTCAACAACAAAATCATGATTCTTTAGTAGTGTTGCTGCTACATTCTTCCAAGAAACCGCCTTAAGGCTACCCCCTTCTCGTCCATTTATGGAGATCTCATGCAAACAAGATTCGATAAATGTTTTCACCACATTCTCTTTTTTCCAATTAACTCTAGGCTTTTTTGATTGTGAAGATTCACCGAAATTTGCCATATCTAGAAACATTATGCAACATATCATGAACATATTAACTCTAGGCTTTTGGAGTAACTATGTTCATACCCTCATGCCTATTAAAATTACATAAAAACTACATACATATATCTAATTAGGGGTGTAAATGATGCGATTCGAGCTCGAGTATCATTATACTCGACTCGACTCGTTAGTATATCGAGTCGAGCTCGAGTTCGAGTCAAGCCTATTCGAGTCGGGTGTTGACCGAGTCAATCTCGAGTAACTCGCGAGTTGTCTCGTCTCATTTAGACCCCTATATCTAATAGTAATAATATACAAATTCTTAGACTTTGTAATCTAATATAACAGTCTGATTAGAGAATAATTGAAAGAAAAATGCAAGCAAACCAAGTGAAGAAGCTGTGCGTGGATAGCATTTTTCTATTCATTTTTTCTTTTGTGTCATTAACTTGCTAAACTAGCAATCTGGATGAAATGCACAAAATTGATGAAGAAAACAGATTAAAAAGAACTTCCATGTATAGGAGTCAACACATTAGTTATGTATACAAGAAAATTAGTGGTTATCCATCTATTCATCAAATAAGTTGCTAATGTTGAGACTAAAAAATATGATTCTTTTTATGACAAGAAGAGTTGTAAAATGTGAATCCTTAACTGGATGGGGGTAAATATATTTCTTTATTCTTCACAATATTCATGTACCTGCTTATCTAATTCATTTGTTCATTTTAGTTGGATAATTGAGGTGTTCTTGTTTATTTTTCCCGACTCCGAGATAGATAAATGAATAAGGCAACAAAAAGCTCCAAATCAAAGACCTCGAAACGCAAATGGATTGCTCATGAACCATAAATAGCTTTCATAATATGTGGACAGGGTATAAAGAGTTGTGATGTGTAAATAATGTTTTTAGTATCATGAACAAGCCAATTTACCCGATTAGACAGAGATTCAAGCAATTGCTCATCTAATTATGCATCAAACAGTGGCCGTAGAACTCTTTATGAAGATTATAACTTTTTTTATTTTACCATTTTAAAGAAATTATATATAAACAATCGAATATAATGGCATAAATACTTATAAGTTTTGATGGTCTTTGGCTCAAAATTGTGGTCTTTGGCTCAAAAGAGTGGCGATGGAGAGTCCTTTACGTCTTGTGAATCACATTGGTTGCTCAATTTACTGGTAAAGGAATTTTGCTAACTGTGTTTTATCAATTAGAAATAAGATTAAAAACAAGTTTATATCTATGTATAACTTAAACTTGGTCACATGGTTGTGATGCCTCTAATCCTTGAAACAAGGCAGACAAGGAGTCTCCAGCAAATAAATAAACAAATGAATAAATAATCCTAGCTAGCTTAGCCTTTGACATCATCTATAATTAATATGCAAAAGCTACCTACAATAGTTGTTTCTTCTTGTGATTATATTATTGCATCGAGATATATATCTGATTTTGGCTAGCTAGACAGGAAGGAAGGATTGGATATGAGATGGAAGAGTTTCAAATGTCCTCCTTCCAATCACATGTTTGTTTTGTGACACATACCATTCACTCTAGTTCCTTTGCTACCAGACTCTACAGCTATATATAATAAATCAGAAATGAAGCTTATTAGATTAGAGGGGGTCGAATGGATGTATCATAGACGCATAGTAAGTAGGTAGATATTTCAAATAGCCATTAGAACTACTTAAAACAAATGAATTGAATTTACAGAACACAACCATACTACAACAAAATTACCTTTAATGATCCAAATCATATTGACAACATGAATTAATTATATATTTATCTTCTTCCCTAGTAAACCCCTCCTTCCAGATTTTAGATACAGCAAGTCTATTAATAAATTAGTTAACAAATAGTTATTTTTCTGTATATTCTCCAACACAACCAGGCTATGGTGATATTTTCAGTTGCAGATTTTGACTCCTTCCTCTCCCTCTCTCCCATCTACCACCGCCATTGTTGTCTAATGAAAATCCTACACTATTCTCTACTAATTTTCAACACAAATCCCCAAGTCAAAAGAAAAGCAGATTCAAAGAGACAATTGGAACTGAAAATCTAAGAAAGGAATGATTGACCGACAATTGTATACCATCACCATTGCACTCTGAATTCCACATTATTCAATAGCAAAGCAAACACATAAACACTCTAAAATCAAAATCATTGAACAAGATAATCAATCGTACCTGAGATTGCAATCCGGAGCAAAAGAAGTAAGGTCTGTTGATGTACGCCAAGAATCGAAAATGGGAGCGATGAGTCGATGACTGATGTTGTGCGAAGAACGATGGTTGATACTGTGTAGAAGGGCGGTAGAAATAGGGAAGAAAGGGATAAAATCGGAAAAAATCAAGCGATTGATTCTCTGACCGCGGTAAGTGTGGAAATCGTTGCTGACCGTATATGGGCCGGTAAGAGGAACGGTCAGAGCGTTTTTTAAATAAGTGATTAAGGTAAACAACCCTATCTCTTAATGGGGTAAGAGCTCTTGTTGGGTCAGTCTCGATAAGAGGCAAGTAAACATAGCCTTACTCTATTTGGAAAATATAGTAGAGAATAAGCCATGTTTATTAAATTTTTACCCGAATAAATATCAACAACCAAATTAAAGTATTTTTAACAGATTTTCTAGAATAAAGAATCAAAATTCATAATCTCTAAAATAATTAAATTCAACTCCAACAATTTTCTATTTTATAGATTATAACATTTATTATATTGTTAAAATATGCATGTATTTACCAAAATATTATTTCTTTTTCTAAACATTTAACTTCAAGTTTTTTATTGATAATAATATTATAATAATAAAAATTATCTCATGGTAATCGTTTTTAGGAACTATCTCCCCTACTTTATCCACTTTTTTAAAGAATTTGTTGGATCAAAAAGACTTAGGCTATGTTTGATACATGTTTGGATGACCATAAACTAGCTTATTGAAAAGCTACTCATAGTAGCGTTTTGAAAAGTTAGCTTACCAGCTACCAGCTAACTTATAAGCTAGTTTGCCAAACAATGACTTAGAGCAACTCCAACACATTCCCCAAAATTTCTTCAAAATTGAGAATCAGAGCATCTCCAATTGAGGTTCTTACAAGAACCTCATTTTTACACTTTTTTGTGCCACATAATTTCCAACTCATTAGTTTAAAGTTTTATATAAAAATCCACAATGGTAGTTCTTATAAGAACCTCATGTCAACAGCAATAATTATTATATATTTATAAATAAATATCAAATATTTAATTTAACTACCAATAAAAATGAATAAATTGTCATTTCACACAAACTTAATGGTAAGAACCAAGGTTCTTAAATAAGAACTCAAATAGGGTTAAGTTCTTATAAGAACTCTCCACAATGGTAATTCTCACAAGACACTTCACTTTTTGCTTACAAGAACCTTGCATTGGAGATGATCTCAAAGTACAAAATCTCTAACAAAAATTGCATTCATCTTCAACAGATTCTCCATTTTGGAGATGACGTCATTACTTATATTATTAAAATAATATATATATCTAATAAAATATTTTTTCTCTCTCCTACACATTTCATTTCAAGATTTCTTATTGATAGAATATAATAAAAAAATCATTTTCTCTCTCATTGTAATCATTTTTGAAAAGTTCTTCAAATTTGAAAAAATTAGAGCATCTCCAACAGCTTCTCAAAAAATGGAGAATATTGTATTTTGAGTTATAATTTTGTTCCAATAGCTTTCCCAAAATGAAGAAAGTATAAGAGGAGAAGGAGTTTTTCTCCAAATATGGAGATAACCGCAAAAATGATTACCAAAAGGAGCTTATGAGAAGTTTTTTGTGATTATTCCAATTATGCCCCTCATTAATATTCATAATTATATATTAACTTTTAATTATAAACTAGACATATACCCGCGCGATGCAGCGAAATGTAAGTAAAGAACGAACAATTAATGTTACTTTCTTATAGACATGTCATCAACAATCAACCATAACCTAAGAATCACAATTTATGAAACCCTAAACCCATAGAGATATTCAATAATTAGTTTATATTACAATTATTGAAAAAAAATTATAATGATATAATTTATAATAAGAATGAAACTTATTTTTCGATTATATATTTTTAATGTGCTAATGGTGGAAAAAAAACGTATGGTGTAACACCCTCGAAAAAATACAGAGCAACTAATTTAAAATTTTCAATTATACAACGAAAATTATATAATCTATTCTACAATCATCACTTGAGTCACCTCAAAACAAACACTAGATTTAACTTCAACAATTAAAAGGTCAAGTCCCGCATAGAGACTAATCAAAGTCGGGTGTTACTAAAACCCAAAAGAAACAGTTGCTCTTATCGACGACTAACGCGGAAGACTTCATCAAGCCACTCACCCTTGGACAAACTCTTAGCACTCAACACTTCACCAAAAGCTAGAACCTCTTCCCCCATCCGGAACCTGATGCACATGCCGACAAATAAAAATGTTAGGTTAACGCCTACTGAGTTCAAGAGTTAGAACATGAAATAAATATATTTGTTAAAGGGAAAAAGTGTGATTTAAATCGTAGACAATAAAAAAATTTACTTTAAATATCAAACGACAACATTTTCCCCAAAAACACCTTTAAAACAAGGGACCCAACTTGAACCTTCTTTTGTAAAACCACTTTATCCCCAAACTGTAACACCCTAAAAATAGGGATAACAAAAATCCGGAAAACAGACATGAGGTATACTAAAATTGCCATAGCAAGAGCCTCCCAAAAATGGGGAATATATAATTAAATAACCTGTTTAATCACAATTGTAAATTTGTAATTTAACGGACAATGAACAACAACTAACTAATCTAACTTCTACATCTAGAAAAGAGATTACAAAAAGGGTTGTTATCTATAGACCCAAACGGTCTATATCCAAAAGTATAACGCACCCATGTGCAATTCCCCAAGCTCTCACCCCAATGCAACTAAACCTGCTTAAGACCGTCGCCGCTAGAACCTGAGATACACATCGACACCAAACAAGTGTTAGACCAAAAAGCCTAGTGAGTTAAACATTAATAAGCATGCATGAGCAGGCATATTTCTTATCAGCAGTTAACCATAGTTCAACAAATGCGGAGTCAATATGGGAGACCCATAGCACCAATCAAGTCCCACCCAAGAGTCGATATACCTTGATGCCCTTAACAAGGAACACCCCAAAGGCCCGGCCCACCCGAAGACTATCACTAAGAAAATTCCCCGAATGGCGGAGGTCTAGGTACATACCATCACAGTGGCGCCCAAGACTATATCCTCCTAGTGTACTGACTTGGTTCGTCCACATAACATTTATAAGGGGTCCTTTAGGTATATTTCAACCCACATAATTCAATACCAACTACGGGTATAATATTACCACCTTATCCTCATGATGTCTAACAAAAGACCCAATGTAAATCATGCTCATCATACATATAAACATATCACCAAAATGGTGTTCCAACTATAATCATCATCATGCCCATATATGCATACATTTAACATATCAAGGTACCCACATTATGTATCTATGAGACAAATCCCAAATAATGATACATATAACAATAATCATGGAAAATCACCCATATATATGTGCATCTTCCAACTATTATCATGAAGAATCCCCAAACATTTGAACACATAGAGATAAAGTAACAAATAGGAGATTATGATGTGTATCTAGTTTTAACAAAGGGTTAGTAAACTCACTATCTAGGTTTTGAACCCAAAACCTATAAAATATGGAAACCCTAGAAGTTGGAGGATGAACTTGAAGATGAGAATGAGACTTGGAGAAACCCTTGAATCTTCCTTGGAAATGAAGTTAATGCTTTAATCCAAAACTCAACCACCAAAGGATAGTATTTATGAGGGCTAGGGTTTGGTAAGAGAAGAATGGAGACTGAAATGGGAGCTCCAAAAATAGCAACCAAAGCTTGAATGAACCTTCTATAGTTAACGGGGTGGCTAACTTTGAGAAGTCTTGAATGAACCTTCTATAGTATCCAGCCAATCCTAAAAAGCTTCGAATCTCCGACGCCGACCTTGGAGGTTCCCATTCCATCACTGCTTGGATCTTTGCTGGATCTACTTTTATACCGTCGGCATTCACAACATGTCCTAAGAACTGTACTTCTCTAATCCATAAATCACACTTCGAAAATTTAGCGTACAAATTTTCCCTCTTTAGCAACTCTAAGATCGTTCTTAGGTGTCCTTCATGTTCCGTTCGACTTTTCGAATAAATAAGGATGTCGTCTATGAATACGATCACAAATTTATCCAAGTACGGTTGGCACACTCGATTCATCAAGTCCATGAATGCTGCGGGTGCATTGGTCAAACCAAAAGGCATGACCAGAAATTCATAATGACCGTACCTTGTTCTAAAGGCAGTCTTTGGAATATCTGCTTCTGACACCCTTAACTGATGGTAACCCGACCTTAGATCGATTTTGGAGAAATAACTTGCCCCCTGAAGTTGATCAAATAGATCGTCGATCCTTGGTAGTGGGTACTTATTCTTTATCGTGACTTTGTTCAATTCACGATAATCGATGCACATTCGCATCGTACCATCCTTCTTCTTAACGAACAGGATCGGAGCTCCCCAAGGTGAAGATCTTGGCCGAATGAATCCCTTTTCCATCAGTTCTTGTAGTTGTTTCATCAGCTCTTGCATCTCGGTGGGTGCTAGCCGATATGGTGTCTTCGCAATCGGCGTTACCCCTGGCACCAAGTCGATCTTGAACTCAACTTGCCTTTCTGGGGGAATTCCAGGCAAATCTTCCGGAAACACTTCTGGATATTCCCTCACAATAGGAACATCCTCCAATTTCCGTTCCTGAGTCATGTCGATAGCATAAGCCAAATAGGCATCACATCCTTTCCTCATACACTTACTAGCCTTAATCATTGAGATAATTCCTATCTCACCTTTCTTTCTTTCGCCATAAACATGCAACATGTTTCCATTCGGAGTCGGTATCTTAATTAATTTCTTATTACAAACAATTTGGGCCTCATGGTTAGACAACCAATCCATGCCTAGAACTACATCAAACCCACCTAGGTTCATAGGCATTAACTTAACCAGAAACTCGTTACCGTCAATATTGATCGTGCAATCCTCAACAATCTCATTTATTTTTATCTGACCCCCATCAGCAGTTTCTACAAGATAACTTTTATCTAACCTCTTGGCATCTCTATTCAAATAAGGGAGAAAAGTAGTGGAAACTAAACTTCTAGTAGCACCAGAATCAAACAGAACATGAGCATAATTGTCATTGACAAGAAACATACCTGATACGACGTCAGGTGTTTCCTTAGCCTCGTCGAGTGTCATAGTGTATGCTCGTCCCTTGGCTCGCGGTATTTCCTTCTTCTCGTTACCATTTTTACTTGAACTTCCCCCGACTAACTTTAAACTTCCCACTGGACCCTTCTGAAGCTTCAGACAGTTAACTCGAATATGCCCTGATGCTCCACATTCATAACATGTTCGCTGGTTCGGGCATTCACGTTGTGTATGCCCTGGTTTCCCACATTTGTAGCAACTGGTGGTACCCACTCGACACTCACCCAAATGCCATTTGTTGTACTTGTTGCACGGGGGACTCCTTATCTCACTCCCCTTAGATCTCAGTCCCAATCCCAGCTTGCTAACCTTCATTCCTTTACTCGATCCTTCCCACTTGCGTTTCATGTCTTTCTTTGCTTCCGCTGGGGCATCACTACTCTTCTCAGATATTTTTGCCGTCTCCACCGCTTGAAGAAATGCCTTCGGGTGTGTTACTTCCACATAACGTTTGATATCCTTACGAAGACCCTGAACGAAGCGATCTACTTTTTGTTGCTCGGTTGAAACTTGATGGATAGCGAACCTCGATTTCTCAGTGAACTTATTGGTGTATTCCTGCACCGAATCTGAACCCTGTTCCAACTGTAGGAACTCCGTCTCTAACTTCATCACGTCAATCCTCGAACAATACTTTTCAGTCATTAATTCCTTCAAACTTTCCCAAGTCATCGAGGTTGCCTCCGCAATTCCTCTAACGACTTGTTCCGAGATCCACCAGTGTAAGGCGACAGTCTTAAAGGTGGTAACAGCAAACCGCACCTTCTGTTCAGGTGAACATTGGCATGTCTCGAAACAGTTTTCCATCTTATTGAACCAATCCATCAAGTCAAGTGGACCCTCCTTACCGGTAAACTCTTGTGGGCGTGTGCTCGAGAATGTTTTATAACTACATCCTCTCTTCCCATAATTGTCAACCTTGTCCTTTACTATATCACTTTGTTTGTTTTGGGTCTCATCTGAACCTTCCTTACTCTTATCATCATTTTCTCCCTTACGTCTCATCTCGTCCATATTTACCATCAGTGTTGGCAAGGCATTTTGCAGAGCCTGGGCAATTTCATTTGCTAGGTCAGCACGGGTAACGGGTTCATCATCCCGCTTCTCACCCCGTCCTCGACCTCTTCCACGTCCACGTCCATGACCAGTTGTCGAGCTTGCTTGCATTGAGAGGGTTGCACCCTCACTTCCACCCCGGCCTCTGCCTCCCCTACCTCTGCCCCTCCCTCGTCCTACGGGCACACTCAGTTCGGGCTCGTTCACACCCACATCAGCATTCATGTTTCCTTCACTGATCGATGCTGTCCTTCCCGATCGTCTAGACATCTTGAGCTACTGAAAAAGAATAACATTCATTTAATTCCATAACCACTCCAATCTCATGGTTCTAGATAACATTATAACACAAAATAGTATGCTCAAAACAACATTTCCATTACACCTAACTCATAAAGTTTGTACATTGAACACTGTAACACCCCGGATTTCCGTTGTGTAATCTTGTTATTCTTGTGTTAAGCTGTTGTCGTTAGCTCCGTGTTTGGTTTGATGTTGTTTTGGAGTTTTTAGAATTTTGGGGGAGAAACAGTGAATTACGCGAGTTACACCGCGACTAGAGGTCGCGGCACAACCCGCGTAACCCTCTGTTGGATATGGGATTTTGGAATTACGCGAGTTGCACCGCGACTAGAGGTCGCGGCACAACCCGCGAAACCCACTGGATGATTAGGGTTTTTGGGACACGGGCGAGTTATGCCGCGAGTTGAAGTCGCGGCATAACCCGCGTAGTTACTTTGACCGCCTTAAGAGGTTCAGTTCCCAAAATCACTTTATCACAAATCTCAAATATATCTTTCTCTCTCTAATTCTCTCTCTCTCTTTTCATCTTTCGATCTTCGAAGTCTCGTTTGGTTGCTAGTTTTCGGTGTTTCTAGCAAGGGGTCGGTGTTTTAAGCTTCACCTCTTCGTCGTGATCGTTATCTGGTTTTCTGGGTTTTATTCCAAAAACCTATCGGTGAGTTCCTACTACCATTTTACAAACTTTATACATGTCAAAACTCTTATTTGCGAAATCTGAAGTATTTCTACGGTATGATTTTATGTTCTCTACATTTTGATATAAATGAAGTTTTTGGTGATTCTCGGGGTTCCCGATCAGTTTTGACTAAAATGACGGGTTCCGCCTTATTGAAGTAAAATGATGTTTTACTTGCACATTATGTGGTCATTTGAAAAGAATGTTTATGAACTCATTTTAATGATTTTCATTCTTACCAGAAGTTGAACTGGAAATAGCATTTTGTTTATAAAATGTACATATACCATATATTTATTTATGGTTGGTCACATACGTTGTTGTGACGAGTCCTTACCATTACTAGTGGATCCCTAGGTTTTGGAGTAGACTGTTTTGTTGGGAGGTTATATTCCCCAAATTTGTAGTTATGGATCACATGTTCCTCGGGGGCAACTTGGTACGGTTATGTGAGGCCGGATACTAGCCATGGTTCATGGCGATCCTAGTGAAGGAGTATACATTGGTTTCCCTTGGGAGCGCGATCTCACCTCGTAGCACGGACTCTGGGTTCATTGCTGAGGACTCCAAGTGTTTAGCTCATAACTCGGATTTGTGGTCTACTTTGTGTTACACCACTATCCTTGGTAAAGTGGTTCTTTTGTCATTGTTTAATGAGTTTTGGACCGAAAAGGCCCGGTTGTGGCGAAATGTTATCTTTTATAAATTAAACCTTTATGAAAAGAATTCCTTATGTTACTGACGTCTATATCTCTAATTTTGAGCTTTATAAACTGTATGTTCTCACCAGGCTTTAAGTCTGACACTTTTTCTCAAATGATGTGTATAACAGGTTTCCATTAGCGGTGGGTGTCGGGGTTTTTGGAGAGACGAGTTTTGAGTCTCGAGGTTTTTTTTTGGAGATGTTTTAGTATTGATGCTGAGCATTGTTAAGTCCCATTCTTTTGATGAAACCCTTGTATAGGATTGTATAGTTTAAAGGACTGATCCCATTTATGGGAAGTTAATGGATTTACTTTCGTCATATTGTCAGGTTTTCCAGGTTTTATTTTACTATGATTTTTGAGGTGTTTCAAACACGAATAATAAGAAAATACATCCAAGAAACCAAACGTTTAACATTGATGATCAAACACCTAAACTAGAAACTAACATCTCCTACTGAAACTGTAAAGACAAAAAGTCCATAGACACTATCTTATATAATCCATCACCATCCTTCATGCCCGTCATCCTCATCATCATCATCCTCATCGTTCTGTTGCCCATGGAACGCCGGCTCCTCAACTCGGTAGTATCGCATGTTGAGCCATTGCTCGTAAGGCTGAACTGGGTTGTACAAGTATGCAAACTCCGCATGGGGTCTCTGTTGGAACCATTCAATCCATTGACTGACAAATATTGCCTTCATTGAGTATGCATCATGTACGACCTCTCTAAGGTACCGAAACCAATCAACAATCCTGGTCAACATCGACCTTGCCGCTATGCTTGCCTCTCTCCTAGCCATCCGGTAAGCGGTAACAGCCATAAAGTTGAGAAACTGCAACTCTTCTATGTAATCATTATAATGTTGGATAACATTTACTGGGACCAAAATCCTCCTTACCGCATGCTCGATTGGTTGGTCTACAGCCTCATACTCGACACCGGCCTCTATCTGCCTCTCTAACGTCTGTCCCTCCGTGCTATCCGCCGAGTGAGTCATGCCTACCATTTTCCTACAAAAGAAAGTAAATTAAGTCACTAACTTGATTAAGACTTAATATGATCACTATCAGAGTCATCAAACTCAAGTCATAAGGTTTAAGCTTAGGCTAGATGATAACCTATTTCTCTTAAACCTAGGCTCTGATACCAACTTGTTACACCCCTAAAACCAACCGGGTGTAACCAAACGTCAACACTTAAAACATACGTTCTCCGAAATAAGACGCAACGGAAAATTAAACATTACATCAAATAGTCCTTTAAGAAAGACACGTAATACTAAACAACGACTAAAGAACATAAACTAAATGCAACATAAGTAGCCTGTTATCATAACAATCCTCAAGCCGGTCCTTTGCCCTTATCGACCCCGACCTTTCCTGATCCTGAGATACACGCTAAAGTTAGCTTTTACGCTAAGTGAGTTCATGGTTTTCGCATCGTCACCCATAAATCATAGAAACGACATAAAATATAAACAAACTATTGATATCATAATTTATTCATAGAATGTCGTGCGTTAAAAGAAACCATATCTTTCAAATATTAAATAACACGTCCTTCCATCACATTTGATATTTACGTCCACTTGGCATGGTGGGGCTCCGTCATCCCGTCCATCTATAGTCAAGCTCAGAGGTGCTCTCAAGCACATATCTTGACTACCGTCCGATAGTGCAGTCCCAGAGGTGCCCCTTCCGACACGTGTACTGATTATATTCATCATCTGCGGTTTCCCGCCGTCCAATATCGGCGTCCCGGTAATGAGCCCCACACTTACAACCACATCCCATCAGTTCAATTTACTCAATCACAATACATATCGTACGTAGCATGCATTTCGTCCAATATTTAGAATAATAGCATACTCAGATATGTTTCACATTGTCATACATTCAACATCACCATACATGCACTTGTGCATATGAGTACATATAAATAAACTTTGTATGCATGTCGGTCACAACAAGATGTAACACGTTCATGTAGTCGTCATTCCATGTATTACCCAACAAACTAGCATGCTTTTCATATATAGAATAAAGAATATAGCATGCTCAACAAAATCATCATCAATATATAAAGAACATACTTTTGTACATGCGTGTATCCCAGTTAAAAGTAACATGAAACTCACCTTGATTAGTGTGAGAATACCCGCTACTTGGGAGCTCCAAATCCTACACGAAATAATAATGTTGCTCTAAGTTTTCACATTTTAAAAGAACACGTCGTCCCACTATCGAACTATCAAGCAAGTCCTTAAAACTCGATTCCATTATTTTCCTAAAGCGATAAGTTAACAAGTCATCCTCACCTTTATCCCATCTTACCGTCATCCCAAAAAAAAACACATATGTCCACACCCCCATTCATACCAATTCCTTTTAATATATACCTATTATATATATATATATAAACCACCAGCAAGAAAACCCATTTGAGGTTTTCATTCACATAATTTTATCGTGGAATGCATATATATATATATATATATATATGCAAGCCTCCATTCTTATCCATATGGTTTCCAACTTCAACACACACACACACATATATATATATGCCTTTCATGGCTACTGACACGAGATTGGTTTCTCTCTCTCTCTTTTCTTTTACACATTATATATATATATATATATAAACCATTCTTTCATTTTGGCTTACAACCCACCACTAGATCAAATTCAGCTTTCTTTTTCCAAACTCAAATTGTGTGTGTGTAGTGGTTATAGTCGCCTCTGTTTCTTATCCTCAAATAGAGACCCATTAGCATCGAT
The DNA here is from genome assembly GCA_954870635.1 of Arctium minus. Lineage (NCBI taxonomy): Eukaryota > Viridiplantae > Streptophyta > Magnoliopsida > Asterales > Asteraceae > Arctium > Arctium minus. Next base: position 117,674,768 of record OX941083.1, on the reverse strand, counting down.
TAATTCCTCTGCATAAATCCACATTATGCGCACAATCAAAACAACACACAGAGATGTAATCCTAAAAGGACTTTAAACAACCTTGAATAACAATTTCAGATTTTAATTAACCCCAACATCTCTCTGGTTCTCTACCCCATCGTACGACTTCATTTTTGAACCAATTTTATCCTTTTAAAATTTATGATTTCTACAACCATCCAGTTCAATATCATGAAATTCAAACACACAATATGGGGATACCATCAATATGAGGAAACGACAAAGTTTTCTTACCTCGCTCACTGAGATCGGTTCTCTGAAGCGAAAACCTTATTCGGCTTCTAACCTCCTTCTGCCTCTTTCTTAGCGACCCGTCTTTCTCCCTCTTTCACTCTCGGTTTCTCCTTGACAGCAATGAGTAGAAAAGAGAATCCAATTGCCCTTGCCATCTGCTTCTTTAAACGATGCCTCACACCCTCCATGTAATCGTTGCCGCCCTCTTTTCTCTCAACTCCTACCCACGTCCATTTGAAGGTGAAGAAAACCTAAATCCTCCCCCCCCCCCTTTTTTTTGCTACACACCTGCCAAATTCGAGATTTCCAAAAATTTCCCCCACTCTTTTGTCAATTATTATTTTAAACCAAAAAAAAAAAATCTTGGGATGTTACACTATACACCACAAAGTCTTCCGATCCTTCGGGTAAGGACAAGATCGGAGCTTCGCACAACTTCCTCTTGAGCATCTGAAACGTTTGCTCTTGTGCATCGGTCCAAAGAAACTTGACGTTCTTTCTTGTAAGGGAAGTGAGCGGTGTAGCCGTCTTTGAGAAATCCTGAATGAAACGTCGGTAATAACCCGCTAAACCCAAGAAGCTTCGGATCTCCGTCGGACTTGTTGTGGGTTCCCAACTCATCATTGCTTCGATTTTTGCCGGATCCACTTTTACCCCGTCCTTTGATACCACATTCCCCAAGAATTGCACTTCTTGAAGCCAAAATTTGCACTTCGAGAACTTCGCGAACAACTTCTCCCTTCTTAGAACTTCTAATACTTCCCGTAAGTGTCTTCCATGTTCTGACTCATCCTTTAAATATATTAAAATATCGTCGATGAAGACGATCACGGATTTATCCAAAAATGGGCGACACACACGGTTCATCAAATCCATGAATACGGCCGGAGCGTTGGTTAAGCCAAACGGCATCACCAAGAACTCATAATGACCGTATCTCGTTCGGAAAACCGTATTCGGAATATCTTCGTTCTTCACTCTCACTTGATGATAACCGGACCGAAGGTCAATCTTCGAGAAACATCCCGCCCCTTGGAGTTGAACAAAGAGATCGTCGATGGGAGGTAGAGGGTACTTGTTCTTCACCGTGACTTTGTTTAACTCCCGATAATCTATGCACATCCGCATGGATCCATCTTTCTTCTTCACAAACAAACCCGGTGCTCCCAAAGGTGACGAACTTGGTCGAATGAAGCCCTTCTCCAACAACTCTTGAAGTTGCGTCATCATTTCCTTCATTTATGTCGGTGCCAAACGATATGGAGCACGAGCTATCGGAGCCGCTCCCGGTGTGAGGTCAATCTGAAACTCCACTTGCCGTTCCGGCGGTAAACCGGGTAAGTCTTCCGGAAAGACGTCCGGATAATCTTGCACTACCTCCACATCTCCCACCGACTTCTTTTCTTTCTTTGCGTCCACAACGTAGGCCAAGTACAAAGGGTAGCCTTTCTCTAAAAACTTGCGAGCCTTAAGAGATGAGATAATAGGATTATTCCTCTTTCCTTTCTCTCCATAAATGGTTGCCACCCCATTTTCCGGCAATGGTACTTGGATCATCTTTTTGGAGCAAAAGATGTCCGCCTTATGCCTCACTAACCAATCCATTCCTATGACTACATCAAACCCTCCTATAACCATAGGTAGTAAATTTACTCCGAAAGAAATTCCGTCGATCTCTAGAGTGCAATCACAAAAACGGTCACGAATGATCATTTGATCTCCATTAGCTATTTCTACTACTAACGCATTGAGAAGAACACTAATAGGAGTGGTGAATCGTTTACAGAAAGCATCCGACACAAAAGAACATGTAGCACCCGAATCAAACAAGACACGAGCAGGCATGAAGTTTACTAGAAACGTACCCGAAACAACATCCGCGGTCTCCTTTGCCTCCTCGGTAGTCATTCGGAAAGCTCGACTCGGTGCCCGTGATGGTTGTTCGACCCTAGCCGTCGAACCCATAGAATTTCCACCACCCCCTCTAACCAGCCTTGGACACTATCGCTTCATATGCCTCGTCTCTCCGCATTCATAACAAACCGCCCCACGGAGGGAACATTCTCGAGTCGTGTGGTTTTTCTTACCACACTTGCTACACCCAGCTGGACCGGAGGGAGTCCTTACAGCGCACGGCCCCGAGTGCTTTGACCTACACTTGTGGCACCACCGATCTTCACGGCGTTGATCACCCGATCTCCTGCTTACAAAGGGTTTAGATTGACGAACGGGCCCAGATGGCCCCTCCCACTTCCGATTCTCACCAACGTACCTCTTCTCGTCCCTTTCCGAATTGATGTCGTCCTCAATGAGTAAGGACTCCTCGATAACCTCTTGTAGAGTTGAACACTTAGCATTCCTTACATCCGTTCGCATTCCGGCCAGTAAACCCTGTTGATATGCTTTCATCTTCGACTTTTCGTCGGGGACTAGATGTCCCACCAAGTTTAGCTTCTCCAAGAAGAGCTTGGAGTAGTCAACAATCGACATATTCCCCTTCTTTAGATCTCGGAACTCCCGCTCCAACCTGTCCAACGACCGCTCGCTGTAGTATTTGTCCATGATCTTCTCTTTGAACACCGTCCAAGTTAGCTTAGCCAGAACTTCTGGGGTGAGGGCGGATCGGGTGAGGTTCTACCAAATCAGAGCCTCTCCTCGAAGTAGCTGAGAAGCAAACTTAACCCGTTGAGAAGGATCGCATTCACTGGACTCGAAGGCCATCTCTAATTCCTTGAGCCAGTACATACAATCAACTGGGTTGTCCGAACCCGCAAACTCCTTAGGGTGACACCCCAGAAACGTCTTGTAGGTACACCCTTTAGTCTTCGATCTGATTCCCTCAGCGGATGGTTCTTCAATCGTTACCACATTCGGTCCACCCGACCCCACAATAACGTTTTCAACCATAGTCTCGGGTTGACGGTTACTGACGTCTCGATCCTCTAGAAATTTCATGAAAAACTCTTGTTGTTGGTTCATGGCCGAAGTCATGGCCAAATGTTGTTGAGCCAAAGCCGCATTCATGGCCAACATCTTGCTATCCCGAAGCCGGGTCTCCATGGTAACTTCCTCCATGATGGCGCCACCTGTGTTGAGGTTCCGGCGTGGAATGTGCTCAGGCCCTCCTGCCAAGATTATGGGTATAGGTATGTCATCGGAGGTTGCCCCCACCGGGGGTCGTACTGTTGCAGATTCCACTTCTGGTTGCCCTTCTGGCATGTCCGATAATCTACTTCGAGTGTTTACCATTAAAATCTGTCATGCACGTACGAGAAATAGATTGAGAAAAGACTAAGCGATTTGAACTCATTGTACGTACTACTACTTTCATCAATTATCATAATAATAGTAAACCAAGTATGCTCACGTAACAATGCATTCATAATAGCAGTAGCTAAGTGAAATTATGAACGAACCATACACAAGTATTCTAGTCACCATCCTCACAACTTTCAATTACAATAATTCCGTAATCCTAACGCTCTCCCCACCCAGGATTCCTACCCCAAGTGGACAGTGAAGTCATAAAGTCTAAAGCTTAAGTCTAGATATGCTAAACAATACCTAGTTCACTTAAACTAAATCTCTGATACCAACTTGTAACACCATAAAAATAGGGATAACAAAAATCCGGAAAACGGACATGAGGTATACTAAAATTGCTATAGCAAGAGCCTCCCAAAAATGGGGAATATATAATTAAATAACATGTTTAATCACAATTGTAATTTAACGGACAACGAACAACAACCAACTAATCTAATTTCTACATCTAGAAAAGAGATTACAAAAAGGGTTGTTATCTATAGACCCAAACGGTCTATATCCAAAAGTATAACGCACCCATGTGCAATTCCCCAAGCTCTCACCCCAATGCAACTAAACCTGCTTAAGACCGTCGCCGCTAGAACCTGAGATACACATCGACACCAAACAAGTGTTAGACCAAAAAGCCTAGTGAGTTGAACAATAATAAGCATGCATGAACAAGCATATTTCTTATCAGCAGTTAACCATAGTTCAACAAATGTGGAGTCAATAGGGGAGACCCATAGCACCAATCAAGTCCCACCCAGGAGTCGATATACTTTGATTCCCTTAAAAAGGAACACCCCAAAGGCCCGGCCCACCCGAAGACTATCGCTAAGAAAATTCCCCGAATGGCGGAGGTCTAGGCACATACTATCACAGTGGCGCCCAAGACTATATCCTCCTAGTGTACTGACTTGGTTCGTCCACATAACATTTATAAGGGGTCCTTTAGATATATTTCAACCCACATAATTCAATACCAACTACGGGTATAATATTACCACCTTATCCTCATGATGTCTAACAAAAGACCCAATGTATATCATGCTCATCATACATATAAACATATCACCAAAATGGTGTTCCAACTAGAATCATCATCATGCCCATATATGCATACATTTAACATATCAAGGTACCCACATTATGTATCTATGAGACAAATCCAAAATAATGATACATATAACAATAATCATGGCAAATCACCCATATATATGTGCATCTTCCAACTATTATCATGAAGAATCCCCAAACATTTGAACACATAGGGATAAAGTAACAAATAGGAGATTATGATGTGTATCTAGTTTTAACAAAGGGTTAGTAAACTCACTATCTAGGTTTTGAACCCAAAACCTATAAAATATGGAAACCCTAGAAGTTGGAGGATGAACTTGAAGATGAGAATGAGACTTGGAGAAACCCTTGAATCTTCCTTGGAAATGAAGTTAATGCTTTAATCCAAAACTCAACCACCAAAGGATAGTATTTATGAGGGCTAGGGTTTGGTAAGAGAAGAATGGAGACTGAAATGGGAGCTCCAAAAATAGCAACCAAAAGATAGGTTTTGAGAGAAATGAGGTTAAAATCTGATAAGGGTTCATTTAAGGCACTGCACCCCGACGGCGATAGTGCCAAGGGCACTATCGCGAGTCACAATCGCGAGCACACACACACTTACGGTACATCTTCCGCGAGTATGCCCAGCGATAGTGACAATTGTCACTATCGCGTGTCACTATCGCGAGACTCCCCCACCCCCTCTCGGTACAATCCTGGCGATTGTGGCCGGCGATAGTGACAATGTCACTATCGCGATGGAACTATCGCGCCAAGCTCATCCCAGCCCGAAAACTTAGCAATTTCGAAAATGAGCACGAGGTCTAAACACATGCAATTAATATATAATCAGATAGAATCTTAGTCCCATAAATATCATATGCATATATGAAAAACTCATATTTTTAGATAAACACAATTAAAGTATTAGGGAACAAATACTTACCTTATAAATTTAAGGACGTTACACAAACTCACCCAAAACGTGAAAAGTAAACAAACTCCCAACTCATGGTAATTCGAAATAGAATTTTATTTCGAGAAACACTCCAAACGTGGACGGGGCATAAAACACAACCCATAAATCTTGAGTAAAAAATTCCCCATAAGTAAAACGTCACCGAAAACATGGATAATAATATGACACAATTAAATACCCAACTAACACCTTCCGGTGATGGGGGATACCCGATTCCATTGTACATGACGGAACACAAAGGTAAACCACATAACTATGTTGTCGAACTACACCTCAGATCGTGACTGAATTGCCTGCTTTGCCGAGCTACACCTCTAGTCGTGATTGTATTGCCTGCTCTGCCGAGCTACACCTCCAGTGTAACTTTATTTCAAGTCCCAAAATACTGTATCCTTTATTGCCTGCTCTGCCGAGCTACACCTCAAGGATATGCGATCTTATTGCCTGCTCGGTCTCTAGCGGAGTTTCATCCTCAGGGTACCCACTTGACCCCTAGTGCCTACTCCCTAACATTCAAGATAGGAGCCTCTGCTCCTTACTTGATAAATCTCGATGTCTAACCCTCGTGCAAAAGAATTAAACATCCAAACACAAGACCCATGGTCCCGAAGTACAACCCATGAGGGTTTACTCTTCGTCAAACAACCGGAACGACATTAATGCCAATACGGCATAATTTTCTCAAAGTGAGGATCCCAAGAGTCCTCACCGTTACAAACGACTGACTTACATGCCTATGGATCTAATGCAATACAGTCTAAAATACATGACTCCAAATTAATGACACGCGCACCCGAAACATGAATTCTCCAAAATAAAATGAAATAAATGCAACTCACACCCAAAGCTCTACTTAGGTTATTAAACCGAACAAAAGTCCCCAAGACCCGACAAAGCCGAAAACCGAGCTAAAGACCCAACAATTTACGAAATCTCCAATGGAAACCAGTATTAACATCGAAACGTGTTTGACCAAAAATTATGTAAACACTATGACCCAAGATTAATTAACCCAAAACTTCTCATTGATTGAAATAAAACGTTTTCCAAATGGACTCATCCCCTTCATGTTTCCAAAATGACTCTTAACACAATGAATGTATTTTCCCAATGTTTATAAAATCGTATGCACCAATTGGACAATTATATAAAATGACCTTCATTTATATACTATATTATCAAAGAAACATATTAAAATGTTTTATTTATCAAAATGCCCAAAAATCACAAAGATGAGTGTTACATAAGTTTATAAAGTTAAATATATTCAAATAACCAAAACTTATCAGCAGTTAACGATTTAATGTAAAACACGAACACTTTAAAATAAACATTTTGGCATGTACACCGTTTTCACAAATCACTTGAACTCACCTCGCTAGATTTAAGTTAAATCTAGATGTTACCCCGCTTTAAGCTTCCTTGAAGAAATCCGAGTCCACAAGCAAAATCCTTCAAAAACCTAGATCCATAGATTTCCAACCATAAATAAGCATCTTCAACCATAAAGAATCGATCTCCAAACATCATATAACAAAATCCCTATTTTACCCAAAACCCTAATTTGGCCTATCTTTCCCAAAATCAACCAACCCTAAGTTGGATAAATAGAAACACTATGAGGTCAAAGATGAAACATTTGTAACTTGATTAAGGTGTTAGAAAGAAAGTGGATGAACTTACAATGGTGGGTTTTGATATAACTCAAAACCCTAGATTTTCTTGAAGAAGACTTTAACGGAGATGGTGGAGTGGTAGCTTCTTGAATCCTAGACTTCCAAGACTTGGATGGTGATGGAAATGCTTCAAAATCAAGGTGGACGGCCATAGGAATGACTAGGGTTTGAACCAAGAAGGTGGGAATCGGTTTGGGAGAGAAAGGATGAAATTTGAGAAGTGAGAAATGAGAAAAAGGCTGAACTTCGCGAATTAACAGTAGCCTGCCACACGGGTGCGACATTGACCAACGACATTGCCCTGGGCAAAGGGCAATGTCGCCAAGTGCCCCCAGGCTTTTGTTCCCTCTCTGCGACTATGACACTGTCATAGTCGCCGGACATTGTCGCGAGACCTTTCCGAAGTCCCGAAACTCGACTTTTTCACTGCCAAAACTCCCGATACTCCGAGGGACTTTAAACAATGCATCTCCCAACAAAACCCCACTGTTTACAAGTCACATAAACGTCCGAGTGACATTTACTTACCGAAAATTACGGGTGTTACATATGGATAGAAATCAAATTAATTCGTAGATATTTATGATATTTAATAGTACGGTTAAATTAAAAAATATTCAGTATTGTGCTCGTTTTGAAGGTATTGACGAGACGATTATAATGGTATAATTTGTAAAAAAAAGATACGTATTTTTTCATTGCATTTTTGTTCATATACGATTATTTGTGTTAATATGATAATGGTGTAAAATAAAAAATGAAAAAACAAGGGATATAAAGTAAATTAAATAAGTAAGGCTATGTTTGGCAAAAAAAAGCTAGCTTATAAGCTATTTTTTTTCATGATACATGTCTGGATAACCATAAGATAGCTTATTGAAAAACTACTCATAGTAGCGTTTTGAAAAGCTAGCTTATCAGCTACCAGTTAGCTTATAAGCTAGTTTGCCAAACAATGCCTAAGTGTAAGATGGTAAATGTAACATTGTACAAGAAACACTTTATACATATAATATAGTATAGTATATATATATATATATATATACACACAGGGGTTGTTTTATTTGCAACCCTTAAAAAGGTTGCAAACCTTGCAACCCACGTCTTAACCGTTGGATTCATGATCGGCGGTTACAATAGATATGAGACCCAATATTTTTAATTAAAAAAAACAGAAAAATAAAAATAAAATAACCGCCGATCATGAATCCAACGGTTAAGATGTGGGTTGCAAGGGTTGCAATCTTCTTCAGGGTTGCAAAATATCCTTCCACTATATATATATATATATGTGTGTGTGTGTGTGTGTTTATATATATATATGGGAGAGATCAAATTGAAGTCACTCTAATTTTGCAAACCGTGTAAACCATCGATTTCATTGGTTAAATTAATGAAGTTGGTTCATGAAATTGTTTAATTTTATGAAATCGTGTTATATAATTCTTTTGTTAATGAAATTGTTTCATATATTTGTGTTTTTTTTTATGTAAAAATGAAATTGTTTCATGCATTTTCTCATTTTGATGAAATTGTTTCATGCATTTTTTCAATCTGATAAAACTTTTTCATTTTCACATAAAAACACAAATATATGAAACAATTTTACCAAAAAAAAATTATATAAAATAATTTATCAAGTTTTACAAAAATATATATATATATATATATGCCCGTGCAATGCGGCGGGTGTAAAAGTTTATTTTTATCTTCCAAATTTATTTAAAAAGTTAAATAAAGGGCAAAAGGGGCAGTTGAAGATAGGCGTAAATTCCAATAATTTCATGCTTATAGTATAATCAAATCAAGGATAACAAATATCATTTCGCTATACGGAATTCGCTAGTTGGTGATTTATGTGAACTATTTCAATAATCTGTTATGTGTGTTACAATGTAACTTTTTCAAAATAAAATGAATTGATGAAATGTGTTTTTAATATATTTTAGTTGGTTTGCGTATTTTTAATATGCTAAAGGTGAAAATAAAATAAAGTGTAAGGATATAAAACAATTTTATTTGTAGACATTCATGATATTTAATAGTACGGTTAAATAAAAAAATATTCAATATTGAGTTTGATCGTATACGATTATTTATGTTAACATGATAAGGGTATAAAATGGAAAATAAGAAAACAAACGATATAAAATAAATTAAATAACTAATTGTAAGGGTAATAAATGTAACATTTAATTGAATTAGGAAGTGGAACATGGGGAAATTTTTTTGCCTTTCAAAGGTTTGTAAAAAATTGTATTATAATTTTTATAATATAGTAGAGATTATAATGATGTAATTTATAATAAGAATGAAACTTATTTTTAATATATTTTACGATTATGTATTTTTAATGTGCTAATGGTGAAAAAAAAAATAAAACGTATGGATATAAACAATTTAATTCGTAGATATTCATGATATTTAATAGTACGGTTGAATTAAAAAGGGAAAAGTCTACAAAACCCCCATGGACTTTTGTGTTTAGAATGATTAAGTCACTAGACAATTTTTTAGAACAAATAAGTCTTTGAACTTTCCAAAACCTGTTAAATAAATCATTGGACTTTCTAAAACATGGTAGATACATCCTTATTATTTAAAAATGAAACCTGTAACTTGAATAGCAGGTAACCTACAAATAAAATAAAAACCTAAAATCTAATAGTCACTCAAGAGTCGCTCCTATCATTCACGATTCACGCTCACGTCTTCCCCTACCATCGCTCAACCCGTCGTCCACCTACACCATCCATCGCCGGCGCACCACCGTCCCCGTCGCCTGCGCACCACCTTCTCCTTCACACCACCGTCGCCTGCGCACCACCGTCGCCGCCACACCAGTCGCTCGTCGCCGCCACACCAGTCGCTCGTCGCCGTTCCAGGTAAGTTCCCAAGAATTTAAACCTTAATCATGAGTTTTTTGTATACAGTACATAAGATAATTATAAGATGTATGATAACTTCTTTTTTCCATCTATCCTTAACCTATCCTCCGAAGTGACTAGATGATCTCAGGTTTTTTTTAAGAGTAACAATGTTATGGGATCACAAGTTTTTCCAGTGAAATGTTTTAGGAATAGATGATGAGTTTTTACTCCACTGTATCATGCATGATGAGTTTTTCCAGTTGTCTGTGCTTTGATTGCTTCTTGTTTGAGCACTGTGTGTTTGCCTCTGGCAAACTATTGCTAGGTATATAGCTTCTGTTGGCTTGGTTTGTTTTTAAACTTCTTGGTTTTTTTGTTGTACATTGGTTTGTGGTGGTTAATAAATTGCCTTTCAAAAAAAATCATGCATATAACTTAAGCTTACATGGCACTATTCAATCTCATTCTTGATTTGTTTTCATTTGTGAATTGTGTTTTCATTCAAGCCTAAGTTGTTATTCTTGTTTACAGAATGGCATCGGATTATAGCGATGATTGTAGTGATGATCCTAACTATGATGTAAACGATAATTCAAGTGGAGATATATCTGATTATTTATCTTTAGATCTTGAAGATGAAGGTGATGTAATAAACTTAAACAAAACAGTTGATGATCAGTTTTTAAATAAGCTTTGTAGTGTAAACACGATTAACGATGTTGAGTTCAATGCGGATGAAGAGGATGATAATGTTGGAGATCAGACTATACAAAAAGGTGTTCAATATCCGATACATAATCCTAATATTCCTTGGAAGATGATGAAGCCCAGACTTGGTGAGAGGTATGAGAATCCTGGTCAATTAAAGCGGTGTTTGACAAACTATGTGGTGGCAAATGGCTACTAACTAGAGTATGTGAAAAATGATTCAGAGAGGTTGCTTGTTACATGTGGAAAAGGTCAGAAAGATAAAACTTGTCCTTTTAGATTGTGGGCATCTTGGATGCAAGAAGAAAAGTCATTTCAGATTAAAACCATTAATTATAAACACCTATGTAGTAAAGACTATAGTTTTGGATCTCTAGTGACACCAAATTGGATTGCAAAGCATTATGTCAGGGAACTCCTCGAAAGGCCATTCATAAAAATTAAAGATATGCAAGATGACATTTTGAAGAAGTTTATGGTCAAAGTTAGTAAGGGCCAATGCATCCGGGCCAAGTCTAGAGCACTTCTTGAAATTGAAGGTTCTTTAGCAGAACACTATGGAAAGCTTTGGGATTATGGACATGAAATTAGGAGGGCCAATCTAGGATCTACAGTTAAGATGGACGTAAATTTAATAGCAGATGGAAGTAATGAATTTAGGAGATTTTATGTATGTTTCAAAGCACTAAAAGATGGGTGGATTAGTGGATGTAGGAAGGTTATAGGACTAGACGGGTGTTTTTTAAAGGGGGTATGCGAAGGAGAGTTAATATCGGCTATTGGTCGAGACGGAAATAATCAAATTTACCCTATAGGTATGTACATCCAAACTATGCTTGTTATATTATTGTCAAGTGTTCTTATTATTTTACTGTCAAGTGTTATTATTTGTTTAACCACTTACAATGTTGAATGCTTATGTAGCTTGGGCTGTAGTAGATGTGGAGAACAAAGAGAATTGGAAGTGGTTCATTGAACTATTACTAGAAGATATTGGTGTTATTGAAGGAGCAAGGCTTACCTTCATGTCTGATCAACACAAGGTATGCATTTTCTTAACATTAACAAGTGTATCCATTATGCCAATGTACATTTTTATGCACTATCATTCTTTTTATCAATAGGGCATTGTGGAAGCTGTAAAAGACTTGGCACCATATGCAGAGCATAGGCAATGTGCAAGACACATATATGCTAATTTTCGTAAAAGGTTTAATGGTGTTGAGTATAGAAACATTTTTTGGGCGGCAGCTACATCCACTTTTGAAGCAGATTTCATGTCACACATGGAAAAATTGAAGACACTAAATGTTGATGCATACAATCACTTGATTGAAAGAGACCCTAACACATGGTGTAGGGCATTTTTTCAACCCGGTAGAGCTTGTGAAGCTGTAGAAAATGGGATTTGCGAGTCATTTAATTCAATTATTGTTGATGCAAGAAGAAAACCCATAATCACAATGCTAGAGGAGATAAGGATATTTGTTATGCAAAGGCATTACAGAATGAGGAACAAAGCACAAGAATGGGAATCCGATGTTTGTCCGGCCATAAAGAAAAAGTTAAAGAAATGGGGACAAAATCACAGGTATGTTAATGTATTCTTTGGATGTTCATGTATTATTGTCTATGATGGTAATATGATATTGTATGTTAATGCATTCTTTTTCATATGTAGATATTGGTATGTTATCCCTAGTGGTGGAAATGTGTTTGAAACACGAAATGGTCATGAAGCAATGATGGTGGATTTAGATGCTAGAAAATGTAGTTGTAGACTGTGGGACATATCATGCATTCCTTGTGTGCATTCCATAGCTTGTATACACTTTATCAATAAGGATCCAAAGGATTATGTTAGTAAATGGTTTACTAAAGATCTCTTCAAAATGGCCTATGAGAATATTATAAGACCATTGAATGGGAGCAACATGTGGACTCCAACACCTTACATCAAACCAAACCCACCTAAGGAGAGAAGAATGTCTGGTAGACCATCTATCAAAACAAAAAGATCAGAATATGAGAGCCAAGGTACAAGAGTGACTCAATCTGGGAAGGCAATGACATGTAGCAATTGCTTGGAATCGGGGCATAATGCGAGGACTTGTAAGAATGAGAAGAAGGACCCACCACCTAAACCTGTTAAGCCAAAAGGTAGACCAAGACTCAACATTCCAAAACCGACTACAACAAGAAGAGGCGATAGAGGTGGAAGAGGCAATAGAGGCAGGAGGATACCATCATATGTAGGTGTTTCTTATAATCCAATCACAGGAGAAACAATGATTGGGGTAAGTCATTATTTATTTTTCAGATTCAAATAACATTTTCTAATGACTATTGCTTACACTTTATCTTCATCATTAAAGTCATCATCAGGTGTGCCACAACCAGCATGGCCTGAAGGCATCCTACCGTTTTCAATTTCAAATGAGGTTGTTGTTAATGACGAAGACCATGATGAAGGTGAGACTGTTGTTCGACATCAATAAGGGTTACAAGAAAGTCAAATGGTTGTATCTCCACCAGAAGTTGATGCAAATGAAGAATAGTTCATTCCACGACTTAACATAGATTATGCGTTATTTTGGTATATTTTAGTACAACTGTTGGTATTTTTTTGGCGCAACTTTTAGTTTATTTGGCACAATTGCTGGTACTTTTGGGGGCAATTTTTGGTTTATTTGGCGCAACTTGTGGTTCAACTTTGGTAAATTATGACCAACTTTTATATCTATCTATTTATGCTTTGGATACATCTTTTGTATGTTTTGGGAAGAGTAACGAAAATGGTATATTCGTTTTTATATAAATGTAAGTATTTTTTTTCGTTCAAAAAATGTTTAGGGGCTTAATTGTTTAAAATATAAAAGTCCGTTGGGTTTTTTCAGACCTTTTCAATTATTTTATCATATTAACCAGTTTTATAAGTCATAAGGATGTATCTACCAGGTTTTAGAAAGTCCAATGATTTATTTAACAGGTTTTGGAAAGTTCAAGGACTTATTTGTTCTAAAAAATTGTCTAGTGACTTAATCATTCTAAACACAAAAGTCCATGGGGTTTTTGTAGACTTTTCCCAATTAAAAAATATTCAATATTGAGTTTGTTTTGAATGTATTGACGAGAGGATTATAATTGTATAATTTGTAGAAAAAAGAACGTATTTTTTCATTGCATTTTTGTTCATATACGATTATTTGTGTTAATATGATAATGATGTAAAATGAAAAAGTAAAAGATATAAATTAAATTAAATAAGTAATTGTAAGAGTGGTAAATGTTTACAAAATATTGTACAATAACCGTTTTAGATTTTTTATATAGTAGTATAGATAAATAATTAATGTTCTTTTTGGTAATTTAAATGTTTATAAACTAATTTTTGCCAAGCATGACTTTTTCATCAGCTAGTTTATCAGATACCATCTAGCTTATCAGCTAGTTTGCCAAACATAGCCTTTGGGGAAGCTGTTGGAGATGTTCTAATATCTCTCATACTTTCTTCATTTTTGATAAATATTTAGAGAATATGTTGAACAAAAGAATGTCCAAAATCCTCATTTTCTATATTTTAGAGAAGTTGTGGAGTAGTCAATAATTTTCAAAATCCCTACATTTTCATTTTGTAGAGTCGATTGGAGATGCTCTTACCTCCTTACGCTGTGTTCTCGAGTTTTGGAAGAAAAGAAAAGAAAAGAAAAGAAAGGGAAGGAAAAGAAAGAAATATTTGTATTTGTGTTGTTGAGATTGAAAGAAAAAAAAGAAAAGGGAAAGAAAGAAAATAAATTTTCATGAGAAATGAAAGAAAAGATGTCACATTTACCAATATACTCTTATTTATTTAACAGTGGAATGTAACTAATGATATATATGTAATTTTATAAATATTTTTAATTTTTTCTAAATTCCTTTTTTCCTTTCCTTCCGTTTCCTCCTACATTTGAGAGGAAAGTTTTGAGAGAAAAATAAACAATATTTTCCTTCCCTTTCTTTTCCCTCTTTAAAAAAACTCGAGAACACAACATTTTTTCTTTCCTTCCTACTTTCCTCTCCTTTCCCTTCCTATCCTTCACAAAAAAAAAACTCGAGAACACAACGTTAATGTTATACTGTTGTTTATTAACAGCTAGGTAATATTATTTCAAAACAACGTGTACCCGTTTTGATATACAATTGGTTTTTTATAATCTATACTATATAATAAAAATTCTAAAACGGTTATACGGTTATTGTACAATCTTTTGTACAATAACATTTACCACCCTTAATCTTTTGTACAATAACATTTACTACCTTACAATGTTACATTTACCACTCTTACAATTACTTATTTAATTTATTTTATATTCCTTACTTTTTCATTTTTCATTTTACACCGTTATCATATTAACACAAATAATCGTATATGAACAAAAATGCAATGAAAAAATACGTTATTTTTTTTACAAATTATACCATTATAATCGTCTCGTCAATAACTTCAAAACGAGCCCCATATTGAATATTTTTTAATTTAACCATACTATTAAATATCAGAATATATACGAATTATCTATACTACTAAAATGGTTATTGTACAATATTTTGTACAATAACATTTACCACCCTTACAATTACTTATTTAATTTACTTTATATCTCTTACTTTTTCATTTTTCATTTTACACCATTATCATATTAACACAAATAATCGTATATGAACAAAAATGCGATGAAAAATACGTTCATTTTTCTACAAATTATATCATTATAATCGTCTCGTCTGACTTTCAAAACGAGCCCAATATTGAATATTTTTTAATTTAACCGTACTATTAAATATCATGAATATCTACGAATTAATTTGTTTTCTATCCATACGTTTTATTTATTTTTCCACCATTAGCACATTAAAAATACATAATCGTAAAATATGTTTTATTCTTATTATAAATTATATTATTATAATTTTTTTCGTCAATAATTGTAATATAAACTAATTATTGAATATCTTTATAGGTTTAGGGTTTTATAAATTGTGATTCTTAGGTTATGATTGATTGTTGATGACATATTATAAGAAAGTAGCATTAATTGTTCGTTCTTTACTTACATTCTGCTGCATTGTGCGGGTATATGCCTAGCTATATAATGAAAATTTTAAAACGGTTACAATCTTTTGTACAATAACATTTACCACTCTTAATCTTTTGTACAATAACATTTACTACCCTTACAATGTTACATTTACCACCCTTACAATTACTTATTTAATTTACTTTATATCCCTTACTTTTTCATTTTTCATTATGCAATGAAAAAATACGTTACTTTTTTTTTACAAATTATACCATTATAATCGTGTCGTCAATACCTTTAAAACGAGCCCAATATTAAATATTTTTTTAATTTAACCGTACTATTAAGTATTAGAATCTATACTATATAATGAAAAAACTAAAACGATTATTGTACAAACTTTTGTACAATTACATTTACCACCCTTACAATGTTACATTTATCACCCTTACAATTACTTATTTAATTTACTTTATATCCATTATTTTTTTCATTTTTCATTTTACACCATTATCATATTAACACAAATAATCATATATTAACAAAAATGCAATGAAAAAATACGTTCATTTTTCTACAAATTATATCATTATAAGCGTCTCCTCAATATCTTCAAAACGAGCCTAATATTGAATATTTTTTAATTTAACCGTACTATTAAATATCATGAATATCTACGAAATAATTTGTTTTTCTATCCATACGTTTTATTTTTTTTTCCACCGTTAGCACGTTAAAAATACATAATCGTAAAATACGTTTCATTCTTATTAAATAATATCATTATGATTTTTTTCGTTAAAAATTGTAATATAAACTAATTATTGAATATCTTTATGGGTTTAGGTTTCATAAGTTGTGATTCTTAGGTCATGGTTGATTATTGATGAAATGTATATAAGAAAATAATATTAATTGTTCGTTATTTACTTACATTTCGCTGCATCGCGCGGGTATATGACTAGTTGTATACGATTTGTTAATCCAAACGGGCACCCCTTTCAGGACCTGTTCTTTTGTTTTCCGGATACAATTAATGTTTGTATAGTAGCATATAAAAGATTACTTAATATTTTTTCATAAAAAAAAATGTGCAAACATGCCTATTATTTTTATATGGTTGGACCGAAATTTTTGCAGGAAAAGAAACCCACCACCATTTCTATTTTGAAAAGATCAAATTTCGAATTCATTAATTTAAATCAATTTTTTTTTGTTAATAATTGGTGTCTGTACCAGTTTGTGCATACATCGACCATGAAGAATAGCCAAGAAAATCCACAATAACTTTACAGGATTTAACCTGATGACCTTCTAGAAAGATCAGCACAAGCTAAGTTTTATGTTTTATTGTCAGTCGAGCTGGCCCCACAAAAATTTTAGTAAACCAATTTACAAAATCTTCTCATTTAAAACATCTGATCTCATGACCAAATTCATGTTTCTAAAAATATGAAGGAAAATTGTTCCATTTGTTCCATTTAGATCACCCAAAATGAAGATATCCGGAAAAAAAAAAATACTCGTATATTTGACTTTATGTAATAATTAGATGTCCGGATGCACCACATTTCATCACTATACATTCGACACGAATAGAGTCCAAGGACCAACTGGACCCAACAACGGGTCCGGGTCCGGTCTGGGTCCGGGCTCATTTTGTTCGTCCTTCTGTTTGTTGAGGAGTTACAGGCCTACAGCTAGAAAGCAATCTCGGTAAGCAGCCGTGCACCTGCACAGACTCCGCCCACCTCTCCCTCTTCGGCTTTAACCCACCACCACCTACAGCCACCGCTCCATGGCTCCCGACCACCCCATTTTCATTGGCTGCTTCACCATTTTCCTCATCAACATCATGCTTTTCTCTTAGGCTTTCATTGAAAAGATCAGAAAGACTCATTTTCTTCTTCGTTGGATTCGGAGATGGTGTAATAGAAGTTTTCTGGTCATCGATGGTGGTGACTCCTCCCTTGATTCGTGGGATTCCGGCAGAGAAGCTATGGTGTACCGGAGTATTGCCTCTTGATGGTGTAAATTCTGCACATATGTCAATTCAGTTCAAAGTTCAAACAACAACAATACAAGCCTACGTTTTTTATTAAAACGTGAGAAAAATCCAAACCAAACCAAACGAACGCAATAAACAGGGTCTAGACTCTAGAAAGGGGAGGATGTAGACAGACATTATCTATTTATGAAGGAGTAGAGAGACTGTTTTTGTAAAAAGACTTTAATATGCGAGAAAAATGGGAGCTATATATGTGAAAACATATCTTAGGGCGTGCTTGTTAGCAGCTTAATGAGCTTAAAGGGACTTACAGCTTATTCCGTTAGTTATACATGATTGTTTGGTAGTGGCTTAATGATATATAAAGTGGCTTAAGTAAGCTTCTAGGGGGGATTTTATGTAGGAAGCCAAAGTTTTTCCAAACCTGCCCCTCTTAATTAAAAAACATGCTCCTTCCATCTATGAAAAAACCCTTTCAAACAAAATATTTCCAATCTATACAAAAAGATTAGTCCACACATACAACTTTATCCATACAGGACTTAATGGAAAATCAACCAAACGGCCCCTTACCTCCATTAACACTCATGAAATCATCTTCACAATCCGACTCTAACCATGCTTGGGAATCAAAAAACATCTCTTTACTACCTGCAACATGAAAGAAACACATATAACTAAAAGCTGAGCGAATCATCTTTCAAAGAGTCGAGAATAACCTTTCTCACAAAAATGGATTTACGATATAATCGACAAAGTTCAAGTTGAACTCAACAGATTTGTCTAATAGTTTTCAAACTTAAAACACGGTAACGAAGTATTATTACCCTAATACTAAAGACCCGTTAAAAGTCCCACATCAGCTAGACTTAGACCATTACGGCTCTATATATATGTTGGAACTCTCTTCTCTCTTTAAGGGCTCTTTTGAGGAGTAATTAGTAAGCCCGGTGATTTCACATATTTTTCACCTGGTATAAAAAAGTCAATTTCTACCACTCTAGGGACTCGACACTCTATACCGTCAAGCCTCCATTGGAGGAGGCATGTTGATTTTAGGGGGTGTTTGGGATTGCTTATTTAGAACAAATATGCTTTTATATAAAAGTGCTTGTTAACTTATGTGGTGTAAAACCGCAGTTTTATAAAAAATGTTTGGATTAGCTTATGGTGGTACCAAAATGTAATAAGCTAATAAGTTGTTATTTAGGGGTGTTTGGTATTGCTTATACATGTAAAATAACCAAAAAGCCCATAAGTCATTTCAAAATAAGTTAGAATGGAATGACTTTCAGCAGTGACAAAACGGTATAAGCATTTTCTTTTCCTCCCATCCAAACACTGAAAACTGCTTATCAGCCGTGACAAAACAGAATAAATTAATAAACTCTTTAAATAGGCAATCCCAAACACCCCTTTAGAGTCCCACATGGGCAACATTTGGATCGTTTCTTCTTAATATACGTCGGAACATCCCTTCTTTCAAGGCTCTTAAGCCGAAGGATGTTAATACATATTCAGAACTTACAATATCTATTAATACCACTTTTTATTATATATATATATATATATATATATATATATATATATATATATATATTTGGGGGGGGGGGGGGGTCACACTGTTACTGGGTGCTCAACAAGCTGCATATATCTTCTGGAGAACTCTAGATGAGGTCCATCTTTTCCCCTTTGCCGGATCAAGCAAAGAATATGACAACTTCTTTCGTATTGTGGACAAAAACCATCGTAAAGCACACATCCATATATGATATAAATTCCAGTTATAATAATTCAACAAAAAAAGTCAGAAACCCCAATAAAAGCTGCAGACCTGCAGTAGTAGGAATCAAGCAAAGAAGCCACATAAATCAGAAGACACATGAATAAACAAAGTAACACAAAAGGTCAAAATACACCCACCAACCAAAAATCACAAAACACAGGGATCACAGTGAAAATTAAACCACTAAAGTTTGAACACCTACAATTAAATAATCAAACCAGACAATGAATCAAACAAAAAAGCCCTAGAAATCATAACAAACACGAATTAATCTTCGACTACAGGAACGAAATCCATACCAAAATCGCGAGAATTTTGTGTTGAATGAAGAGGAGGCCACTGAGGTTTAACCGCAACATTGCCATTGATGATCGGAGGTTTTTCTTTAGTAGGCGACGGAGGCATGACGGGATGATCGTCTGGTTTACGATTAAATCCAGATGATTCATGTACCTTCATAGCAGAAGCTTTGTGATGTGTTGAAACGCAAGCACCCATTTTTTTTTTCTATAACTTCCAACTGCGACGATTTGTTCTAACCAACCATCACCTACTGAGCTTCTGATATTGTAAAGGTGGAAAAAGGATCAAAGAAAGGATATGGAGAAATTTGGAGCAAAAAATTAGAGAATAATTGAGGGGTCCTGTTAAAATCGACTGATTGGGAAGCTTTTGGATCTAATGGCTGCTTTAACCAAAGTCGATTTGAAAAGGTTTTTCCAATTTTGTCTGCTTTTGGTCACGCCCTTCACACCCCCAATAGTCCCTTCCTTTTTTAAGACAAAAAAAAGTCAAATATATTGTTTGGTAAAAATAAGATAGATAATTTAAAATAAGCTAGCTAATTTTCTAAGTACATGTTTGAATGGAAATAAGCTAGCTTATAAATTAGTTTTTTAATAAGTTATTTGAAGTAGATTATGAAGAGTTTTTTGTGATTATTTTAAATTATGCTCTCATTAATATCCATTATTATATATTAACTATTAATTATAAATAAATATTAATTATTATTAATTAACATGATCTGAAAATTATAACATAAATTTTAGTTATACATTGATATAAAATTTTAATTATTTAGAATTATTGATAATTATATCAAAATTTTTAAATATTGATCAATATATTTTAATTATCAATTATTATTATTTAATTATTTTTTTCATATTATTTGTAACGGTTATTTAAAATCATAAGTTAATGTATATTTTTTTTAAAATTTGGTTTAAAATTCAAAATTTACAATATATATAATAAATTTCAAAAAAATTTAATTAAACATATTATATTATTTACTACCTTATTTATATTAATTATATTATTAAATATTGTAATTGATTATTTTTGTTGATGTCATTTTTGGTAATTTTACATCTTATAAGCTAGTTTTTGTCAAACGTGACTTTTTCATCAGCTAGCTTATCAACTACCAACTAGCTTATAAGTCACCAACTAGTTTATCAGTCATCAACTAGCTTATCAGCTAGTTTGCCAAACATAGCCTAAATAGTCGATTATTTTTAACCAAATTTACTTTTTCATCATTTTTTAATTGTATTTCAAATCGGGAAAATTTATTTTGGATTTCTTTAACCAAATTTACTTTTTAATCATTTTTGTGTAAAGTTTATTTTCAGATTAAAGTTTACTTTGTAATGCATAAGAGATTTACGTAAATTTTGGCTAAATAGGAATTCAATTAAAAAAATAGCTAAAAAGTGAACTTTATTGGGAAGATTGACTATTTTGGTCACGAAAATGTCCGTCAATGTTTTAAGTTATTACTTATTCTAGTCTAAAATAAGTGTTTAT
Organism: Arctium minus; assembly: GCA_954870635.1. Lineage (NCBI taxonomy): Eukaryota > Viridiplantae > Streptophyta > Magnoliopsida > Asterales > Asteraceae > Arctium > Arctium minus. The sequence goes on along the minus strand of OX941083.1, from coordinate 117,653,213 downwards.
GTTACTAATTTAGCTAAAATAAGGGTCTTTGGAAAGTAAGTGGTTGTTTGGTTGATTTTCCATTAAGTTTTGTATGGATAAAGTTGTCTGTGTGGATTAATTTGTCTGTATAGATTTAGAAGTTTTTATTTGAGAGAGTTTTTTCATAGATGGAAGGAACGTGTTTTTTAATGAGAGGGACTGGTTCGGAAAAACATGGTTTTCTGCACAAATCTCCCCTTCGAAGTCTTACTGAATAAGCCACTTTTTATATCATTAAACCACTACCAAACAGTCATATATAGTTGATTGAATAAGTTGTCAGTCTCATTAAGCTCATTAAGCTGCTAACAAACAAGCCCTAAGTGTCTAGTTTCTCATTTTACCTTAATTATGGGACGGAAAAAATTTCTCTTTTTATAATTAAGGGTACAATTATTTTTTTGTTACTTAAAAATTATAATAACTACACATTCCTAAAATTGCATGTCTATTTCATTATGTACATTTATTTTGGGACGGAGGGAGTAACATTTTAGTATGGTTGGGTTTTGATATGAATTCAATATTTGATGGGAATCGCATAAACCTTCGTGTAGCTAGGGGTGCTCACGAGTTGGGTTGATCGGGTTGAAGACATTTGAACAACCCAACCCAAAGTTGGCTGTTTGAAAATTTTCAGCCAAACCAACTGATATGCATTGAGAAATCAATGCATGTTCACTCTTTTTCTCTCTTTTAGGATAGTTGTTTTATTTTCAAATCCCTAATTTGAGTCTTTTTTTATGTTATTTTCCATATTTCTTTATGAGGCTTAATGTGGTAGTGAAACTCATCTTTTGGTTAAATAGTAGCTTATTTTATGTTTATTGTTTAAATCTTGCAGCAGTTAGTCACAGCATTCCCACAGCATTGGATGGCAGCAGACTTTTGGATGGGCTTCATGGATCCAGCTGTCATGGTTATTGGGTCAGGCTTTTGTTGAAGATGTGGGCTGCTGATTTTTGAAGAAACCATCAGATTTGCTTTTTGCTTTTAGGAAAATGTCAAAAACACTTTATTAACTCTAGCTTTGTTTTTTGTGAAATCTTGGGCCCCAAGTTGGTCTTTGCCCAATGGTTATTACCCAACTTCTTTTGTATAAATAGGTGGGTTTAGGTGTTTGTTTAGTATGCAAGGAAGTAATTTAAAGTAGTGATTATTCTCTCAAACTTCAAGTTAGCAAGTACTCTAAAGTTCCAAGTAGCTAAAAGTTTTTGGTTCTCAAGACCCAATCGGTTTCATAAACCGATTGTTACATTTTCGTAATCATTTTAATATAAGTCTCGTATTTACTTTATTTTTTGCTTTCTTGTAATTATTTATTTATTTACGCTTATCGCATTTACATTCCGTAATTTATTATTGTCATTTACTTTACGCAATTTACTTTATTTCTTTAATTTCCGCTCTTTATATTTCTTGCAATTTAATTTCCGTCATGAGTATCTAATTTTCATTAGCTTGGGTGTGAGGCAAATAGTGAGTTTTTAAATCAAAAGAAAGTGGACGTCGTTTCTCAATAACGATGTTCCACCATTTCATTCTAAGTTTTATAAATCCAAACGCACTTCTTGACGAATTGATCGCTTTGAAAGTGGTAAAGTGTAGTGGACTCAGAGATGGGCCACATTAATACACGTCAATTTGAATGACATAGGAAGTATACTTGGAAAAGTTGCTTACCAAGAAATTTGGCAACTATGTTTTTCTAATCGATGTGTTAAAGTGTAGTGGACTCAGAGATGAGCCACTTGGAACGCGTCAACTTGGATGATATGGGAATTAACTCGAGAGAGTGATTTTTAATAAACTTGTTTATTTATCCATATACTTTAAGAGCACCGTTCAACACTATCACTGGTTCTGATACTACACAGAGATGTGCCTGGTTGAAGCTAAATCCAAGTGTTACGGCTGAATCCGAGAGGATCGTTCTTAAAGTAGGTGGTGGAAATAGTTGCTGAGAGACGCAATGCTGTAGCATCCCTACAACATTGGTCCACAAAAACTTGTATTTGATACTCACCACAAGTCTTACACCCTTGCTATCTTTATTCTCTGTTATCTTAATTTAACTGTTACCCAAACCAAACAAAGTCTTCAAATTCGCCATCTGAAATCATCTCTTTCATTACACTTTTATTGCACTTTTACAACAATCTCTGTGGGACGATATTCGGTATTTTACCACTTTATTACTTGAAAGACGATATTGGGTCTTATTGTATACTTGCTTTGAGATTCAATTATCACACGTCTATAGGTGTATTCCACCCACAACCAAGTTTTTGGCGCCGTTGCCGGGGATGTGCTCGCTAAAAGTCTGTAAAAGTTTTCTAAAAGATTTGATTTTTCTAACACCGTTTGAATCACCTTCTCTTGGTGTATGCCAAGAATACCGCGTGGGGAGTTATTTGAGTTCGACTCGGACATAGAACGAACATTCCGTAATAGAAGAAGGACTCAAAGAATTGCATTGATCATAGAACCTCCAATCATGGAACCACCCCCGCCAGGTTTTGAGAATAGGATGCCTAGACTAGAAAATCCACCAAGACAACAACTGATTTTTCATGATGCACCACCCATTTTCGGAAATCCACCCGAAATCCCTTTTCAACAAATGCCAAATCAAGGGAACAATAATCATAACCATAACCGAAATCAACATCCTAATGATGACGATACATAATCCAATGGTCACAATGACAATAGGGATGATGCTCCGAACATAATTAATCTTGCGAATTCCAAAGAGGGAAAGATTATGGACTATGCTATTCCCGATTTTGAGCAATTAAATTCAGGAATAATTAGGCCCCATATTCAAGCCCTCCATTTTGAGCTAAAACCCATCATGTTCCACATGTTACAAACCAATGGACAATTTGCCGGAATGCCATCGGAGGATCCTCACTCTCACTTAAAATCTTTTATGGAGATCACCGATGCATTCTTGATCCCTGGGGTATCTAACGATGCCTTGAGACTCACTCTTTTTCCATTCTCTCTAAGGGATCGGGCAAAGTCATGGTTTAATTCATTGGCACCTGGTTCTGTACCATCTTGGAGCAATATGGCTGAAAAGTTTTTGCGAAAGTATTTTCCACCTACCCGTAATGCTAAGTCCAGAAACGAAATTTGCATGTTTAAACAAATGGACGATGAAGCAATTCCCGATGCATGGGAAAGGTTTAAGGAGTTGTTGAGGAAATGCCCTCACCATGGCATTCCCTACTGTATTCAACTCGAGACGTTTTACAATGGGTTGACCCCCATGGCGAAACAAATGCTCGACGCGACATCAGGAGGGGCCTTTACAGCCAATACCTATAATGACGGATATGAAATTCTTGAAAAGATTTTAACAAACAATGGACATTGGGCTGATCCACGTGCTCAACCTCAAAAGAAAACTGTTGGGATTCATGATGTCGATGCATATACTGCATTAACAGCACAGCTTGCTTCCATGGCCACAATGCTTAAAAACTTATCTTCAAACCAAGGAATGCAACCAATTGCTGCTACATCTACTCAGTCAGTACTTTCTGTACAATGTGTTTTTTGTGGTGGGGAACACTCTTATGAACATTGCCCTCAAAATTCTGAATCAGTGAATTATGTTCAAAATAGATCTGCTCCCTACGGCAACACTTACAATGAAAGTTGGAGACAACACCCAAACTTTTCTTGGAACAGTCCATGTTTAAATCCGCCTGCACAAAAACCACAGGGAACTTCTAATTTTCAAACACAACATCACGCTAGTAGTTCTCAGCATCATCAACACCAAGGTTCACAACATCATCAGAATCACAATTTTCAAAATAACCAACCACCTTTTCAAAACAAACAACATGCACAAGCTGAATCATCATCTTCCCTGGAAGCTATGATGAGGGGTTTCATGACCCAAACTCAGAATGCACTCCGGAACCTAGAGACTCAAGTCAGTCAAATTGCTCAGAACCAGAACAATAGGGCTGCAGGCACTTTACCCAGTAACAAAGAGGTCCCAAAAGCCCCAGGAAAAGAACATGTGAAGGCTGTGACCCTTAGAAGTGGTAAAGAACTGACAAAAACAGTGCTGGAAGAATTTGGACCAATGACCAAATCAGATTTTGAAAAAACCATAAGGTCAGAATCCAAAGCCACGTCATTACCCCCTGTTGATGAAATACCAACCAAGCCTCTAGGAGACCAAGAGTCTAAGGAAACCAACCCTATCCCTCAAAGGTTTGACTACCTATTCCCATAAGAAACTCTTAAGACAAAGACAGAAGACAGTAATGTTCCAACCACAACACAAGAGAGTGTAACAAAAGGCATAAAGGACCCATCTTGCTCAACACATTCAAACAAAGCTGTCATAAAACCAGTTCCTCCCTATGTACCTTTTCCCCAAAGGTTAAGGAATCAAAAGGAAGAGTTGCAATTTAAAAAATTCTTGGATGTGTTTAAAGAGTTGCATATCAACATACCTCTTGTTGAAGCAATTGAGCAGATGCCCAGTTATGCTAAATTTCTCAAAGACATCTTAAGTAAGAAAAAGAAGTTAACTGAATATGAGACCGTTGCCCTTACTGAAGGATGTAGTGCCCTCTTGACCAACAGAATACCCCCTAAGCTAAAAGACTCAGGGAGTTTCACCACTCCCTATTCAATAGGTGGGAAGGAAGTTGGAAAAGCCTTGTGTGATTTAGGAGCCAGTATCATTCTCATGCCATTGTCTGTCTTTAACAATTTAGGAATAGGAGAAGCCAAACCCACCACAGTCACTCTCCAATTGGCTGATAGAACTATTGCATACCCAAAGGGCAAAATTGAGGACGTCTTAGTTCAAGTTGACAAGTTCATCTTTCCGACAGATTTTATTATCTTGGATTTTGAGGCTGATAAAGATATTCCCATTCTTTTGGGAAGACCCTTTCTAGCCACCGGAAGAACTCTGATAGACGTCCAAAAAGGAGAGTTGACCATGAGACTCCAAGACCAAAAAGTCACATTTAATGTTTTCAATTCCTTGAAATACCCTGATGATGTAGAGGATTGTTCAGCGTTAAGTGTGATTGAATCAATGTGTCATAATGAGGGAGTAAGAAAAGCCTGTGAGTTAGAGGTAGAAAATGATGAGGACTTGACCATAGGTGAAGAACTTGATGTTGAGGAGTTTGACTTAAAAAAAGAGGAAGTTGTCCATGTGAAAGCTGTAACATTTAAACCTTTGGAAATTAATGAACAAAAGCCTTTCACACCATCCATTGTTTCACCACCTAACCTGGAGTTAAAGCAACTCCCATCTCATCTTAAGTATGCTTTTCTGGGAGAAGAAGGCAAATTGCCTGTCATAATCTCCTCTACCCTATAATCGCATCAAGAAAAGAAACTTGTGGAAATGTTGAAGTTGCACACTAAAGCCATAGGATGGACCATTGCTGACCTTAAAGGGATTAGTCCCTCTATTTGTCAGCATAAAATCATTCTAGAAGATAAGGACTTCACATCCATAGAACCACAAAGGAGGTTGAACCCTGTCATGAAAGATGTAGTCAAAAAGGAAATTTTGAAATGGTTAGATGCGGGAATCATTTTCCCGATTGCTAGTAGTTCTTGGGTTAGTCCAGTCCAGTGTGTCCCAAAAAAAGGAGGGTTTACTGTAGTTGCAAATGATAAAAATGAACTCATCCCCACTAGAGTAGTCTCCGGATGGAGAATTTGCATGGATTATCGTAGACTAAACAAGGCTACTCAAAAGGACCACTTCCCATTACCTTTTGTTGATCAAATGTTGGACAGGTTAGCCGGTAAGGAGTACTATTGCTTCTTGGATGGCTACTCAGGATATAATCAAATAGCCATCTCACCCGAGGACCAAGAAAAGACAACATTCACATGTCCCTATGGCACTTTTGCTATTAAGAGAATGCCATTTGGATTGTGTAATGCTCCCGCCACCTTTTAGAGATGCATGATGGCCATATTCTCTGATATGCTTGAAAAATCCATAGAAATCTTTATGGATGATTTTTCAGTATATGGTTCGTCTTTTGATAATTGTTTGCAAAATCTAAAAATGAGTCTTGAAAGGTGTGAAGAAACTGACTTGGTCCTTAACTGGGAGAAATGTCATTTCATGGTTAAAGAAGGAATTGTTCTTGGGCACTTAATTTCAAAAAGAGGAGTTGAGGTAGACAAAGCTAAACTTGAAATAATTGAAAAGCTACCCGAACCAACCACTGTTAAAGGAATCAGAATCTTTCTTGGTCATGCTGGATTTTATAGGAGATTCATTAAAGACTTTTCAAAAATCTCAAAACCTTTGTGTATATTATTGCAGCATGACCAAAAATTTGATTTCAATGAAGAATGTAGAAATGCATTTCTCACCTTGAAGAAAGCTTTGGTGACTGCACCGGTGATTGTAGCTCCAGACTGGAACAAACCTTTTGAAATCATGTGTGACGCCAGTGATTGGGCTGTAGGAGCAGTCTTGGGTCAAAGAAAAGAAAAGATATTTCATTCAATTTATTACGCAAGTAAGACATTGAATGAAGCACAAATCAACTACACAACAACAGAGAAAGAATTGTTAGCCGTGGTTTTTGCCTTTGAGAGATTTAGATCATATTTGATGGGGACAAAAGTCATTGTACATACGGACCATGCCGCCATTAAATACTTGATCTCAAAAAAGGATGCTAAACCTAGATTGATTAGATGGGTCCTGTTGTTGCAAGAGTTTGACCTAGACATTGTGGATAGAAAAGGAGTAGACAACCAAGTAGCGGATCATTTGTCTAGACTTGAGAGGTCTAGTGAGGATAAAAATAGAGGAGACATCAATGAGACCTTTCCTGACGAAAGAATTCTTATGGTACAATCTGACCGGCCATGGTTTGCTGACATAGCAAATTATCTGGCATGTGGTATAAAACCCCCCGATTACTCTGGCCAAATGTTCAAGAAATTTCTCCATGACACTAAATCTTATTTTTGGGATGATCCTTTTCTGTTTAAACTTGGTGCAGATCAAATCATAAGGAGATGCATTCCTGAAAATGAGGTGGCAGCAGTCCTGCAACACTGCCATCAAGCAGCATATGGAGGACATTTTGGAGGCCAAAGAACAGCAGCAAAAGCTTTACAATCTGGTTTTTATTGGCCTACTCTCTTCAAAGATTCCCATAACTTTGCACAAAGATGCAATGAATGCCAAAGAAGTGGTTCCATTTCCCAAAGGAATGAAATGCCACTAAATGGGATCCTTGAAGTAGAGTTGTTTGATGTGTGGGGAATTGACTTTATGGGTCCCTTTCCACCATCAAACCAATGCCAATACATTCTTGTTGCTGTTGACTATGAGTCAAAATGGGTTGAGGCAGTGGCTTGTGTGTCTAATGATGCTAAAACCGTGATTAAGTTTCTCCAAAAACAAATTTTTACAAGGTTTGGTACCCCCCGTGCACTAATCAGTGATGAGGGTACCCACTTTGTGAATAATATGTTGCATGGAGTTCTTGAAAAATATAACGTTAAGCACAGAATTGCCACCGCATATCACCCACAAACCAATGGATTGGCCGAGCTCTATAATAGAGAAATTAAAGGAATTTTGGAAAAGGTTGTAAAACCTAACAGAAAAGATTGGGCTTTCAAACTAGACGATGCTTTATGGGCATACAAAACTGCTTTTAAAACACCAATTGGTATGTCCCCATATAAGCTAGTCTTTGGAAAAAATTGCCACCTCCCTTTGGAATTGGAACATAGAGCATATTGGGCCATTAAAAAGTTGAACATGTTTTTGGACCTTGCTGGAAATAAAAAAAAATTGCAACTCTGTGAGATGGAAGAGCACAGAAACATGTCTTATGAAAATGCTAAGCTCTATAAAGAGAAAACAAAGAAATGGCATGACAAAAGAATCCATCACAGAGAGATTAGAGAAGGCCAACATGTTCTACTGTTTAATTCCAGGTTAAGACTGTTCCCAGGAAAGTTAAAGTCCCGTTGGTCCGGACCTTTCCGAGTTCATAAAGTTCATCCATATGGAGCAGTCGATTTAATTTACCCGGAAGATGGCAGTAGTTTCAAAGTTAATGGTCAACGTGTGAAAGTGTACCATGAGCCTGTAGCATTGCCAGAGCAATGCTTGGCAGAATCTGCCACCCCTTGAGAAAGTTTCCATGTTTGAGTTTTTGTAAATATTAATATTAATATTTTATTTTATTTTTATTCACATTATTTTAAATTTTTTTTAGGAGGTCTAGTATTTATTTTATTTTCAGCTTTTTGGAGGAAGCTTCTTGAGAAAAACAAAAGTTTTGTTTCATCCATGAAAATGGCGGCAATTTTAAAAAGAAAAAGGACAAGGGAGATGATGTCATTTGATGACCTCATGCTAATAAGTACATCAGGGGCACAAGGCTCAATTTTTTTATCATCATTTCATGCCCAAGACATCTTGTCTCCCCAATTTCCAACGGGTATTACCCACCAGACCAAGATAACCTCCATTTTTTTTAATCCCTTTAACTTCCTGATTTCTTACACAAACCTTTCATTATCTCTCAAGAAACCTTTCAATAATCTGCTCTCAAGAAACCTTTCTCTCAGAAATCAAGCCCTAATCTATGGCTCGTATGAAACAAATCGCTAGGAGACCTCCGATGAGAAGAAGTGGCCGACGGCAGGCCACTGCGGTCGACTCCGCTGCTACCGCTGAACCCTCCGCCGCAGAGCCCTCATTTGTCGCCGAGGCCCCTTCGGTCATCGGCACCACCATCGCCACCACCTCGACCGAAAACCCATCACCACCACCCAACAAAACCTCGACCACCACTTCCACCGAGAAAACCCACCCTTCTACCTACAACATACCCCCTCAGCTAACCCCCAAAACCCAAAAAAACCCTGTCGAAAAACCCTTTTCTGAACCCCATGGAGTCACCCAAACCACAACAACCACCACCGAAGCCGTCACTGTGGAAACCCCAATCGACCCCCTGTAGACACCACTGCAACAACCTCTCTTAGGCTGAACTTGAATGAGCCGGCGGTTGATACTGACGAGGAGCAGACCACCACCCCCGTTGTAACTCAGGTAACTCCTCCTAGCCTTAGAACAACTCTCGAGGGCCATATCACCTCCGAATCAGAAGAGGAGGAGGTTGATGTGGCTGAAAGAAATACTGAAGTACCTGAGGTTGTGACTGTCAAAACCCAAAAGGGCGCCAGGTCTGAAAAAAATAAAAGGGTTATGGGTGATGAGTCTTCTTCCAAAAACCCCGATGTTGAGGTTATTGGTAATTTGATGGACGACCTAGGCATACCAAGGACTGTAGAGCTTGGGGAGGGTGGTGATGTCGGTCCTAAGAAACCCTCTAAGGGTGGAAATCCAAGTCCACCCTTCGTTCATCCCCTAGAAAAAAATCAAGTTTGGGGAAGACGGATGCATCTACGGACTCCCCCACTGAAGGGTCGTCCAAAAAGAGGGCTAAAAAGCCTCCAAGGGTAAAGGGAAGGCCAAGGCTGTTCCTACTAGGGTTTCCAAACGAACCAATTTGCAGGAGCCTTCTGCTGTTGCCACAGCATCGCCACAGCATCCTAGGGCAGAAACTTCAAAGCCCTCCAGCGTACCGAGACCAAAGCTCCCGAACGATGGTTTTAGCTCTCTTAAAGCTAAACAGGAATTTTCCAGGCAGAAGGATAAGACGGCCTTACCTGAAAGGGGATTTGATGAGCAAAGCATAGAGGATTACGGTTTCATTAAAACCGTTGTGGAAGCAAATGGATGGGAAAACTTCTGTAAGGTACAACAATCCTACAACCTTACCCTTGTTAAAGAATTTTATGCAGAAGTGAGTGTATGCACAGGCACCTCACTCACTGTACGAGGTGTCGAGTTCAATTTTCACTCGACCAAAATAAACGAGTTGCTTGGATTTTCACCCCCCGATACACTGATTTTGATAAAAATTTTCACCGATCCACTGAAGAAAAATTGAATGAGATTGTGCACCTTCTTGGCAAACCCAACACAGCTTGGGAGCCTCATGGAAATTTTAGGCTTCGGACTTTCAAAGCCTCAAATCTCACAACAAATGCCAATGTGTGGATGCATTTTATTAAGCACTTTTTGTCTCCTACCACACACGATGGCACAGTAGGAGTAGAAACAATGTTGGTCCTGTATTGTGTAATGGAGGGTTTGACCATTGATGTGGGAGAAATGATCTTGAAGTGGATCAAGTATTGCTCCACAAGGAAGCAAGGGAAGTTGTTTTGCCCTATTTTGATAACTAATATGTGTCGTTCGGTTGAAGTCCCCACTTATGATAAGGATGTGATAGTGAAGGAGGAAGACGAGAATTGGGTTATTGATACTAAATTGGTGCATAGGCTGAAAGAAATCGCACTAAAGCACAGGAATTCTTCTGAAATGATGACCATGATTCATTAACTGATAACCCAAAACAGTTCACTAATGGATGCCTTATTCCAACAAAGGCACGAATATTTTGATAGAATTGGCAGGTTGCAAACAGAGCTGGCGGAAAGAATCAAAGAAAGCAGTGGCATGTCTACGGTGGCAGCCAACAAGTACAAGGAATTCCAAGAAGCCAACACCCGCAGCAAGGTACGGGTTCTGGGAGGGAAGCTGAAGAAGCTCAAGGAGGAAAACTCGAGGTTGGCTGCGAAGAACGCGCGATTGAGGGAAAAATACCGCAAGATCAAGGCTGGTGCTGCAGTTGCGAAGGCTGCAACATCTGATGACAGTTCTGAGAAGGCAGCGCCTACTCCTTCGGAGTAGGGCAGGTTTCTTTTACTACTTTGAGCATTATTTTATTTTATTTTATTGAGTCAAGGGATAGTTTTTATAACTTTTAGGTTTGTTTTTATTCAAGATTGCATGTGTTAGAATGTTATCAATTTTTGTGTCCATAGCCCAAATAATTCTTTGGTTTAATCACAGACTCACCTGGTAGTTGTTCTTGCTAGAACTAGCTGCATATTTTTGGGACACATATGATCACACTTCACCACAGATTCTAAGGAATGAAATAGGCCATCACTTCCATTCTCATTTGTTGCCACTTGACACCTTTATACACTACATCCTTAGAAACACATCCAATGAGGACATTGGACATTCCAAGTTTGGGGATGTGAGGGTTACCCCTCCTTTACAAAAAGAAGAAACAAAAAGATCAAAACAAAAGAGCAAAGCTCTAATATGATACTTTGTTGAGAATATGTCAAGATGCACCAAAAATGTCCCATAGGGGCAAGGTGCACACTTTCAATTAAAAGAGCACAAAAGTGCCAAAATTTTTGAACAAAGTTCAAAGTAATAGCTATGTTGAGAGGAAAAGGCAAAGTGAGGAAAAGATGTGCCAAAAAGAGTGAACCCAAATGTTAAAGTCCTATTGACCTTAGAAGTGGTATGTGTTTGAGCAAACAAAGATAATGTGTAGCTAGCTTATGGTTCATACACTTCTAGGAAATAAGTTTGTCACTAAAGATTTATGAAAGGCTATGGATTACAATTGTTGGTTAATTCTTCATGTGTGTGCACTTAATGCCACAATCTTGAAAATTTTCAAAATTGAGTCGTTTTAGTTATTTATTTTAGTTGCTTGGGGACAAACAACATTTTAAGTTTGGGGATGTGATATGCATTGAGAAATCAATGCATGTTCACTCTTTTTCTCTCTTTTAGGATAGTTGTTTTATTTTCAAATCCCTAATTTGAGTCTTTTTTTATGTTATTTTCCATATTTCTTTATGAGGCTTAATGTGGTAGTGAAACTCATCTTTTGGTTAAATAGTAGCTTATTTTATGTTTATTGTTTAAATCTTGCAGCAGTTAGTCACAGCATTCCCACAGCATTGGATGGCAGCAGACTTTTGGATGGGCTTCATGGATCCAGCTGTCATGGTTATTGGGTCAGGCTTTTGTTGAAGATGTGGGCTGCTGATTTTTGAAGAAACCATCAGATTTGCTTTTTGCTTTTAGGAAAATGTCAAAAACACTTTATTAACTCTAGCTTTGTCTTTTGTGAAATTTTGGGCTCCAAGTTGGTCTTTGCCCAATGGTTATTACCCAACTTCTTTTGTATAAATAGGTGGGTTTAGGTGTTTGTTTAGTATGCAAGGAAGTAATTTAAAGTAGTGATTATTCTCTCAAACTTCAAGTTAGCAAGTACTCTAAAGTTCCAAGTAGCTAAAAGTTTTTGGTTCTCAAGACCCAATCGGTTTCATAAACCGATTGTTACATTTTCGTAATCATTTTAATATAAGTCTCGTATTTACTTTATTTCTTGCTTTCTTGTAATTATTTATTTATTTACGCTTATCGCATTTACATTCCGTAATTTATTATTGTCATTTACTTTACGCAATTTACTTTATTTCTTTAATTTCCGCTCTTTATATTTCTTGCAATTTAATTTCCGTCATGAGTATCTAATTTTCATTAGCTTGGGTGTGAGGCAAATAGTTAGTTTTTAAATCAAAAGAAAGTGGACGTCGTTTCTCAATAACGATGTTCCACCATTTCATTCTAAGTTTTATAAATCCAAACGCACTTCTTGACGAATTGATCGCTTTGAAAGTGGTAAAGTGTAGTGGACTCAGAGATGGGCCACATTAATACACGTCAATTTGAATGACATAGGAAGTATACTTGGAAAAGTTACTTACCAAGAAATTTGGCAACTATGTTTTTCTAATCGATATGTTCTTGATGAGTTGATCACGAGTCAAAGTGTTAAAGTGTAGTGGATTCAGAGATGAGCCACTTGGAACACGTCAACTTGGATGATATGGGAATTAACTCGAGAGAGTGATTTTTAATAAACTTGTTTATTTATCCATATACTTTAAGAGCACCGTTCAACACTATCACTGGTTCTGATACTACACAGAGATGTGCCTGGTTGAAGCTAAATCCAAGTGTTACGGCTGAATCCGAGAGGATCGTTCTTAAAGTAGGTGGTGGAAATAGTTGCTGAGAGACGCAATGCTGTAGCATCCCTACAGCATTGGTCCACAGAAACTTGTATTTGATACTCACCACAAGTCTTACACCCTAGCTATCTTTATTCTCTGTTATCTTAATTTAACTGTTACCCAAACCAAACAAAGTCTTCAAATTCATCATCTGAAATCATCTATTTCATTACACTTTTATTGCACTTTTACAACAATCTCTATGGGACGATATTCGGTATTTTACCATTTTATTACTTGAAAGACGATATTGGGTCTCATTGTATACTTGCTTTGAGATTCAATTATCACACGTCTATAGGTGTATTCCACCCACAACCACCAACCCATCCGGGTTGGTCGGTTTGGTCTGGTTCTATTTGAACAAAGTAAAAAATAACATTGAAAACATAAAAATAAAGAATTATTATTTCGAAATACGATCAATCATTTAAAATAATATACGAGTTCATTAAATATTAAGTCTTACATAAACTTTTCAATAATTTTCTTTTATAGTTTCATTGTTCGTTATTGCCGAGTTGTTTTTTGGTAACTTATACATTTTAAAGAGAAATACAAATAATTTTATAGAAGTCCCTAAAACTTTTGTCGGGGTATTGGGTTGGTCGTCTTACTTTGGATCTAACCCAATATAAACTCAATAGATTCGGGTTGCCTTAATTTCGTATCGATTATATTTCAGGTTACCTCGGATTGATTTTTTTTTTCATGTTTCTTCGGGTCGGGTTCGTTGGTTTTTTGAGCATCCCTACGTGTAGCCCTAGAGATGGCTAAAAATCGGTCCCAGGCCAAGCCCAAATCAGTCCGGGTCCCAAAAATTCACGGCGTAACCGGTCTCGGGTCGGGCCCAAACTTGCTCCACTTATTTTATTTTTATTTTTAAATTGATTTTTAACATAGAAAAACTATTTTTTTAATAACTTGGTCAATCAAATACATTAACAAATACGTTTTTATTATAATTGGGTCAATCAAGTAAATTAAAAAATACGTTTAAAAAACACGTTTTATTAATCGACTCAATCAAATATACTAACAAATACGTTTTTATTTAAAAATGCACTTAAAAGTACATTCAAAAATAAATTTTAAATAAAAAATCGGATCGATCCCGAGCCGGACCAAGCTGAGCCTTGTTTTCAATGGAAATCGCAGTCGGTCCTTATCGGGTCGGGCCGGGCCCATTTGGCCATCGCATCAACACCCAACTCCATACCGTTTTGTTCATCTATGTTAACATTTAATGGGTAATGGATGTTAATATATGTGTTAACTTATGTCAAGGAACATTGATATCCAACACCACCCTATATGTGTAAACCGTTAACCACAACTCATCCACTGATTCTTTACATAAGTCGAGTTGAGTATCGGGTTATTTGAGACCGGCTTCGAAAATTTATATCTGACTCGAAATTGAATAATTTTTCCAAAGTTGGGCTTAGCTCGAGCTCGAATGTTTTTTCAATGTTTGAGCTCGAGATCGATTAACTCGTTTATTTGTTCAAGCTCGATAATATATATTTTGATCATATAATTTTTAAACATATACATATGTTTTGCTTGAAAAAGTGTATGCTCTAATGACTCAACTCGTAAAGTTTAATCGAGCTTTCGAACGAGTCAAGTTGAACACTGGTGTTATGGAACTCGACTCGTTAAGTTAAGCGAGCTTTATTTTCTGCATGAGATCGACTCGAACTCAAAATTATAAATTAATTTGATTCTCGTTCGATTCTCCTCCTACATTTATATTTATATACGTATAAAATGTAATCATTGTAAAAAAATTGCATTCTATTTTATAACATGTACAGCAAAACGACAATCTGTTGTTTTTTTTAACCAAATTGAGACTGGGTTGTTTGTTTAATGGCTCTTAAGTATAAATTGTTCAGACCTTTTTAGATGTCACCCCTTATTAATCATAACTAAAAAAGACTTCAGGCTTTATATCTCTTAAAAAACAAACGACACCTAAAATTATATATTTTCATTAAATTGACAGGCACGTTTAACCGTTTAGTAACAAGTAACTAGGGGTGTTCTTCTAAACCGTCAAACCGCACAAACCGTACACACCGCACCGCAAAACACGGTTTAGAACTTTCTCGGTGCGGTTTGCATTTTCACTAAACCGCACTATGCGGTGCGGTTTGCAGTTTTGAGTTATCAAACTGCAGTTCAATCCGCACCGCACCGCATATTATATATATATGTATATATTTTTAAATTTATATATTACACACACATATATGTATATATATAGAATAATTACAATATTTATATAATATGTATTTAGGAATCGAACGTATTGAATATTTTTATTTTTTGGAATACGATCACGTTATCGTTGATTTTAAAATGAAGTTTTGATCTTATAATTATTGAATTGTAGGTGTAAATTGCGTAAGGTACAAACCGCATAAACCGCACCGTATTTTGCGGTGTATTTAGTGTGATTTGAAGTATATGCAGTGCGGCTTGCAATTTGAGAAATGTTCAAACTACATATACGGTACGGTTTTGCCCCAAACCGCACCTAAAACACCTCTACAGTAACAGCTCTATCCAAGTTATCCCACCAAAAATGCATGCTCCTGGTATTGGGTCCAACAGACTAGCAAAGGAAGCGGCGAAATTACTTAATTACCCTTTAAGATGGGTTATTGTAATTACATCTGTAATATATTATTTATTTTTTTCTAAAATAGATAATAAAATTTTAAACTTTCTAAAAAAATTAAATCTAACTATAACAAATTTTTTATTTTAAAATTTTAAACATTTATTATATTATTAAAATATTTTATAAATTTCTCATTATAATACACCTTTTTTTCAAAAAATTATAAAACAATAATAATTCAAATTGGTTGGGGAAATGAATAAAAAGATTAGTTTATCTCTTTAAACATCAAGTCTTCAGATAATTCTCTAAATTTTGAGCTTTCTATAATTTTTTTTTGTTTTAGTAAATAATATAAAAAATTTGTTGGAGTAAAATAGAGAACATATTTTCTCTATTTTAGATAATCTGTTGGAGATGCTCTAACCACTACAAATCCTCTAGTATTTTATAAATTGCGTTTTGAATTATTATTTGTTACTTGTTTTTAATTATGAACAATATTTTACAACATATACTTGTAAAGGCAGATCCAACTCAACCACTAAAAACACTAAAAATTGTGGGATCCTTTAACGCTAAAAAAAACTCCAACCCAACACTAAAAACATTTTTAATATTATAATAATAAAAAAATATTACTTAATATATTAAACTATTAAGCTATATGTGTAATTATAAAAGTTGAATAAAATTATAATATAATTTTTAGAGGTCTACTTTATTGGCCTTCAAATATGAAAACTTACTTTATTGACCTCTATTTTTTTGTGTTTTAATGTTATGTTGGAGATGAAAAACACATCCATTTTAGTGTTTAGTGATGGGTTGGAGATGGTCTAGAAAACTAAAAATTAACATCAAAGTTGGTTGCATGTTATAACTATTATTAATAATTTGTTAGTTTAACAAGTAATTACATATTAGTCCCTCCATATATCAAAATAAATGTTCATAACAGAAATGACATACAATTTTAGACATCCATAATAATTTTACTTTTTAGTAAATCAAATGACAAATTTACTTTTAATTAATTTATCTCTTTTTACAACACTTAAATATTTGTGCATTAATTCAATGTAACTTTAAGAATTTAGTTATCCATTTTTAAAACTAGACACTTATTACGTGACAAACATAAATAAAAATATAGACAATTATTTTGGGACAGATAAATATAACTTTTATGATTTAATATGATTATACAAACAATATTTTACACCGTATTTTAAAATTTAATAATATATATTTTTTATGTTACGTTTTTGTGTTGTGGTTGGGATGGGAAAAAAAATATTTGGTGCCAAAAAAACATCTTTTTGATGGTTGGACACCAAAATTGTGAAAAATAAATAAAAAAGAGGACAAGAGGTCACTTGGTTCATTTTAAGAAATAGGATTGAGTGTTTTTATTTTATTGTTTTACATTGTTTGTATTACATTTCATTGATGATGTTTAGAGATTAGAAAAACCATTCAACAGACATATCTTTTTTTTATAAGAGGGTTTTTGGCCTAGCAGTATGCAAATTATCTGTAAGATCATATGTAATATCCTAAAATAAGGGTAAACAAATAATTAATAAAATAAAGCAGGGTTATATTATTTTCGAAATATGGAAAATGATTTAGGATGATTTTTCATATTTTTTGTGGATATTAAATGGAGATATTAATATTTTTGAAATATAGAGGATTTCGTATTTTTAATGGATATTAATGGAGATAATAATTGTTTTAGAGTTTTTAGAAGTGAAATATGGAAAAGGATTCAAGCTAGTTTGTGAAAAATCTAGTGGTGAGGGACTTGTTTTTGCCAACCTATGAAAAATGATAAATAAAAGAGATTTAATGACATTAATGTAGATTTCTTATAAAGGGAGGTCGGCTGAACCCTTTTGAGGGTTTTTATTGTCGACATTTTGGGAGGTTTTGGCTTTGAAATCTCGACAACGATACCACAAGGAAGAGTATGAGAGCTCTCGAACTTTGGCTCGTTTTTTGTAGTGATTCGTCGTGTTAAGGTACGTATTTCCTATGAAACTTAAAACTAATTATATGGGGACGTTAGGAATGGATAAAGGTAAACCCATATATGTTTTGAAGCCGATTGGATAGCCGAAAGATTGTTAAATCGATCAAAACGTTGAAATTATCTACTTATGAGATATTATTTTGTTAGTCAAGCCATATTGCTATTAAAGGCTTGAAGTGTTCAAATTTAAGGTGTTGGAAGCTTATGTGGCCGGCCCCGGTTCAAAATCTAATTATGCACCAGTTTAATTTAACTCAAATCATGTTTATTTCATTATTTCCCATTCTTGATCAATATTGACCCATATTTT
Source organism: Arctium minus (assembly GCA_954870635.1). Taxonomy (NCBI): domain Eukaryota; kingdom Viridiplantae; phylum Streptophyta; class Magnoliopsida; order Asterales; family Asteraceae; genus Arctium; species Arctium minus. The sequence goes on along the minus strand of OX941083.1, from coordinate 117,635,195 downwards.
TTATTTAATTTTGACCAATTTTAATTCATCATCAAAAAATAAAATCATGGTTGTTATCCATCAACGTTGAACATGTAACAATTTAATTATAATGGAGCTTTTAAATATTAACTTGACCAATTATATATAGGGACTTAATTATTTGAGAACTCTATAATTTGTGAGATGTTTAATCATAACCCACCAATTTAAGATAATTAATGTTATTAATTAATTAAATAATTGAAAAGATAATTATCAAATAAACATTAATGCAATTTTTAAAATTTCATCTATATCTCTTTCTTTCTCTCTGTAACATACATATACGTACAATTAAATGTGCGCATAAAGTGAACACACAATGAACACGATATAAATAAGCTTAAGAATATTTTTACTAGTATGTTCGTAATGTATTTACAAGGTTCATATGGTGTACTCACAAGTAAAAGATTTTTTTGGGAAGACTGTCATAGGTTATATCTAAACTAATCATTTGACAAATTATGACTGTAAGACATCAGTCCTGATTAAACCTCAGTGGCCACAATTGTTGTGTACGTCTGTATTCAAATCTTGGGCAGATGGGATATTCCACCACATCCTTCAAGACCTTAACCAGTACGCCACAACCCTTGTGGTCAAGTAAAAGATATAGTTGTATTGATGTAGTTGGTGTTCACGATATGTTTACAAGCTACACCAAGTCTAGATTTATAGCGTGTTCACATTTTGTTCACAAACTATAATAATAATAATTTTAAGAGAGTGTTCACAATGTGTTAACTAATTATGTATTTTCAATTATGTGTTTATGTATTTGTTATGGAGAGAGGAGAGGGGAAAATAATAGAGTAAAGATATAAGATATGAGAGAAATAATGAAGAGAGAGGTTTTTATTTTATATTAAATTTTATTTTTTAACTAATTTTTCATGGTTTAAATTAGATAATGGATCTCACAAAATGTATATATATCAAAAGAAGGTCCTCTATATGTAGATCGTACAAAAAATCCGGTTTAGTTGTCTAAAATAATAATGTCAGAGTAACATAATTTTTGGAATTTAAAATATTTTATTCATTTAAAGACGAGAATCATAACAATATGTTAGGAGTCGTTCAACAAATGTTTACCCGAGTAAATGTTTATCGGTAAAATTCACTACTATCATTTATTTACTGGATAAGATTTTAATCCACAAAAATGGTATCGTATGCAACAATTTATCCGGTAAGCACTAACTATGGTAAGAGACGACGACCCTCACTTACCGGGTACGACTCTCAGTCCTTACATTCATTATTACATGGTAAGATTATTTGCCTTTGCCATATGTATCTGGTAAGACAATATGCTTTGGTAAGACCACCCATACAGGGCTTTCAAGTGAATTGCAAAACCAATTTCAAAATCAAATTAAGATGCCACGTAGGATTACAATTGCAAGTATTGCAATTGTCTTTGCAATCACACGTGGTACCATACCATCCCATAATCTCAATTTCTTTTTTTATTATTTAAATAAACTAAATTTTATATAAAACAATATATTTTATGAATTAATAATATTATTATATTATATATTAAATTAATTTTTTATTGTGTTTTGATATAATTTAATAAATTATATATTAACTTAAAACAACAAATTATAAAATAAATAAGTTGATTGTATTGCATTGTTTTTAAAATTAATATTTATATTTTAATTAATATTAAATTAAAATAAATATTATATATCATATTATTAACTAAAAAAATATAAATGTATATAATAATTTATAAAATAATTAATAAATGTTGTAGTGAGGACCACTTTTGAAAGTGTAGGTGGATTGCATGTGTGTAGAAGATAATTGCAAAAACTTATGTGACACAATTGAAAGTGTAAATGAATTGTTGGGATGTGGATGGTCTAAGTACTTACCCATATAAGTATTTAATAAACGACCTCTTAAAATACTATACTTCGGTTAATTGTATTTCATAGTTTTTTTTAACATTATTAAGATAAATTTTAGTTTTATCTTATAACATCTAATTATTTTTCTCCATTAATCCACTCAAAACCCAGTGACGTTCATCCACCTACCAAGGAAAAATGGGGTTGTTATATGCACCCTCTTTAGGTCAAAATGAGATCAAATCATGCATTGAAAATGTAAAAAGAGCATTGAAATTGTAAAAAGAGGGGTTTGATGTTGATAGGTGTGAGTAAGAAATTAGTAGAGTATGATGTATTTAACAAGTAGAGAGAGGTGCATGTATCCTAACCCAGGAAAAATATGTAGATCCAAAAATGTAACTAGTAGAGTGTACAGGGGGCTATGGGTTAGGTGTTGACTCTCAGCAGGCAGGGATCATTGACTCGGTTTTTTCTTCTTTTTAATAATTTATGTCATTTAATCATCACATATTATAAATTTTATGTTTTATTTTTAAAATTTGAATGTTTTAAGGCTTGTTATAATTCTAAATTTATATGTATTATAAAATATTTACCGATATTGGATTTTATGATGAAAGATCGCCTGAGAAGTTGAGGTTAACGTGAAAATCGTAAGAAGTAGATTTGAATCATTGATCAATGTTAATCAAATGTCCTCCCATGAATTGCAACTTAGAATGGAATTGATTATGTGCATCTCGATGCATTTTATTTCGGTGCATTTCATCCTAATGTGCATCCATTTATCATCTAACGGTTGATAACTACTTCTCACACTTTTCACGTTCACCTCAATTTTTCATCGGAACCCAACCATGCATTTTATAATATATATATATATATATATATATATATATATATTAATAGCCTTAGGTTCACACTTTTCCTAGTCATTCATACGGTCAAGATCGAATTTGACTAGTCAAATATTTCGACTTTGACTGATCAAAAGTTGCGGCTATTCCAAAAATAGAATGACACTTTCGTATTTTTTACAAAATACGCGAGTTGTGTTCATATATGAACCTGTATAATTCACATATGAACTATATGTTCATATGTGAACCAGTGTAATTCAAATTTAAACTCTTTTAGCTGATTCATATATGAACTAATTAACTGTAAGTTCATATATGAATCAGTTGAAATAATTAACAGATTCATATATGAACTAATTAACTGATTCTCATATAAACTAATTAACTGATTCACATATGAATGTATAGTTCATATGTGAATCATATAGGTTCATATATGAACTCATCCCACGTATTTTACGAAACTACCCCTCTTCCTTATATAGACCATGCAAGGAATTTTCCGGTGCTTCGCGGTCAAAGCCGCAAATGTTGACTAAATGAATGGCGAAGATTACTTCTTTATTTCTCATACATTTAGCATTTCTCAAATGAACCTCTCTCTCTCTCTCTCTCTCTCTATATATATATATATGGAGAGGTTCATTTGAGAAATGCTAAATGTATGAAAAATATAAAAGTAATCCTAATCTTTTATTCGGTCAAGATCGCTTTGACCGGTCAAATATAGCGTCCTTGACTGGTCAACAATTACGGTTTTGACTGGTCAAAAGTTACGGCTATTTCAAAAATAAAAGGATAGGTTGTAATTTTTACAAATACACGGGACAAATTCATATATGAACTTGTATGATTCACGTATGAACTATATGTTAAAATGTGAACCAGTGTAATTCACATATGAACTCTTTTAACTGATTCATATATTAACCAATTAACTGATTCACATATGAACTAATTAACTGTAGGTTCATATGTGAATCAATTGAACTAATTAACTGATTCATATATGAATAACAAAGGTTTATATATGAATTAGTTAAAAAAGTTCATATGTGAATTACACTGACTCATATATGAACATATAATTCATATGTAAATCATACATATTCATATACGAACTCGTCCCGCGTATTTTACGAAACTACCCCTCTATCTTCTACAGAGCACATAAAGAATTATCCGGTGTTTCACGGTTAAAGCCGCAAATGTTGATCAGATAAATGACTAGGATAATTTTTTTATTTCTCATATTTTTAGCATTTATCATATATATATTGTATTTATTCATAATATAATCAAAATTGTAATTCTGTTCCAAAATTAAATGGTAAAATACTTGATTGGATGATTATTTAAAGAATTGAACTTTATATATATGACAAAATTCAAAAGGGGAGGCTAATTGTAACCTTATACATTGTTAAACCACCTAAATACATCTAGGCATGGGAATAGGGCGTGAACCTTAATCCCTATCCCCGTCCCCATCCCCACCGGGAAATATGATCACATCTCCATCCCCAACGAGGAACGGGGATCCCCAACGGGGAAACGGGGATTTTTTTGCCGTTTATGTGAGCTATTTTAAATTAAATATGTGAGACACTGCATATGTTTAAATGACACATATCTCAAATAAACCTAAAATCAAAAGGAATTCAATTTAATACAAAAAAAAAATCACAACATTATATAATAACTAATAAACTAAAACCAAAAGAAATTCAATTTAATCCAAAAAAAATTAACGTCACATGTACCAAAACATATCCAATAATATTCAGAACCATATCCAGTAATTATATTTTTATTTAACATCCACAATACATACACACATCCAAAAAAAATCATAATTTTAGATTCTAAACCTAGTTTGAAAATAGGAAATTATGAATTATCGGTTTAGTTTAAATAAACAATATATATTTAATTTATTAATTAAAATATATAACGGGGACGGGGCGGGGAGTGCGATACCCATCCCCGGTTTGAGATAAACGGGGATCTCCGTCCCCGTCCCCATCCCCGAGCGGTTCGAGTGGACCTGGTTCCCCGACGGGTCGGGCCCCATTCCCATTGTTAATAATACATCCTTATTTAGTAATTTTTTTCACACACATCAACATCAAAACCCATTTTTTACATTCTCAATGCATAGCTTGATCTGATTCTGATATTAAAGGGGGGGGGGTGCAAATCTCATTCAAATTGGATCCGCCAAACAACATCGATTGATGTTGAGGGCACAAAAGAAGAAGTTGAAGCGTTGGAAGTTGGTAAGTAAATATATATATATATATATATACATATCTTGAAGTTCATTTTATATGAGTCAAGTAATGAGATACTAATACACTAATTTGTTTTACACTTTATAATTTTATAGAAATGTTGGTTGGAGATGTAGAAATCAGAATGAATTGAGTTGTTGCGGTCTTGAAGTTGGGGGCAATATTTCTATTTACTTATTTAATGTTTCCACGTTTCAATAGAATTTTTATTGGTCAATATCATTATCACATATGGGTGAAACTTGGTAGCTAGTAGTTTTATGTTTTTACTTTTTAGCATTAGTTTTGAATGGATGAAATCAAGTATTTTGGAATATCATGTGATTTGTTGTGATTTGGATTTAAAACATTGGATGGATCTGATCCGATCATCCAGTGGATGTCGGATGGATCCGATTAGATCCAATCCGATTAATATTGGTTGTATCCAATGGACATCCAATAAGAATATCCAATGGATGAAACCGAACCGATCCAATCATCCATTGGATTGGAAAAATCCAACATCCAATTGATGATTGAATCGGTTCAGTTGGGAAAATCCTGTAATATCTGGTTCAAAGGTAATAAATATAAGCTGGGTGAAAAGTTTGTAAATCTTATGTTATTAAGGGGCAAAGTGTAAATAATTGATTAAGTGGGTTTAGTCTAGGGTTTTTGGGCATTTTGTGCTTTGCGGCCGTGAGAGTCTTGGAAGGAAGGAGCAGTAGCGATTTGAAGAAGAAAAGGCAGTGAAGTTTCGATCAAGGTTTTCCTCTTAAGGTATTATTTCTGAATCTATATTCTTCTATTAAGCTTCCTAATCGATATTTAGTTTCAATGGAGGTTGAATAATGATAGGAATGAAATCTGGATTAGAGGAATTGAAATTTATGTGTTATTCACCTGATTGATCGATTAAAGTAGTGTAATCGTATATGTTCAAGTTTGGGTGATTCAAGGATTTAGCTATCGTTGTTTGAATAAAGGAGACAATCTGTTGGAGGAATTTTGGGTTACCGATGTCTGTGCTTCTTCGGGTGTTTGAGAACCCATTATCGCCCCCGGGCGAAAGCAGGGTTCGGTCGAGTAGGGGGAGACCCGGTCGACGTGTAGTCACCGGTCGGGGGGAGGCCCTGGTCGTAGATACCGGTCGGGGGAAGGCCCCGGTCGTAGATGCCGGTCGGGGGAGACCCCAGTCATAGTTTGGTTATCGGTCGGGGGGAGACCCCGGTCCTTGTCACCGAGCGGCAAAGGGTGATCCCGGTCGTGGCGCTCACTCCGGTCGACCTCAAGGACCGGACCGTGATTTCTGGAGTTGGGCCGAAGCCCAAGAAGCCCAATTTTGGTTAGATATGTTAGGTTGGGTTTTGGTTATCGTGACCATGCAATACATTTCCATTGTCAAGGATTTCAACTTTAGACCGTGTATGAGTTTTAGTGGATTATTTCAGTTAAAGGGTAGATATAGTTGGGATAAGAGAGTTAAGGTCAAACCTTGTTAAATTAGAAAGAATCGAGTGTTCATCGGTCGTTGTTTCCTGAATAGGTCTCGGATCGAACTATAGGCGTAGACGCAAGGCTCAAGCTAAGGACACCAGGTGAGTTTTCTGAATTAATTCCTTCTGTTAACGAAAGCATACGAAAGCTTATTTTTAAACTCGATTTATATATGATGGCATGAGTATTATGAAAATTATATGCAAGCTTTGATTTGATGTTGTTTCAGTACTTACTTGCGAGTTTATTTAAATGCTAAGGATGTTTTCCTTATTGTTGACAAAGTGGAAATGTATACATACATGGTCCTAAATGAGAAGGCTCAAAGTCGGGGGGTGTGGCCCGCCTGTGCTCATACCGGGGTGTGTGTCCCGTTTATGCTATATGGGGGGTGTGTCCCATCTAAGGCAGTGTGAGTCACAGACACGCTGTCACCTTAGGGTGGTGGTAGTGTGAGCGGAGAAGTTTTCTGAAAGTTAAAGGTTTTTCCTTGAAGCTGAAAATGGTTTATTTTATGATAAATTCTTGATTATTTGTTTGATGAGTTAAGAACTGTTATAAGAGAGGACTCACTAGACCTTTCGGTCTAACCCTCGCTCTTTTCAAATCTAAAACCATTTTCAGGTATAGAGTGGCAGTAGAATGAGCAGTTACGTTTTAAGAGAAGATGCGAGTTGGGGCTGATTTAGAGGTCATCCATTGTAGATTCTTATTAGTGTATTCTCAGTTGTGTACTAGATTGTCTTTCGAAAAACCTCGTATTTTGGTGTTGTATTGTGCCATTTGGCTTTATTATTTAATATAGTTGGTTCTGTCTTTTGTATTGAGAATTGGGCTGTTACAATTGGTATCAGAGCCATAGTTTAAGGGATTTAGGTGACCGGATGGGCCTAAACTTAAACTGTGGGGTAGATGGACACAATTGAGAATTAGGAAACCTTTTAGGGAGACTTTGTTTGTTGAGAGGCGTGACAACAATAGCGAGTACCCTCATGTAAGGTAAATTCAAAATCGCATCTGGCCAATGTCATTATGAATTTACAGGTACATGGGTACACTTGATTGTTATTGTTGGGTGTGATTTAGGGTAGAGAGCCCTATCCATAGATTGATAGTTTTAGTCTAGCGTGTGGTGGAAGTTCGTTTTTGGAAGTAAGGTTATGCCGTTTAGAATGCATATCGTGCGGGATGTAGATATATCGTTGAGAAAGGATCTTCTGAGTCCATAAGGAAGATAACGATGATAGGAGGTGAGCTTGTCACTCCAAGGGAGTCTTCGGTTGGAAAAAGGAGTATGTCGTTTAGTGAGAAGCAGAAGAGTGTTAATCCAAGAATCGAATGATAGGATTGAGGCTTCTAAAGCTGTAGTTAATTGAAGGGTGGTGAAGAGATGACATCAGTGTTGACTGATAATATGTAGTGAGGATCCGATGGGAATGAGTTACCGTTGGGTTGTGAGTCAATAGTCACGGTGTTGACTAGTTTTGGGCTTTCAAGGTTGTTAGAGGTCGATGGTGCCGGAGGTTGTGGCACAGTTGAGAACCCCGATTGGTTGGTCGGAAGCGAAGAGTCTGGGATAATTTGTAGTGAATGTAAACAGTTGACCTTGTTAGAGTAAATAGCCTTCAATGTCATTGAGTCTCATACATTGTGTGTCAAATAAATTGCTGAAACTTTTCATATTTTTCACATCAGACGTTTTGGCAAGTGTGTGTCTTACGAAGTAGTTGTTTTGAAAACGTGTCGACGCATGCAGATATGTGTTTGAATTGAAAAGACAAGTTTTTGACATGGGGTGATAAATTTTGAAAAGAATTATATATTTCTTTACAAATAAGTCGATCTTTGGCCATGAAAATCAAAACAAAATTCCATCGCATGAATTTATAAGTGAGTTGGGTATAAACATGTGTTGTCATATCAACAAGGGTGAGAGCCGTTGGCACCCTCAGTGTAAGCACTTTCTGGGGTATTTTTTTATAAAATGTGTGTGTAGAGTTCATTGGAAATATTTTCAAATGTGCCAACCCCGACAATGGGGTGTGGTGAGGAGAAATTGTTGTGGAATTGAGGTAAAACGATTCTTGAAACCGTTGTGCATGGCTAAGTCATTGTCGTGTAGTGTACACGTGAGGTTGTTTTCTGATGTAGGTATTTTTCTAAATTTTCAAACGTGTCAAAAGTTTAAATGCTTGTGCGTCATGCATGAAGGCTATGAACTCTCTAGGTCGTGAGGAAGGTTGCAATTAAGAATGATGAAAGTTTTAAGAGTGGAAGTGTGTCGCTCGATCAGAGGGTGGTAATTGTGTGATATTGGTATTCTTTTAAGTAAGGGTGGTGAATAGCGGAGGTGGTTAATATAGGAATTGACCTACGATGTTAAAGATGATGGTACTATCATGGTTTACTATTGGCTCCATGTGGATGTCGATAAACGGTTGTGTCTGGAGTGGAGTTGGAGTCGTAAAAATATGTTGGCAATTAGCTACTACAGTGGAAGATGAAGGTTTCACTGGAGATCCATGTAGGATGGTAACAGAGTGGAAGTACATCAATGTAATTTGTTGCTGTGGAAATCAGAAACCCTTTGTGGTAAATGTTGGAGTGCGGAAAATGAAGTAGTAGTTACGGATAGTTTCGAGGAGTTTTGTGATGAAGCGAAGAGTTATTTAGAAAATGTGTGTACCTATTGTGATGTTGGTCAACCTTGTGTGGGTAATACAAAAAGGGAAAGATCGCTAGTTCAGTAAAGTGGTTCTTTATCGATGAGGTTTTGATGGTTATGTGGGAGTGACGTTTTTATATAACACAACTGGAATGGGTTGCGCTTTGAGCATTTAAGTCTTCGAGGTAGTATGCTTAATCTTTCAGGCTTCTGGAGTTAATTCCAACAGGTCGCAATGAGCCGACAAGGAGCGATATATTGTTGGGGGTTTGAGGGTCATAGTTTTGAGATTTATTTAGGTTCGGGAAAGTCAAGGTCGTGAAATATCTGGAAGTCCAAGTTTATTATTATGACCAGTGAGAAAATGACAGTTTTGGTATGTGTGGCAAGTGGTCGAGGAGAGTTGCAGTTATTCGTGGATGAGGTAGTAGAGTGGTGGTTGTAACCATGAGTTGGTGATGCCTTTATGGCATATCTGAGAGTGCAAATTATTAAAGTGGTAAGGAGCTTCCTGAAGGATATGTAGAAGACTGGCGTCATTGTTATCGATGAGCGTCCTTGTTCGAAGATATATGGAAATGATTTGTAAGTAGTAAGTATGTGGTGAGTTGTGCGAATGTTTGGTTTTTGGGGTATTGCTAAGTTGAAATTAATTGTTCAAATGATGGTTATACAAATGGTTGGTGGTTATCAAAGAGAGGACCTGTGTGTTCTGGTTTTCGGCAAGTTTTGGGGCGGAATTATTTTATCCCTATAGGGAGTGTTGAATGTGGCGAACTGTTTAGTTCAAGAGTTGTGTAGTAGATAGGAAATCCGTGGGCAAGTTGAGGTACTCTTTAAGGGAAAGGGGTTCTAGCAGTTTGGGTAATCTTGATGGGAAAGTGAGATTTGTGTGGCGCTGTTGAGTAGTGGGTATGCTTTAGAAGAGTTTGGTTGATTATCTCGCGTAAGAAGTGTGGAAAGTCGGTTGATCAAGCAAAGTAATGTAAATGGGATTTGACTCTGTGGGAATCATTGAAGAATAGAGTAAGCAATGTTGAGTGAGTAAGATTTCTTGCAGTGAGTAGATTGTAGAGGTATGTTTTTTTTAAATCCTGCTGTTAGCAATTTTTATAATCCCTGGCGTGGGTATGAGGAAGAGATCATGGCTATCAGTGCAGGGTAAGGGTAATTAATAAAGATCGTACAGCTGAACAAAAGTTCACTCTTTTAATTAGTGAGTCCGTCGTTTGAAGTGGGATTGAAATCCTTAAGGGGGAAGGTAGAGGTGTTGGGATATAGTGTTCGGAGCGTAGGACCATAGGGTCAGTTCGGCAATGCGTGAGAAGGGGATTCCAAAATCGAGACCGTTATCCTGTGTTAAACTATTTGGAAAGTTTGTATGAGCTTGGTCGCTCCGTATCAAGCTGGTGAAGCTGGGTTTTGTTGTGCTTTTGGTCGGATGGTTGTGAATGCAATGAGAAATGGAAGTATGTGTTGAACTTTTGGCCGGTTGGGATTGCTAGGTTGCGAGGGTTTTGGAATTTTGGAAGTTTCTACCAACACGTGAGAAGGTGAAGTGAGGGCATCGGAGCAAAGTGTTTTAGCGTGTGATATTTGGATAATGTCGGGGAGTTGAAATCATTGGTAATCGAAAAAGAAGGAGCTTCTGCGTTGGACTTATGTTGTACTAAGAGTGGTTGCTTGCAATGGCAGGTTGCATGATGAAGAAACTCGTGACTGTGAGATGTAGGTGATGCTTGCAGTTGACGATGTGTTATGTTGGTGTGTGGAGTGATTGTGTATTCAGTGATGCATGTTGTCGTAGTGTTGACTCCGGTAAAATTCTATCGGTTATGGAAGTTGTTGTAATCAAGGGATAAATCTGATATTTATGCACTGCGGGATATTGATTAGAATGGCGCGAGTAACCAAATGGTACAAATTTGGTTAGACTAAGAATTATGGGTCGTTAGCCTCAAGTGAGGACAAATGTAAAGTTTCCAGTCTGGCATTGGAAGGGTGTGACTCGATTCGGAAAGATGTGGAAGTTAAGACCTAGAATTTTGGGGTCGTTGCGATCGTGAAAAGTGTTTGGGGAGGTAGCGTACAAGTTAGAGTTGCCTGTTGAGTTGCGAGGAGTTCATCCCACCTTCCATGTGTCAAATTTGAAGAAATGTTTGGCGGAGACCGATGTAGTAGTGCCGTTGGATGACATTCAAGTGGATGAAAAGCTAACTTGCATCGAAGAACCGGTGGAAATTCTAGATTCTAAAGTAAAGAAGTTAAGAAATAAGGAAATCAGACTGGTAAGACTTCAGTGGAGGTTCCATAAAGGGCAAGAATCCACATGGGAAGTGGAGGCGGACATGAAGTCTCAATATCCCCATCTTTTGGAAAATTGAATTCCGGGGACGGAATTCTTTTGAGGGGAGGATATTGTAATATCTGGTTCAAAGGTAATAAATATAAGTTGGGTGAAAAGTTTGTAAATCTTATGTTATTAAGGGGCAAAGTGTAAATAATTGATTAAATGGGTTTAGTCTAGGGTTTTTGGGCATTTTGTGCTTTGCGTCCGTGAGAGTCTGGAAGGAAGGAGCAGTAGCGATTTGAAGAAGAAAAGGCAGTGAAGTTTCGATCAAGGTTTTCCTCTTAAGGTATTATTTCTGAATCTATATTCTTCTATTAAGCTTCCTAATCGATATTTAGTTTCAATGGAGGTTGAATAATGATAGGAATGAAATCTGGATTAGAGGAATTGAAATTTATGTGTTATTCACCTGATTGATCGATTAAAGTAGTGTAATCGTATATGTTCAAGTTTGGGTGATTCAAGGATTTAGCTATCGTTGTTTGATTAAAGGAGACAATCTGTTGGAGGAATTTTGGGTTACCGATGTCTGTGCTTCTTCGGGTGTTCGAGAACCCATTATCGCCCCCGGGCGAAAGCAGGGTTCGGTCGAGTAGGGGGAGACTCGATCGACGTGTAGTCACCGGTCGGGGGGAGGCCCCGGTCGTAGATACCGGTCGGGGGAAGGCCCCGGTCGTAGATGCCGGTCGGGGGAGACCCCAGTCATAGTTTGGTTATCGGTAGGGGGGAGACCCCGGTCCTTGTCACCGGGCGACAAGGGGTGACCCCGGTCGTGGCGCTCACTCCGGTCGACCTCAAGGCCCGGACCGTGATTTCTGGAGTTGGGCCGAAGCCCAAGAAGCCCAATTTTTGTTAGATATGTTAGGTTGGGTTTTGGTTATCGTGGCCATGCAATACATTTCCATTGTCAAGGATTTCAACTTTAGACCGTGTATGAGTTTTAGTGGATTATTTCAGTTAAAGGGTAGATATAGTTGGGATAAGAGAGTTAAGGTCAAACCTTGTTAAATTAGAAAGAATCGAGTGTTCATCGGTCGTTGTTTCCTGAATAGGTCTCGGATCGAACTATAGGCGTAGACGCAAGGCTCAAGCTAAGGACACCAGGTGAGTTTTATGAATTAATTCCTTCTGTTAACGAAAGCATACGAAAGGCTATTTTTAAACTCGATTTATATATGATGGCATGAGTATTATGAAAATTATATGCAAGCTTTGATTTGATGTTGTTTCAGTACTTACTTGCGAGTTTATTTAAATGCTAAGGATGTTTTTCTTATTGTTGACAAAGTGGAAATGTATGCATACATGGTCCTAAATGAGAAGGCTCAAAGTCGGGGGGTGTGGCCCGCCTGTACTCATACCGGGGGGTGTGTCCCGTTTATGCTATATGGGGGGTGTGTCCCATCTAAGGCAGTGTGAGTCACAGACACGCTGTCACCTTAGAGTGGTGGTAGTGTGAGCGGAGAAGTTTTCTGAAAGTTAAAGGTTTTTCCTTGAAGTTGAAAATGGTTTATTTTATGATAAATTCTTGATTATTTGTTTGATGAGTTAAGAACTGTTATAAGAGAGGACTCACTAGACCTTTCGGTCTAACCCTCGCTCTTTTCAAATCTAAAACCATTTTCAGGTATAGAGTGGCAGTAGAATGAGCAGTTACGTTTTAAGAGAAGATGCGAGCTGGGGCTGATTTAGAGGTCATCCATTGTAGATTCTTATTAGTGTAAGGGTCGGTTGCACGTGATTTATTGTTATTTTTGTTGGGACCGTAAATCACTTGAAATACGATTTGTAACTGCCACCGACCCTTACAATTGGTATCAGAGCTGCTAGATCTAAATTTGTTTTATATTGTATATTTTTAGTCGCACGATAAGTGCTTGTTAAAAATGTCTGTTGATTCAGGAAATCCATTCGCCGGTTCCGTTTCCATCTCGGACCCAAATGTTTATCAAAAAGGCTCTTTTAAATTATCGGGGGCCGGGATTAGAATAGAAAAATGGAACGGGGAGGGTGATTTTGGTAAATGGCAGTTTACTACAGCAGCAACACTTAGAAAAAACGATGTTCACCCCGTAGTCTTTGCTCCGGAAGAAATAAATCCGGATATGTCCACCTTAGAAGCTAAGGAATTGGAGGCTTGGGCCTTCACTACCTTACAAATGGCTATGGGTCCAAATGTAATTTCTGAAATCGTTTCTGAAAAGACAGCCGCAGGGATTTGGAAAAGACTTGAGAATCTTTATCTCAAGAAAACTTTGACTAACCGACTGTTATTGATGAGGTCGTGTCTGTTCTTCAAAATGAAGGAAGGCACTACCATTCAGGCCCACATGACTGAATTCGAAGACATCATCATGAAGTTGAAGGCAACAGATTCTATTTTTGCCACAGATAATGAGGCACTCGCTTTGATTCTGTTGTATTCACTTCCCGAAAAATATTCCCAGTTCACTAACAGTTTTATTTATGGAAGAGATTCCATATCTTTGTCTGACGTGAAAGCAGGGATGATCTGTGAAGAACAGAGAATTCAGATGAAAATCGGTAACAGTTCGCGGGAGAACAACCACAACAGTCATGGTCTATTTGCCGAAAGAGACCAAGACGATCAGCTCAGGGGAAGAACTCGTGGTCGCTCCCAATCTCGTAAACCTGGCCATCGCGGGAAATCTAAGCAACGTGGCAATTGCAATTATTGTCACAAACCAGGTCATTGGGTCAGAGATTGTCCGAGTTTGAAAAACAAGGACAAGAACAAAGCAGAATCTTCAGCAGTTGCAACCGAACAAGATACAGGCTTCTCAGCAACGGTTACTGCACCGCAAGGCGACAGACGTTGGGTGTTGGATACCGGAGCTTCGTGCCATATGACACCATTTCGGGACTGTTTCACTACTTTCGAGGAGTTTGAAGGTAACCATATTTATATGGGAAACAGTACATCGTGTGTCACTCGGGGCATCGGTTCAGTCAGAATTAAAATGTTTGACGGTACTATTCGAACTTTATCAAATGTTAAATTTGTACCGTCTATGACTCGTTCTTTGATTTCTGTTGGACAACTGTCCAAACTTGGCTGTAAGATTCGAATAGAGAATGGGAGTATGCGCATTTCCAGAGGGAACTTTGTTGTGATGAAAGGTGAGCAGGCAGAAAATAACCTGTTTCATTTGGTAGGCGAAACAATCAGTTCTGATGCATGTGTCGCAGATAGTTCGAAAAACTTAGATGCTACACGTTTGTGGCATCTTAGGTTGGGACACACTTCAGAGAAGAATTTGGAGATTCTGCGCAAGCGGAAACTCATTGCAGTTGATACGCCTACGAGTCTGGACTTTTGTTCAGAATGTGTCTCGGGTAAGCAGACGCGTGTTTCTTTTGGTGTTGGAAAACACAACACCAAAGGGATCCTCGATTACGTTCATACAGACGTCTGGGGACCATCTTCGACACAATCCCTCAGTGGAAGTAAGTACTATGTTACTTTTATTGATGATTTCTCGCACAAACTTTGGGTGTATGTGATTAAGTTAAAGTCAGATGTTTTTGAAATATTCAAAACTTGGTTAGCACTAGTCGAAGTCGAGACTGGTAGAAAATTAAAGGTGCTTAGATCTGACAATGGTGGTGAATACACTAGTGGTAACTTTAAAGACTTTTGTTCACGTAGAGGTATTCACCGACACTACACCACACCTGGCGATCCGCAATCAAACGGAGTCGCCGAGCGGATGAATAGGACCTTGTTAGAAAAAGTCCGATGTATGTTAGTTACATCTGGTTTCCCTAAAATGTTTTGGGCTGAAGCACTTCACACTGCTGTACACATTGTGAATCGGTTACCGTGTTCAGCCATTGGGGGAAAAATTCCGGAAGAAATTTGGAGGGGTAAGGGTTGTATCTGTTTGAAATACATACGTGTATTTGGATGTCCTGTGTATATTCATGTGACAGGTCAGGACAAGTTGGATCCCAGAGCCACCAAGGGATTCCTACTCGGCTATACAGATGGAATCAAGGGTTACCGAATCTGGAACCCGGTCACCCGAAAGGTGATTCACTCTCGACATGTGACGTTCGATGAGTCGATTATGTTCAAGTCTAATCATAATCGACAACCCGCTCCAGAACCGGAAATTATCTCTTCTGTTTCTCCAATAGCCGATGGAGATGAGATAATTGTCAGTCCTATTGTACCCAACTCATCTGCTCGTGGTTTTACTTTGGGATCAGAATCTGAAGAAGATGTTAGTCCACCAGATACATCTACTTCTGATCCAGTTAGCTCAGTTCAGGAAGAAATTCTGAATGATGGTGGAGGTCAAGGTGATACAATTCTAGTATCAGTACCTGTGAGGCAGAGCCAGAGAACTAGCCGTCCTCCTAATAGGTATGGTGATTGGGATTTTGCAAATATGAGTTTTACTGACCAGCTAGAGTATGCTTTGCATGTTGTACAGGATGAGCCGTTTGATTATTCGGAGGCCCTAGCTTCGAGCCACTGTGATAAGTGGTTAGGAGCTATGCATGAGGAAATGGAATCTCTATCTAAAAATAACACTTGGGAGCTTTGTCCATTACCGAAAGGCAGTCGTGCAATTGGCTGCAAATGGGTCTATAAAGTCAAAGACGATAAGCGTTATAAAGCTCGCCTGGTTGCGAAAGGCTTTGCACAGCGGAAGGGTATCGAGTATGACGATATCTTCGCGCCTGTGGTTCGACACACATCTATCCGGGTCCTTCTGGCCCTTGTGGCAATTCTTGATATGGAGCTCGAACAGTTAGATGTGAAAACAGCTTTTCTGCACGGAGATCTTGAAGAAACCATCTATATGAAGCAACCGGAAGGTTTCATCTCCGACAACAAACCTGATTGGGTCTGTAAGTTGAAAAAGTCCCTGTATGGACTCAAACAATCGCCTCGACAGTGGTACAAGAAGTTTGATTTATTTATGCTCTCGTTGGGTTTTGAGCGTAGTGAGAAAGACGCTTGTGTCTATCATAGATCAAGCGGTGGCATTTCTATTTATCTACTTCTTTATGTTGATGACATGCTGATAGCTTGCAGGGATCGTTCTGAAATCAACCGTTTGAAAGATAGGTTGAAATCAGAATTTGAAATGAAGGATCTCGGTGAAGCTCGTGTTATTCTCGGCATGGAAATTGTTCGAGACAGAAAGTCTCGTACTCTCAGGTTAACACAGAAGGGCTATATTCAGAAGATTTTGAAGCGGTTTAATCTTGATGGAGCAAAGTCGGTGTCTACGCCACTTCCAAGACACATCAAGATTACAAAAGACGATTGCCCGGTAGACGATATTGGAAAGGCTGAGATGGCAAAGATTCCGTATGCCAGTGCAGTCGGGAGCCTCATGTATGCTATGGTATGCACCCGTCCCGATCTTGCACATTCCGTTGGTGTGATTAGTCGGTTTCTATCGAACCCGGGTAAGTCACATTGGAATGCAGTGAAAACTGTATTTCGTTACTTGAAAGGTACGGAAACTCACGGCCTGATTTATGGTATGCAAAACAACTGTGATATTCTTGGTTACTGCGATTCAGATTACGCAGGTGATCGTGTCAGTTGGAAATCCACTTCTGGTTATGTTTTTACATTAGGTGGAACAGCTGTCAGTTGGAGATCTCGATTACAGTCTGTTGTTGCATTATCAACTACCGAAGCTGAACTTATTGCAGCGGTCGAGTCTGCTAAAGAATCAGTTCATTTACAGGAACTCTTAATTGGTTTGGGCCTGAAGCAGACTACTGTTCGTATTAATTGTGATAGCCAGAGTGCTATTCACTTGGCAACAAATTTGGCGTTCAGCTCTCGAACGAAGCACATTAATGTGCGTGATGCATTTCTGGTAGCTTTACACGACGCAAAGGTTGTGTACTTGAAGAAAATATTATCTGAAGATAATGTTGCAGATATGTTCACCAAGTCGTTACCGCCAGCCGCATTCGAGCATTGCTCGAATTTGATCCAGCTCAGATTGTGTTAGTGTCGTTTGGCACCTTGTGGGAGAGATGAGAATATTGCTACAGATGACATAGCGACATCTTTGGGGAGATATTACTTGGTACATGTTTTTAGGTTGCTTAACTCGTTCGTTTATTGAGATTGCTCACTTGAGGATTTTTGCTTTTGATTTTGACGGGTGATGGCCGAGCCGAAGCTCGTCACGGTCAAAATGCATTATGTTACCTCGTGTCAATCTCTATCAGCTATTTGTCCGTATTCGGGGGATTGGTTCGTGCTTTGGTTTCGTCGGGTGATTTGCACATCATGGTGGAGTGTTGAAAAACTTAAATCAGATAAGTTTTTATTGGTATTGTGCAACTCACCAAACACAATGTACAAGTGTTTAAAGCTTGGATATGTGGATTAATTTAAGCCACATATATTTGGAAGTTTACTTGACTTGGACTTTCTTTTTGCATGGGAAATATGGAAGATCTTGGATGCCAACCAAATGCCAACTAGATGCCAACCCATACCCCTTTGTCTTCTTGCACCATTCTATCCCTATAAATACATGCATCCTTCCATCCCAAAAATACACCAACAAAATAGAAGTATTCTTTCTATTTCTCTTCTTCTTCTTCCTTGTTCCTCTTTGTTGATATATATATATATATATATATATATCATTGATATATATTTATATATATCTTGTTTTGGGGGAACATTTGGTTAGCTGATTTGTTGATCCAAGGATCTCGTAAACACGTTGTAATTTCTCCCGGTTGGTAATATAAAGATCTCTCTCTCCATGTGGATGTACACTATCACACTGATAGTGGAACCACGTTAAATATTGTTGTCTCGATTTACTTGTTGTTTTCGTTATATTTTATCGTATATTCGATAACTGTTATATTTACGCTTGTGGATCGGTATGAATCAATAGACCAAAATATACAATATTTAGATCTCGTTATTCCGCATTTGTTGTAACGGGTCAGTTGCACGTGATTTATTGTTATCATTTTTGGGACCGTAAATCACTTGAAATACGATTTGTAACTGCCACCGACCCTTACAATTAGTGTATTCTCAGTTGTGTACTAGATTGTCTTTCGAAAAACCTCGTATTTTGGTGTTGTATTGTGCCATTTGGCTTTATTATTTAATATAGTTGGTTCTGTCTTTTGTATTGAGAGTTGGGCTGTTACAATTGGTATCAGAGCCATAGTTTAAGGGATTTAGGTGATCGGATGGGCCTAAACTTAAACTGTGGGGTAGATGGACACAATTGAGAATTAGGAAACCTTTTAGGGAGACTTTGTTTGTTGAGAGGCGTGACAACAATAGCGAGTACCCTCATGTAAGGTAAATTCAAAATCGCATCTGGCCAATGTCATTATGAATTTACAGGTACATGGGTACACTTGATTGTTATTGTTGGGTGTGATTTAGGGTAGAGAGCCCTATCCATAGATTGATAGTTTTAGTCTAGCGTGTGGTGGAAGTTCGTTTTTGGAAGTAAGGTTATGCCGTTTAGAATGCATATCGTGCGGGATGTAGATATATCGTTGAGAAAGGATTTTCTGAGTCCATAAGGAAGAGAATGATGATAGGAGGTGAGCTTGTCACTCCAAGGGAGTCTTCAGTTGGAAAAAGGGGTATGTCGTTTAGTGAGAAGCAGGAGAGTGTTAATCTAAGAATCGAATGATAGGATTGAGGCTTCTAAAGCTGTAGTTAATTGAAGGGTGGTGAAGAGACGACATCAGTGTTGACTGATAATATGTAGTGAGGATCCGATGGGAATGAGTTACCGTTGGGTTGTGAGTCAATAGTCACGGTGTTGACTAGTTTTGGGCTTTCAAGGTTGTTAGAGGTCGATGGTGCCGGAGGTTGTGGCACAGTTGAGAACCCCGATTGGTTGGTCGGAAGCGAAGAGTCTGGGATAATTTGTAGTGAATGTAAACAGTTGACCTTGTTAGAGTAAATAGCCTTCAATGTTATTAAGTCTCATACATTGTGTGTCAAATAAATTGCTGAAATCCAACAAGTTGACATGTGATTCAAGAAAACTAAAAGCAACCGTCTAAAATCCAACATAAATTATGTTTTCGTTTAAAGTAGGCCATGTGGTGTGTTTATTTGGCACGATACAATTATTGCAATAAATATCTATTTCGTCGTCTTTTGCTTGAGAACTTTTCTTTCAATCGATTATATCAACATTTTTAATATCTTCAATACACAAATTTATGTAACAAGTAACTTTTGCATAAACTTTTTTTGGGGAGGCTAGGCTGGCTAGTTCATCAAGGGGGTGTTCCTCTTTGGGGTCATTTAGGGAAATTACCTTAAATGGGTTTTTAATTAAATTCATTCCCTCCTGGTCTATTCAATAAAAAATGAATTTATACTCATGAGAAGGTAATGGATTTAATTAAAATCTCATTTAAAGTTATATACCTAAAAATCTCTTCCTTTCTTTGGCACCTAACATGGATATTGTGTTAGACACCATATCAATTGTCAGTTTAAGTCATATAGTTTCTTAGTAAACCGAATGACCATAGATTTGGTTTTGCGAAAATTGATCAGAACGTCACATGTGCAGGTATTGTGTTCGAAGGTGACAGAAGATGATAAACCGGGTGAGATATGTGATTTCGTGTATTTCTTACAAGTTAATAGAAACATGGCTTAAGATATACAATAATATTATAATATTTTTATTTTTAGAGAAAGTGTTGTTTGTTTTTAAAATTGTAAACATAAACCAACTTGGAACTTTCCCTGGCTTAGTTAGCCAAATTGTGTTTAATATACAAATCAAATTGGTTAATCTAAAAAAATAGTATGGGTTTTTTGAAAAATACTAATACTGACCCTAAAGTTTGTAATAGTGGGTCAAAGAACATTTTCTTGGATTCTAGATAATTCAAAATGTATTAAAATTGTCTAATTTTGATGCAGTCGTTAATTCTTCTCTAACTATGGTCCATTAACATCATTTTTTTTTTACATCAAATAGAATATTGTAAATATATTTGTTCACCAAATATGTTAACATAATATGGTGTAAATAAATACAATTGTTGGGAACTGAAGATTCTACTAAGTGTAGTTACTACTGCTAGTACAAGTGTAGTTACTACTGCCAGAACAAGTTGAAGATTAATACTGCTAAGTGTTACTACTGCTAGTAGAATTACTACTGCTAGTTAAAGTTAGTACTGCTTAGCTAGTTAGTACTGCTAGTAGTTAGTACTGCTAGTAGTTAGTACTGCTAGCCGTTAATGCTGCTAGATGAAGTTAATGCTGCTGAGCATTATTAGTGTTGCTAAAGAGATCCGGATGGAATGTACTACAGCTGGATATACTGAAGATATACTTAGAAGATATACATGGAAGATATACTGAAGATTTGTTTATTCTTTGTAATTATCTTTTTATCAGTATATGTATAGAATGTTTAGAATAGATAGAAATAATTTTTGATAATTGTTTTTCAAGAGAGAAATCAACCTCAAGGCATAGATCCTAATTCTAGAGAAGTAGAATTCGTATTGTTGAGCCTGTTCATCAATATTGAGGTTGAGTGTGTAATCTTGTAGCTTTAAGCATTCAATACAAGTTTACTGTTTGATCATTATATACTGTGTTTGATTACTGTTTTATTAACTATCAAAGTGTTTTTCCGCAACTTCTTTGATATTAGTTTCTGAGTATTAATTCTTGTTAAGAATTCGATCCTGACAAGTGGTATCAGAGCAATTCTGCAATTGTACTGATGCACAGATGCTCTGGAATGCTCTAGAGAAGAGATTCTCAGGTACTAAAAGTACCAAGAGAAATCAAAAGGCAATCTTAAAACAACAGTATGAAAACTTCATCTCAACTAAGAATGAGTCCATGACTCAAACTTTTGACAGGTTTAATAAACTAATTGGTGAACTAGCTACTATGGGAGTACAGATTGATCAAGATGATGTGAACAGAAAGTTCTTAAGGTCCCTTGGAGATGAATGGACCATGTACACTGTGTCATTCAGACAGAATGATCAGTTGGAAGACAAAGAACTTGATGATCTGTACAATGATCTTAGAGTATTTGAAGCTGAGGTGGAGGCAAAGAAGAAGCCTTCTGGATATGTTCATAATGCTGCACTCCTATCAGCATCAATTGATTCTACTGCTAACCCTGAATCAGTTAATGCTGCTAATGGATCAAATTTAGATAAAGGCACTGATTATGTATTTGAAGCTCTTCTTTCTAATCATGGAAATTCTTCTCTGATCAATGATGACTTAGAACAACTTCATCCTGATGATCTGGAAGAGATGGATATTAAATGGCAGATGGCCATGCTCTCCATGAGGGTTAAGAAGTTTATAAAGAGGACTGGAAGAAACAACTTCTCACAAAGAAGAGAAGATGGAGCAGGGTTTGATAAATCAAAGGTAGAATGCTACAAATGCCATCTGAAGGGACATTTTGCTAGAGAATGCAGAAGTGGAATGTCTCACAACAACAACCATCAACAAGCTCAATCTGGAAGCTTCAATAACAACAGAAACTCTGCTCAAGCCCTTGTTTCTCAACAAGGAATGGGGTTTGATTGGAGTGATCAAGCAGAAGAAGCTATTCAGAATCAAGCTCTTATGGCTAAAGTATCTGATCTCCCATCTGAGGTAAGTTCTAATCTCTGCTCTAAAACTTGCATAGACACTGTTAAAAGGTACAGGGATCACAATCAGAAGATGAGTGATGACCTGAAGAGACTAGAAAATGATATAAAAGACTATGTGAGGATAGTAGAGAGATTTGAAGATCAAATCAAAGGTTTTCAAGCCAATGAACTACAACACTCATATGACACTAATTACTGGCAGTGGGAGAAAAAGGATTTAGAACTTAAACTGACCAAATCTAAAGAGGAGAGTGAAAAACTGAAAGAGGAGTTAACCAAGGTTAAGCTTGATGTAGAAAAGTTTTCCAATGCTTCTAAAGCAATGGACTCCTTACTGCAAAATCAGATTCATGATAAATTAAGAAGAGGAATTGGGTATAATGCCACACCTCCACCATATAACAACAATTACATTCCTCCTACTTCAGACCTGTTAGACACCAAAGATAGGAAGGACTTGCCTGAGGGAGCCACTGAAATAGATCCCTTAGATGAGGAAATTGTTGAGGATAAGACTGAGAAAGAGGTTGGCAAGAGTAAGGAGAACAAGGTGAGTGGTGAGATTTCTATAGAAAACAACATTATCACCAATGAGGATTGTGGAAGGGCTTGGATCAAATCCAAGAACATAGAGAAGACAGAGGAAAAGTCTGGTAAGGTCCATTATAAACAGACCACAGTTGTGAATCCAGGTCCTTGCAAACAGTGTGCTTGTAAGAAGAATGAGCCCCAAAAACAGGACAAAAAGAGGGGAAATCAAAGAAACTGGAATAATCAATGGGCACATAAACAAGGGGTTGATCTGAGTAAAATCAATAGACCAAAACCTTGTTTTATCTGTGGCAAATTGAATCATCTTGCAAAATTCTGTTATTTCAATCCTATGAACCAAAGAATGAATTTCCAAAGATCCATGCAAAAACCCTTTGGTTATAAGAAAATTGAAAAGAACCATGTGGCTAAGAAAACTGTTAAAACTAAAAGCCACATGAAGAAAAAGTATTCTGTTAAAGAAAGTGTCAATATGTGGATTCCTAAAAGCACTAAAACTGTTAGTACTGCTACCACAAAAAGTGCTGCTGACAATGATAGTGCTGCTAGAAGTAATACTACTGCTAGTAGTTAATACTGCTCTAGGTTAATACTGCTTATATTCCGAATACTATAAATACTTTTTGCCCGCCTAAAAGTTCATAACGACTCCTTGCATACTGTTCTCTTGCGCTCAAAACCTTTTCTCTCTCAAGTTCGAAGTTTTCAGGCAAGTTTTCACTAAGATCAATGGCATCCATGACGTTCATCGACGAGCACAACGAGATTGCGATGCTACAAAAGCCAAAGCAAGCTTCAGGATTTCATCAGATTGTGGATTTCCTTAAGTCAAGTCACATTGCTCATGCTCTTACTGTATCACCTACAATCTACATTGAGCACCAAAGGCAGTTCTGGGCTAATGCAACCATTGTTGTGGAAAATGGTGTGCAAATGATCAAGACAAGAATCTGTGATCACTCACTTACAGTTACTGAAGAAGTCATTCGCATCAGTCTACGTCTAGACGATGCCTCTGGTATAACGTCTATCTCT
This sequence comes from Arctium minus, assembly GCA_954870635.1. NCBI lineage: Eukaryota > Viridiplantae > Streptophyta > Magnoliopsida > Asterales > Asteraceae > Arctium > Arctium minus. The sequence continues at coordinate 117,611,409 of OX941083.1, read as the reverse complement.
AATAATGAACTGTTTTCTAATCTTACTAGAATGGGGTATGGAGGCCCATTGGGTGTTTTCAAATTCTCAAAAGCAAAGTTTTCACCCCAATGGCGTTTTCTTGTTCATACCCTGATGCATTGCATCTCCAAAAAGACCACTGGATGGAGTGAGTTCAGCAGTCCAATTGCATATGCTTTGGTATGCTTGGCTACATCCAGAAGGTACAATTTCTCAAAGATGATTTTCAGTGATCTTGTATCAAATATGGGAAACAAAAAGAGTTTCTTTATGTATCCCATATTTGTTCAGGAAGTAATTAACCATGAATTGACGGATATACCTCAACCTGTTGGGGTATATGTACCTAAACCCCCAAAAGGCAAGGTTTTCTCAAATATGAGAAGATCTGCTGGGGACTCGGAAGGAGTTGACACCCCATTGTTCTCTACAATGATGGTGGTGTCCCAAAACACTGAAGGTATGGCAGCAGGGTCAAGGCCCTCATTAGACCATCCCACTGCTAGCCAAGCCCAACCTTCTCACTCAAAAACAATTCCCCAGTCCATTCTTACAAAACCAACCTCTCCAATTTCCCATACGTATAAGAGAAAACAGGTAAAGAAGGCTCCTTCCCTTCTTGTACCAGAAACCCCTAAGTCTTTAAGCCCTCTAAGGGAGAATACTCCTTTAGAGAATATCCAAAGGGAAACCACAGGGGTGTCTCCCAACCCCAAGGAGGTGCTCTCTGAGGAGGAGGTAGAGCATATGGGTGCTGAGGCTGCCACTACTCCTGCTAGCACAGAGGAGGAAAGTGGCAACATCAATAAGACCTCCCCCATGGCAACTTTAAATGAGCAGTCATTTGAAGGTCCCTGGTGCCAAGAAACCAAGGGGGTGAATAGTGCTTCTGCTAGGCAGAAGACTTCCACTACTAAAAGATCCAATGATCCTTCAATAGGGGGTAACACTCCTGGAGAAGGTGAGGACAGATATAACTATGATGAATTGATGGAGGCAATGGGCAACATCAACATGGATGTACTCAAACAGGGCAAAGATATAGAAGAGCTAAAACTCATTGTACTGTCACAACAAGAACAAATCATCAAGTTGAAGCAAATGGTAAGGAAACTGATTCTGCAAAAGAAGAAGAAACAATTTGTGCTCAGAAGGAGGAAACCAGTGACTGATGCTCCCAAAAAGGGGGAGTCAGAATCTGATGCCAAAGCTAAGGGGGAGCAAGAGGAAAAACATAATGTTGAGGGGGAGAATGAGCCAGCAGCAGAAACCATTAATACTGCCAGTTCAAGTAAAGCAGCAGAAATGGTTAATACTGCTGAGCTGAAAGAAGCAGCAGAACAAGTAAAAGAGGTCCTTACAGAGCTTGAGGTTGCAGAAACACTCATCAAAGCAAAACATGATACTCCCAAGGTCACCTCAAAGGCCAAAGGAGTTGTCATAAAAGAAAGAGGTGATGCAGCAAAGAACTCTAGCATTGAGAAGGAGATGGGTAAAGATAAAGGTAAGGCAAAGTTAGTGGAATCTGATCAACCAATCAAGAAGCAAAGGTTGGTTGAATCAGATGAAGCTTTAGCAAGGAAAATGCAGAAGGAGATGGAAAAAGAAGAAAGAACTCAGGTGGAGAAGGACAGGGAAATGGCAAAGGCTTTAGCTGCTGAGCTAAATAAAGCTTATCAAAAGGGGCTTGAAACTGAAAAGGCTAAACAAAGGGCTATAAGTCTGAGAAAGGCTATGATGGCTAATACAAGTGCAAAGAAAAGAAGACCTTCACAAACTTACCTTGCCACTCAGGAAAGAAACAAAATGATAACTTTCTTGAGGAGTGCAATTGGGGTAAAGAAAGAAATGTTTGTGAAGATGAGTTTTGATCAAATCAGAGAGCTCTATGAAAAAGAAATGGGGAATCTGAAGAGCAATGAAAAGAAAAGAGTAGAGTTTGAAAAGAAGGCCAAGGAGAGTAATGATATAGATATGAATCAACCATTCCCTGAAAGTGAAGAGGGAACTCCTATCAAAGAAATGGCAAGGGAAAAGGAAGAAAAGAAGAAGGAAGCTACTCTAGTACAGGTTCAAAAGACTTTGAAAAGAACCAAGATGATGGCCAAAAGAAAGAAAGATAAGAAGCCTAGAGTAGAAGAAGAACAAAATGTTGCTGAAGAAGAAGTGGCACCTGAGTCATCAAGCCAGCAAGGGTCATCAATCAAAGATGATGTAAGCTTATATATGGTAGTGATGGACAAAGTGCCTGAACCAATTTCTGCAGAACCTGTTGGAGTTAAGCCACCTGAGATCATTCACTGGGATGTACTGACAATGGATGGGAAAGATTACATCAGACTCAAGAGGAAGGGTGATAAGTATGAAGTATTCAACACTTGGGTCAAGATTGTCAGAACATGCTCTAGATCTGATATAGAAGAGATGTTTGACATAGGAATTAAGCTGTATGCAGATCATCTGAATACTCCAGGAATTTCTCTTACAAAACTGGTGATGGAGTATCTATGCATGATGTTCAAACCTGAAGAAGTGGACCAGGTCATCAAGAGTGTGTTTAAAGAAGTCACAAGTTGGACTCTATATGAAACTAGTGGAGTATATGCAGTGACTTTGGATAGAAATCACACAGAATACTTCCTAGTGGATAGAGTATATAATCACACCAGACTGAAGGTTCATGCCATGCTAAAGAAGAAGTTGGGTTGTGCACCAAATTCAGAAATGGCCAAGTATCTAATTCAGAGGATAATCAATCAGAGTTTGGGACTGAATCCAGACTTAGGAGCATGATCTTGGAAGTTTTGGGAGCATCAAAAAGAGCATCTGGAAGAATATCTGAAGAACTTGACTTCTCTTCTAAAAGTCAAGTTAGGGGGAGATTGTTGGGAACTGAAGATTCTACTAAGTGTAGTTACTACTGCTAGTACAAGTGTAGTTACTACTGCCAGAACAAGTTGAAGATTAATACTGCTAAGTGTTACTACTGCTAGTAGAATTACTACTGCTAGTTAAAGTTAGTACTGCTTGAACAAAGTTAGTACTGCTTAGCTAGTTAGTACTGCTAGTAGTTAGTACTGCTAGCCGTTAATGCTGCTAGATGAAGTTAATGCTGCTGAGCATTATTAGTGTTGCTAAAGAGATCCGGATGGAATGTACTACAGCTGGATATACTGAAGATATACTTAGAAGATATACATGGAAGATATACTGAAGATTTGTTTATTCTTTGTAATTATCTTTTTATCAGTATATGTATAGAATGTTTAGAATAGATAGAAATAATTTTTGATAATTGTTTTTCAAGAGAGAAATCAACCTCAAGGCATAGATCCTAATTCTAGAGAAGTAGAATTCGTATTGTTGAGCCTGTTCATCAATATTGAGGTTGAGTGTGTAATCTTGTAGCTTTAAGCATTCAATACAAGTTTACTGTTTGATCATTATATACTGTGTTTGATTACTGTTTTATTAACTATCAAAGTGTTTTTCCGCAACTTCTTTGATATTAGTTTCTGAGTATTAATTCTTGTTAAGAATTCGATCCTGACAACAATTTATATTAAATTTGTTATTTTATTATTTAGAACACATAAATAATGAAGAATATGTTGTCTTTTATCATAAAGAAAGTAGACATGTTTGCTAAAAATGGTCAAAGAACTACATTTAGATAAAATATTAGCTTTTAAAATTAATATGAAAAAATTCAACATTTGAGTTCTTTACCGAATTATAAAATTATTGTATGATGAGTAAGTTGTGTAAAACGTTTTAATATTAAAAAAAAATCAAGATTTATCACATTAAAAAGTTGAAAATATGCATTCAAATTGAAATTCAAATAGGGATTGAAGACATGGATTTTCAAAGAATACAACATTTTAAGGCATGTATAAAGTTAGGTAGGTAAAGTGCCAACACTTTTTTTTATCTTTCGTTCTTTCATTTCCTCTGTTTGTGATTTTATACTTACTTACTATAGTAAATATTATTACAATTATAATATTATATATATATATATATATATATATAGAGAGAGAGAGAGAGAGAGAGAAAGAGGTGGATTAACACGGGAACAATATTTATTTAAGAAAACACGAGAACGGTCAAGTACATACAAAATCATATATGATTCAAGCAACTTTGCCGCAACTTAAGTCGCGGGGAAAGTCAGCCGCGTCCATTTTTTGGCCGTTAATGACGAATCATTATCATTTTACACACGATTTGCTGTTTTCTTATTTTCTTAAATAGTTAGCGTTCTCGTTTGAACCTTTATATATATATATATATATATATATATATAAAGGTTCAAACGAGAAGGTAGTTAATTTGCGAGAAGGAATATGAGTCACATAATTTATTAATTAAAAAATAGCATAAATAAAAAAATTTAAATTTTTTTAGGATAATTACAATTTGAATTGAATAAATCTTTAAAAATTTCATAATATCTTTTAAATTTATTTATTTTTTAATTTTAACAAAATCATAATTTTATTATCAAATTTATATTATATTTTCTAGATAAAATCATTATTTATTATCTATAACTAATTCATTATTTATTTCACCATTTTTTATCTATTTTTTAGATTTACGTTTTGAATCACATGTGATTAATTTCGTTTAACATATGATATATTATTATGTATCACATATGATCCCACTATGTGGATTTTTGTAAATATCACATATGATAATATATGTCTGAATATAAATAACGCATAATCACATGTGATAATATTTACATCACAAAAAGATCTATAAATATAAATATACATAATCACATATGATTAACTAAAATATATACAATTATCACATGTGCTAATATTTACATCACAAAAAGATCTATAAATAGAAATATACATAATCACATATGATTAACTAAAATATATACAATTATCACATGTGATAATATGATATGTGATATGCATAAATATTCATATAATGATATCACATGTGATATTTGGTTAAAATTGTGAATTTTTTTTTATTAAAAATATATTTAGAAAAAAAATTAATAAATAACTGAAATTAAAAAATAAATAAATCTAAAAGATATAATGAGAATTTTAAGGATTTATCCAATTTAAAATGATAATTATCCTAATTTTTAAAACTATTTTTAATTTTTTATTTATGTTTTCTTTAAATAATAAATTATGTGGTCCACATTTCTTCTCGCATTCTCGCAAATTAGTTTGCTTCTCGCATGATCCTCCCTCTCTCTCTCTCTCTCTCTATATATATATATATATATAGAGAGAGAGAGAGAGAGGTTCAAATGAGAAGTGTTAAATGTATGGGAAGTAATCAAAGCCCTTCATCTGATCAACATTTACGGTTTTGACTGTGAGACACTGGATAATTCATCACATGGTCTGCAGAAAATGGAGGGGTAGTTTCGTAACTTATACAAATAGACGGCTAACAAGTTCATATGTGAACCCGTATGATTCACATATGAACTATATGTTTATATTATAGATTTGAAATCTCGGGATTTCATTGAAATCCCCCAAAATAGGATTTCGAAATCCCACAGGGTGCTTGACTTGTTGGTATTTCATGGGATTTCGTATAATTTGTATGTAATAATGTTTTAAAAATGTTAAAGACATTTGTTTTGTAATAGTTAATTAATAAAAAGGCAATTTAATTTTTTTATAATGTGCTTTTATAAATAATTTATAAGGAATGAAATTCGATTCCATTCTAAATCCTACAAACCAAACATACCAATAATTTCAAATCGTTCTAAATCTAAATCCTTCCATAAAATCCAAATCCTTCAAACCATTCATCAAATCAATAACCCATTTAATATATTTGTCAAATATCTATTAACAAGTTCAAAAATAAAAATAAAATTAGACGATGACATTTTATGGATTTTTGTCTATCAGGAATTCAGGATTGAGGCCCATTTGTTTAGACTCTTGGTATGAGATTACTTAGGCCCATTTCTTCATTTATGGGCTTTATTATGGCCCAAATAATTAGTGGTTTTCGATCCATATTACCTGATAAATTATCAAGAAAGCGTTAGAACATCTTCAACAACTACGTTACAGTATAAATTTTTATGATTAAGAGAGTTTTCTGTTTCAACAGCTATGCTATATTGTAGGGTAAAACAGAAAGAAGAGGAGGGAGAATATGAAAATCTCCAAATTTATAGAGGAATATGTAAAACTCTATATAGAAGAGATAAATAATATTTTAATTTATTTCACTAATAGGAGATATTAAAAATAAATGTTTAGAAAAGATAAATAATATTTTATTAATTGTATTGAATATTTAATTATATAGTTAATGCCAAAATTGGTAAAATAGAGTAGCTATTGGATGTGATTGTAATTGTTTTTAGAGATTTTGACTTTTTATACTTTATTAGTTGTTGGGGATGCTATTACACAATAGAAAATGTAAATTTTGTACATAATTTTCATATCTATACAAATGAGGAAACTTTATCGCCACATAAAAGACACTCTCCTTGTTAGAGCTTTTTTGGGAAAGAGTGTCTTAGGCTATGCCTAGACTAATCCCTTGACAAATTATGACTGTAAGACACCATCCCTGATTAAATCTCAGTGGCCACAATTGTTGTGTACGTCTATATTCGAACCATTGACATATGAGATATTCCACCACATCCCCCAGAGCCTTAACCACTACACCACAACCCTTGTGGTTTTCTTGTTAGAGTTGTATTTTATTGTGTTTCAAAATAACTGACAGTATACTGTATATAGCATCTTTATGATCGATCTTATATTGGGTAACAAGTTAAAGTTTGTAGGCTTGTTTCCATGCCAAAAAAACATACAAATATCCGCATACACCACCACAAATACACAACATACACAAATCTTTTTGTCCATTTTTTTTATTAAGCCAGAAGGCTTAAGATGCTCCTAAATCTTGATCGTAACCTTATCCATCATACGAAACATACTAAATACTTGAACGATTCATATACGAAACAACATAAATGCAAAATGCACAAATGTAAAATAATCATAATGTTTGAACCAAGTGAAATAACAATTCCCATGGCCAATAATCGGGAAAGTCTCAATAACGTGTACACCTAAAGGGAGTATGTTGTTTTGGCCCGTATCGTTCGGTGCCCTGATTTCAAATTTCCCGTGGTCTTGACTAATTTATTTTGTTTTTAGTAATTCACGTGAAATCCAAAATTTCTATCAATCACGTTTTATTTTAGTTAAAAAATTTTGGTATATTAGATTTGAGTTTGATAATTTCCAAAACTTTATCAAAATAATATATTATTATTCTTCTCGAAATTTCGCCTCCTAAAACGTTCGACATGTTTCCACCTTGGGAAACATCCCAACTAAGAGGTCATTTACCAAACGGTTAACGGATAAACATTTACTGATAAAAGTCATCACTTTCACTTATCATATATCCATTCCATCATTCAAGATTTTTAGGTATATAACCTTAAATGAGATTTTAATTAAATCCATGACCTTCTCATGAGTATAAACCCATTTTTTCTTGAATAGGTCAGGAGGTCATGGATTTAATAAAAAACACATTTAAGGTTATTTCCCTAAATGACTCCATTTCATTCTCGTCAATCAAAATGGATTGTTGACAAGCGTCTCTTACCAGGTAAGCGCTAACCGAGTAAGAGTCTTCTCCCTTACTTAGAGGGACGGATCCCTTCTATGAATGGTGGGGGGATGGCCTCCACAAAAAAAAAAAAAAAAAAACCCTCTCATTTTCTTAGTCGAAAAACCATTTTTAATTTTTTTTTTACTATAGGATCCCCCAGTAATTTCTTACCTGTGCACCCACCATCCAAAAAAAAGTACTTGAAAATCAATCAAAAAACCAAAAAAGTCTCTCGAAATTAACAAAGAAACCAAAAAAGTCTATCGAAATCGACAAAAAACCCTTAAAAATAGCTCGAAATCAACCAATAAACTTTTCCCTCAAAAAAATGGAATTAAGCTAAAAATACGTCGGTCGACTATGCAAGACTTTAATCTACCTTAACGGTGCCCCCGCTAGGCAAAAATTCTGGATCTGTCACTGCTTACTTGCCAGATAAATATCTTGATCCTTACTATGTCTTTTATCAGATAAGATTCTTGATTATTATCATGCTTTTTGAATAACATAAGTGATACCACTAAACATTTATGTTTTACCTGATAAGGGTTTGGTAAACGACTCAAAGAATCATACATCCAATAAAATAGCAATAATTATTATGATGATGTATCACAACTTTGATCTTGACACAAATCTGAATTAGTTGCTTTTGGGGTTTGTTCATTTTGATGAGATCAATGAGAAGAGCATGTGTAGGCATGTGCACTTACATTCTCTGTTGAAAAAATGGCTCTTGTTTTCTGAACCTTAAACTTGAAATAAGCTTCTGGAATCAACGTGTAACCCTGTTTCATATTTTCAAAGGGTGTTTGTTTGACCAAGGGTCATTGGCCATTGAAACCTTGGAAGACAAGTGTTAAAAAGTTGCAATTTTAAACCCCAATAAACCTGCCCATAAACTGTCTGCACTTCTTTGTAGAGATCCAAAGTTCTCCACCCAGATTCATCAAGAATATAAAAAAGATATTGACATTGTTGGAATATGTAGAACTCTTAAAAAAAATTCTGAAAAGAAAAAAGAGAAAGGTTCTTAAATGGAGAGTGTGTATGGGCTTAAATGATAACGGTAACTAAATAAGAGAATATCATAAATTATATTTGATTTTACATTAAAGTCACCTGTAAAATCACATGTGATTACACGTGACCTTGGCTGCGACCTAGGTCGCGGGCCAAGTCGCCTGCATACCTTTGCGGTGACCATGTTCCGTGATCTCATGTGATTTCGGTACAAAATCCCATGTGATTTTGATTCTCGTGTTCTTTAATTATGACTTTGTTCTCGTTTAATTATCTATCTATATATATATATATATATCCACACACACACATATAGAGGGAGGATCAAACGAAAACAAAGTCAAAATAAAATAACCAGAAAACGGTCAAATCATATGTGAATCACATGTGATTTTACACGCAATTACGGAACAAGGTCAAAGTAAGGGTGAGCTCGCGACTTGGGACCAAAGCCGCGTGAGTCACATGTGATTCCTTTGTTTTCTTGTTCTCTTATTTGGCTACTGTTCTCGTATGAACTCTTCTCTCTCTACACTCTGCATAAAGATCCCCTTAAAAACTTAAGGGTTGTTTGTTTTTTTAAAAAAATCTCTTAGTGACTCTTAAGTCTGAATCGTTCAGACATTTTTACACATCACCTCTTATTAATCATAACTAAAATAAGACTTCAGACTTTAGACCTTTTAAAAAACGAACGACACCTTACTGAATAAGTTACTACCAAACAGTGATATATTTATTTGATTGAATAATTTATATCACATCAAATAGTTTGTTCCTGTCAAGAGCAGCGGCTTCTTTTATTTAATACGGACACCAATTATTACATCAAATTTGGTGTAATGACCATTAATACACCAATTTAGTGTAACACTATTTTATATCAAATTTTACATTAATTGAAGAACATAAAAAAATAAACCTAGAATTTTAAATTTTAGTATTCATACATTAGCATGAGATAACATTATAGAATTTTGGTCCAATTTTCAGGGGATTAGAAGATTTTATTATTTGCATCAAACTTTACACCAATTTATATCTAGAGGAAGGCTTAAGGGAAAATCTCAAAAAAAAATGAAAAATTAAGGAACACCTTGTAGCTCTTCACCCGGACGGTATGCACTTGTGCATACAAGTAAATTAAGTTATTTTTTAGTTTTTATGTACATGTACATTATGCATATGTGCATATACACGTGTGCATGTTACAAATTACTTATATGCACAAGTACATACCGTTCAAATGAAAGACTATCAAGATGTTCCTCATTTTTGCTTTTTTTTCATGTTTCCTGAACCTGACTCTTTATATCTATTTTGAGCTACCCTATAGTGGTTTTTTCTTTATATGAGATCTCGTGTTTCCTTATAGTAATCGTAATCCAAAAATGACGAAACCTCGAGTCTACGTCGCTGTTACTGTGACTGCATTCATCATCTTCATCGCCATTGCAGCATCCGCCATTTACATCATCCTCCGGAAAAACAAGATCAAACTGCACCATGATTCTTTATGCACCAAAACTCTAGATTCAGAGCATCAACATTTAAGTTTAAGTGTCCGAACTGTAACCACCGAAGCCAAACTCTCTTTCGAACAATCTACCTCCTCCACCCACCTGGAGCTCGCCACCGCCACCGACAACTTCTCCTCCACCAACCTCATCGACGGCACCGTATATCACGGCCGCCATAACGGAAAAAGCTTGGCCATCAAATGCACCAACCACCATACAATCTCCAAGATCAACTTCGAACTCTTCCACAATGCAACCCATTTTCACCCCAATCTGATCAGGCTTTTAGGGGCTTGTACGGCACCCGATCACGCGTTGTTGGTGTTCGAGTATTCGAAAAACGGATCGTTACGGGATTGGATTCATGACGGATTAGCAGTTAAGAGCCATTTCATTGCCTCCTGCTATTGTTTCTTAACGTGGAATCAAAGGCTAAAGATCTGTTTGGATGTTGCGATTGCGTTACATTACATGCATCGGGTGATGAATCCGATTTACGTTCATCGGAATGTCAAGAGTCGGAATATTTTTCTCAATGAAGAATTCAACGCCAAGCTCGGGAATTTTGGCATGGAAGAATGCCATTTTCCCGAAGGAGTAGAAACTTCTTCGGAAAATTTTTATCCCATGAGATGGAATAGAGGGTACATTGCACCTGAACTTAAAAGTTCAGGTGCATTAATCACTGCAAGCAGTTATATTTATGCTTTTGGGGTGGTTTTGCTGGAGATTTTATCAGGAAAACCACCCGTTAGCAGGAGTAAGTCGGAGAAAGAGGAGGAGGAGGTTTTGTTATCTACGGAAATTAAGATTATATTACAATCGGGTATCGCTGATGAGAAGCTGAGGGGATGGATGGATAATGTATTGGGGGAGAAGTATTCGTTCGATGCAGCGATTACGTTAGTGAATCTGGCAAGCGTGTGCGTGGAGGATGTTCCGTCGTTGCGGCCAAACGCCGGAGAAGTGGTTGAGAAGTTGTCGAAACTGGTGGCGGAGTTGCCGGAAGGGGCGGAGGAGCAATTCAGTACAATGAGCGAAAGCTCTTGCAAACCTCTTGTTGTTAAGCCAATTTGTGATTAACATGTGAAGAATCAGTTTAGACATAGCTGTATGATCCGTTAGTTGACTGTTTTAAAAATTGCAAAGGTTCGATTTTCTTTTTTCAATCGAAATATGATGTAACAAAGGTTTTTTCGATTTTGTATTTATTTGGACTGGAAGTTTGTTATATCTTGTAACATTTGATGACATATATGTTTAAAAATGTTTTATGGTATATTTATGAAAAAGGTGTGGCGAAAGGGAGGATAAACATGGCATTCACGTCGGCTGCAAAATTAGCAGGTTATCGGTTAAATGAGAATAAAATATAAAAATTTGAAACTTTGTTATATTCATTGGAAAGAATCATGATACTAAATAGTAAATAGAAACCAAGGCAAACTTCATTATATTTTAATGTATTTTGCATGTCCCGGAATTTGCTTAGGGTATGTATGATTTGACGAAATGTTTTTGAATGATTTGATTTCATTGAAGGATTTAAAATTTTTGTTGTGTTTGATTTGTGGGATTTAGAATGGATTGTATTACATTATTAATAGATAATTTATAAAAAAAAAATTATAAATAATTAAATTAGCTTTTATTAACTGATTATTACAAAACAAATGTTTTTAACATTTTTTAAAACATTTTTGTTACAATAAATTCTATAAAATCCCATGAAACACCAACTACATGTAAATCTAAGGCATTGTTTGGCAAAAATAAGCTAGCTTATAAGCTGATTTATTTTCTGGGTACATGTTTGGATGACCATAAACTAGCTTATAAGCTAGCTTTTTGATATGCTACTTGGAGTAGCTTATGACGAGTTTTTTGTGATTATTCCAATTATGCCTCTCATTAATATTCATAATTATATATTAACTTTTAATTATAAATAAATAATTAATGTCCTTTTTTGTAATTTAAATGTTTATAAGCTAGTTTTTACCAAACATGACTTTTTCATCAGCTATCTTATTAGCTAGTTTGCCAAATATAGCCTAAATCCAATGCTTGTGGGATTTCATTGAAATCCCATGACATTGTTTAAAAGCTAAACATAGCCTAAATCTAATGCTTGTGGGATTTCATTGAAATCCTGGGACATTCTTTTAAACATACGTCTGATTAGAATGAAATTCAACTTCAAATTTTCACCAAATCCCACAAACCAAACAGGCCATTAGACGATATTGCCTCTTACCGGATAAGAGGTGCTTATCCAATCAGAGATGTTTACCAAAACGCTCTTTCTGGTCAATGATGATGACTGAGATGATTACCCGGTAAATGGTGATGGACTTTTATAGTGCTGATCCAATCAGCACTCTTACCCGTTTGTATCACTAAACAACTCATTTTAATTGTATTTTTCTCTATTTCAATATGACTCGCCGTTATTCATTCACATTGCTAAACATACCAAAGAATTCATAGAAAAAAATTGGAATTTACAGATTTGCTGCAAGAAATGCAAAGAAAACACAATGATCAATTGTCCAAAGCTCTTTAAACATCAACATGTCCTAAAATATGAACATCTTCTGTCGTCGTTTCGTGGCATTAAAACGCGCCATCTGATTTCTGTTCGGAATCAGCTGTGGCCTGTACTTGAGCTGCGTACTGCAAGTTCCATAGCACGTCTTCAAACGAAGGCCGATTTGCTGGTTCTGGAGATATGCATTTGTTCGTGATCGATATCACAATCGATAACGACTCTTGTGAGCAAGTTGTCAACACCATCGGATCCACGATTCTTTGCCTACCATCTTGGCTTCCAAAAGATTTCTGTTGCATAACGAAAGAAGAAAAAATATCATCTTTAAGAATCTTTTTCAAGAAAAGCTTAGCAACGAGATAGATCGTGTACCATTTCGTTCAGCAGAAACGATTCGCCTTTTCCCGTTACAATCGGGCCCACTAGTGCTTCGAGTAAAATGAACCCGAAATCATATACGTCATCGGCCAACTTCTTCATATGCCTGCACCATTCAACTCTAAGTACCACTACAAAGTACAAACACATTCGAGTACAGAATGGACAAAAAGCAACAAAGTTTGATTTAGTTCCTATTAATAGAATTTTTTATCTCAAAAGTCAAATCACTGTAACATAACTTCAAGTTTTCCTATTTTTGTACCACGATAACATGTTGATCTTGTAACATTTAATAACGTTGACACCCATTTGCGAAAGTTTTAAGAACGGGATATGGTGAAATTAACTATAAAACTGACATTTGTGTCCTTAAATGTTACAAGATCAACAAATTACCGGTCAAAATGGGTAAAAAGATACGAAAATTTGAAACTTTGTTACATTAAATAATTTTTTTTGAAACATGGTTATATTGATTAAGAAAAAAAAAAACTATTTGTTACACTAAATAGGAACTAACACAAAGTTCGTTGCATTTTAATACATTTTGCCCGTTCAAAAACGTTAATCAAGATACCTTACCATGATTTTGGACCATCTCCTTTTGCCTACATGACGATTAAGCCGTATCAGACATAGATTTGAGCCAAAAAGCGAAGAGAAAGAATCGAGAGTAAAGAAAGAAACCTCAAGTTGTTCTAATTCTTCGGTGATGATGGACATTCCGTAGTCACTTAGCTTCGCAATACGATGTTCATCCAGTAATATATTATTTGTTCTTAATCGATTGTTTGAAGACGCAGGAATTACACCGGTATGCAGAAAATGTACGGCCTTCGCAATTCCGATCAGAATTGCCAATCGATCTGACCATTTAAGAACCTGATTCGGAGAACATTCTGCACATATCATTGCAAACAAAACTTGAACAACAAAACCGTCTTTTTGTGGGGTCATTGGCCAATTAACGGTATAGCTCAGCATCCTAGGAGGTGAAGGTTGTGCGTGAGTATTTGCCGTATATAAATATTATATACTTCCAAAAAACAAAGTGTCTTAATATAATATACTGCTTTATAGGACTTGATTTTATGAGACCAAACAATTGTCTGTTTATATATAAATATAAAGGTGTTACAGTAGGATGTTTGGACAATATGGACATCCTAACAAGTTTTTAGGACACTTTTGAAATACCTGTATTAGCCTTTTCATATGACACTTTGAAGTGTCTTATGAACACAATTTTTTTATAAGACACTTGTTTTTATATAACATTTTTTTTTTCAAATAATGTCATAAGTTAATAAAACGCTTTATATAAAAAGTGTCCGAAAAAAGCTTGGGTGTACTAAAATTATTGTAACACCTTTACATAGGACGCACAATTATTTGGTCCTATCAGACAGTTTGTTAGAACATTTAGACATATTTAAGCGTCCTATAAAGTCTATTTTGTTGTAGTGCCACATATCGAATCCGTAACTAGATTTAGCTATGAGCAAACTGACCCGAGAGATGAGTTCGAAAATTTCCGTTAGATATATATTCATGCACAAGGAAGACTCTACTTGAAGTGGAATCTTCTAAACCCTCTTCATTAATGCAGTAACCCAAAAACCCGACTAGGTGCGGATGCCGAAGCTTTGACAGCAGATCCAACCGAACTTTCAGGTTTCGGATCGAATACTTTTTGAACAATGAGAGAGATCGTATGACGATATAGCTTCCGTTTTCTAATCTTCCCCTGTAAAGCTGCAAAAAGAATACAATTTTGACTCTTGAGATCAAATCTAATACTTCAAAGATTCACCATGATACAGATTTTGTTATGGATTTCGCACGCGAGTTCTTCTAAAGTGAAGTATGGTACTATAACATTAATGGGGTTGTCAAGTTTTTGTTGCAATTTTGAAAAATCTTGCCAATTTTAAGTCGAAAATTTGGTTGGTTTGACCTTAAAAGTCAAAACCTGTATTTTTCTTTGCAATGGAAGAACATACTATATAAAAGCATACCAGAAAAAAACTAATGATACCTTTCCAATTGAGCCTTCGCCCAGAAACACCGATGCAGAGAAATTATCAGTGGCTTCGGCTAACTCTTCTATGGAAAACACACGACTCGATGGCGCAACTTGTGTCCCTAACTTTGATGCTTCAGATATGACCCCTGAGACCGTAAACAAAAAGACATGAATCCTTGATACATTCTTTTATTCTATAAATGAACTCCAACCACAGATTTGAGTAATTTGTATAGGAGATGTTTAAATAAGAACCGTAATATTTTGAGAACTTGAGAACCAACTATTTCATGATTTATTCATAATGAATAACCCTATAATATTCATATTCATCATGAATATCATGAATGAGAACCAACTATTTCATGCTTTATTCATGATGAATAACCCTATAATATTCATATTCATCATGAATATCATGAACGAGAACCAATTATTCATGATGAATAACCCTATAATATTCATACTCATCATGAATATCATGAATGAGAACCAATTATTCATGATGAATAACCCTATAATATTCATATTCATCATGAATATCATGAACATGAATAATTCATGAATAGTTGGTTCCCGGGTTTCTCAAAATATTTACGGTTCTTGATTTGAACCTGCCTCTAATTTGTAATTAGGTGAACTTACTGGCATTAGCAAGAACTTCTGAAGAAATCCCTGAAGGTAAACTGTTCTGGATAACCTTAGGCACCGTGTGTTGTAACGTGATGATCTCTCTTTGATGATACCTTTTACGAAAGATTAGGCGAACAAAGGCAATTACGACCAAAAATATGACCATTAAACCAACAACACCGATTACAATCCACACAGCATTACCCCAAGATCGCTTTTTCTTCACACTAACTTCTTTGCAAATAGAATCTAAATTCGGCTGTTGGTTACCTCCAAACAAGCAATTCCCGTTAAACTTCACAACACGTTTGTTGCTAGAATTCGTATCCAAACAAGAAGGAAGCCTACCCGTTAACCCATTGCTCGAAATATCAACAAACCCAAGATTATCTCCACATTTGATGATATCATGAAGGGACCCACTTAACATATTGGATGCAAGATTCAGATAACTTATGTTTGGCAAGGAAAAGAGCGCAGATGGTGGCGAACCCATCAAGGAATTAAGCGAAAGATCGAGGTGTTGCAGCCGATCAAGTTTGCCAAATTCTTCAGGAATTTGGCCTTTCAATGAGTTATTGCTCAAAAGAACTGTAGCAACTCCTCTAGGCAACAATGGGAGTTCAGAATCGAACCGATTCTCTCTTAAATCTAACAAATGTAAACCAGATAAGGTGCTCAAATCGGGCAATTCTCCGGTGAGGTTATTGTGAGATAGAGCAACATCAGTGAGTGTTGTGATTTTGCAAATTGAAGAAGGGAATTGACCCTTTAATCTGTTGTTCTTCAAGCTCAGAATGGTGAGATTCGGCAACGAATCTAGCCAATCTGGGATGGATTCATTGAAGAAATTCCCATCTAATGTTAAAGTATGAAGCTTTACAAGTCTTGAAATCTCATTTGGGATGGAACCAAACATGAAATTTGAGCTCAAATCCAATAGTTCAAGAGAAGATAGCCTATGGATTTTATCAGGAAGTGGGCCCCAAATTCCTAAAGATACTAAACTAAGAACCCTTAAGGTGTTCAATCTTGCTAATGTTACTACTAATGAATCAATGGAGAAAGTTTCAGATAAAGTTTGGTTTTTTACTGCATACCCATGGAAATCACTGACCTTTGAAAGCTTATCTCCCATGATTTTGAGCTCAGTGACTGAATTACCTTCACATTTGATGGTAACAACTTGTGGGTTTGAATCCAAATTACAAAAATCACCATTAAAGTTTTCCCAATTGCTCAATTGCAATGGGTACTCCAAATGCTTCCTGAGTTGGATAAGAAGCTGAGTCTGAGTTGCTTGTAATTGATTGGTGTTTGAGATAAAGAAACCCCATGAAATAAACAAAAAGAAGAAGAACAAATTTGAGCAGTAGAAGAACCCCATGATCTGACAGAGGACTTTGACTCCAAAAAAAAAAAAGGCTTCAATGAAACCCTAAATCAACCTCCTTAAAACTAACAAGAAAACAAAGAAACCCCATTAAAGATTCTCAAATTAGCAATAGAAATGATGCACATGAGTAGCATGAAACCAAAGTTTTAAACTTTAACATAAAGATAAGGGGGGGTCAGAGCATTAAAAGCATGAATCTGAGATAAACCCAATTATAAAAATAGAGAAAAAAAAATGAAACCCAAATCCAAATGGGTGTTAAAGATTTGGAGTAATGAATGCTTTGGGGGTTGTTTCGAGGGCCACAAAGTGAAAGAAGCAAGATAAAGTTAGTTAAAAAAAGAGAATGTTGCCATGTTGGGGGAAGGTGGTTTTAGAGAAAGGATGTTTAAATGAAAAAGAGTACAAAGGAAACAACCAAAAACAGAAAGGGGGTGTTTGGTTGTGGGCAATTAATGCATTTGGGTGTAATGTTGTGTGTAAAAAAGAAAAGAAAATGATAACGTGGGTGTTGTTAATAATGGAGGTAGTTGGAAGCACCGAAGAAGACAGTGGTGAAGCATTTAATGGAGGGTTTCTGCCATTGTTGAAGGAAAGAAGAAGAAGAAGAATGGAGATGTTAAATCAAGAAAAAGATTTGTGGGGTGGGTTGCATTGCAACAGGATAATATTTTCAGAGCCAAGAAAGGACAAATGGGAAATGGTTGTTTTAGGGTGCTAAATTGGCTAAATGACAAAGGAAAAAGATAGCTGGCAAACAGATGAAACTCTATCTGTGCAGTGGGGCTCTTTTTAAAAACCATGAGTTATTAACTTATTATCGCTAATAATACTTTTTTTTTGTAATGTTATATTCGCCTCTTTTTGTATAAGAATCAGGGTAAGGGCTTGTTTATTTATAGCTTAAAGAGTTTAATAGTTTGGACGGTTTATTCATTTAGTCATACATGAGTATTTTTTCACGGCTTAATCGTTAAAGCTAATAAGCTAAAATGGCTATATGGATTAAGTCATGACCCCTCATTTGTCCCTATTAAGCCACCTCAAACAGATTAAGGGGTTGTTTGGTTGATTTTCTATTAAGTCATGTATGGATAAAACTGTCTATATGGATTAATTTGTCTGCATAGATTGAGAAGATTTTTGTTTGGATGGGTTTTTTATAGATGGAAGAAAAGTGTTTTTTAATTGGGAGAGACAAGTTTTGAAAAAACTTGGCTTTCTGCATAAAGCTCCCCATAGAAGCTTACTGAATAAGTCATTTTCTATATCATTAAGCCACTACCAAACAGTTATGTATAACTGACTGAATAAGTTGTTAATCTCATTAAGCTCATTAAGCTACTAACAAACAAACCCTAAGAGCATCTCCAACATTTGTGCTAAAATCGAAAAAATTGGAATTTTAACATTTTTGTTGCTCCAATAGATATGGTGTTCTCTATGCTAAAATAGAGGAAAGAAAAGAGAGATTGTAAAAATCTCTAAGAGCATCTCCAACAGCTTCTCCAAGATGGAGAAATTAGGGAAAATGGAGATTTTAAGCTATATTTTTGCTTCATCAGCTTCTCCATAACTATCTCCAAAATGGAGAAAGTATGAGAGAGAAAGAGTTTTTCTCCAAATATGGAGATAACCCCAAAAATGATTACTAGTTAGGAGCACCAATAGAAAACTTGAAAATTAGATATTTGGAAGAGAGAAATAATATTTTAATATATCAATGTAATATTTTAATGTTATAATTATTGTTTGATTCTCCAAAATGAAGAATTGGAGATTGATGTAATTTTTTTTGGAGATTTTGACTTTTGGTTCTCCATTTTGGAGAAATTTTAGGGAAGCTGTTGGAGATGCTCTAAATAGATAGTTTCCTCTCAAAACTAATTATTACTTCCAAAAAGCATTTTTTTCTCTCACAACTTTCCACAAGTTGAATATTTTAATAATATAATTTAATGAATATTTTAATAAGATAATTAATACTAGAATTGCTAAAATAGAATAGTTATTGGAGTTGGATGCAAATTTTTTTAGAGATTTTGATTTTTTTACTCTATTTTTAAGAACTTTAGCATAACTGTTGGAGATGCTCTAATACCAAAAACACTCGGAAATAATCCAACTCTCTCTCTTTATTTCCCTCAAACCCATTGGGCTTCCTTCCCTTAGACAACCAGATTTATCCGGTCAAACAACTTAACCCATACAGGGTTTGATGTAAAAAAAATAGTAAACAAGCCATAAGTCATCAGGAATGTGAAAAGTAGATATTGATGTATATCAGGTGAAAATTAGTAGATATAACTACATTTAACAATATATATGGTGCATTTAGCCCATCTTTATTTTTTTAGCGTGCGATTTGTTAAAAGGGACAAGATTAGAGAAAATGAGATAAGACAAGACTAGATAAGTTGAAAGTGAAATAGGTTGAAATAAATATTATACAACGTTTTTAGGGTTTTAGTTTACCGTAGTTTAGTGGAGTAATTTACAAATCTTTTTATATCTTTGTGATTTTTGTTTCAGTCAACTTAGAACCAAATGTAATCTTGTCCCTTTTAAGGTTGATCAAAGACTATTATGTGCAACAGGTAATGCGGTCTAACTTGGGAAAAAGTTAATTATGTTGATTTATGTAATAAAATATAAATTTTCAAATGTAATCGACCTTTTGAGCAAGATATAAGACTACGTCTTAGGCATAAGCTAGATATGTTTTTAGCCGATTTCCACCATTTTGAGAGATCTTTTTCAGCTTTTGGTTGATTTCGAGGAGATTTATTTAAGTTTTTTTGGTTGATTTCAGTGATTTTTTTTACGGGTTTTTAGTTGAGATTTTGAGAGAATTTTACGGTTCTTTTGTTGATATCTCTTGTATTTTCTAATATCCCGAACACATCTCATACATCTCAAAATTTAGTGTGTACATTTTTCATACCTAAAACAAAAATTTACTTACAAAAATCGATTGAGCTAATGCACACTGCACAGAACCAATAGTAGGCTATTAGGTTCTTCAAAGGTTTGCCTTTAATTTGAGAACAATTTCTTGTTATCATGTCCAATCATGTTCTAGCTCACCCTAAAAATAAAATATTATGGTCATATTAAGTAGGGATGTTTGTTGTGCGGTTTAGGGCACAACCGCAAACCGCACCACATACGCGGTTTGAGCATTTTTCCAAACTGCAAACCGCACTGCAAATACCTCAAACCGCAACGCAAAATGCGGTGTTGTGCAGTTTGTACCTTACGCAGTTTACACCTACAATTAAATTATTATAAGATCAAAACTTCATTTTAAAATTAACGATAACGTGATTGTAGTCGAAATTAAAGATAAAAATATTCAATACGTCTGATGTATGTGTAATATATAAAATTAAAAATATATACATATATATAATGTGCGGTGCGGTGCGGTTTGAACCGCAGTTTGATAACTCAAAACCGCACCGCATAGTGCGGTTTGGTAAAAATGAAAACCGTAAACCGCACTGCGGAAGTTCTAAACCGTGCTTTGCGGTGCGGTGTGGGCGGATTGTACGGTTTGACGGTTTAGATAAACTCCCCTAATATTAAGTGCATCTTTTTGGTTGCATAAGGGGTGAGTTAAATGCACCTCATATATTCTCAATGCATGACTTAATCTAATTATTGACTTAAAAGAGATACATATAACATTATCCTTTCATCATCTTATATATATATATATATATATATATATATATTAATATTAAATTTTATTTTATTTTATTTATACTTTTAATGATATAATTTAATAAATAAATAAGTTGATTCAAATAACAGGAGGTTGAAACAAATGGAGTTCTAGGGTTCTGGGTAAGCATCAGTGAATGTGTTTTTGTTGGTTTTGTGTATTTAAACTGACACATGCACCCAACATAAGACCATGTTAGAACATCATTCAACACACTTTGGATTCCATTCAAAAACCGGTATGTATTATTTTATGTTAATAAATTTAATAATGATATAACGACATGAATTTGATTATATTTATTTATATAATAACGTTTTAAAAGTCAATATTATTTTCGTTTTGATTCAAAAACGTAACGCATGAATGGTTTTGTTCCAAAAAAGAAATGGAAACTAGGCCGTTTACCCGGTAAGCGCTTACTAATAAAACTCGACACACTAGCTTGCTTTACCGGGTAAGATTTTAATCATCACGATGGTATCTTATACAACAATTTACCCGGTAAGCGCTTACCCGGGTAAGAGTTGTCACTCTCTCTTACCGGGTAAGATTTTTCATCCTTATCCTCGCTCTTACCGGGTAAGATCCTATCATCTTCTCATGTTCGTCCACTATGGTAAATTCCCCGGTAAACACTTACCGGGTAAGCATTTTGTAAACGGCAAGTAATGATGTTGCTTATTTGGTACCTTAAAAAAATCGGGGTTTATATATGAACTTTGAAGTTAAGTCAACCCATTCACTTTATATGGTATAATCAACCAATAATTTTTTTTTTTTTTTTTTTTTTTGGAAAGGTTATCATAGGCCTATGGCCCAGACTAATCCCTGACAATTAGGGTCTTTGGCCCAGCTGTTAAAGCGTGCAGCCCTGAGTTTATCCTCAGTGGCCACAAGTGAATAATTTTTATTGTTCTTGGCTTTTTTTTTTCTTTCTAAAATTGTTTTTTATTTATTCCTAAATAAAGTATACCTTTCTTCTTCTTTTTTAAGTAAAGTTGTAACAACTAATCCCCATATGGATAAACAAAATAGGTTATTGTGTTAGAGCATTTTCAATAGATTTTTCAAAATAGAGAAAATGATTTTTTTGTGGATTTTGGGCATGTTTTTTTTTTATTGAATAAATTCTCCAAAATGGAAAAATTATGAGAGAATTTGTAAATTCTTCAAAAATGATTACTACAAGAGAGAAATAATTTTTAATATATACTCACCGATAAGAAACTTTGAAATTAAATTTTTAAAAAGATATTATATTTGATGAATGAAAATACTTTAATAATATAATCAATATTGTAATCTTCAAAATTAATAATTTGTTAAAGTTGAATGTATTTTTGTTTTAGAGATTTTGTTCTTTCATCCTTTATTTAGAGAAATTTTGGAGTTGCTTTTAAAGAAAACCATCTCTAATATATTTTCTAAAATTGAGAAAATAGAGAGTTTAGACATGTTTTTTTTTTTTTGCTCAAATAGATTATCCAAATGGAGAAAATTGGAGAGATATTGTAAAATCTCTAAATTTGGAGAACTCTAAAAAAAATGATTACAATGAGAAAAAAAATATATTTGATATATTTCCAACAATAAAAACTTTCAAATTAAATTTTTAGAGAGGAAAATAATATTTTATTAGATAAATGAAATATTTTAATAATATAATTAATATCGTAATCTCAAAATTGTGTGATACCAACAACTTCCATCATGATTTTAAATTATGTTTTTAGGTGCAAAAAAATTACAACACCTTAAGGATAAAATACTACTGCTTAAATTTATAACCACTCTATTCTTGTATAAATATTTTTGAGGTTTTAAACCCATAAAATAAATATCCCCACATCGTTATAACTTTGAATGCTAAATCATATGCTTTTATAATAGAAATAAAAACACAGTTGAAATCACCTAATAATATTAAATTAAAAATAAAATAAATTGTTTAAATTACCATCAACTTATTACAATAAAAAAAACAAGAGCAACAAAAGGGTTTTCAAGATTTGTAGTGCTAGATTTAGAAAAAACCTAATTTACATTTCATAAACAATTTGCCAGTTGTTGGTTTTAAGATATTTTATTTTTCTTGTTTTTGTTTGATGTCGTATGTAGATGTCAAGTTCCATTGGTTTTTCACATGTTTTGATTTTTTTAGAATTTTTTTTTTTCTCACATGTTCTGAAAAAATGTTTCCTATTAAATTATTTATAAAAAATAGCTTATGACGTGTAGCTTAATTGATAGGTGGAATGACTTTACTCAAATACAAGACAAGTCTCAGGTTCGAACTTGGGCCTCCTGCTAGCCTCAACCGCTAAGTGAGCCAAAAAAATGTCCTCTCACATTGGTGTCCTTAGAAGTGGGTTCCAAGTGTAAGAACGATTAGGGTTGTCATTAATCAATTTTTTATGCAAAAAAATGTTTTTAAATTGTATTATATTAAAAAAAAAAATTAACTTAATGTTGTGGTGTAAATTGAATTTCAAGAATTAAAGAGTTCTCAAAATAATTATATATGTATATATATTGAGGATTCAGATACAGGAGAAACAGGAACGGAGAGTGTCCCCCCCCCCCCTACAAATGAACCTAAAAAAAAGGATATCAGCCTAGCAATATTTACAATGTTTACTTCTCTATTATATTGACATATAAGTCATCTTAAAGGTTCACAATCGGCTAAGGGGTTGTTTGTTTTTTTCTAAAAACTTCTTAATGGCTCTTAAGTCTGAATCATTCAGACATTTTTACACATCACCTCTTATTAATCATAACTAAAATAAGACTTCAGACTTTAGACCTCTTAAAAAACAAACGGCACCTAAGTATTTATTCTAGAAGGGCAAAAGTTATACCGAAAAAGAGTTCACATGGACGTTAAAGTGCCTGACATAGTTGGTAAAGAGATATTTGAGCCTCTGAAGCACACACTATAATAAGAAGTAAAAATTCATTTTCATGTAAAATCATTTCCTTCACAAGTCTGTTGAAAGTTCTTTTGTCAAACCCTGATCAATGAACCTTCAACAGACACGCGGTCAAAGCCCAGGCTCCTCCCACTGCTTGGATTGATCAAGTATCCAAATTTTAAAGAAAAATCATTATTGATATATATCAAATATCTTATTTTGAAAGTTATAAACAAACTTTTAAATATTTTATCGCATTTTTGCATAGTCTTTTTGCTTAGCTGTTTTTAAGTTTTAGTTCACATATTTAATACTATTTTGCTTAGAATTACAAAATAATAATAAGATAAATTATATATATATATATTGGAAGGGTTGCAAATTAAACAACCCGTATATATATATATATATATATATATATATATATATATATATATATATATATATATATATATATATATATATAGAGAGAGAGAGAGAGAGAGAGAGAGAGAGAGAGAGAGAGGATCATGCGAGAAAATATACATTTTGCGAGAAGGGGAGAAGGAATTCTAGCCAGTTATTAATTTAATTTAATTTTTAATTAATAATCATTAATAATTAATTAAAAAGGGTATTAATGACTTTTTAATGAGATATTTATCTCTATCCGAAATAGCATTCCATGTTAATCGGATTACTATCATCTCCTAAATAAAAAAAAATGAAAGATATTTCAATCCAAGTTAATCTTCACCTAAACCCATAGTTATCGCATTTTTTTTCCAAAAAACATAAACATAAACCCAAGTTACCGATTATTGTCATCCAGGTTCTACAAAAATTAAACATTTTGCGAAAAAACGAGAAGTGTGATATCATATATGATTACATGGCTTGCGGGTGTGTTTAATCATATATGATTAAACATCTATTATTGCCAATTTAACATATGTGTATTATATATGATTAAACACTTTTCACATTCTCGCAAAATTTTTAGCTTCTCGTTTGAACTTGCCCCTTATGCACAAACCCAATTTGTCAAAAAATGTTGAAATATTGTTCTATAAAACATATTATCACATATAATTATGCACAAACCCACTTCCTAAAAAATTGCAAGTATCCCATATACTATTCCTACTAAAGTCATAACCATATTATGCACAAACCCACGTCGTCAAAAAATGCGTAAAGACCGTACTATAAAACATATGATCACGTATAATTACTTTACTTAATGACACATGATTAATTTGCTAATTCAAATATCATCGCTAATTAAATGGAAGCTTAATAACTCCACACATAAGATCATGCAATTATCCCATATTCTATTCCTACTAAAGTCTTAACCATATCATGCTCAAACCCAATTCGTCAAAAAAATGTGGATAAAATGTAATATACAACATAATATCACATATGATTACTTTACATAATCACATGTGATTACATTAATACTTAACATAGCATCGTAACTTGAATGAAAGCCTAATAGCTCTACACCTGCTTTTGATATGCTTATGATATTAGGTAATGGTTTTAGATGAGAGAGAAACCACTTTGAGATATTGATCTTGTTAATCATTAGGATATCTTTTGAAAACAAAAATCTCGGGAGCCAAGTATCTATCCAAGAGATTAATTTGTTTTTTTTTCCAGATTTGCCCTTGTGATTAAATTATAGATTTTTTTTAAAAATTTCTCTAATATTTTACAATTATGCCACTATTAATCATAGTCATCCATTTAATTAGGTGGATGGTTAGGATTCCTTCTCGCATTCTCGCAAATTGTATACCTTCTCGTTTGAACATGCCCCTATATATATATAAATAAATATATATATATATATATATATATATATATATATATATATATATATATATATATAGGGGTGGTATCAATTGGAAAGCAAGTTGTAACACCCCCAAATCTGTAAATAACAGCTTATTTAAAATTTTCTAAATACATCAATAAATGAATCATCTACAGCCATGAATTCAGATTTAGCTACAGTACACGTATACCATCTTATATATATACAGACTATAAGGGACGGGTGCTACTAATACCCAAGTATAGTCACTATCTCCAGAATGCGGAAGACTTCACCGAATACTTACTTTCGGATCTAGCTAAGACTTTACTCTTCACAAGATTGCTAGAACCAACTCTCAACCTTGAAACCTGATGCACATGCCGACAAATAAAAAGGTTAGGCTTAACGCCTAGTGAGCTCAAGAGTTTTAACATAAGTATATATCTTTAAAAGAAAAGAATTCAATTTAAAGCAAGGTCCTTCGAAATATTACGCTTAAAAATGGAAACGACACATTTTCCCATAATATGCACTTTTAAAGGCAAAGCTCCCAAAACACACATTTCTTATATAACGCGCAACGCAAAACTCACCCAAACAGGATCATAGTTCGACACTTATTTGGTAAAAACATGAATAACCATTTATAACCCAAAGTACCCAGAACGCGGGCGGGACAGAATGCTCGACCCATGAATCGTTATCAAAACCACATATACCGTACGTCCGAAAACATGGACATTTGGTCCAATACTCACGCGACCGTAAGGAACCAATGACAATAAAATAAGACGTTCTTATATTTAACATACTGGTAGCCAACAACGGGGGAAACCCGTATACGTTGAGGGTGGAGGGAACACAAAAGTATACCACCCAAACAACGTTAATCGCATGACACCTCCCGACATCCCAGCCCGGTGTCCCTACGACTTCTTTACAAGCGTCACCCCAAGTCAGTTGACCTTGATGGATCATTCTGAAGAACTCCATCCCGAAGGCCCGACACACTTAAAGACTACCTCCCAGACATTACTTCAAGCGGCGGAGGTCCTAACGCCTACTATTCCGGTAGCACTAGCCGACTCAACCCTCCTAGCGATCACTTGTAAAGTTTCCGGTCATAAAACATAGGTACCGAAGTTCAACTCCGCAATACCCAATTGATCATCCAAGACAGACTGACTCACGTGCCTATGGATCCATTACACACTGTCTAACATTACATGACTCCAAATAAAAGACCAAAGCTCCCAAAACATGTAACTCACCAATGACACAAATTAAGTGTTATCATATCCACAACACACGATGGTTAAAAATCCGGACAAATGTCCACACGACTCGTTTAAGCCAATACCGAACTAAAGAGCTCAAAATCCGTTTGACCAATAATTATCGGTCTCCAAAATAGGGAAATGTATTTAAATAACGTTTATGAAGACACGTACTTCAAAGACCAGATTTACCCAAAACTCCATACGAGATGGAACCCAAGATTTCCAACGTGTTTATGAATGAAAATACACCAAATGCATATAACACGAAATAGACTTTATTTGTACAAAATCGTCAAAGACGTATAACTCATAAAATAGACCTTACTTGTACAAAATCACCAAGAATACGTAATTCATGTTATTTAGTCGTTGGAAACGTTCAAACCCCAATAGAAACATTTTAAGAGGTTAACACAACCCAAGTTTGCTAAGTAAGAAAACTTATCAAAATACTCACACTTTGACAAATAACTAAGTAAAACATATTTTACTTCTAAATACTCAAAACTTATCAGCAGTTAACCATTTCATGTAAAACACTTTAAAATACACATTTTGGCATGTACACCGTTTTCACAAATCAACTTGAACTCACCTTGCTAGATTTAGGTTAAATCTAGATTCCACCCAACGAGCTCTTTTGAAGGCCGCTTGAATCCTCAAGCCGAGAACTTCCGAAACCTAGATCTAAGCACTCCAAACCATAAATATCCATAAACAACCACATATAAACATTCCCCAACATTATATACTAAAAATCCCTAGACGAGATCAAAACCCTAGTTTCTCCAAAACTAACAAATCCGAGATTTGAGATACCAAACACTAAGAAACCATTAATTGAGCATTTATAACATTATTTCAAGAAAGCTTACCACCTAAGATGATGAGACCTTCCGAGAACACCCAATCCAACACTTCAACCCGAGCTCCCAACCGTTGAACTTGATGAGGAAGATGAAGATGGAGATCCTTGATGTCTAACTTTTACTCTTAAGCTTGACGCCGGTTTACCACCAAGATATCCAAGGATTTGAGCCAAAATACCCCACAATATTAAAGGGGTGGTGCTAAGTCGTTTTTGAGAGGTTTGGAGAGGGTTTTGAACTGATTTGGGTGAGGAGAAATGAGAAGAACACTGAAAATCACGACTTTAAGGGGGCCTGGCACACCCTGGCGACATTTAGGCATGGAAATGGCCCCCGCCCCGTTGGGGAACCCGGTTCACCCGCCCCGATCGGGGACGGGGATTCCCCGCTAAGTCGGGGATGGGGACGGGGATCCCCGTTTGTCTCAAATTGGGGACGGGGACGGGTATCGTACTCCTCGCCCTGCCCTTCCCCGTACCCGTTATATATTAATTAATAAATTATATATATTATTTATTTCAACTAAATCGGTAATTCATAATTTTGTATTTTCTAACTAGGTTTAGAATCTAAAATTGTCATTTTGTGGATGTTAGTATGTAATTTTTTGGATGTCAAGTCAAAATACAATTAGTCGATGTGTTTTAGATATTACTTTATATGTTTTGGACGTGTGATGTTAAGTTTTTTTATTAAACTAGATTTTTATTGGTTTTAGCTAATTAAGTATCATATGATGTGATTGTTTGTATAAAATTAAATTCCTTTTGATTTTAGGTCTATTGGAAATTTGTGAAATTTAAAGATGTGTTGTGTGTTACATATTTGATTTAAAATAGTTTATATATACGGGAAAAAAATCCCCGTTTCCCCGTTGGGGATCCCCGTTCCCCGTTGGGGACGGGGATGGGGATAGAGATGAGGATCGGGGACGGGGACGGGGATGGGGATTGAGGTCCCCGCCCCATTTCCATGTCTAGCGACATTGCCAGTGGCATAGTCGCTAGGCATAGTCACTGGAGTGTACCAGCCCTCGGTACCTCCTCAGCGAGTGTGACATGCGACTATGACACTGTCATAGTCGTCGGTCATTGTCGCGGAACCCCTCCCAAGTCCCGAAACTCGACTTTTCCAATGCCAACACTCCCGATACTCCGAGGGACTTTAAATAATACATTTCCCAATAAAAGTCCACTGTTTACAAGTCACAGAAACGTTCGGGTGATAATTACTTACCGAAAATTACGGGTGTTACAATCCTCCCAACCTTAGAATGATTTCGTCCTCGAAATCTAGATTCCCATGGAATTTTAGTTCAACTGAATCATATATGAACTTACAGTTAATTAGTTCATATGTGAATCAGTTAATTAATTCATATATGAATCAGTTAATTAATTCATATGTGAATTACATTGATTCACATATGAACATATAGTTCATATGTGAATTATACAGGTTCATATATGAACACAACCCGTGTATTTTGTAAAAATTACGAAAGTGTCCTTCTATTTTTTGAATAGCCGCAACTTTTGACCGGTCAAAGCCGCAACTTTTGACCGGTCAAAGCCGAAATATTTGACCAGTCAAATCCAATCTTGACCGTATGAATGACTAGTATTACTTATTTATTTATCATATATTTACCATTTCTCAAATGAACCTAAGACTATATATATATAAGGTCTGGTTCAGAGGAAAACCTCAAAAAAAGGCACTTGTGCATACAAGTAATTTGTAACATGCACAAGTGCATAATGCACACGTGCATAAAAACCAAAAAGACAACTTAATTTATTTGTATGCACAAGTGCATATCGTCCAAATAAGGGTTATCAGGGTGTTCCTCAGATTTTCATTTTTTTTAGGTTTTCCATATATATATATAACCAACTGAAAACTCTTACTTAAAATCATAAAATAAATAGAAACAAAGAATAAAATAAAGAAAAGAAAAGGCTAAGTTTTATAATTGAAATATATCACAGCTAAGTTTTAATAAATATTGAATTGTTTAACCCTTATTTTGTATTTCAAAAAAGATGATTGAAAGTGGGCTTTCTTTTTCAAAAGAAAAGAAAAGGCTCTAGGTGGGCTTATTTTATGACTAAATTGGCTACAATATCTATATATTTTAATTGGCCCAATGATATTATTTAATTTAACAATATAATGTATGAAATTATGAATGTTTGTTAAAGACTTGATTAAGTTAGTGATTTAACATTATATTTGGTATTTGAATTAAAAGTGATGGGTGTAGATAATTTATATTGTCTTTTGTTAAGAACATCTTTAACAATTATATTAAAATATGGATTTGATAATTTTATATTTTTTTTTTGCTTAAACACGTATAATATAATGTAGATTGCAATAGAAAAAAGAATAGAAAGACTTTGGAAATCTCCAAATCCCACTAACAAGAAACATTGAACTTAAATATTTAAGAGATAAATGATATGTTTTTAAATATATTGAATATTTTAATGATATAATAAGTAATATTATAATTTCTAAAATATAGTAGTTGTTGAAGTTGGATACAATTTTTTTAAAGATTTTAACTTTTAATACTCCATTTAAAAAAAATATATAGCATAACTCTTAGTGGTGTTTATTTTTTTCAAAATAAGTTTTTAATTGTCACTGATTCGATCAGACATGTAATAACTGGGTCAGACTTGAATAAATAAAAGTTTGGGGTAAAATTTAGAAAGACCTTAGAAAAAGGGGTATAGAGTGAAAGTTGGGAAAAAGGGGTTTTAACCCTAGAGGTAATAGTGTTTGTGGGTTTTTGTGTGGCGGCTGATCAGTTTTCTGGAAGAAGGGTTCCTTGGTGATTCTTGGAGAGAACGAGAAAGGAGGAGGATTCTTCAAAAAGTTCAAGTGAAATTTGGATTCCATCTTGAGGTAAATCATTTCGTAGCTTAAAAATCTCTTTTCCCAAATGTTTATTTCTGCAACGATTTGATTTTGGGTCATGCAAGAATCTGATGTTGATATTTGGGATAGTTAATCTGGGTATTTAATGTGGTTAATGGAATGAATGATGAAATCAAGTTTCTGCATCTGTTTTGGGTTACTGGGTTGGATTATTATTGTTTTATGAGTTAATCTGCGACCTGTGGTATATGTAATTGGGGTTCGTTCGATATCAGGTCCGTGACTCCGGTCACCGGATTGCTTTGAGGCACCGGTTGAAAAAGGTTGATTCCGATCGATTCTCACACATCGGTCGAATGTGGTTTACTTAGTCTTCGGTCAAGGGGGGGCGACACCCCGGTCGCACAAGTTCACCGGTCAGCCTATGGCCCCGGTCGCGAAGATATGGAACCGGTCGGCCCTGTTGGCCCCGGTCATGAAGGCATGGCACCGGTCGGCCCTGTTAGCCCGGTCCATGGTTTTTCAAGGTGGGCCGAAGCCCAATTTTGGTGTTAAAGTAATCAGATTAAGCTTGTTGGAGTTTCTTTTATTAGTGTTGGGCTGCATGTATTGGATTGGTCCATTTCCCATTTTGGGTATTATAAATAGGATGTTTTAATTATAGTTGTAGTAAGTGGAATTTTAGTAAGTTGGGTTTCCTTATTTAGTAGGAGACCGTTGAGAGTTTTGGAAGTAGGGCCAACCTTGTTAAAATAGAATGTATCGATATCTTATCGGGCGATGCCTTGTTTTATAGGTTTCGGTTCAGATTATAAAAGTAAGCGAAAAGCTTTGAGCTAAGAGACGTCAGGTGAGTTTTTCTGAACTAAAATACTTTTAGTAATGGAAGCTTGTAAAGTTTAATTTATAAACTTTGAATTTATTTGCGATGACATGATACTTACGAAATGTTTTAAGTGTGTTATAAATCGTTGTTGTTTAAATGTATGCATACATTCTATGTGGAGATTGTGACCTAAGTCGGGGAGTGTAGCCCGCCTACTCGTGCCGGGGAGTGTGACCCGTTTATGTCGTTGGTGTGTGTTCCAACATTAAGGCAACGCGAGTTAGACACATCGTCTTTGACGGTCGTGTGGTCAATAGCGTGTTTTATTTTCATGTGCTTATAAATCTATTGATTTAAATTGTTGGAAAGTTATTTTATTGTTTATCTGTTAAAGGGGACTCACTAGACCTTCGGTCTAACCCTCGCTCTTTTAAAACTAAAAATCTTTTCAGGCAAACGAGTTTTAAAAAAGGGCGGATAAAGGAAATGAGAAGACGTAGCGGAAGAGTTAGAAGACCGTTATTTTAGACAGTTATTAATAATATCTCAGTTGTGAATAAGTTGTCTATGCAAACCTTGAAGTTATATTGTCGTTTGGGGCCGTGTTGCCATTTTTAATATTAAGATTAAATTGTTATTTTGTATTTTCTGGTTGAGTTGTTACAGTTGGTATCAGAGCCATAGTTTAAGGGATTTAGGTGACCGGATGAGCCTAAACTTAAACTGTGGAGTAGATGGACACAACTGAGATTTAGGGAGCCTTTAAGAAAGACCTTGATCATCGTGAGGTGTGATAACAATAGTGAGTACCCTTATGTAAGGTAAATTCAGAATTGCATCTGGCCAATGCCATTATAAATTTACAGGTGCATGGACATGCTCAATTGCTATTTTTGTGTTCTTTAATTTTTATGCTTAGTTTTAAAAATGTAAAAAATAAATCTAACTTGTAAAATTAAAATAACATTGTTGTAAAAGCAAAATAAATTAGACCCTATATTTCCTATTTGAATAAATATTTTTTATGATTTAATCTTATTGTTAATGACTTAAACACAATAATATTTCTATTTTTTTTAATATTTATGTATTTAGTTCTATTAAAGTAAGGGGACTTGATATTGTTCCAAGTTATTTTTTATAGTTTAACAATCGATTATAATTGGTATGTAAGATATTATCTCTTGTTTTAACCAATAATATTTGGTATCATTTTTTTTCTTCTTCTGATTAGTATATTTGGTAGTTGTTTTATACCAACTTAAAGTTACATATATTAAAATTGTCGTTTTGTTCAGTTTTTGAGTTTGCAGGTAACATATGGTATGCTTAGGGTTTTTAATTGCAACAAATATAACTTGTAAATATTCAAAAACTAAAAAAAATATTGGATAGTCAGAAAATAAAACGAGTCAAAGGCGATTCAAAGTAAAAAGTATTGAGTAATCAGAGAAAATAGAAAAATAAATGACATAAAAATAATTTGGGTAATAAAAAATGTAAACGGCGGACACACGAAGACCAACAACAACAAGGAACGGGAGTTGTGCAAGGGACGAACAGTGAGGGACAGTGCATGGAGATTTAGGGTTAGATTGAGATATAAGTTTGAGACAAGAAAGGAACGATGATAACTGGTAATGCCAAAGAAATAAAATTTGAAACTTTCTAATTTACAACATAAAAAATTAAAAAAATATATTTTAACATCAATTAGTTTAATAAATACAATACTATCAAGTTTCAACCGATTATAATTGATATCAATCAAATTGGTACTACAGGTACAAATGTTACTGTTTTGATTTGATATAAATTGCGAGTCGGACTTCATGAAGGGTCTGATTATTAGCAACATAACAAAATCAACAGGTCTCATAGCTTATTTTTCAGCTATACATGATTGTTTTTTAGTGGCTTAAGAATATAGAACATAGCTTATTCAGTAAGATTTTAGAGATAACTTTATGCAAAAAAAGTCAAGTTTTTTATTTTTTCCTAAACTTGTTTACCCAATTAAAAAACATGTTCCTTCGATTTATAAAAAAATTTCTCTAAGCAAAAACTTTCACAATTTATATAAACAAATTAATATACACAAACAGATTTATACATACTAAATTTATGGAAAATGAAAAATCAAACAAACAACCCGAAATACGTCATTGTATAACCAAACCCGGTTATGCACCGATAACTAAATGAAACGGGTTGACCCGAAACCCTTACTAAGAACCCTTTTGTGAGAGACATTGATGGATTTTACTTGTAACGAATCGAAGCATATAAACCTGAAGCGAAAAGCGTAGCAGTATCAGTAGAAGAGGAGATCATGAACTTGAATGTGAACTCTGTAGATTCACTGGTGGCTGAAATTCAAGGGTTATCGGGAAGTTCTCAAGATGTAAATCACTTGAACAGTCTTTTGAAACAATCCGAGGACGTAATCCGGTCTCAGGCTGCAACTTTTGCGTCATGTCTCACTCGACTTGATCCTTCTCTTCATTCCCTTGGTTACCTCTACGTTCTGTAAGTCGTTTTTATGTAATTCTCATTTGTTGATCTTATTTCTGTCAATACTGGAATGATTTTCACGAGATTTAGGGTTTTTAGTGACTATTTTTTAAACATCAGCCAATTACTTTTCTTGTTAGTTTGTATCTACTGAGTGTTGATTTGTGTTGATTGTTTGTCGTCATGCATCTGCTGATTTTTTGAAACGAATTGCTTACTTCTTGTGATTTATATGTTATCATGTCAAGCTTTGCAATCCTGTGAGTGATTTTGCCTGTTGGTATGCTTCTATTAGGGTTTGAGGGGGGTTGTTTGTATTTTTTTTATTGTTTTAGGTTAAGTTGGGAAGTTGATATATATTGGAGTATAAATAATGCCTGTAAATAACTGTCCGCAATGAGCAAGTGTTGTAACTGCATGTCTTTGTAGTTTGTACTACTTGTCAGCTCCTAATGGTTGGATGATGCTTGACTGTAAGTGCTCCTTACTACATTTGTTGAATATTGGTTCTTTTCTCCAAGAAAAAATAGCAGCACCTGCTTTCCAACTGAACTCATATAGGGAAAAGAGTAGGAAAGGAGGCAAATGAATCAAAGAAATTTCTTTGGATTGAGATGGTCATCACGAGAAAGTGTCAAATGACCCAGTGTCTATTTTTTTGACAGGGAAGCATGTACAGCAGGTCCAATTCCTGAAGCACAGGCAAATGAACTAGTTCTATCTGTTGTCAGATTTATTGATATGTGCAGTGTAGAGCAGATTCGTTTGGTGCCTGACAAATGTATGGTTCTACATTTTCAATGTGTATACACCTCATAGTGGATATTTACTTGTATGGCATGTTAATGAATTATGAATTAATCATGTTGGTGCAGTTATATCCGTTTGTAAACGATTGCATGAGCAAGTAATGGTTCTTGGTGCCCCTATGAGAGCTGTGGCACCTCTGCTGACTGCTATTCGCAAGATTCAGCTGTCCTCTGAGCATTTAACTCCTTTACATCCAGACTTTCTCCAAGTCTGTTTGTCGGCTAAGTGTTATAAAATTGGTTATAGCATTTTGGAGGATGATGTACTTGAAGTTGATCAACCAAGGGACTTTTTTCTATACTGCTATTACGGGTGAGTTAGTGTGATTATATTGTCATCATCTGGGGAATTTTAAGAGTACTTTTTCTATTTTCTTCGTGTACATAAAAAATATACGTACGACATTACACGACGCGATAGTGCATGGCCAACACACACCTAAAGCGCCTATGTTCCGCATTGTGAATTATTTCTTGTTAGACTGCAAGCAATTGTTCTATTACTTAAACTATAAGGCAAATCTTCATAGATACTGATGTTCACATTAATGAAGTGCCTTGCTTTGCCTACTTATACTTCTATCCCAATCAAATTATTTGATCTTTGATGATTTGACCTTCTATCTTGTCCATGATGGCATATGCAATCAAACCTCTAGGTTTGAGGTAATACATTACCAATAAAGAATATTGCTAATCTTCTTGCTCTATCTGGTTATCTGCTAGGGGGATGATTTGCATAGGACAAAAACGATTTGCCAAAGCATTGGAGCTCTTCCACAATGTGTGTTAATCCACTATTTCTTACCTTTTTCAATTCACTCGTTTCTCTTACATTTTGTTCTATTATACATCCATTATATACGTGCTTATATTTGTTTGATTTGTTCATGATCCTTGCTACATCGTCCCTTCAGGTGGTAACTGCTCCTATGTCTTCCATGAATGCTATAGCTGTTGAAGCATACAAGAAATACATACTGGTTTCACTCATTCATCTTCGTCAGGTGTGTTCCTCATACTCGTGAGTCATGAATATGAATTTTCAAATTTATATGGCACATGGCATAAGGAATCACCGAATCAGTGTATAAGAACATGCAACTGTATTTGTTAGTTGGTGTGCAAAAACATTAATTGTCTTATTGGGAGCAGCATATTGATGTTGAGGGGAGATATTATGCTGTTAATTATGTAAACTGCAAGCATCTAAATTTATTTAGCATAATTTGCTGGAAATTTTTCGTCATGTACACGCTGGGGGTCTTCGCGTAAACAGCCTCTCGATCCTAGTAGTTGAGGTAAGGTGTACATCCTACCCCTCCCAGGCCCTACTTTCGAGTGGGATATGCCGGGTTTGTTTGGTTTGATTTGATTTGCTGAAAATTTCAACTGAAACACAATATTTAACGGTTGTTATTATCTGCACCATAGCCATCTCCATGTATGTTATAGTCCAAATTTCAAAAGTTTGGTGACCAAGTTTATTTTGATACTATCACCTGAATGGGTCTTAACTTTATCAAACCAAGGTAGCTTCTTCTTTGTGATCAATTATAGTTTTGTTACTGAATGCAGTTTTCTGCCAGCTTCCCTAAGTATACTTCTTCAGTCGCTCAAAGGAATCTAAAGAATTTCTCTCAGGTAATTTCTAGCGTCTCTATAAGGATACATTGTTGGTGTATTCTTTTTCTTATCTGGGCCACAAGTAATTATTGCTGACTGTAGCTATGTCATTTACTTAAATACTGATGCGGATACAATATGCACAAACTCTTATAATTCAAACCATATGTTATGAGTAACCTGATATATATTACCATGTGTATTATAGCTCGTATATGCTTTAATAACATCACCAGCAGCCTTACAGCTACATAATGCACCACTCACCTTAATATGTTGTTTCTTTTCCATTCCAAGTAGCCGTACATTGAGTTGGCAAATAGTTACAGCACTGGAAATATTTCAGAACTTGAGGCATTTGTCCAAGCAAACCAGGAGAAGTTTGAGAACGTGAGTTCCTTAGTCTACTCTAGCTTATAGTTTGATCGTGCTACTTTTGCTTTTCAAGTTATAAACATTGAACAAATGTGAACAATCTACACATTTTCCTTTGCAGGGAAACAATCTTGGATTGGTAAAGCAGGTTGTGTCATCTATGTACAAGCGGAACATTCAGAGGTTGACCCAAACATATTTGACTTTATCCCTCCAAGACATAGCCAACACCGCACAGATAAATACCCCTAAGGAGGCTGAAATGCATGTACTTGAAATGGTAACTAGAATATGAGCATTTGTTTTGGTAAATTTCACTCCCAACATTCTCAATTTGAAGGTTTTGAACTTGTCTTTGCATTTCGTATGTTATTGAAAGATTGAGGATGGTGAGATCTATGCAACTATCAACCAGAAGGATGGAATGGTTAGGTTCCTTGAGGATCCTGAGCAATATAAAACATGCGAGATGATTGAGCATATTGATTCATCGATCCAAAGGTACGATATTCAGATTGCTAAGGTTTATGATCATGTACTATAAGAGAACTCAATAAATTATTTAATTATATCATGTTTTGAGGACTTGCCATTTTACTTCCCTATCTCACAAACATACACATTAACACACACACTGATAAGAAGCTTGTTCTTGCCTTAGTAGATTGTTGATGTTTACAATGCATGTAGTTTGGCATTTACTTGAGAAGTATATAGATCACTTTGCGGCCACACGACACTTTATCTTTCAGCTGCGAACACACCTGAATGAAGCAATTTTGTCTTCTGACCACTTAACACTTGTAACTACATCATTCTTAAGAACTTGACAATGAAATTTAAGTTAATATCACATTTTGACCAAAGAAACAGAGAGATGCAAAAGACCTAGAAGATGCGATTCCTTCGTTAGGAGAAGAGCCAGCCTATTCAATAAACAATTCTAGTTGGTAATGATAACTTAACTAAATGCACATGGCGGAAGTTAATTACCTCTTTGGACAGTTTGCACAAGAAGCGAAAAATACTAATCAGCCTCTACAACCATGAAGGACATGCAATAAAGAGTTTTTGAGCCTCTTAAGCAATGTTTTGGAACCACTGCACTGAAGCATATATGCTCAATAAGATGTATCCTATTTATTGTTCATATCTGCTCCTGGGGGACTGGGTTGGAGGTGTGTATTGGTTCCACAGACCCGCCTTGGACAAAAAATAACAATGTAAAGGCCCATCGATTCAGAATGAGTAACCCAAGCCATACTTCCATTGATTCAAAGCGAAATCAATAAGCCCATTACCATCTCAAAAGTATTCTGCCAAATAATACTTGAGTGCTTTTAAATCATTGATGCTGAAAGCATGATCAAGAGATCTTCATTTGAGTTATAATGTTAATGTTATTGCCTCCAATTAGTACATCATCAACATATACTAAGATGACCCAAACACCATTTTAGGGTCATCTTAGTAGTCAATAAAAACATAGTTAACTTTGCAGATATTGGCAGATTGCTTACTTCAAGCCATAAATGGATCCAACTAATTTGCACATTGTTCTTGAACCATTGGGCTTATAACCTGCTGGCAAAGGCGTATATACTTCCTCGTTCCTCCTGTCAATCTTCATGCAAAATGTGTTATTGGCGTCTGATTGCTAAATAATTCAACCTTTATGACAACAAGAAGTAAGCAACACACAATGATCATTTTAGCAATCAATGTAAACCTATATTTATGGCCATTTCTTGTTGTTTAATCAAAACCCTTTTCTACCAGACTTGCCTTAAACCTCCTGACATCTCCATTGAGTTTTTTTTTTTTTTTAAACTTTTATAAGCCCATTTTCAGCCAATTGCACTCTTTCTAGGAAGTTATGTGGCTAGAATCCATGCTTATTGGATTTAAAAGTATTGATCTATTTATCGGTTGTTTTTACTCGTGTGTAATCCTTAAGTGCTTGTGTATGTAGTGGGGTTATAGTTATAGAGAAAATAGAGAATACAAAGTGTTGATGGGAAACTGGAATGTTCTCGTAAAGAGCGTATTTGGTGTGATTGTACTTTGGTTTGGAATCGAAACAACAGAATGTACAAGGGAAGGTGGTAAAATCAAGTTGATAGTCTTTGAATTTGGTGGGTAGCTTTCTCTCTCTGTCAATGAGACTAGTAGGAGAAAGAGATGGCTGCTGTGGACTATGAGAATGCTGAATGCGGATCCACATAAGAAGTTGAAGGGGGACTTCAAATGGTCAAGGTTTGGAGAGTACAGAATGTATGAATCAGGTTGGGATGAAGATATGGGATGGGTTGAGATGATATGTTCAGAAATATTGTTTGGATAGGACGATAGGTTAACAAGGCATCCAAGGATTCAGATTTTGGGAGTGGACTTGAAATAGTTTTTCTTTGAAGATAACATGTGTGCTGGTAGTGATTTTGTGATCATCAAGTTTTGAGTAATATATAACCCTTAGCTCTTGGCAAAAACTTTTCACTATTATGTTGAGAAGCATAGGCTAACGCCCAAAAATCTTTAAGTGAGAATATGATCGGATATTTTTGATTAAGATTATTAAGATTTCAAATGGTTGTTTCTTAGAATAGTTGGGAATCTATTAATGAGATAAGTGGCTATAAGAAAACAATGACCCAAGTGAGAGGAAGATTGAATTACAAAACACAAGGCTAAGCTACTTAAAGCAAATGTTTTTGCTCTCTCACGGTCTCACCTCTCTGTGTTAACTTGAACTTGGGTGAAAGTTTGAAATTCAAGTTAATTATCAATTCTGACCAAAGAAACAGAGAGAAGGAAAATATCTGAAATTTTTGATTGCTTCATTAATAGAAGAACCAGCCTATTTATCACTATTCTAAAAAACTCGCCGCACAGCCGCCATGGCGCGCCATGGCACATTGGCACCAAGGCTTGTTTCGCACGCCACGTTGCCATGGCCTAATGCATAGTTTTCGTAATGCGATATTTGATTTCTCTTTAGGTTTTTAACGTCTTATTTGCTAGTTTTTAATATATAACCTAATTTAACTTGCTTATTACTATTGACTCATTGAGTAACAGTATAAAGCATATGTTTTTATATATAATATTATATATGAATTAGAAATTTGACGCCATAAATCACGCCTTGAAAAACTCCATGGCTTCGCCGTGGCTCCTAAGGCTTGAGGCCACGCCACGCCTCACGCCATTTAGAACCTTGCTATTTATACACGGTTATAATCGGCAATGATAGAAAAAACTTCCTAATCCCGACATTTTGAACAAGAAGTGAAAGACCAATAAACCCCTATGACTACCAAGCAACATTTAAAACAGTTTTTGAGCTGCGTAAAGAATTGTTTGGAACCACGGGCTTGAATCATATTTCTGAATGAGACGCATTACCTCGATGCTTTTCATGAAGAATAAAAAACTAACAAGTTCCTTTTTCTTTTACAATCTCCTGTGTTTATGTTGCGTTTTGCTGGTGAACTAATATCTTGATGTTTGTTATTTGACCTGTTCCAGAATCATGAAACTGTCAAAGAAGCTGACAACAATGGATGAATCTATGTCATGCGACCCCCTTTATTTGTCTAAGGTATAGCTTCTCCATCCCCATATGTCTTTGAACAAACTTAATATTCTTGAAAGCGTAACAATTTTATGATTGTAATTTGTTCAGGCTGGGAGAGAGCGGCAACGATATGACTTTGATGATTTTGATAGTGTTCCTCAGAAGTTCAATTTATGAATGCAGTTCATAAGAGAGGACACTTGCCATGATTTCGGCTTATATCACATTTTGTTTGTCACCTCTTCAAGTCCATGAATTGCATTACATGTGAATCATACT
The DNA here is from genome assembly GCA_954870635.1 of Arctium minus. Taxonomy (NCBI): domain Eukaryota; kingdom Viridiplantae; phylum Streptophyta; class Magnoliopsida; order Asterales; family Asteraceae; genus Arctium; species Arctium minus. The sequence continues at coordinate 117,570,724 of OX941083.1, read as the reverse complement.
AGTAAATTAGTTTTTTCACCACCCTATTTTCTGTTGCTTGCTCCCTTTTACTGGGAATTTCGTCATTGAATTAAATTTGTTTTTGGAGGTCATTATATTTGTCGTCTATGTTTTCATAGCAAGATTTTCTAGTTCCATTAGGTATGTGGGACATGATAGAACAAAAACTAGATGTTCCACTTTTGGCGCAACATTAGATTCAGACAACAGGGACTGAGTGGGACAAAAACGCATGCCTTTTGAGTTTTGTCCCACCAAATTAGGTGGAACAATAACCAAGGAGATGGACAAATGCATGTTTTTTGTCCCACCAAAGTAGTTGGAGCAATAACCAAGAAGATGAAACAATTGGTAAATTACTAAATCATCCATGTTAAATTAAAATCCTAAAGCTTTAACAATTCATTCACCCATGTGACCTACCTACCTCACTTTTGTTCGTTATGAACCAAGATATTACTAAATAACACTTTTTAGGTACTACTGATAGGATTAATTTGCAAACATATAATGGTGTTTGTTTTTTTCTTTGACAAATATAACTAGTTTGGAAGGGGAAAGAAATAACGATAGAATTGAAATTAGATCCATTTAAGCAGTTCACAACTCCATACAAAAACAGAAAACACTTGATGTTGCTATATGCTTGAAAAAAGTGACTAATTGTGTAAGAATACAACATAACCAAGGGATTAGACAATCAAATGAAAGCAAGAAAACACCCTCTAACAAATACAACTCCACACCCACAAAAGGGTTTAAAAAATGAAAACTATGCAAAATTTCCCCGCAAAATAGCCCTATTTATTTAGCTTTGGTGTTTCTGTCTTTACACAGTGCATGCCATTCCTGTAGCACTGCTGTTTGAAGAGCCCGATGCTCGACTTCTTCTGGTGTTAACTCAAATAATGTTGTCGGTCCCTTGTGTTTCTTCTTTCCCTCCTCCCCATTTTCCGTCTTTTCCTTATTGTCGTCGTCGTCGTCATCGGTGTCCTCATCTTTTGGGTCTTCATCAATTTTTGGGGCCTTAGGAGGCGGCTGAGCTGCTTTTAGCAAGGCTATTCGTTCCATGGATATACGTAGCCTTTCAGCAGCGGCCACCTTGACTTCGTCTTCAGGCATGTATTCGACACCCCCATCAGTAAGGTCATCACACCAAGACTGCAGATCTGATCCAACTTCTTTTATTATTGCTGCATCTGATGCTCTAACCACAAATTTGCATATCATAGCGGTGGTTTCATCACCCAAGTCCACGTTTCTGCTCACTTCACTCGCACCGAATATCATCATCCCCAAGAAACCTCCATGCCATGTTTTTGCAGCAAAGCATAGCTGTTCAAGACAAATATAATCTTCAAGCAGCTATAGTGCTACATAGCTTGATACAAATTGTGACTTTATTTCAATTATTCCCCTCGTCCTGAAACAGGAGTCCACATATCTATTTATTTGTCCCAAAAATAAGTGTCCACTTTCCGATTATAACCTTAATAATGAGATGAGGAAATTCATAACTCCCTTTATCATGAAGGGTACAATTGTCATTTAGTTAATTAAAAAGTGGAATACTTATACATTCCTAAAACTTGTGTTTATTTATTTTTTCATTGTGGACATTTATTTTGGGACACCGATAGTACTCGAGAGAAACAACAGAATCTGGGGGAAAAGGAAGAAGAATTAAGAATCTGCTTATTGGATTGCTCCATACACAATCACCCAGTAACGAAATGTGATGGTAATAAAGATTCCAGCATGAATTGCTCCAGTAACGATATACTTCATCCATAAAAGAGTCTACTTTGTACTCGTTCCTTGTCCCAAATGGAGCTATTTGAGAATTTACAATCAGGGAAAAGATCAATTGGGAACCAATATATGCATGTACGAATTTCAGTGAGTATATGCATCAATACATTATACTTGCATACATAGTAGATATGCATTGTTGATAATACTCATTGCAGAATACATTTTTTGATAGTGTATATGCACAATGCATATACTGGTTCTCACGGTTTTCAAAATATTTATGGTTCTCATTTGAACTTTCTCCTTAACAATCAATACATTTTGATGTTTCTATACTTGCACATACTTTTTCAGAGATTGGACAATGAGTTATTATTTTGCCATTTATCAGGTAAAAATTTGTTCAAAGAATTGTGTTTCAGAGCTTCAAGTGGACTCCTTTTTGAGAAGGGGGAGATATAAACAAAAATAAGATAAACTTGCCTGAAACCCAGCTACGGTTCGGATGATGTGAGAGCAAACTCTGTGAAAAGGCTTGGCAGATAGAGATTTAAGTCCACTCAAAAAAGGAGAAGAGCCATATTGCTGAGCAGCAGTAGCCTTAAACCCACTACCTTCGTATGTATAAGTACCCGTGAACTCCACCATGGCAGGCAAACTAGGCCATAGGCGAAAATACTCGACAGGTGAGATTTTATGGGGCATTAGAAGTTCCGTCAGTGGAATCTTGTAAGGCTGGCATCTCATAATTACAGGTTCTCCTAATTCGGGCTTTAAACTTCTTTTCTGTCTGATGATTTGTTGATCTTCCTCCGCATAGTCCCCTACAAGTCCTGGAGCATCAGTGCCACAGAATGGGTAGTACAAGACTTGAACCCAAAGAGCACATCTTTCAAAGTGAGAGATACCAAGAGTCACACTGCATAATACTGGTTCCTACATGCATGAACATGGACCATTTTCAAAACAAATCCAAGATAACGAAAACATTACATCATGGGAGAGAATCTTAATGAGATCAAGCATATTAATAAAACTGCCCATCAAAGAAGAAAAACAAGCCCTGTATATCCCACCTGAAGGTGGGGGCCTGGGAGGGGTAAGATGTATGCAGACCTGAACTCTACCTCAAGAGTAAAGCGGTTGTTTCAGTGAAGAGGAGGGTTTGTGGCAAGGTAAAGAAATTGCACCCCCTTAGTCTAACCTAAGGCTCTGGTAACCTAACTAACAACTAACTAACCCTCATAAAGCCGGTAGCTACTTCCATCAAATGAATGTGTTAATGTACTGAAACATATTGCATAAAAAAGATGTAATGGAAGCAAAAAGCCAGTTGTACGTGTATGTGCATTTTGTGCTTTAGATATCAGAATTTACTCTCCTTATGACAAATGTTTAACCTTATGCCCATCTATGTTTAAACAGGCTTGTTATTAACTTATTATCAGTATTTATGTCTAGATCAGTTGCATATTAAAATTTTCGGATTGTCAATATTGACAACCCTAGACATATGTAAACTGTAGACTGTAGTTTCAGTATAAATTCAACCAAGAGAAATTCCAGAATACAGATTTTGCAAGCATCGACTTCTGATGAGGCTCAAACACCTAGAGTTACAAATGATCAGTGCAGCTAGGTTTGTCCCAACTTCCAACTACTTGCCTACTTGTGTAAACTATAGCTGATCAGTACTGTCTAGGGTACAACCATTAGAATGTAATACATATCCTTAGGGGGCGTTTGGTGTGTTGAACAACCGAATTTGAAGGAAATGTAATAATGGCAGGATTCAGATTATTTGAGGTTTAGCAAGGACTTTAAAATTAATTCCATCCTCTCTTTTGAGAAAGACAATCCTACCCTTCTATTTGCCCTAATCCACTCATCGTTCTCATTCTCCATTTTGATCTTCAAAAGACGAAACAACCTTTGAATCCAATTTACTACACAAGAAGCATGAAATTTAACATTTGAACTGTCACTATCAATGCACACGGTCTCACGCGTCCTACAGGCTAACATATCGACGATATATGTTATGCTTAATGAGGAATGCCCAAAACGTGATCCCAAGATGATGACATGCTTGTAAACGAAGAAAGTTCAAGGATCAGCCTCTTCATGCTCTACCATGGTTCTCTTTTGTAGTGTAGGATTACCAAGATGGAGTTTTCTAGAGACAGATTAGTAGGTTACAGGTTAGGTTCATAATGGGATTTGGTTCGAGTTATCTGCAACTGTTGTGATAATAGCTTTTAGTTAGTGAATTTTTTCTGCTCCACTTGCATAGAATTTAAAAAAATAACCAAATAACTCTCACCTTCTAGTTTGTACAAAGCAATTTTGTGCTTAATCACAGTACATTGAACAGCAGAACAGGTTAGGTTAAACATTAAAACTAATGTTTTCTTATTAAACGAAACCACTCATGGTAATTAATAGGTTTTATTCTATCACATCAATCCTTTAAATATTTTTAAAACAAATACCAAGTATAGATTAGAGTTCAGTACTGAAATATATAGATGCAGATGTTAAAGGTTTGTGCGTCGCACGTTTCTTGATTTTGAAAAGAAAAGGCTTTTATTGAATCTCGACTATTACTTATTATTGATTGGCCTCCCATCCTGTACTAGTTACTACTGATTGGATGAAATGAATTTTTTGGGCGTATTTAATGTTCACAAAATGATCTACCTTGCTTAGAAGCATTTATATAAAAATAGAACTTTTTTAGGACATTGCTATTTTCTGGAACCCTCTGTTCCAGAACCAGTTGTCAATGGAGTAATGTGAACATGCAGTGAGAACATTTTCCATTTTCCATATGCCATATTTAGTCCTAAAAAATTCTGTTCTCCTATGATTAAGAGGGCCTCACTAGTTTTATTGCTCTTTCTTTTGCTCCATAATTTATTGAAATCATAATGAACCAACAACCTGAGTCACAGAAGTGTAAAACACACATTGACACAAGGAAATGGTAGAAATTTAGCATGCTATTCGACTAGGAACTCAAGTTACTCAGAATTGTACCAATAAGCCAAACAACCATAAGCATTCTAATTTAGGGAACAAAACAAAGTAATGTTTCACAAAACCTGAGAATTTAGATCACGCAATTGTCGAACTGCTTGGGGAGATCCATCCATGAAATATGATGCACCAGACAACCCAACACGAATATCCACTCGATTAAGTTCCATTTCAGTCAGATTTAAAAGCTGCAACAAATTGTCAAAGCTCAAGAATAAATTACTTAATGAATTATAAATGTAATATAAATTTCTAGCTATTATAAAATTCCTATCATGATTCATTGATCAGTGTCTGAAGCTTCAATAAAACTAGTAAACAAGAGGGATCTACACCTGCTCTCTGTGACACAAATTCTTTTCCCTCTTGTTGTATACTACTACACTGTATCAAGAACCTTTAAATTGTGTCATGGCTAGCAAACCTTAATGTTTGCAACGGCAAGATGAAACTTTCATGTAACTATATCACAATCCGCACCCTATTTAACTTAAAAGGTATGTATTGTGCCATCCATCAGCCAAGTTTTTTTGGTTATGCAGGATCATTTTCACAATCAAACCACATCTCGTCAGACCTAGTAGATACATCTAAGGTTGTTAGGAGTTGAGTCCAACCTTCAAGTGCAGTGTGATTCTTCCATCACTAGGATCTGACAAGTGATATGCTTCAACATAGCAGGGATCACTACTACCAGTTAATGTGTGCGCACTTGGAGGAACCTTCAGCGAACTAGGGTCAGCTCTCTTTGTCAATAATAGAGTTAATTCGCTAGGATCTGGCCTCCATAGTTCTAGGATAGCCTTGTGAACCAACCCTTCCAACTTTCGGTCCTGGGCGGCTGAGGCTTCATAAAACTGAACAGTTAATTTGTGATGACTGAACGGGTAGTCTCCTCTTGCTTCACTAACACCAGCCCACCTGTATCAAAAGCATTGCGTAAGTGCATCTGCAGTAAAACAAGAAGGTGCAACATAGTCCATTACAAAACTTCCTCTGTCCAAGAGAACTGCAACTTTTGTAGAGTTTAATAAAAAAACTAGACCAACAATCAAATAACTAAAATACCCATACAGTTAAAAAAACTGGTGTACCACAATCAATTTCACCAATATCTTTTAATGATAATTGATGGGAAAATAGATAAATTTAGCGAAATAATATTTCCCTGAGAAGAAACTTTGCAATTCTCTGGGACAATCCATAGTAGAAATTGTTGCATTTCTTTGGGACACAGGGAGTACTTTTCAAGCCTACTCAGGCAAGGAAATGTGCAGACTAAACACGCATGTTGGGACGTTGAATTCCAAGGGCTACAACTTCTAAGCAAAGCATATCGAAATGTCATACAGTATGTGAACAGATAAAACAAAAAATCAGTCAATTGTCGAGGTGAAGGTGGAGGGAGTCACCAAAAGATCAGGGAAAAACCACACATACTAATTGCCTTCAGTCTTGATTATCTTTTGATTGCATTCTATCGAACTAAAAGCTAATATGCAGAAGTAAGAAATGAAATCTCATGGATTGAAGAATATCATTGGCCTAGAGTCAACAACAGGTACTATTGTCAGCTAACTTCGTAAACATAGAATGAGATGCTCACTTGTCGTCGGAATGACTAGAAACATATTTGATTCTCTGCAGTATCATACGGGCCTGATGTTTGTTCACAGAATCAGTCAAGGGATCGGCCCTGAACTCTTCTAGCTCTTTGGTGAGCAACTGCCCCGCCCTAGCATTCCGTGATCCCAACCTTTGAGCACATAAAAGAACTGCTTGGATATCTTGCAGCTTATTTGTTTCAGTCGCAGATGCATCGGCATTGAATAAGATTTTGTGGATTTTGGATATAATAATATTCAGTGCATCATCTGGGTCATCAGCTAAAAGAGGATCCAAACCTTCTAAATCAATGTGTTCTGAAATTGCCCAAATTAGACGGGCAGCAATTCTAGGAGTATTAACCTGCCAGATAGATATTGATATTTCCACACATAAGAAGGAATCCAGAGTCCATAATCCAAGTGAAATGCTTATACGAAAACTATAACAACAAGGACAGAAACAGAAAACTTTCCAAACAAAGAAAATGCACTGAATAATTTGGATGTCAAACAGTTTAATTAAGTGGGTTTACACAAAAGTTTCAGGTCTCTATCAAGAGCTACTTCTGTCATAGAAATAGTCTATGATAAGCCGCTGTGTGAGTTCATCTATACTGAAGAAACTTCACTATTGTAACACTATTTGGAACTTACATAGCCATGTCATACTGACATCTGCAAAAAGTAGTATCAACATGTAAATGGGACAGAAAAACTTGCATTTGTTTCCCAGATATGTTGGAAACAATAAGCTTCTAGAGCAGCTCATCTTTCATGCACCATGAGATGACGATTCAACAAGCTCAATATTTACTGGCCTCTACCAATGCTACCTATTCCGACTTTATAAACCTTGAGGACTAAGGTTCAAGTTTTGTAAGAGACATAATTAGTGCACTGACATTCCAGTAATTTTGCATCTATTAGGGTAGGGGTGGGGATAACATTACATTTTCCCTGACATAACAAAACCTAGCATTATGCAGTCTCCTTTGCCAGAATAAACTACAAAAATACGTAAAAATAATAAAGGCTAAAGAGGTTTGCATATATGAGGGAACCATGCCTATCCAGAGTAATTTCAGAGCACAACTTTCTGCATATAAAGGGCTTACTCTTGTCAGCAGAAAACTACGAAGCTCTAATGGATACAATAGGTATACTAAAATGTTGACAATTTAATTGTTAAGCATTCTAACATTCACAAACCTCAAGCAGATCATTTACAAGTTGCCGTTGCAAATGTTGTAGACGTGTTTCATTTAAAATCTGATCTTGAGATGCCCCGTCTTTTACTCTCTTGACCCCTCCCCTTGTATCAAAAATATGGCAAAGCCTGACCAGCAACTTCAAGTAACAGTCAACGGCATATGTACGACCCTCGCAATCCCATTTTACACAAGGTCGACACACTTCCACCACCTCCAAAGCGGGCTCTGTCCAGTTTAATGCACCATAACCAGTTCCATATGCCAATGCTCCAATCACTCTACTCTCCATGCCTGAATTTTTTTGTTCAGGCAATGGCAGTGATAGCTGAAAGCAGCTTTCTACCAAAGTGGCCACCAATTCTTCTCTAAATAAACTTTTGCTTGTAACAGTGTTAAGATCATCTCTGATCCTGGCATCCTCAAAAAGTGATGCAATGTCTGTTCCAGGAAGAGGTTTCTGACCTCTTCGAACACTTTCTTTTGCAAAAAGATCAACACAAAGAGCCGTTCGACAGATACATGCTAAAGCATGCATGCGGTCTGATTCTGCCCTCAGGTTCCTCACCATGAGAAGCAGCCTTTTAAATAATGAAACCTGAAAAAATAAACATGTATCAATACTGATTTGTCCTCTTATCGTGCAGACAATGTTTAAAAAGTATCAGCAAAAGCTATTTCATGGATCTTTTACTCTTGGAATATAAAATTTCATTTAGATTTATCAAATGATCAACTCCATAGATGGTCAACCTGTGGTTATTATTCACCATGATGACCAACAAAACTAATTGGTTGTACAATATGAAATGCAGGTGGGAGTGGGCATAACAATCCCTGTACAATCAAGCTTAAAACAAGATACAACTATAGTTGTGGGCTTGTGGCACCACAATAAAACAGTAAAAGAAACTAGCAACTCATAAGATATTATTTAAAACAACATGATATATGCAAGATCAGACAAAGCGTGAACATGGAAAGATTTCTAAATATTGCCCAGTTACTTATGTTACGTTCCATAAAATTAAATAATATTTATCTCTGTTACGGTTTAATGGGGAAACTTTGCAGGTAGAGACCACTGAATCCATATATTGCCGATTGCCCAACTAACTTATTTATGTTCCATAACATTAATAATATTTATGTCATTGAAGGTTTAATAGGGGAACTTTGCAGGTAGAGACAACTGAGTGCCAGTAAATCCCATCGAAAACAACAAGAGAAGAAATTGGATATAGTTGAATGGTAATTAGGAAAACTTTAGCAAGGCCTAGTCAGACTGAATAACAGCATCAGGCAGCTTTAAATTATCCTCACCAATTACAGATCAGAATTCAATAAATAATGAAAGACAAAAGGCAATGAAAAAGGTCTGTCATCTACATAAATCGCTGCATATTACTCAAATCACCATATGAAGCTTGCAGACTTTTAAGTTGTATCTTATAGTATCTGCTGTGACAAAAGGAAGGGATTTTCAGATGCTAGACTGAAAATGTGTAGATTTGACAACTTTGGGGCCAGAGGAGGTGATCTTGCCGGATCATTGACAGCAAGAGACAACAAAAGTTGGAGAATAGTTTAAGTTTACTCTAGCCAATGAGAAGATCTAGAAGGTTGGTTTGATAGATCAGAATTTATCTAAGGTTATACAAGTTATATATTAACTTGCCAGATTATGTTAAAGATAAACATGACTGCCAGTAAACCCTCCACCCAGATTAACGATGGGCCGATCCGTAGTTAACCAGATAAACAATCATATTGGATGTTGATGCATGGAGAATTATGTCATCACTATAATATTTAGTGAGTGATGACAGCATTGATGAGGATAGTAGCGAGTATGAAGGTCAAGGGGGTGAGAAGGAGGGGCAAGCCGAGAACTTTGGATGAGCAATTGAGGATGGACATGATCATTACGGCCTTAGACATTTCCGAGAACATGGCCAGTGGCCTCTGATAGGAACTCTGAGTCACAGGATTAGGGTATCAAACTGTGGGAAGGAATCTATAGCATGAACAGGGGGAGGGGAATTTGGAGTAGTTGGAGGATGAGACAAAGACAGAAGCGTGGTTGCAATTAGGTTACCAAGGCCTTACAGCCGTTAAAGAGTTGTCTTAGTTTTCCCTACCTTCTTAGTAGCTTGTATGCTATTGTTTCAAATTGTGTGGCCCGTTTGCTGTACATTAGTCTTAGATTTTCTTCTTGTAATTGTAGTTGTCTGTAATGTGCTTTGTGTTTCCTGTTCTCTTGTTTGTTTAACCCGTTCCCTTATGCCTTGATATTTTTTCCGTTTGCTTGTGTGCACACACTTTCAAATGTAGCCTGCTCGATGTTTTTTCCGTTTGCTTGTCTGCACACACTTTCAAATGTAGCTTGCTCGCTTGTTCTTTTATTTGTTTGTTTTGCAAGTCGGGCCTCTTCACGGAAACAATCTCTCTACCCCATGGGATAGAGGTAATGCCTGCATACATCTTACCTTTAAACCCTGCCTCTGTGTGGGATTTATTGGGTCTGTTTGGTTTTGATTTGGTTTACTGTAATACTTATTCACTAATAAGAACGTGAAAAAATCTGTACACTATGTTGTCAACATTTGATTATCTTTGAAGGGTATGACAATTAACTAATCGTCTGTTTTAAGAAAATCCAATCTGGTAACTATACCTACTTTGGAACATCCAAAAGATAAAGTATATCAATTATATAGGACTAGTTGGTACCAGATTTCATGACCCTGATCATCTGGATCATGAGTAAGATTTCAAGGTATGCAACAAAGAGAAGGCAAGTTCAGTATGCTGTTTAGTTATTTACTTGTCCTGTTCACTTATTCTTATTTGCATTAACACCCTGCTTAAATCTCCGTTATGACACATTATCTTACTTGGTAATACTGATTTTTTTTTAATTTGAAGAGTACTACAGTATATTCAATTCATGGTCGGAGAACGTGGGACATGGTAAAGCTTAATAAGTTTCATTTCATATCTCCATGGTGAACAGGATTGAAACTTAGTAAGTTCCATTTTGTATCTCAATATCGTAAGAAGGTTCATTTTCAATGGCTGTCTAAAATTTGTGATTAGAGCTTAGTTGATTCGAGTATAACGGCAGTATAATGAAGCATGTCAATAAAACTATTCATTAACATGTGTGTCTTGTAAACCACAAGGGTTGTGGTGTGGTGGTAAAGGCTTGGGGAGTTCATAGCGCTCAACCCGGGTTCGAGCCCCACTAGCAGCACTTGTGGCCACTGAGGATAAACTCAGGGTTGCACCCTTTAGCAGCTGGGCCAAAGGCCCTAATTGCCAGGGATTAGTCTGGGCCATTGGCCCAGGATACCCTTTCCAAAAAAAAAAAACATGTGTGTCTTGTAGTAGATTCAATATCAGCAAATGGATGGTCATCTAGCATTTAAGACTTTCATCTATTCTCCCTGGCTCTTAGATCATCATTAAAACATGACCTATGATGTTATATGTATATGGCTGCAGATGATGACTAGTTGATTTTCTACTCACGTAAGCTAATAAAGTGTTGCACATGTAATACTAAGGAAATATGCGGAAGTGGTTGCACAAACCTGCATACTAAGATCAAGGAGATGTAAATTCGTGACAACAGCTCTAACTATACTCTCTCTAGCAGAAGAAAACTCCTGTCTGTCCCAAAGTGTGAGAACTGCTATAATCGATGCGGAAGCCCACTCAGGCTTGCCACCAGGAACGTCAGCCAAATACAACATGTTAATCCCCACCTCGAAAATCAATGCTGGGTCTAAAGAAGATGCCAAAAAAGGCGCCAGATGCGTGACCACATCCGACACTCCCACGAACCTCTCCGTTTTGCTTGAATCCAAGGTACTGGTATTTGTTTTCTTTGAAGACCTGGAAAGCTTCTGAAATGCCTCGAATGTGCCCGAAGCAACAGATTTTACAGCATAAACAAGCGGATACACACTAGACCTAAAACTCTCCACCGGAAGAATTAATGACCTTGCCATTAAAGCATTCCGCCTCCTCCAGACGAATTCCACCATCGACGACACCCAATTTGACCTGATCGCAACAGAATTTTCACTATCCACAAGCTTGTCCCCAGCCAGCCGACTCATCCTCTTCGATTCAAACTCCTGAAACAACCTCCCAACCGATTCAAATGCCACCTTCGAAACATTATCAGCTTTGTCCAGCATGTTATGCCCGATCCTGGTCCACCAATTCGAAACCTTGTCTAACAAATTGATGTTATTCTCACACAACGTCACCAGATCGTCACGAGCGAGGATACAACCTAGGGTTTCAGTAATCGAAAACCGCAAATTATCACTATTCGAATCAAAACAGCTGGATATCTCTTTATTACTATCAGTAATGAGCTTGCCAAGCCGATACGACGGGATGGCGGCAAGGATAGAAACGGCAGCGGCAGTGACGTCAGGGTCTGGAAATTCCAGATCGTTGTGAATCCCAGTACAAACAACCTCCCATAGATCGGTGGTGAGGCGAGTGGATCGGATAAGGTCAAACGCGAGCTTTTTGGAGACGGCGGAGGCAGGAGAAGCGACGATCTCTTCAACGGCAGACTTAGCAATGACCGAGATATCACGGCCGGCGGCAGATTGTTGGAGTGCCTGGAGTAGTGCTCCTGATTGACGAAGGGCGTCGTTGGATCGGAGATCCGCTTGGATCTGAGCGAAGAGTATATCCATTATCGTGAATTGTTGGTTAGGGTTTTGTTAGAACATGAAGGAGTTGTTGAAGGAGTTGTTGAAGGAGTTGTGTACTCCGTCGACGGAGAGAAAGTGGAATATGTGATTCCGGTGAAAGCTGTTCGTGGTTTTATGACACCGGTCTCACTAGTGAAAACAATTGCTCCCCAAACGGCGTCGTCAGATTCGTACGGTTACTACTTGCCCTGCAATTTTTTTAGACCAAATTGTGTCAAAAAGTAACGTAATTTATTCCATGTTATCTGTCTATCTATACTATCTATACTATATTATAAAGATGGCATAAAAAACTCTTAAAAACAAATTTTAAAGCTTAATATACAACTATTTAATGCTAATTACTTAAAAAACAACCATTAAAGCTGTATGTACTACAGTTAATGCTATTTATTAATTTTCAATCATTATCTCTAACCATTTTAACTCTCCTAAAATATTTTTCCACTTTAACTCCCCTAAAATAACTCTCAACATAATTAAATATAGAATAAAAATCAAATTTTAAATATAAAAATATAAAATATAATTAAAAAAATCTAACAAAATATTTTATAAAAAAAATTATATTATTAAACCAAAATAAATTACATTATATTATTAAGTCTAAATTAAACAAATTTATATAAAAAAATCATTATCAATCTCTCACAACCAACCAAAATCGTAATGTAAATCGACAAAAAATATAAAATAAAATGAAACGTTAAAATCGTGATGTATCTAGCGGCATTGCGCGAGTACACTTCTAGTATTATAAAGATGGAATAAAAAACTCTTAATTACTACTTATAAAACATAAGGTACTACCATTTTATGCATACATTTCAAAAATCTCTTAATCACAGTTTATTATGCATAAGGTACAACTCATTTGAAAAAAAATTCAAACTTTACTTTTTCACTACCTTCCATATTCAAGTTTTTTCCCTTCCATTTGGGGTTTTTCCAAAAGAAGAAAAGTTATTTACTTGCTCAAATTAACATATCTTCTATACTATATTATAAAAACGGTATAAAAAACTCTTAATTACAACATTTTAAGCACAAGTTACAATTAGTTAAAGCCAATTACTTAATTTATAATTTCTTAATGCTTTAAACACAGTATCTCACATAATCATTTATTTGTGAAATGGATACTCATTTATTAATATAACTATTTGTTTTTTTGGTGGAGGATTTTATAAAATAGACTTTATATTAGCATAATCTATTTTAAATGTAGATTTTACATTTAAATCTATATTAATGAGATGTAATATAAAATCTTTTTTCTTCCGTATTTTTTTATATTACATCTCATAATAATTTTTCCATATTTTATTTTATAAAATCTTTTTACACAATGAGATGTAATATAAACTATTTTTTCTTCCATATTTTTTTTGTTAATATAAAATATATTTTATTTTATAAAATCTACACGTATTTTATATTAGCATAATATAAAATCTACACGTATTTTTTTCACGAGCATTAAAAGAAGAAATTTTTTTTGATGTGAATTAAAAATAAAAAATAACGAGATACACTAATAAATTATCGTATTCTTTAAAATAAAAATATTCCGCAATACTTTCCAAATTAACCAAGTGTAAATAAAATATAATAGAAACGATGTAGATATAAAAATATTCTTCCATATTTTTAATATATTTACATTTAAATGTAAAATCGAAAATGAAAATAAAAGATTTTAAAATATTCTCTACATTCACTATAAATATATATAGTTTCTCTATGTATCATCCGAGTACAAGAAGAAAACGAACGGTCGGGTGTCAATGGCGAACCTGCAACTGAACAAAAGGTATTCCACTATATTTTTGTTTCATTTCAAAAACCACTTTTTTATATTTTATTTTATTTAGTGAAGATTTGTTTATATTTTTCAAAACCTACAATCATATTTTTCGAAGTAGGGAATAAGATATATATATACATATATTTATTTTTATCGATTAATACTATGAGGTCTTGAAGTCAACAGTCAGATAAATATGTTGTGAGACATGTCGTTTGAGTTTTAAATAATATAATACAAAACTATTACAAATATTATTGCACAAACTCATAACAACAAACGATTAATGAATATATGCAAGTTAACCACTTATGAAAATACATTCGTTTTTCACATTGTATTTCATTAACTGTTAACAGAGAAATTACGTTTCATTTTAACTCAATTCAATATTCCAACAAAAAATTTATCCTCCCGTGCAATGCATGGACCCAACACTAGTACTACTTTAATATGCATTTAAGCAAAAGTCTTAAATACAACCTTTTAACCACAAAGTACAACATTTTTATGCATAAAATTCAAAAATCTCTTAAGTACACCTCATAAAGCATAATTTACAAATGTTTGATGCAATAATTTTAAAATCGGTCCATAAAGAGATGTAAAGTTGCAACCCATACTTTCTGACCTCAAACCATACCCTTCTACCTCTTATCTCACGTTTCCTACTTTCTGACTACAAACCATGCTTTAGGTAGTCTTCTACCTCTTATCTCACGTTTCAAGCCATACTTTCTGACTACAAACCATGCTTTTTCTTCTCCCCAATTTGATGTCTCACAGATCAACCGGAGAAGCTCCCATCAAATATTTATGTATAAATATGATAGGAAGTTGTGTACTGTATTCTTCATTCCATTATAGGTTTTCTAAGCTCCTACAAGTTTGTCATCGTCTTCAAACGAAAACACAGATAATAACTCTTTCCTTTAATGGCGATTTTCAAAAATTAACCTCAAAACCCACATAAAGGAGCCAGAAATAGAGTCAATCGATTTACACATAAGATTTTTCAAACATGGTTCCAGCTCTTACCTCCAATATTGATACAGGCATACAACCCTTCTAAATCTTCCAAGAATCCTCATTTATCACATTCTTGGTCTTCATCTCATCTTCTTCCACTTGCATCAACAGCGACTTGAAGGACATGTTGGGGAAATGGGAAATGGTCGACTTCCGACACCCCTTGTGGGTTCTCCAGAACCACCACCGTCTGAGCAGCAACTCCTCCGACGAACGATGAGAGAAATAGCGATGGGTCGACGTGGTGAAGTAGCCATTCGATGGTTTGACCATCTGTAAGGTCTTTCTTCCTCTTTTTTTCTTCCTCTTTGACTGTATGTTTGTGGGGTTTTCGATTGAAAGTAGATTATTGGAAGTAACGAGTTGATGGTGCTTGATGGTAGGGCTTGATCAAATCTGTGGTTGAAGATTTTGTCTGAAGAGTGAAGACTGGGTCCATGGTATTTTTCTAGGTTTTTAGTGGAAAAGGGTAAGGTTTGCCTTTTTTTTCCTGGGAGGATAGAGAGAGAGATTTGCATTTGAGTTTATGTAATCAATGTAAACTATGTGTTTTGTGTCAGGGAGTTTGAATTCCAAATGGGTGAGGCTAATTGCACATTTGACTTTGCTAAACGCACCTTCATCATTAATTTTCTCCTCACACACATCAACATCAAAATCTTCTTTTTACATTCCCAATACATGAATTACATTCTCAATGAATGAATTGACCTGATTTTGACATAATTTTTGGTGCAAATAACACTCCCCTTCCAAATGGGGGTGCTATTTGCACCAAAAGGTGCAAATAGTGACTCCTTGTTTTCCGATCAAATCATTTACAAATAGTTAAATTATTATTATTATTATCTTTTTATATATATATATATATGTGTGTGTTTTGATTTTATAAAATTTGTAACTTTTGATTTTTTTTATTCTATAAACTTGTAACTTTTGATTTTATTTTATTCTATAAATTTGTAACTTTTGATTTTATTATAACTTTGTAAAATGTATTTTTTTTGTAACAATTACATTTTATCATAACTTTGTAAAATGTATTTTTCTTTTAGGGATCAATTCCGTAACAAAAGCTAAACGTTAGTGACAAATCTGTAATTTACTCTGTAAGACTCAGTTTTTTTTAAAACATATAATTATTCTTACCCGAATTGAAACGTAAATAAGAATGACAACTAAAGATAGTTAAGGGTTAAAATTGTCATTAACCTAAACTCTTTATACATATACTAGGCATATACCCGCGCACGATGTGGCGCGAAAAATCGTGAAATCGAAGGAACAATTGACAAAGGTATGTATCCACTTGCGAAACATTTTGAAATCAAAATGACAACAATGTTTTATTTTAAGTTTGTATTTTTCGTCCTTATCGATACTTTAGTCATGAAAACACGGTGTTTGAGTTGTTTGGTACACTTATATGTGAATCATGCATTGACTCTGAATTAATTTGTTATGTATTTTCAATCATATTTCATTTTTGTTTTATTTTTGTCCCTATTGATGTAAGTTGTATACCTTTATAATTTATCTGATTATAAATTTTTAATTAATTCAATAAAAAAATCTAATATAAATATGTAGAGATTTGTATACCTCGTTTTTTTTTTCTACAATAACCATTACAAATATTTATTGGTATGCTATATATATATATATATATATATATAAATTGATAGGTCTTTATTCTATTTTATAATAGTACTAAATCAATAAATATTCAAAAATAAACTTAATTTGAAATTATTGACGAACAAATAATAGTGGTGTAATTTATAAAAAAAAATTAAACGCGTTTTTTTAAATATTTTAGTTGGTCTACGATTATGTGTTTTTAATATGCTAAAAATAAAATAGAAAACAAATTAATTCATAGATATTCATAATATTTAATAGTACGGTTAAATTAATAAGATATTCAATATTGAGCTCATTTTAAAGTATTGACGAGACGATTATAATGATATAACTTTTAAAAAAAGAAACATATATTTTCATTGCATTTTTGTTCATATACGATTATTTGTGTTAACATGATAAAAGTGTAAAATGAAAAATGAAAAACCAAGGGATAGAGAATTTTCTTTAGCATTTTCGCATAGGACATCAAAAACCCTAGGACCGGCCCTGCTGATTGAATATGATATGGAACAAGAATCTTACCCAGGTAAAAAGCATAACAAAGACCTAGAGTCTTACCTGGTAAGTGATGAAAAAGACTTTTACTTGGTAAGAGCTTAACAGATTTAACACACTTACCAACAATTGACTTTGATGGTCGAAAATGTTACATCACAGTTATCGGTGTGCTGCTGGATAGGCTACCCCGTATTCAGATCGAATAAAGAAGTACATGAAGTTTGTACGTGTTAATTGTAATACGGATAATGTTATTTTATAATAATCGAATGTAATATAGATTATTTTATGTTCTATTTATATGTTAAATCGCAATATTTATGTTTTATTTTTATAATTATATAATTAAAAAAATTAGTAATATTTATATTTATAAATATTTATTTATTTTCAAATCAAAACAAAAATATATAATAAAAAAAAGGGAAATTAATTAAACTAGCCATTTCAGAAAATCGGCTTTATCTCCTAACCAATCTCTCTCTCAATTTATTAAAATAGCCCATAAGTTCGTGAAAGATGTTCGTATATACGAGCACGTCCCTAAATCTGATAAATTTGACATATGTTCGTAATATATGTTCGTATATACGAACATAATTTAAAAACTCAACAATTTTTATTAACTTCGTGAAATGGGTTCTTGGGAAATGAAATCAGTTTAAAAAAATTACATTTATGACCCCTGTTCGTATTTCACGAACCAAACTTGACCATCTTGTGAGCTAAAGAAATATTATAAATTTACAATTTTAGCCCCTGTTCGTATATATCATGTGAGTGATACGAATATACCGAATTACAAGTTTGGCCCCTGGTTCGTATATATTATGTGATACGAAGTAAATGGTTTAAATAAAAAGGCAAGTTACAATTATGGCCCCTCATCTTTGAAACATTAATCAAATTATTTTCAATTTTGGCCCTAGTTCGTATCATATGTTCGTGTATCACGAACATAGATTTCCAAATTAAAGGAAAGTTACAATTATGGCCCCTCAACTTTGGCCCAATAATCAAAGTATTAGGGCCAAAATTGTAAATACTTTGATTATTGGGCCAAAGTTGAGGGGCCATAATTGTAACTTTCCTTTAATTTGGAAATCTATGTTCGTGATACACGAACATATGATACGAACTAGGGCCAAAATTGAAAATAATTTGATTAATGTTTCAAAGATGAGGGGCCATAATTGTAACTTGCCTTTTTATTTAAACCATTTACTTCGTATCACATAATATATGCGAACTAGGGGCCAAACTTGTAATTCGGTATATTCGTATCACTCACATGATATATACGAACAGGGGCTAAAATTGTAAATTTGTAATATTATTTAACTCACATGATGGTCAAAAAGGTAAGTTTGGTTCGTGAAATACGAACAGGGGCCATAAATGTAATTTTTTTAAACTGATTTCATTTCCCAAGAACCCATTTCACGAAGTTAATAAAAATTGTTGAGTTTTTAAATTATGTTCGTATATACGAACATATATTACGAACATATGTCAAATTTATCAGATTTAGGGATGTGTTCGTATATACGAACACCTTTCACGAACTTATGGGCTATTTTAATAAATTGAGGGAGAGATTGGTTAGGAGATAAAGTCGATTTTCTGAAATGGCTACTTTAATTAATTTCCCTAAAAAAAAAGACAACAAAAAGACGAAAAAACAAAAAAAAACAAAAAAAAACATAATCATTTTTCAATGATTTTGGTGTATTTAGCAAAAATAAATGTGCATTTAGCCCTCCCCATTATTAATTTGGTTATGTGACTTTTTGAAATTTGAATTTGAATTAATCATGTTTACTTAATTATTTTATATCAGATCATATTAGGGTACTCAAGGGTTGGGTTGATCGGGTTGAAGCGTTTTAACAATCCAACTCAATTTTGACGGTTTAAAAATTTTCAATCCAACTCAATCCAAACAAAAGTGCAACCCAACCCATTCGGGTTGATCGGGTTGTGTTTAAATAAAGTAAAACAATATTGAAAACATAAAAATAAAGAATATTTTCTTTGAAATACGATTCATCATTCAAAAGAATATACGAATTCGTCAAATATTTAGGTATTACATATAACATTTCAATAATGTCCTCTTATAATTTTCATTTCTCGTTATTGCCGAGTTTTTTTTGTTAACTTGTACATATTAAAGAGAAATATAAATAATTTTAGAGAAATCGCTAAAACGTTTATTGGGTTATCGGGTTGGTCGGGTTACTTTGAGCCTAACCCAAAATCAACCCAATAGCTTCGGGTTGCCTTAATTTTGTATCGATTATATGTCGGGTTACATCGGGTTAATTTTTTCCCGGATTGGTCGGGTTGGTCGGTTTTTTGAGCACCCCTAGATCATATGATCAAATTTACCATTAAAATTTAAAGGCGACGTCTAGGCGGCGAGGTGTTTTCTTAAATGGGCAAGAGGGACTTGGAATCAATTTATTTAATAAAGTAAAATTGTTTTACTTAAAGATTATGGTATCTATTTTTTTTAACGATCAAGTTTATTTTTTTAATTGATCAAAGTTTGTTAGAGTATCTCCAAAAGTTTCTTTAAAATGTATATTTTAAAGATATTTTGGGATCTTTTTTTTTTACTTCAATAGCTTTTCTAAAACTTTCTCCAAAATGAAAAAGCATGAGAGATGATTTGAAAATCTTCAAATTTGAAGATATCTATAAAAATGATTACATATGAGAGAGATATGATCTTTTATTACTTATTTCAATGAAAATGCTTTAAATTAAATGTTTAGGAGAGAAAATAATATGTTGGAGATGAATGTGATTATTTTTTAAATTTTTACTTTTATTTCTCCATCTTAGAGAAGTGGTTGAAGATGCTCAAAGACCATCTTCAACTCAAATCTAAAAGACTAAAAAGATAGAGGTAAAAAATGTTAGCCTCTATGTTTGGAGGCCAATAAAGTAGACGTTTTATAAACAAATAATAAAGTAGACGTTTATAATATTTTATTTAAATTCTATAATTTATCTAAACTACCTTATAATATGGATACACAAATGGATTATAGGAGCGTCCAGTGTCATTCTCCAGAGACAAATGCTTCATCCGTACAGGATCTATATTATGATTTCCTAAGTGATTTAAGATCTTATCTCAGTTTCGAAAAGGTACCGTGCCATGTATCAGAAGATAAGATAAAACAACTCGAATGTGTCAAAAAAGAGCAATCAAGTCAAAACTGTTAGAATTGGAAGGTGACAATTGCCCTTAACTTTGTTCGTCCATATTTTGAGAATCATGAATTTGCTGGTTCTAATAATTGAGCATGATTGGATCCATCAATAAGCTTAATTATACTATAGCTTACCATATCCCACTATTTCGATACTTTACTTTGTATTTTCTTACCGAAATGTTCACTTTGCATCGAAGGACTACTTTGTTCCCAACAATTCGCTAGATCCGTCCATCCTCACATGCATAACTTAATTCCATCATAAAATAAATGTTCCTTTTGAATTCAAAACTCAAACCTAATACTCAAATTCAAAGTTGATCGGATGTATTTACCATATTTAGCACCAAATTAAGCTTTTTGAAGTTAGTAGTGTTTCTTGCTATTTCTCCAAAAGAAGAAGAGTTTGCATCAATTTTGAAGTTAAATACAAATTTTACTCTGAAATCAAGAAGATGATTTATTTGGAATGGAGTATTGTACTATTGCTAAGATCAAGCCTCTCTTCCGCATGATTCGGATTCAAGTCCATCTCCCGTCGAACTTAAAACCTAGAGTAAATTACATTTTTGGTCATGTGGTTGTCACCTACTATCAATTTTCGTCCATCTTTTGAACTAATTATAGTTTTGGCCAATATGGTTGCCATTTTATTTCAATTTTGGTCCCTTGGACTAACTTCTATTAAATAGGTAGGTTAACTCAAGGGTATTTTTGTCTTTTTGTTCTTTTTACATTTTCAATTAAAAAATAAAGAAAATCTAAAAATCAAATCAAAATCCTAAACATCCGCCAACTTCATCTTGACGCCACTGTCGTCAAGATCGTCTCCTTCATCTTTTTGAAGTCGCCTCACCAACCAACATTTCTCCTTCGAAAGCCATCGGTTAACATCGCACCATCCTTCACCTGCCACCGTCGACCATCCTTCTCTGTCGCACCACTTGTCGCATTTGACGCCTCAAATCGATGAAGTTGCAATACAAATCTCAGTGTCTACTCTAAAACCTATTGTGTATTTGAGCAAATTCACTCAACCCCTTTACCAATTGAGTTACATGTTCGAGGACTTTTCATTTTTCATTTACGATAAAAATTTCACACCTTGCACACCCGGTGCATTGTACGGGCACATTGCTAGTACTACCTTAATATACATTTAACTCAAATGTCTTAAAGACAAATCTTAAAGCATAATGTACAAGACATTAAAACATAAAAATAAAAAAACTCTTAATTACAAGATTTAATGCACATTGTACAACTTGAAAGACTTTCAGGTTTTTACAGACAAAGGTCGGCCCATACCCACAGTACAACCACTACCTTTGTTCTTCTACCTCTTCATGTCTTCACCGAATCACCATGCCCACACTCTTCACCATACCCACACTGTAGTATTGTACAGCCATACCTCTTCACGTCTTCACCATACCTATGCATAAACTTCGCATATAAATCAAGCTGGCTCTACTGAACACTCGCTCCACCTCAGTTGCCTGAGTGTATTGCTGGTCACCGCTGCCTGCGAACCGCTTGTCGTCGTCCCCTGCTGCTGGTCACAATCCCACTCCCACTTGATTGAAGACTTTCAAGTAAGTTTCCTCTGCAATTTTCTCTCCCATTTCGTTTAAGCTTTTTTTTTTGAATCTAGGTTTTCGGTTTGAATCTGATGAGAAGTTTAGGTTTTTTCTGCATTTGGTTTTGAAAGGATGATAACTTTTTTTTAATTTGAATTCAGTTCTAGGTTTTTTAATTCGGTGTTTTGATTTGAATTTCATTGTTTACTTCACCCTATCGATTGCAAGCATCTGTTTGGCTCTAGCTAAGTCTTGAGCGGTTCAGTTTTATGCTTCCGACCATAGCCATATTATGCAACTACTTACCATTACGTGCATTTGGGACTTTCATGGCTACTATTTCAGTGCATGTGGGACTTCCATGGCTGCTATTGGTAGTGGATTTTGGTCCAGTTTTTTTTAGCTCTGCAACATTTATCAATTCTGGATATGTAACTTTGTTTCTTTTAACCTCTCCCATCATCAAACGTCTAAAAGAGTTCTTTCATCATTTAGGATTTTTCTTCTAACCAATTCCATGTCTCCAATATCTCCAAAAGAGATCAATCGATAGGCTCCCCGTCTGCATTTGATTTCAGACAAACACACTGATAAAATATTTTATATTTTTGTGTGTTTACGTTTCTTGCCAAAATTTGATGTTGGAGCTTCAAATATGAAACTCCCAATTTTCAAGCTCATTCAAAGGTTTATGATCATTTGTTTGTGTTCATAGCAAGTGATCTAGCTTTGACGGAATCTTGTAGATTTGAACCCTCATAAAGTCACTTGTTGTTTCCAACTATACTGGTGCGCTTTTATTTATTGAAAATCTTTTAATTTTGTGTTACTTCTGTTTTGTAATTCACTTAGGGTTTTATAGGTTAGGTTTTTATCTGTAATGTGCAATCCTCACTTCACTTGGTGTTCTATAGCTATTACTTGTTGATTCCTGTTTTCTTTTACTACATTTATTATCCATTTGCAGCAATAGACCAGAAGTGAGTAAGTTGGGGGGATAATTTTGGCCTTCAATTCATATTGGTTTGTTCATCTTCATCGTAGTGAGTTTTTGTTTGCAGGTACGTTTTATGGTAGATTAGGTTTGTTTCTCTCTCAATTACTGTTTTTTTGCTTTTCTTTTCTCACAAATTACAGTTTATTCCTCTGTTTTGAATTCACTGTGCTTGATTTTGCTTTGCTTTTCTTTTTTACTTTTGTGTTGATGCCCTTCCGAGAGTCATCGTGTTACTTGGGGGCAACTATAATCACTGAAGGCAATGTATGGAGATGAAACACGTATTTCTTTGTCAACATTATCCAGCGCTCTTGTGCAGATAGGTACCTAATTTGCTACAACTTAATATTGTTTTTGTTTGAGCTCTCAACTGCAAGAGAAAGCTCACTTGATACAATCATCAGGAACCACATTTAAAATTGCTCTCAAGGTAATGTTTTTTTCCTTGCTGCTTGTAAATTTGTTGCCTTGCCTCTTCCTTAAAATCAACCCTTGTTGATATTACTTACAATATGATGCAGAAAATATCTTTTTAGTATGATAAGAATCTCCGAACGATTTTTGACGTTTTGAGTAGAAATGGCCATAATCTTTGATGTAGCTTCAAGTTGTTTCTTCTTTGCAACCTTTTTTGTCCTGGTGTTTAGAGTTGACCTACATCTAGGTATTGTTTAAAAAAAGTCATCTAACACAAATAGTAGATTAACTATAAATTAAAGTTTGTTTATGTATTTTATTTTTACTCGAAGATTTATTGTAGAGCTCTTATATTTCTAAAAGTAAATAGAGTTTGTTTTTTGAATTGCTAATGTGAACCTCTATCTTGAGTAAAATAGGTCATTTAGTTACATAATGAACTCTTTTTTTTCCCCTGTCTTCTACTTGTGGATTTAAATTTTTTTTGTTCATTAGTTTTTCCATGTATAAAGTAGAGAAAGGGTAGATTCTAAAAAATTGGCAAGTTTATCCAAATTGCGCAAGCTTTAGTTGATCCTTGATGTGTTATTTTTTTGACCAAATTGGATGCTAATTTTTGAGAGATTGCGGAAGGAAGAGTTTGCAGAGAGGTGAGTTTTTTGCAGTAGGTATCTTTCTTTTGTTAATATGTTTTTATCAGTTCATATTGATTTCTCTTTGTTTTTGGTTGTTTTCCTGTTCCGGTAATTATGATTTAATGTTCGACTACAATGGTGGAAGCTCCAATAAGCTCCATTCCAGTTTCGTTTCATAATGTGTGTCGATTGCCCTTTTCGTATTTGATTGGTATGCTTTAGAAGAAACTCAATTGGTTTACACCTCATAATCAATTGGTAATAAGATGTTTCACTTTTCAGTTATATATGTTAATGAGTGGGTTTATTTGTCTAATAGATGGGTATTATAAGGGGGATGCAAGTGCGCCCAACAAATGATGTTGTTTGTTGTTGTATACCCATTTGTTGCTTACCCATTTGTACTCATAACTTTGTACCCATTTGTATTCACTTGTACATATGCACTCATTTGTAATTTGTGTTTACTGTCCCATTTGTTGCAGCTAACCCATTTGTTCATTCTCTTTTGTTCAATGAGATCATAGCTAATTCAACACTGCATTAAAGTGTAATATATAATAAAATTGTGTATCATTTATAATTGAAGACCCCTAACATCTTTTTGTTGAACAATGTAATACGTTTTTTTTTGGTTCTGTGATTTTTTATGGCTTTTGGCATTGTATGAATACCCCCTAACAATATATAACATTCTTAATACGAAAGTCAACTAGCTTTATACTTGAGTTATTCCTAAAGTTTGTCTTTTATTCATTACTTGTACTAATCTTAGGCGGCGTTTGTCTTTTAAGAGGTCTGAAGTCTGAAATCTTATTTCAATCTTGATTAATAAGAGGTGGTGCCGAAGTGAAGTCTGAAATATGAATCAACAAGACTGTTTGTTTTGTAACGTTAGTCCATTTCTATTAAAACAATTGAATATAAAATCCATTTCTTTTACCTCTTTGTCTATTTATTAGAAATGATAAAGCAATTATATTATTTAAAATTTTATTTACTTAAATTTAGGAAAAAGAGCATTTGCAGTGTTATCTTCAACAAAAGCAATTGTCTGGAGGTGCTTTGACTGTTAATTCCTCTTCAACAAAAGCATCCTACAACTCCATTTCCTTCCATCCCCTTTCTTCAGTGAAATACCCTTCTCCTCCTTTTCTCCGGCAAAACCAACTTTCTCCGGTAAAACTACCCTTTTGAAATACCCTTCTCCCCCCTTTTCTCCGGAGAAACCAACTTTTTCCGGTAAAACTACCCTTCTCCTCCCTTCTCTCCAGTGAAACCAACCCTCCCCTCCCCTTTCTCCGGCGAATCCACCCCACCCCTTTTCCGGTGAAACCACCCACTCCCCTTCTCCACCTCATCCTTCACTGTATAACAACTCAAACGGTGCAGGTAGCAGGTGAAACCAATCACTCCATCTCTCTCTCTCTCTCTCAGAAAAGGTAGCAGGAAGCTTATCGTGGATAGGCTTCTTGAAAAACTTCATCCTTTGTACGACTTTCATTTGCTTTTGTTGATTTGGCTTTCATTTGATACAACACCCAGTTTATATCGTTCCCTTGAATTAGGTTTCATTTGTTTTTCTAATTTGAGGCTTGAGAGTCTATCGGTCGAGAGGCGAGAGTACTCTTTACGCGGTAAGAGGTTACAAGAGCTTAGATTATCACTTGTTATTTCATAGGACTTTCTTTCAGCTCTTATTTAAAAAAAATCAATCAGTCTGAAATGGCAAATGTCTGACCGAATCAGATTTCAAAGGCATTCAGATGTAATTTTTGAAAAACAAACAACCCCTTAATGTTTACATATGCAAACTTCGGAAAAATTTGTACTCTTCGTCTCTTCCTCAAGGGTGATAAAACATTTTATATTGAGATTTAAGTGTTCTTTGTAAACATAATTCATTTGTATTTCTTTTTCGGTCATCCCGCTGCATTGCGCGGATACACAACTAGTTATTAAAAATATATATATCATTTAAGTTGACCGGTTACATGATATGTAGGTAACCCACGTAATTAAAAGTTTGATATTTTACAATTAAGGTATCAAAATTAAGGGTTTTAAAAGTACGTTATCCAAAATATGAATTTGATGAAAGTACGTTACTTTTTAACACAATTTGACCTTTTTTTTTTTACCGTAAACTGAAAATAATCTATACTATCTTATTAAAATTCAATTGTTTTGAAAGTTTAAGACAATAGCATATCGTACAACTTCTAAAGCATATTCATTGTAAATCTCTCCTTCAATCATTTTCAAGTATATAAGTTACCTTCAATCATTGTAAATCTCTCCTTCAATCATTGTAAATCAGTTAGTTATTTTACTTTTAATACCTTATTTTTTCATTTTCATTTTAGACCTTTATCGTATTAACATAAATAATCTTTATACGAACTAAAATGCATTAAAAAAATATAATATCTTTTTTTACAAATTATACCATTGTAATCGTTTCATCAATACCTTCAAAATGATCTCAATATTGAATATTTTTTAATTTAATCATATTAATAGATATCATGAATATATATCCGAATTAATTTGTTTCATATTTCTTACATTTTCATTTTTCGTTTTACGACCTTATCATATTTAAAATAACAATCATAAATTAACTAAAATCTATATTTTTTACTACTATATTAAAATTCTATTTACGGTTATTTAGTTATTTCTTGAAAATTTAAGACGTCCTACACATTGTGACACCCCAAAATAGAAAAATAAATAAATATGAAAAGAAAGGAACAAAGGAAAATAAAATAAAATGAGTTTTATTTATTGGACCAAATATGTGAAAAGGGGCCAAGCATGCCATTTAATGTAAGTAAGAAGTGATTTAGGAAGTTTATATGCAATTGGACTAAAAATGAAAGAAAATGTCATATTTGGGGTGAAAAGTGTAAAATTGGCGAAATTATTGAAGTCAGGGGGTCTAATGTCATTTTCTGATAGTTCAAGGTAGTGTCAGACAGCAACTTCTTCATACCAGAGGGACCTGTTTTGTAAAAGGTACAAATCTACAAGCTGAAAATGATGGGACGATGTAGAGTTTTGAGGCCGTTTATTGGCTTCTATGGTCAATAGGGGTGTTCAAAAAAATCAGAAAACCGAGAAACCGAGCCGAACCGTTTGATCTGAAACCGAAAAACCGATAACCGAAATAATCCGAAAATCAAAAAACCGAAAACTGAAAAAATCGGATATTCACGGGTCGGTTTCGGTTTCGAATTTTCGGTACCCGCGGGTACCCGAACCGAATATAATGTATACATATTATTTAATTTATATTACTTATTTATTTATAAACAAAAGTTAAATGAGTAAAAATCTTTTACTTTTTGCTATCAATCATTACGGTGGATGATTAAATTTAGATGTTAACCGAAAAATGGATGTTATTAAACAATTAAACTTATTTTAGTTTGGAGCGATTTAATTATTTTTATATATTTTCTGTGTAATTTTTTAAACGCTATATTTTGGTACCATTTTTATATTGTTAATGATATTTTTTATAATTTCGGGTAACCGTGGACTGAACCGCGGGTAACCGTCTTATTTCGGTTCGTTCGGCTCGGTTAGGTTTAACCCGTGGTTCGGTTTCGGTTCAGGTAACTAGGTATCCGCCTTATGCGGTTCGGTTCACATTTTCATTACTAACCGAACCGAACCGTGAACACCCCTAATGGTCAACGGAAAAAACCAAAAATTCCTGATTTAAGTAGAAAATGAAACCGGCTACATTTTTCGTTCAAGTGGTTTCAAGGAAAACGAATAAACGAGAGAGAAATCGGAGCTCAAAGTTCCTACCCGAAATTTCGGTTTATCTACCATTGAGGTAAAATACTCAACCAAATTTCGAGTTCCTTGGTTACCTTCGCTTTTAAGGCCTTTATAGAACCTCAGTAGGTTTATGTCTCATATTTTAGTTTTAACGGTCCGATTTCGAGTTTTTGTACTGATTTTCGAGTTATTTGAAAACCTAAATTTTAAATGAGAAAATGGGACTCAATACTCAATGGTTTTTGATAAACCAAGATCTACCAAATCTTAGAGAGAGAAAGTAGATAGAGATGTAAGCGCAAAAGATCTGTTCTATTCAAGTATGCGTGAAAATCCCTTACAAGACACAAAGCAACACGGGACTTAAATACCCTGGCCAATACTACACAGAATATGCACTCTAAACACAGTATTAGACCAAACCTATAAATACAATGATTACTATAAAATCTGACTTAACAATCTCCCTCTTAGTAATCATTGGCGCTGTGGTCTTCAAAATCTATCTTTTAAATCAACACAGACCATCTAATCGACTTAGCGAAGCTTCTTGACTTAAAAAAAATTTCTTCTCAGCATCTTTCAGTTTGTGTTGCCTTTGCTGCTTTGACAAGACTGGACCAGAATGTAATAAACTTGAAAGAACAGTCGGTTCATCAGCTTGTGCTCTAGACGACACACCTCTTTTAAATGTACTTGAATGAACTGTGGTGGTCGGAGCTGGAACATCAAAAGAACTGGTATAGCTGAGAAAATAGAATCTTGAGCGAATATTGAGCAACAGATAAACGTTTGAACTCTTTGTCTCTTTAACTTCTCCTTAACTTCTCCCCCTCATGACCTTGATGATCTGGATCAACTTGGTCATGCAAATGTTGGAGACGAGACAGCTTCAGATCTGCAAAATTCAAAATAAAGGAGAAAAAGGGAGTTTTGCGCTACACGTTGGTGGCACAAAGATTGTTTTGCGCTAGATGAAGGTGGCGCAAAGTTGAGTTTTGCGCTACCAACTGTTGGCGCAAAGCTGACTTGAAATCTGAAAAAATTTCACCTGTTAAGCTTTTTGACTCCCCCTACACAAATGAACTAAATATGACAATTCAAGTTAGCATTCATATAGAAAATCAGATACTCCCCCTCGAAAACAGATATGATCTATCAAAAAATTCTCCTTGTTCACTCCCCCTTGAAAAATGCACAGATCATTTACAAAGATATGAGAACACAAGAATTGAAACATCAACATAGAAAGAAAAATATACTGAATATGTATTTTGAAACAACTAAATATATAAAATTTTAAGCACTAAACAAATTAAATTCTATGCATTAAAATATCACAGATTAATCCATCAAATGAAATCAAATGTATGTTGTTGGCTATAGATACAAGTTTCATTGCATATCGAGTTAATACATGTTCAGTTTCAAAAACTTTCATCAATCTATTCAGTGTGCTCGCATGCAAATCTTCGATTAGCTTCAAGAAAATGCAATTCTAAAAATATAATAGAGAACTTTGCATGTACTCACACTAAGCCATCAAAAATTAAGATTTTCACAAATTTATAGGTTTATCGCAACTCAAACATATCACCAAGTATCATGAGATGTGTGATCATTGGCATCTTTTAAGCTTGTGCACATTGGCATCTTGTTAATCAAGAAGTTTAGTAAGTAAAGAACATGCCGTAAACGTAACTTTCTATCTGACCCTATTGCAGGATTTGGGTCAGCCGCTCCCAGACCAGTTGGCCTTAGGGGACTAGGTGTCAAGCACCCCTTGGAACTTACTCTTCCATATCAGAAATGCTACATCGACACATCCTAAACCCATTCATACCAGTAGAACATGAATTTCGATCTGGTTCTATAGAAGGATTTGGGTTCGATCACTCCCATATCAAATGACCTTAGGGGACCAAATGACAAGCATCCCACAGAACTTACTTTCCCAAACCAGAAAGGTCACAGGTACAAACTTTTAAACTTAGAGATATCTGTATTTTATATATAATATTCATCTCAATCACTCAGTTTTACATCTAAGTGCTTAGCCCATATTTTCATTACGATCCATAATTCTGATTTTTTAGGATTTCTAAGCATTGTAAACTATAAATATTCCGAATGACACAACTTTAAAGCAATATCAAAAGTTTCAAACATGTTGCTGATTTTTCGACTTTTGTTAGACTTGAAAGTTGAACATATAAAACTTCGATATAAACAAAGCAACTTGAAAGTTTATTCTCGATACACATTTTATTCAAAAGAAAGAAAAAAAATGTAAAAACTTTACTTTATAGAATAAGATTTGTGAAGGTTTAAACTTTTAAATTCAACATGCCGAATATTTAAAAGCAGAAAAATAAAACGATTTACATTTATGGCTTTTGTAAAAATATTGGCAAGTTGATATTTAGTTGGAACAAAATAAAATTCAAGAATACCTTCTTCCACAAGATGTATAATAAATTTGTATCTCATATCCAAGTTTTGGGTTGTACAAATTCAGGAGTGGGTTGAACTTGCTCAGATTCTTGAAAAACATTTGAGAAAATTGGAACAACATCATTATCAGAGATAAATGCAGCGGAATAAAGTAGATGCACTCACAGTTTCTCATTTGTCCAGAAGCTATATGTAGTGAAGAACGAGTTCTAAACTGATATGTTTAGAAGTCGATGTCCATTGAATTACGGGTTCTGAGCTGAAGTACTCAGAAGCCATCGTTCTCTTACTCCCCCTTGACATTAGGTGCCTGCAACTCAGAATTAATCTTTGGTTTTGGAACCCACTTGTATTTGGGTCCATGTTTGTTAGTTGCAGTTCTAATGGGGGTAAACTTGTTAGATTTAACATAGAAAGCACGAGAGAGATAATCAAATGAATGAACAGAATCATTAGTAGAGGACGAAGCATAATCATCTGAACTTGAACCAGAAGAAGAATATGAGACATCTTTTGAAATTCGAATCATTTGCTTTATTGAATATTTGAAAATTTTATTACAAGTAGCAAATGAATCACTTTTATAGAATTTGTCTACATATCTATCCTCATCAGTCGCAGATTCATCAAATGTCCGCTTGACCCTCCATATCTGCTTTGTCGGTGTCCTCAAAGTCCTATCTGAAATATTTGAATCAGAAGAATTAGAACTGTCAGAAATGACTTTAGCTTGATTCTTTGACTTCTTTGACCTTCTTCTTTTACGCTTTGGTTTATAATAATCATCATTTAGCGTAAAAGATTCATCAAGAATTTTCAATTTCATATTTGAATCAGAAGAAACAATTTTACCTAATAAACCCAACTGATCAGACAATAAATCTGAACTTACCTCGGAGTCAGAAAAATTTTGAGAAAAATTTTCAAATTTTAGAAATTCCTTTTTGTTTACTTGAATATCAGAAGAAAGGCCAGAAACAGAAAGTAAATCTTGTTTTTGAGAAATTAAATTTTCTTCAAGACTTGAAGTCAAGAAAGAAAAAATAATATATGTTTCAATTATGCTTTTAATATGTTGTTCTTCTATTTTATCTTCAAGGTCAATGATTTTACTTTCTAACACTAATGGAGGAATATATCTCTTAGAATCATAAGAAACTGGAGATATATTTTCTTTATTAGTGTTAGTAGAACAGATATCAAAATAATCATCAGACAACGAAGATTTAATAGGAGAAATGTCATTTAAACTGTTTCTGTTCTTCCTTGATTTTTCTGAAAAATATTTGGCATTTTTGCACGTGTAGACAAAAGAAATTTTCTTTTTCTTGTTATTCATCCTTTTCTCATTTTCGATTTCTAACACTTACTTTTCATTCATCCAATCAATTTTAAATTGAGGAGCATATTTAGCAAGAGTTAGGTAATCGTATTTATATAAAGTAGGGGATTTTTCGATAGCATTGTTTAAACAATGAGGATTTTCAAAACCAAGTCCCCATTTTTCTTTTATAGACTCATAACTCCGCGGTTTGTTCAAATAAATAGTTTGTTCAGATTGATTTATTCGATATAATTTTTCTTCTAACTCATTTATTTTATCTGAAAAATTATCTTTTAATTTGGTCATCTTTGTCAAAGAATCACGATAAGTCATATTTGATTTTTCTAAATCATCTAATTTCTTTTGAAATATGTCTTTTGTATGAGCCAAAATAGATTTTTCATCTTTCAAAGAAATTTGTAATTTATCAATCAAATTTGACTTTTCTGAATTTAATTGTTTTTCAGATAATAACTTCGAGCGAAGATCATGTAAAGCAGTTATAATAATGTTCATCTGTGAGGAAATAAATTTGAAGTCAAACTCATAAATTACCTCATCTTCATCAGTGGAAGAATCATCATCATCATTTGTCTGATCATTTCCTATGAAGCACATATGAGCAGTTTCTACATTGTCAGCTTCATTGTCGGAGTGATCTAACCAGTATTCTTCTTCAACAAGCAAAGCAGTTCCATTCTCTCTTTTCTCAGCTAGTTCCAGTTTCTTCCGATAATACGCAGAATCCCGAACTTTCTTCACTCGACACTCTTTAACTATGTGACCCGACTTTCCACAGTTGAAACAAGCAGCACGTTTCTTAGCCTCGGGCATTTGGACATTCTTAGACCCAGAAGTGAAGCGAAGATTGTTGGAACCCGAACGAGGTTGGAACTTCTTCTGAGAGAGAAGAATCATAGCTTTCTGAAGAGCTTCGCCATCATCATCAGTTGCACCGTCATAAGCATTATCGGATAATGTTTGTTCATACAATTTGCTTGTGAGAAGTGCAACTGGATCCACTGTTTTCTTATTCTGCTTGTCAATTTTGGCCTTCTTCTCTGAGACTATACACTCATCTGTCATCAGAATTTCATAAAGCTCTTGGATTTGCATAGAAGATATCCTGACATCATTCCTCAAGCGATGACAAGATTTGTTCCATTCTGGTTGAAGTGCATTGAGGAACTTCAGATTTGTTTCCAGCTCAGTCTTTTCCACTTTTATCTTTCGTAGATCATTCAGCACAGTGCAAAACCTGTCAAAGATAACCTTCAGAGATTCATCGTCCATTGCCTTAAATTCCTCAAAATTATTCATGAAGTGTGTCTGGCGTATTTGTGTAGCAACTGATGACCCAAGCATGATCTTTTCTAATTGGGTCCACATCATCTTCGGATCATGCTTGAAACAATAAATTCGATTGTAAATGGAGTTAGGCAGTGCTAGCATCAAATTGGACTTTGCTTCTCGATCGGCTTTTTCGCATTTAACCTCTTCGGCAGTTAAGGGAGTGTCATTTTTAGGTCTGATGAATGGTCCTTCAGTAAATGACTTCATCATATTCTCTCCGTTAGCTTGACGCTTAATGAAGTTAATGAACCGATCTTGCCACTGAGTGAACT
The DNA here is from genome assembly GCA_954870635.1 of Arctium minus. Classification (NCBI taxonomy): domain Eukaryota; kingdom Viridiplantae; phylum Streptophyta; class Magnoliopsida; order Asterales; family Asteraceae; genus Arctium; species Arctium minus. Next base: position 117,537,338 of record OX941083.1, on the reverse strand, counting down.
CATTTTCATTGATTAAAACAGGTGGACGAGTATCTGTTCTCAATTGCATCATAAGATCTTTCTTGTAGAACTGAGCTTGAAACGCAAACTTTGTAGAATCCATAGAGAAAAACTTCAGAAAAAACTAAGTCTTGAACACAGAGAAACTGGCGCAAACTGAGATTTGCGCTAACAGTGGAAGAAGCAAACTTAGTTTTGTGCTGACAAATGTGACGCAAACTTAACTTTTGCTTTAGAGGAATATGGCGCAAACTTAGATTTGCGCGAAGCGTTGATGGCACAAATTTGAGTTTGCGTGATGTACTGATGACACAAAATAGACTTTGCTTGAGATGATGTTGACGAGAACTTTCTTTGCTTGACAAGTAAGTGACGCAAATTTGACTTGTGTGAATAAAAGAGATTTGCGCTAGACGACGATGATGCAAACTTGCTTTGCGTGAAGCTTTGGTGGCGCAAACTATTATTTGCGCGAGGTATTAGTGACACGAACTTAACCTTGCGCGAGAAGTTACTGTTCCAACTTGGTTTTGCTTGAAGCGAAGGTGACACAAAGTTATCTTTGCGCGAAGATTTAACCTGTGACACAAAGTTGAGATTTGCGTGACTAGTTACTGGCGAAAATTTGACTTTTTCTCCAGCAACTGAATCCCTGATAAACTTGATGAATTCGCGCAAAGTATGGATGAACTCGCGCAAAACTCGAAGAACTCGCGCAAAACTCAGATCTGGCGCAAAACGATGATAAAACTCATAATTCTTCCAAAAAAACGATTACAAAACAGAACTTGATGAAATTTTCTTACACAAACACAATCGAAAACAACTTTCTAACAACTTTCAAACAAACAAATCGATTAAAAAACCACAAAATCAAGAATTCATGATTCGAACAGTAAGAAAAACGGTTTTTCTAGAAATTCGAAAAATTTCAAAATTGAAGATCAAAACACGATTTTCTTGTAATCTGATGTGAATCAAATATATTTTTCTATCAAAATCGAATCCAACAAACCAGAAAACAAGGCAATTCGTTCAAAAACCAGACCGAATTTGATTAAAAATCAAAAAAATGAGATTTTCTTGAAAAAATCAAGAAAATCGATCAAATTTTCTGATTCAATCACAAATTCAAAATCGAAAAACGATTCTCTCAAATCTCTCAGATTTAAAACGGCTCTGATACCAATTGATAAACCAAGATCTACCAAATCTTAGAGAGAGAAAGTAGAGAGAGAGATGTAAGCGCAAAAGATATGTTCTATTCAAGTATGCGTGAGAATCCCTTACAAGACACAAAGCCACACGGGACTTAAATACCCTGGCCAATACTACACAGAATATGCACTCTAAACACAGCATTAGACCAAACCTATAAATACAATGATTACTATAAAATCCGACTTAACAGTTTTCGTTGATTTTTATGTCTAAAGCTGAGGAAAATGATTTTCTAAAATTTTAGCAAGAAAAATCTTCAAAAACGAAGAAGAAACGAGGCCAAACGGCCTGTTTTTCCGGCTGCCGGCATGAACTCTGTTGAGCTGATGCCTGGTGATAGACGATGCCATGACCGCCACGTTTGATGGATTGCCTTAGATAGTTGGGCCTGAACACTCTTTATTAAAAAAGAAAAAGAAAAAAGGGGATTGGGCTGTAATTGTAAAGGTCCATGAGAGGTTAAAAAAAGATGGAAAAAAAAGGTTCAATTATATTATTGGATCTAAAATTTAATTATATGGGCTATCATATTTATCTTAGTTGGCTAATTAAGTTTTGGGCTTAATCCAATTAATTAATTTAAGATTACATTTACTATAGAATTATAGGCATATACCCGCACACGATGTGGCGCGAAAAATCGTACAATCGAAGGAACAATTGACAAAGATATGTATCCGCTCGTGAAACATCTCGAAATCAAAATGACAACAACGTTTTCATTTTAAGTTTGTATTCTTCGTTCTTATCGATACTTTAGTCTATGAAAACACGATGCTTGATTTGTTTGGTGCACTTATATGTGAATCATAGACTAAAGTATCGATAAGAACGAAGAAATACAAACTTAAAATGAAACGTTGTTGTCATTTTAATTTCGAGATGTTTCGCGAGCAGATACATACCTTTGTCAATTGTTCCTTCAATTTCACGATTTTTCGCGCCACATCGTGCGCGGGTATATGCCTAGTTTATAATAATAATGAAATGTATTTTTAATATATTTTAGTTGATCTGCGATTATATATTTTTAATATGCTAAAGGTGAAAAATAAAATAAAACGTATGGATAGAAAACAAATTAATTCATATATATTCATGATATTTAATAGTACGGTTACATTACAAAATATTCAATATTGGACTCGTTTTGAAGATATTGACGAGACGATTATAATGGTATAATTTGTAAAAAAAGAAACATATTTTTTCATTGCATTTTGTTCATATACCATTATTTGTGTTAATATAACAAAGATGTAAAATGAAAAATGAAAAAGTAAGGTATATAAAGTAAATTAAATAACTAATTGTAAAGATGTTAAATGTTACATTGAATTTTGAAAAAATAACCGTTTTACAATTTTAATATAATAGTATAGATATAGAAAGTGTATATATAATGTTACACATTTATGCTATCCATAAAAATATTCAATAATTAGTTTATATTAAAATTATTGACGAAAAAATTATAATATTAGAATTTATAATACTAATGAAACATATTTTTAATATATTTTAGTTGATTTACAATTATGTATTTTTAATATGTTAACGGTGAAAAAAAATAAAACGTATGGATAGAAAACAAACTAATTCATAGATATTCATATTTTTTAATAGTACGGCTAAATTAAAAAATATTTAATATTGGACTCGTTTTGAAGGTATTGACGAGACGATTATATTGGTATAATTTGTAAAAAAAAAAAGAAACGTAATTTTTCATTGCATTTTTGTTCATATACGATTATTTGTGTTAATATGATAATAGTGTAAAATGAAAAATGAAAAAGTAATGGATATAAAGTAAATTAAATAAGTAATTGTAATGTGGTAAATGTAACATTGTAAGGGTAAAAAATGTTATTATACAAAAGATTGTACAATAACCGTTTTAGAATTTTTAGGGATATAAAATAAATTAAATAAGTAATTGTAAGGGTGGTAAATATAACATTTAAGGGTGGTAAATGTTATTGTACAAAAGATTGTACAATAGCCGTTTTAGAATTTTTATATAAAACAATTTAATTCGTAGATATTCATTATATTTAATAGTACGGTTAAATTAAAAAATATTCAATATTGAGCTCGTTTTGAAGGTATTGATGAGACGATTATAATGGTATAATTTGTAAAAAAAGAAACGTATTTTTTCATTGCATTTTTGTTTATATACGATTATTTGTGTTAAAATGATAAGGGTGTAAAATAAAAAAATGAAAAAACAAGGGATATAAAGTAAATTAAATAATTAATTGTAAGAGTGATAAATGTAATATTTAATTTTAATTGTTTTCCAAAAACCGTTTTTCAAAAACTACTTTTTTTCAATAACCGTTTTAGAATTTTAATTATATAGTATATATATTAATTGATTAATTTAATTTTATATTTGTTAATATGTTATCTAATTAATATGTTAATTCATTTAGAGAATTTATATTAATTGGTTAATCTTTTCTAAGTGATTTATTAAATTATTTAGTAATTTAATAAATAATTTAAAGGTGTCGTAATTTAAGTTTAGCAAGTTTTTAGGACACTTTAATACATGGAAAATGATTCATTTAGTTATTAAAAAAGATGAATCGACGTTGAGAGTCGTTATCAATCGTGTACTTTAAGGTTTGTTAAATCTTTTTGATGACTTAACGAGATTAAAGCGTCGTATTTTATGTTAGGTAATTTTTGGGACGCTCTAATTTGAAGATATGTAATTATTAAATTATATAATAGATAATTTAATAATCGCGTTTAAGGTGTCGTTGTAAGATTTATAAATTTCGAGACACTCTAAGTTTGAACAAATGATTCCTTTATTTTTAAAGGATAAATCGATGTTAGTCGTTATTGAGTGTAACACTTAGAGACCTATTAGATCATTTTGATGATTTAATAATGGAATTAAAACGTCGTAATTTGAGTTAAGTATTTATTTAGACGTGTTAATTGGGAGAGATGGATTTATAAGATTATAAACGATTATTTTGACGTTTTAGGACGTTATCGAGTTATAGATTTGGAGTTTGACTAAAGTTTGTCGAGGTTGACCGTGTTGACCAATGGTTGACTTTTACCTTGTTTGATCTACAAGTATTTCGACGATGAGATTAAATGGTAATATTTGAGTCATTAAGAGATCTGGTTTTCGGAGTTTGACCTTATGTCGAGTTAGATTGACCACATTTGACTTTTGAAGAAAATAAGCCATTAATTATATATGATGGTATAAAACGTGTAGGTTTTCAGTCAAAAGCTAGCAGAAGCCGATTTACACGCAATCAGGTGAGTCTTAATGAGACTTACAATGTGATGCATACCTATGTACAAATTTATTTTCAGCATTATATGATTTGGATGGTGATGTGTACGTATGCATGATGTTTCAGTTTACATACATAATGCCAATATATTTTACATGTATGTCGTTTATGATCAGTTGCATGCTATGTGTTTATTTTGTTTTCAAATAACTCTAGCATGCTATTTTATATTAAAGTTTTATGACTGGTTTTAGTGGGTGGGCATTTGACTAGTAAGTCACGGACAAGTGGCACGACCCAATCAAGTGGGTGATCGAATAGAACATAAAGTTCAACCCAGGGCATGTCAGTGACAAGTGGCACGACCCGGTCAAGTGGGTGATCAAACATAACAGAAAGTTCAACCCAGGGCGTGTCAGTGACAAAATGACCCTTACCTGACGAGACAATTTATGATATCTCTTTTCTTTCAGCGTTGCATGTTTTCAGAAAATGCATATTATTTGACACGATGTTTACAAGTTGATACATATTATGTGAAATGATTTTATTCACGCAAACCATGAACTCACTTAGCTTTATGAGGTGACTATAGTATGCATCTCAGGGACAAGAGGTTTCAGGTTGGACAAATGAAAATGGCACACATAGAGACTTGTCTAGCCCATCTAAGTTCAATATCTACGTTCAGGCATCTATCATAGATAAATTTGTAACGAAATCCGACATGGGACGGATTAACATTTAAGTTACATATTTATTATTTTAAAGTCTTCCGCTGTAAACGGTTTTAATTTAACCGTTATTCTGGAGTATTTTGGAGAATTGTTTTAGATTACGTTACACTTATCAAGGCGAAAATATGGGTGTTAAAACACATAATGCATAATGTACAAATTTTATAGCTATCGTTTCATGACTTCTCGGTTTCAAAATTTATACCCGGTAAGTGAGAGTGACAACTCTTTATCGGTAAGTGCTTACCGGATAAAAATGTTGTGTAAGATGTCATTTTAATGGACTAAAATCTTAGTCGGTAAGTTATGTGAAACATTAACAATTATTGGTAAGCGCTTACCGGGTATGCATTGCGTAAACGGCCCTTTAGTTGAGTGTGTGCAAACCATTCATATACAACATAGGAATTTTTTTCTACCAACCCTTTATGCATTTCTCTCTTTTTTGGTAATTGGTGGTCATTTGTTCCTTTTTTGAGTTTTAGGATGCAGATTACAGAAGAGCTTTGTGTTATGGAGTTGGTAACCGTGTGCATCCTAAAACTTTTCTGGAGTTAACAGAATGATTTATCACACCTCAATGTTGAAGTCTTTCTTCCATTTGTCACACCTCAATGTTTAGGATTGCTTATTTAAAACAACTTATACTTATTTTGAAAAGTGCTTATCAACTTATGTGGTGTTAAACCAATTTTTTTAAAAAGTGTTTGGATTAACTTATCGTGGTACCAAAACGTGATAAACTAATAAGTTGTTATTTAAGGGGGTTTGTGATTACTTATTGATATAAAATAATCAAAAAAATCATAAGCACTTTTCAAATAAGTTGATAAGTTAGAACCAAATGACTTATCAAAAACTATTTTCAGCGGTTTGGCACCGCTATAAGCCTTTTTAATTTTTCTCCATCCAAACACTAGAAAGTGGTTATCTCCGGTGCCACACCGCAATAAGCTAAAAAGCACTTCAAATAAGCAATCCCAAACCACCCCTGTCATCATCACCAATGTGAGGTACTTGAAGAGACTTATACCCACAATCTTTCTCCCATTTATCACTGATAGGGTTAATTTATTAACCCTATTTGTATCACATTTCCTACGCTTAAATGCCCTTTTTTTCTAGAATATCATTAAGTCTTTTACGTACTTTTTATTTATTTGGAGTAGTTTTGTGTGTAAGTCTCGCTGAAAAGAAATCGCTGAAAATCAGATAAAAATTTGTCATTTACAATCTTTTATGATGATTAGAGGTTTAATACAGATCGCTGATAGAAGCTGAGTCGCTGATGCTCACTGATGATAGTTGAAAGAGCTACTGAGGCCATCCACAAACTTTTGATCACTGATAGTTTCTGAATACCACTGATGCCATGATCGCTGATGATCTTGAAGACGTTTTGTTTAAAACACTCTTTTTGTTGGGCCGTGTTATTTAACACAATTACTCTTGGGTTTTTGAACTCTGTTTTGATAACGACTTTATGTTTTCGGTATTTCGGCCCATGACCCAGTTTGATTGTTATAGATAGGTACTTAGGGCAGTTAGAAACCACACCTCAACCCTCACCTTCTTTCCATTTTTGGAAAGGGTGTAGGTTTTATCTTTCCTTCCATTTTTAGACTAAGTACCCCTCAAGCTTTCGGTTAAATTCATTTGACCGAAAGAATTTCAGTTTCTAGTCGTAGCAAGTAATTTAAAGTTCAAGTTGCAAGTTCTTTAGATTTTGATTACTTACCAACATCTTTTAGTTACTCAATTGTTTGTGATTAAGTGTGGATCCAAAAATACATTTCCTAACCGAAGCAAACAATTGAAGATTACAAAATGAATTCTACAATTTACAAGTTTTTTACCTTAACTCTGTTTCTTGGCATGCAAGTTTCTCTTTCCTCTCGTATTTTCTTTTTAGTCCTTTAAATTCTCGTCATTACATTTACGTAATTTAATCTTCTGAAATTTACTTTTTGCATTTTATTTACTTTCTACAATTTAAATTTTCCGTATTACTTTATTTGCACTTCAATTACTTGTTTCTCAAGAAAGCTGATAACTTGCTTAGCAAGTTTCCTATCTTGAAGTTTAAAGCCTTTTCCTTTTACGCATTTTCCATGTCCGTTATTTATTTTAAAAGTCTTTTCATCACTTATAAAAAGAGACCAAACTATGTCAGACTGACAACCTGAGCTTGGGGTGTAGAGTTGAGTTGAGAATTAAATCAGTAACAACGTAAAAAGGTATATTTATACAGTCTTATCGTCATTTAAATCAATGTATAAAAATTTCATTAGATATTACATTTAATCAATTGACAACTGATTATCTGTATGAAAATGTGTTGATCTTTCATATGTCACTTAAATATTTATCACCTGAGATGACATAAGTTTGCTATAGTATCTTTTTACTAAATTATTTATTTTTACCTCAACAAAGCTTTACACCCTTTGCTTCTTTTTATAATTGAATTCTTTGTAGTTGTTAATTAAAACCCTCAACAAAAGATTTTCTTCGCTCGCCATCTGAAACCCTCTTTTAAGAACTAGACTTGTGAACAACTGTTGGAAACCTCTCCGTGTGGGATCGATATCTGGTACTTGTACCGTTATTACTTGTTTGAAAACGACAGTAGATCAAGATGTATACTTGCGTTGAGATCTATTTGCACGCTCAGTCTAAGGTTGCATAAACCTGCACAACAATCACCCCTGTTGTTAGTGTCATCATCACCAATGTGAGGTACTTGAAGAGACCTATACCCACTTACAATATTTCACAGGGGACTGACTTGTGCAATATGAGGTATTTTGCTATTAATTAAGCTATTGTTCTTTTTTCCCATCTTTTAGTAAATGAGAGATAACAAGAATGAATGAGTTGTACATTAAGTGATCTTGTAGGTTTCTTGTGTGCATGTATTCATTGTTTGCAAGAATGAATGAGCTTCGACAACTTGTGGAAATGTCCCATCTCTGCTTTCTCCATCAGCTCTGCCACTGTTCTTCCCTCTTCTTTCTGATTAGGGTTCTGGTTCCTTATAGCAGCACCTTACTGATCCTGTTTTTTTTGGCTTGTAGGAAAATGGCTTAGTAGGAGGCACATTCTATGCAATTGGGTGGCAAAGGTTGCTGCATCAGACAACAAATGGAGGAATTAGATGACAAATGTTTTTAAATATCATGAGAGCTCATAAGAAACAATGATTGGGGCAGGTTTTACTTTCCATTTGCAGGTCTCACTTTATGGTTTACTCTTCTTGTGCAGGTTGTTAATGTAATGTTAATGTGCAAATATGGTTTATTGATGTCCTCCTAATAGACATGATGAAAACATGATACTTCTTTTTGGCAAGTTGATCGACATTGTGTTTGATTCTTGAACCTTGAAATCCATAAACAGATAACCAGTATCATATCTTGCACATATAGTTGCACATGTTTTTGGGATGTAAATACTTGGGTTTCAAGAACATCACAATAAGTCATCTCTTCACATGGGTTTGTAAATTATATCTTCCGAGTTATTTAAATTATATGTTGATCACGTGTTTGTGTAATGGATATATAGATCAATCCCAACCTTAAAAGACCAATATGTATATTTGTAACACCCTAAAAATAGGGTTAACAAAAACTTTCCAAAAGAGGAGAAGTGGTATATAGATTGCCATAGCAAGAGCCTCCCAAAAAGGGGAAGAGTACAAATAAACCTGTTTAATCACAATTGTAATTTAACGGATAAATAAACGACAACCAACTAATCTAATTTCTACATCTAGAAAAGAGATTACAAAAAGGGGTGTCATCTATAAACCCAAGGCTTCTCAAAATAATCCAAGTGTCGTATCCCCAAGCTCTCGCCCAAAGCATCTAACCTTGCCTAGGAGCAACACCGCTAACACCTGAGATACACATCGATACCAAACAAGTGTTAGGCCAAAAAGCCTAGTGAGTTGAACAAGTAAAAACATGCCAGAAACATTTACAGTTCTTATTAGCAGTTAAACAATTAATGTAACACCCTCAAAACTGAAGATAACAACTTATTAAAATTTTCTAAATACATCAATGAATACTTAAAACTACAAACACAAATTAAGAATTAACCTCAACACATATACACATTCTATACCACAATCTATGGTAAGGACGAGTGCTACTAAACCCAAACATGATACTATCTACAACCTGCGGAAGACTTCTCTCGCTACATACACTTGCACAAGGCTAAGGCTCGACTTCTCGAAGCATTGCTAGAACCGAACCCCCAACAGGAACCTGATGCACATGCCGACAAATAAAAGGTTACGCTTAATGCCTAGTGAGCTCAAGAGTTTTAATATAAAGAATATATCTTTAAAAGAAAGGAATTTAGTTTAAAGCAGGATCCCTCGAAATAATTAACTTTAAAATGTAAACGACACATTTTTCCCATGATATGCACTTTTAAAGACAATGCTCCCAATACTCACATTTCTTATAAAACGATGCAGCCCAAAACTCACCCAAAACGGGGTCATAGTTCGACACCCCATTTGTGAAAAATGTGAATAATCATTCATATCCCCAAACATCCAAAACGTGGATAGTAAGTAAAGCCCTCAATTTATAAGAATATGAAACAAAACTTTACTTCTCAAAATACTTCTAACGTAAACGGAGTATAATACGCAATCCATAAATCTTGAGTAAACAATTCCCATAAGTAAAACGACACCGAAACATAAATAATCAAATGACACAATTACATACCCAATTAGCACCTTCCGGTGATGTGCGTGGCGGAACACAAAGTTAAGCCACAAAACTATGTTATCGAACTACACCTCAGATCAAAGACTTTAGAGCACACTAACACAAGCGTCACCTCAAGTCCCCAACACCTTTAGTGCACACCACTTAACGGGCGTCACCTCAAGGACACGGTACCTTTAGTGCCCACTCCGTCGAGCTGCACCTCAAGGTTAACCGAGCTTAGTGCCCATTCGTTTCCTAGTATAGTTCCAACCTCAAGGTTCTCATTCGACCTTTAGTGTCTACCCACTAGCATTCAATATAGGAATCTCAACTCCTTACTTGACAACTCAAACATGCAACACCCAAATGACACGAAAAGTACGTCATTATACTCAACAACTCCACAACGGTTATTACCCCGGACAAATGTCCTCAAGACTCAATTTAGTCAAAACCGAGCCCAAGGCCCAACAACTTACTTAAACCCCCAAATGAAAACTAGTATAATGTTGAAACGTGCTTGACCGATAAATAACAATTCCCATACGATAAAATGACTTTAAACGGCGTTTATAAAGACACATACCTCAAAGACGAGATTAACCCAAAACTCAACATATAATGGGACCAAAGGTTTTCCAAAGAGTTTATGAATGCAAACACACCAAAATGCATGTAACATGAAATAGACTTCATTTGTACCAAATTCACCAAGATGCATAAATCATGTTATTACTTACCAAGATGACCAAATCCCACTTATGAGCGTTTTATGAAACTAAAATAAGCCAAGTTTATCAAATATGAAAACTCCTTAAAATACTCACACTTTAACAAATACCAAGTAAAATACATTTTTACTTCAAATTACTCAAAACTTATCAGCAGTTAACCATTTCATGTAAAACACTTTAAAATAACCATTTTGGCATGTACATCGTTTTCACAAATCAACTTGAACTCACCTCGCTAGATTTAGGCTAAATCTAGATTTCACCCAACGAGCTCTTTTGAAGACCACTTGAATCCTCAAGCCGAAATCTTCCAAAACCTAGATCCGAACATTCCAACCCATAAATATCCATAATCAACCATAATGAAACATTCTCCAAACATAAAAATACCAAGATCCCAACAAGGTCAAAACCCTAATTTCTCCAAAACCATCAGATCCGAGATTTGAGATATCAAACACTAAGAAACCACCAATGGAGCATTTATAACCTTAATACAAGAAAACTTACCCTTGAAGACGATGATACTTCCGAGAACACCCAATCCAACACTTCAACCCGAGCTCCCAACCGTTGAACTTTATGAGGAAGATGAAGATGAAGGTTTTGTGGTTCAAGCTCCCAACTAGCTAGATGAATGAGAATCATGAGGTTTGGGGAGAGAAAAACCCCCAAAATGGGTTAGGGTTCGGTCTTTATGAAAGGGAGAGAGAATAACAATAGAAGAGAATGAGTTTTGAATGAAAAATGAGGCTAAAATCCGATTTTAATTCGGTCAGACCCCGCACGCGACAGTGCCTGGCGATAGTGACATTGTCACTATCGCGTGGCACAATCGTGCGGAGTGTACCGCGACTAACACTCTCCCCGCGATAGTGCCCTGGCGATAGTGACATTGTCACTATCGCGTGGCACAATCGCGCCAAAGGTATCGAGGCTCGAAAAGTCAAAAAACTCGCGATTCACGCATGGGTCGATTTAAGATTCGAAGGCACAACGTTTTCCACTCAAAAGATAGGCGAAAGGCGGAGAGATTACCAACGAAAGGTGGAAACTTACTTACGAAAAGCCGGGTGTTACAATTAATCACGTAGATGTGGAGTCAACGGGAGCGACCCATATCTCCAATCCGGTTCACCCAAAGAGGCAATGCACCTTGAAGCCACTTTCTCTGGCAACTCAAAGGTCCGACACGTACCGGGGACTACCGCCTTTGGAAATTCCCCGACGGCGGAGGTCTAGGTACATAGGAGACTACCGCCTTAGGAAATTCTCCAAATGTCACCCACCTATATTCCTATAGTGAATCACAGACTTGGTTCGTCAACATAATGCATTTAGGAGGTCTTGTTGGGAACTGAAGATTCTACTAAGTGTAGTTACTACTGCTAGTACAAGTGTAGTTACTACTGCCAGAACAAGTTGAAGATTAATACTGCTGAGTGTTACTACTGCTAGTGTTAATTAATACTGCTAGTCAAAGTTAGTACTGCTTGAACAAAGTTAGTACTGCTTAGCTAGTTAGTACTGCTAGTAGTTAATACTGCTTGCAGTTAATGCTGCTAGTTGAAGTTAATGCTGCTGAGCATTATTAGTGCTGCTAAAGAGATACGGATGGAAAGTACTACAGCTGGATATACTGAAGATATACTTAGAAGATATACATGGAAGATATACTGAAGATTTGTTTATTCTTTGTAATTATCTTTTTATCAGTATATGTATAGAATGTGTAGAATAGATAGAAATAACTTTTGATAATTGTTTTTCAAGAGAAAAATCGACCTCAAGGCATAGATCCTAATTCTAGAGAAGTAGAATTCGTATTGGTGAGTCTGTTCATCAATATTGAGGTTGAGAGTGTAATCTTGTAACTTTAAGCATTCAATACAAGTTTACTGTTTGATCATTATATATTGTGTTTGATTACTGTTTTATTAAATATCAAAGTGTTTTTCTGCAACTTCTTTGATATTAGTTTCTGAGTATTAATTCTTGTTAAGAATTCGATCCTGACAAGTGGTATCAGAGCTAATTCTCTCAGAAACAGTTATTCATCATGGAAAATCTTACAGAATCAAGCAGTACTTTGGTCTCAAAAGTTCCAATGCTCAGATCCAATGAATTTGACATGTGGAAAATCAGAATCAAGCAATATATTCTCCTCACAGATTACTCTATGTGGGACATCATTGAGAATGGCCCATCTGATGGAGGAAAGATTGGTGAAGATGGCAAAAGAACTCCTCCAAAGACAGATACAGATAGGAAATCAAGACAGACAGAGATGAAAGCCTTGAGCACACTGCTCTTGGCCATTCCAAATGAGTATCAACACCAATTCTGCAATTGTACTGATGCACAGATGCTCTGGAATGCTCTAGAGAAGAGATTCTCAGGTACTAAAAGTACCAAGAGAAATCAAAAGGCAATCTTAAAACAACAGTATGAAAACTTCATCTCAACTAAGAATGAGTCCATGACTCAAACTTTTGACAGGTTTAATAAACTAATTGGTGAACTAGCTACTATGGGAGTACAGATTGATCAAGATGATGTGAACAGAAAGTTCTTAAGGTCCCTTGGAGATGAATGGACCATGTACACTGTGTCATTCAGACAGAATGATCAGTTGGAAGACAAAGAACTTGATGATCTGTACAATGATCTTAGAGTTTTTGAAGCTGAGGTGGAGGCAAAGAAGAAGCCTTCTGGATATGTTCATAATGCTGCACTCCTATCAGCATCAATTGATTCTACTGCTAACTCTGAATCAGTTAATGCTACTAATGGATCAAATCTAGATAAAGGCACTGATTATGCATTTGAAGCTCTTCTTTCTAATCATGGAAATTCTTCTTTGATCAATGATGACTTAGAACAACTTCATCCTGATGATCTGGAAGAGATGGATATTAAATGGCAAATGGCCATGCTCTCCATGAGGGTTAAGAAGTTTATAAAGAGGACTGGAAGAAACAACTTCTCACAAAGAAGAGAAGATGGAGCAGGGTTTGATAAATCAAAGGTAGAATGCTACAAATGTCATCTTAAGGGACATTTTGCTAGAGAGTGCAAAAGTGGAATGTCTCACAACAACAACCATCAACAAGCTCAATCTGGAAGCTTCAATAACAATAGAAACTCTGCTCAAGCCCTTGTTTCTCAACAAGGAATGGGGTTTGATTGGAGTGATCAAGCAGAAGAAGCTATTCAGAATCAAGCTCTTATGGCTAAAGTATCTGATCTCCCATCTGAGGTAAGTTCTAATCTCTGCTCTAAAACTTGCATAGACACTGTTAAAAGGTACAGGGATCACAATCAGAAGATGAGTGATGACCTGAAGAGACTAGAAAAGGATATAAAAGACTATGTGAGGATAGTAGAGAGATTTGAAGATCAAATCAAAGGTTTTCAAGCCAATGAACTACAACACTCATATGACACTAATTACTGGAAGTGGGAGAAAAAGGATTTAGAACTTAAACTGACCAAATCTAAAGAGGAGAGTGAAAAACTGAAAGAGGAGTTAACCAAGGTTAAGCTTGATGTAGAAAAGTTTTCCAATGCTTCTAAAGCAATGGACTCCTTACTGCAAAATCAGATTCATGATAAATTAAGAAGAGGAATTGGGTATAATGCCACACCTCCACCATATAACAACAATTACATTCCTCCTACTTCAGACCTGTTAGACACCAAAGATAGGAAGGACTTGCCTGAGGGAGCCACTGAAATAGATCCCTTAGATGAGGTAATTGTTAAGGATAAGACTGAGAAAGAGGTTGGCAAGAGTAAGAAGAACAAGGTGAGTGGTGAGACTTCTATAGAAAACAACATTATCACCAATGAGGATTGTGGAAGGGCTTGGATCAAATCCAAGAACATAGAGAAGACAGAGGAAAAGTCTGGTAAGGTTCATTATAAACAGACCACAGTTGTGAATCCAGGTCCTTGCAAACAGTGTACTTGTAAGAAGAATAAACCCCAAAAACAGGACAAAAAGAGGGGAAATCAAAGAAACTGGAATAATCAATGGGCACATAAACAAGGGGTTGATCTGAGTAAAATCAATAGACCAAAACCTTGCTTTATCTGTGGCAAATTGAATCATCTTGCAAAATTCTGTTATTTCAATCCTATGAACCAAAGAATGAATTTCCAAAGATCCATGCAAAAACCCTTTGGTTATAAGAAAATTGAAAAGAACCATGTGGCTAAGAAAAATGTTAAAACTAAAAGCCACATGAAGAAAAAGTATTCTGTTAAAGAAAGTGTCAATATGTGGATTCCTAAAAGCACTAAAACTGTTAGTACTGCTACCACAAATAGTGCTGCTGACAATGATAGTGCTGCTAGAAGTAATACTACTGCTAACAATGTTAATGCTGCTAACAAGGTTAGTACTGCTAAACCTGTTAGTACTGCTACACCTGTTAGTACTGCTACACCTGTTAGTACTGCTAACTCTGTTAGTACTTCTAAGGTTAGTACTGCTTCCAGTATTGATTCTGCTAAGCCAATCATATTGACAAAGTACTCTAATAAAGAGTGCTCTGAGTTTAAAAACCTCATTAAAAAGGAATGTAAATACTTTGATGAGAATGGCAGACCCAAGATCACTTTGGCTTGGGTCCCCAATCATACTAATTGATTTATTTAATGTGCAGGGCAACCAACAGCTCAAGGGAACGAGCATATGGCATGTTGATAGTGGTTGCTCTAGGCACATGACTGGCAACATGTCATGCCTTCAGGATTTCAAGCAAATTAATGGAGGACATGTTGCATTTGGAGACAATCTTACTGGTGGTAAGATAAGTGGAAAAGGTAATGTCACCAAAGGTAAGATGACATTTGAGGATGTCTACTATGTTGATCAATTAAAGTACAACCTGTTAAGTGTATCACAGGTTTGTGACAAACAACATAGTATATTATTTACTAATACTGAGTGTATGATTCTTGCTCCAGGGTTCAAGGTAGTTGATGAAAGCAAGATACTACTTAGAACTCCAAGGAAGGACAATGTTTACTGTCTTGATTTGGACAATGTTGATAGTGATTCATCTTTAAATTGTCTTGTTTCAAAAGCTTCTATAGATGAATCCTCCCTTTGGCACAGAAGGATGTGTCACATGAATTACAAGACTATGAACAATCTTGTTAAAAATAACCTTGTAAGAGGTTTACCTTCAAAAGTCTTTTCATGTGATGATCATTGTGTTGCTTGTCTCAAAGGCAAACAACACAAAACTTCTCATAAGACCAAAGAGTTAAATTCTGTTTCTTCTTGTCTCCAGTTATTGCATATGGATCTGTTTGGTCCTACAAATGTTATGAGTATAGGCAAGAAATCTTACTGCTTGGTTATTGTTGATGATTACTCCAGGTTTACTTGGGTATATTTTCTAAGGACTAAGGATGAAACAAGTGATCTTATCAAATCCTTTATTCTAAGAATTGAAAACCAAACTAATCAAAGAGTAAAAGTCATTAGATCAGATAATGGAACTGAATTTAAAAATCATGATTTAAACACTTTTTGTGAAGGAAAAGGTATTGAGAGACAATATAGTGCTCCTAGAACTCCTCAACAGAATGGTGTTGCTGAAAGGAGAAATAGGACACTAATAGAGGCTGCTAGATCTCTGTTGGCTGATTCAAAATTGCCAATTACATTCTGGGCTGAAGCAGTTAATACTGCTTGTTATGTCCAAAACAGAGTTCTAGTGGTCAAGCAAAAGAACAAGACCCCATATGAGCTTTTAAATCAAAGAAAACCTTTTATTGGTTTCTTCAAATCTTTTGGGTGTCCTTGTACAATTCTAAATACCAAATCTCACTTAGGTAAGTTTGATAGCAAAGCAGATGATGGATTTCTTGTTGGATACTCATCTCAGAGTAAGGCCTACAGAGTTTTTAACTCTTCTTCTAGAATAATTGAAGAAAGTGACAATGTCAAATGCAATGAGAACACACCAAATCCTGTTGGGTCTGGACCTCAATGGCTATTTGACATTGATTCACTAACTAACTCTTTTGGTTTCAGTAATGAGTATACAGGAACAGATGGTGGAGAATCAGAGATCACACAAGTTCAAGAAAGTATATCTAAATCTGTGATTTTTCCCATACCCACAGTAAATGAAGACTGTGAAAAGGAATCATATACTGAACCAAGTCAGAGTGAAGAAGACACTAGAGATGAGGAGACTCAAGAATCAGAAGTGACATCTGAAGACACTTCAGTTGAGTTGCATGACTCTAATCTAGAGGCTGGACTGAATGAAGAACCTAGTCATAACACAAGAGTTCAAAAGAATCATCCTCCACAGCTGGTAATAGGAGATATCTCTTCTCCTATGATGACTAGACATCAAAGCAGGCTTCAAGAAATGAAAGATCAACAGCATACAGTCCTTTCTTGTTTTCTATCCCAGCTTGAGCCTAAAAAGGCACATGATGCTATGAAAGAATCTAGCTGGATAGAAGCAATGCAAGAAGAACTGTTACAATTCAAGCTACAAGATGTATGGGATCTAGTAGACCTTCCTAAAGGTCACAGAGCAATTGGCACAAAGTGGATTTTAAGAAACAAGAGAGATGAAAGAGGTATTGTTATAAGAAACAAAGCAAGGCTGGTAGCTCAAGGCTACACTCAAGAAGAGGGCATAGATTATGAAGAAGTTTTTGCACCTGTAGCTAGGATAGAAGCAATCAGACTATTCCTAGCCTATGCTTCTTACATGAACTTCAAAGTCTACCAAATGGATGTAAAAAGTGCTTTTCTCTATGGGTCAATTGAAGAAGAAGTATATGTCTGTCAACCACCAGGGTTTGAAAACCCAAGCTATCCAGACAGAGTATACAAATTAAAGAAAGCACTTTATGGACTACATCAAGCCCCAAGAGCATGGTATGACACTCTGTCATCCTATCTCTTGGAAAATGACTTTGAAAGAGGAGTCATTGATAAGACTCTATTTATCAAAAGAAAGAAGAAGGATATCTTGCTGGTCCAAATATATGTTGATGACATTATTTTTGGTTCTACAAGAAACAATATGTGCAAGGAGTTTGAGGATTTAATGCATCAAAGGTTCAAAATGAGTTCCATGGGGGAACTTACTTTCTTCCTTGGACTCCAAGTTCAACAGAAGTCAGATGGCATTTTTATATGTCAATCCAAGTATGTGCAGGATATTCTAACCAAGTTTGGTTTCTCAGAATCAAAACCTGCCAGCACACCTATGGAAACACACAAGCAGATCACAGCAGATCTTGAGGGGGAGGATATGGATGTGCATCTTTATAGATCCATGATTGGCTCTCTCATGTATCTCACAGCATCAAGGCCAGATATTATGTTTCCAGTCTGTGTATGTGCAAGATTTCAAGTTAGGCCAAAGCAATCTCACTTTCAAGCTGTTAAGAGGATATTCAGATATCTCAAAGGGCAACCCAGATTGGGACTTTGGTATCCTCATAACTCACCTTTTGACCTAATAGCATACTCAGATAGTGATCTAGGTGGGGCAAACTTGGACAGAAAATCTACTTCTGGAGGATGTCAGTTTTTGGGTGCTAGACTAGTCTCATGGCAGTGCAAGAAACAAACCACCGTATCCACATCTACAACAGAGGCAGAGTACATAGCAGCTGCAAGTTGCTGTTCTCAAGTCTTATGGATTCAGAATCAAATGCTGGATTATGGGGTAACCTTTCTACATACTCCAATCTTTATTGACAACAGCAGTGCTATTAGCATTGTAAATAATCCAGTCAAGCACTCAAAGACAAAGCACATTGAAATCAGGTATCACTTTATAAGAGATTGTAATGAAAAGAAACTTATTCAAGTTATCAAAGTTCACACTGATAATCAGTTTGCTGATCTATTCACTAAAGCTTTTGATGTGAGTAGATTCACTTTCTTGGTAACAAGTGTGGGAATGATAAACTTTGAATAATCTTCTTCTCAAAAAGTGAGTTTATACCTGTATATTGTTATTCTTGGTGTTACTAATCTTCTTTTCAGGATATGCATAGCAGTACTCAGTATTTAGCAAGTTTAAAAGGAGTAAGTCTAGTTAATACTGCTTGTGGTTAATACTGCTTTCAGTTAATACTGCTAGTAGTTAATACTGCTAGTTCAGTTAATACTGCTCGTGGTTAATACTGCTCGCGATTAATACTGCTAGTTAATTAATACTGCTAGTAGTTAATACTGCTAGTTCAGTTAATACTGCGTGTGGTTAATACTGCTTTTAGTTAATACTGCTAGTAGTTAATACTGCTAGTTCAGTTAATACTGCTCGTGGTTAATACTGCTCGCGATTAATACTGCTAGTTAGTTAATACTGCTAGTAGTTAATACTGCTAGTTCAGTTAATACTGCTCGTGGTTAATACTGCTCGCGGTTAATACTGCTAGTTAGTTAATACTGCTTATATTCCGAATACTATAAATACCTTTTGCCCGCCTAAAAGTTCATAACGACTCTTTGCATACTGTTCTCTTGCGCTCAAAACCTTTTCTCTCTCAAGTTTGAAGTTTTCAGGCAAGTTTTCACTAAGATCAATGGCATCCATGACATTCATCGACGAGCACAACGAGATTGCGATGCTACAAAAGCCAAAACAAGCTGAAGGTTTTCATCAGATAGTCGACTTTCTGAAGTCGAGCCACATTGCTCATGCTCTTACTGTATCACCTACCATCTACATTGAGCACCAAAGGCAGTTCTGGGCTAATGCAACCATTGTTGTGGAAAATGGTGTGCAAATGATCAAGACAAGAATCTGTGATCACTCACTTACAGTTACTGAAGAAGTCATTCGCATCAGTCTACGTCTAGACGATGCCGCTGGTATAATGTCTATCTCTAATGATGAACTGTTTTCTAATCTTACTAGAATGGGGTATGGAGGCCCATTGGGTGTTTTCAAATTCTCAAAAGCAAAATTTTCACCCCAATGGCGTTTTCTTGTTCATACCCTAATGCATTGTATCTCCAAAAAGACCACTGGATGGAGTGAGTTCAGCAGTCCAATTGCATATGCTTTGGTATGCTTGGCTACATCCAGAAGGTACAATTTCTCAAAGATGATTTTCAATGATCTTGTATCAAATATGGGAAACAAAAAGAGTTTCTTTATGTATCCCAGATTTGTTCAGGAAGTAATTAACCATGAATTGACGGATATACCTCAACCTGTTGGGGTATATGTACCTAAACCCCCAAAAGGCAAGGTTTTCTCAAATATGAGAAGATCTGCTGGGGACTCGGAAGGAGTTGACACCCCATTGTTCTCTACAATGATGGTGGTGTCCCAAAACACTGAAGGTATGGCAGCAGGGTCAAGGCCCTCATTAGACCATCCCACTGCTAGCCAAGCCCAACCTTCTCACTCAAAAACAATTCCCCAGTCCATTCTTACAAAACCAACCTCTCCAATTACCCAAACTTATCAAAGAAAACAGGTAAAGAAGGCTCCTTCCCTTCTTGTACCATCACCCACACAGCCTTTAAGCCCTCTAAGGGAGAATTCTCCCCTAGAGAATATCCAAAGGGAAACCACAAGGGTGTCTCCCAACCCAAAGGAGGTGCTCTCTGAGGAGGAGGTAGAGCATATGGGTGATGAGGCTGCCACTACTCCTGCTAACACAGAGGAGGAAAGTGGTAACATCAATAAGACCTCCCCCATGGCAACTTTGAATGAGCAATCATTTGAAGGTCCCTGGTGCCAAGAAACCACAGGGGTGGATAGTGCTTCTGCTAGGCAGAAGACTTCCACTACTAAAAGATCCAATGATCCTTCAATAGGGGGTAACACTCCTGGAGAAGGTGAGGACAGATATAACTATGATGAATTGATGGAGGCAATGGGCAACATCAACATGGATGTACTCAAACAGGGCAAAGACATAGAAGAGCTAAAACTCATAGTACGGTCACAACAGGAACAAATCATCAAGTTGAAGCAAATGGTAAGGAAACTAATTTTGCAAAAGAAGAAGAAACAATTTGTGCTCAGAAGGAGGAAACCAGAGACTGATGCTCCCAAAAAGGGGGAGATCAACATGGAAGAAGCATCAAGGGAAGGGGAGATTGATAAAGAAAGAGTTGAAGTTGAGGGGGAGAAGGAAGCAGAAACTGTTAATGCTGCTGAAACCTCACAAGCAGCAGTAACAGAGTTAACACCAACAGAAATTGAAGTAGCTGAAGTGCTAATCAAAGCTAAGAATGACACTCCCAAAGCAAAGGGAGTGGTCATAAATGAAGGGAGAGACAAGAAATCAGAAAAGAAAGACATGGCTGCAGATATAAAAAGAAAAGGGAAAGAAAAGATGATAGAATCTGATCAACCATCTAAAAAGCAAAAGATGATTGAGTCAGATGAAGCATTAGCAAAGAAAGTGCAAGAAGAGTTAGATCTAGCAGAAAAGGAACAGGTTGAAAAAGACAGAGAAATGGCCAGAGCACTAGCAAATGAGTTAAATGAAGCATTCCAGAAAGGGTTGGAAACAGAGAAAGCCAAGCAAAGAGCAATAACCTTGAGAAAGGCTATGATGGCCAGATCAAGTGCAAAGAAGAGAAGACCTTCACAAACTTACCTTGCCACTCAGGAAAGAAACAAAATGATAACTTTCTTGAAAAGTGCAATTGGGGTAAAGAAAGAAATGTTTGTGAAGATGAATTTTGATCAAATCAAGGATCTATATGAGAAAGAAATGGAGAAGCTGAAGAGCAATGAAAAGGATAGAGTGGAGTTTGAAAAGAAGGCAAAGGAGAGACATGATATAGATATGAATCAACCATTCCCTGAAAGTGAAGAGGGAACTCCTATAAAAGAAATGGAAAGGGAAAAGGAAGAAAAGAAGAAGGAAGCTACTCTAGTACAGGTTCAAAAGACTTTGAAAAGAACCAAGATGATGGCCAAAAGAAAGAAAGATAAGAAGTCTAGAATAGAAGAAGAACAAAATGTTGCTGAAGAAGAAGTGGCACCTGAGTCATCAAGCCAGCAAGGGTCATCAATCAAAGATGATGTAAGCTTATATATGGTAGTGATGGACAAAGTGCCTGAACCAATTTCTGCAGAACCTGTTGGAGTGAAGCCACCAGAGATCATTCACTGGGATGTTCTGAAAATGGATGGAAAAGATTACATCAGACTAAAGAGGAAGGGTGACAAGTATGAAATATTCAATACTTGGATCAAGGTTGTCAAAACATGCTCTAGATCTGATATAGAAGAGATGTTTGACATAGGAATTAAGCTGTATGCAGACCATCTGAATACTCCAGGAATTTCTCTTACAAAACTGGTGATGGAGTATCTATGCATGATGTTCAAACCTGAAGAAGTGAACCAGGTAATCAAGAGTGTGTTTAAAGAAGTCACAAGTTGGACTCTATATGAAACTAGTGGAGTATATGCAGTGACTTTGGATAGAAATCACACAGAATACTTCCTAGTGGATAGAGTATATAATCACACCAGACTGAAGGTTCATGCCATGCTAAAGAAGAAGTTGGGTTGTGCACCAAATTCAGAAATGGCCAAGTATCTCATTCAGAGGATAATCAATCAGAGTTTGGGACTGAATCCAGACTTAGCAGCGTGATCTTGGAAGTTTTGGGAGCATTAAAAAGAGCATCTGGAAGAATATCTGAAGAACTTGACTTCTCTTCTAAAAGTCAAGTTAGGGGGAGATTGTTGGGAACTGAAGATTCTACTAAGTGTAGTTACTACTGCTAGTACAAGTGTAGTTACTACTGCCAGAACAAGTTGAAGATTAATACTGCTGAGTGTTACTACTGCTAGTGTTAATTAATACTGCTAGTCAAAGTTAGTACTGCTTGAACAAAGTTAGTACTGCTTAGCTAGTTAGTACTGCTAGTAGTTAATACTGCTTGCAGTTAATGCTGCTAGTTGAAGTTAATGCTGCTGAGCATTATTAGTGCTGCTAAAGAGATACGGATGGAAAGTACTACAGCTGGATATACTGAAGATATACTTAGAAGATATACATGGAAGATATACTGAAGATTTGTTTATTCTTTGTAATTATCTTTTTATCAGTATATGTATAGAATGTGTAGAATAGATAGAAATAACTTTTGATAATTGTTTTTCAAGAGAAAAATCGACCTCAAGGCATAGATCCTAATTCTAGAGAAGTAGAATTCGTATTGGTGAGTCTGTTCATCAATATTGAGGTTGAGAGTGTAATCTTGTAACTTTAAGCATTCAATACAAGTTTACTGTTTGATCATTATATATTGTGTTTGATTACTGTTTTATTAAATATCAAAGTGTTTTTCTGCAACTTCTTTGATATTAGTTTCTGAGTATTAATTCTTGTTAAGAATTCGATCCTGACAGGTCTCAAGATGTAGTTCCATCCGTAACATTTCGGATATCCACCAAGAACACACTATTACCATCCTAATCATGTAAATCCAACATATGACATAACATCCATCCAAATACTTTGTGAGAATATAAGGTCGCCAAAAAGGCATTCCAAGAAGGAATCATCAACATACCAAGATATGCACATATAACACATGGTAACCCCCATATACATAAATCCATGGGTAAAAACCCCTAAAATACTTAAAACCTTAAATATGAACATTTGAGAGATGCATTAACATCAACAAGTAGAAGATAATGATGTGTATATAGTTTTAACAAAGATTAGTAAACTCACAATCTAGGTTTTGTACCAAAACCTAGAAAAGATGAAAACCCTAGATTTGAGTAGATGAGACTTGAAGTGGAGAGGAGTAGCTTGATGAGAATCTTCACTAATTAAGCTTGGATGAAGCTAGATGATCAATAAATGATCCCAACAACCCCAAACCCTAGGAAATAAATGAAGTAGGTGAAGAAACCCTAAAAATCGCCTCCAAGAAAGTTCTCCCATTTTTTGTAAAGTGAAAATGAGAAATGAGGTATTAATTCCTATTCAAATAGCAGTCTGGACCACGCGGGCGATAATGCCCGGCGATAGTGCCAATGGCACTATCGCGGGTCACAATCGCGGGCCTCCCCGACCTCTCGGTACGAGTTAGGCGATAGTGCCCTCCGCGATAGTGCCAAGGGCACAATCGCAGGGCACAATCGCGACCATCCCGAACTCTCGGTATGAGTTAGGCGATAGTGCCAAGGGCACAATCGCGGGGCACAATCGCGAGCCACTCAGAACAACCCAAAACTCGACCGAAAACGATAACGAGCATAAGGTTTGAACGATTAACGAAGGTAAATTAATTATATGTTATTTAGACATAATAAGGATCATAAAATGTACACAAAGACACATTTTCTCACATAGCGAAATAAATGCATTTAAGAAGATAAAATACTTACCTTGCGAATTTCCGGATGTTACAATATTAATGTTATCATGCAAAAAGCTTATCTAATCTCAAAGCACCTGTGTTTTTTTTATATCTCAGCTTTACTCTTTTCTTTAGTCCCCAAATACATCAACTTCAAGTATTGGATGCATTGCTTTTAGGTGTTGTGAATACATATGATGTGGTATTATTGTTATTTAAGGATGTTGTCATGCTTTTGCTTTAGTTTAGATTTTACCATTACCAATTTATATTTGTTATTTGAATGCTTATCTTCAGTGGTAGGGCATGTTTACAGTGGTTACGTGGGCTTCAGATTGCTTACCTGCTAATCTGCTATGTTAGTGGAAGTTATTGTCATCAATGACCTACTGTGGATGTATGCTCTTTCATTTTTGTGATGAAAGAATGTTTAAATAACCTGTTCAAGAATCTGGATTTGATGAAGAGATGAATTAGAGATAAGAGGTTGGTTGCATTTGATATATGTTTCCTGGATGGGTTTTCAAGCTGACTAAATTACTCCTCTCATTCTACCATTCTCTAATGCAACAGTCTCTTATCTCTAATGCTTGTGGGTTGTGAAAATTATATTCTTAGAAACAAGGCCATCTCAAATAATGGGCAATCACTGCAAAAGCCAAGAATGCTCCAACATTTATTAACAAATGCAGGACGAGTCTAAAACCAATGTAAACTGCTTAGCACTTTTTATTGTCTTTGTTTATCAGCCTAAGAGGTTGTTTACTAAACATCTAACTTACCGGGTGAACATAACAATTAGTATCGAGAATTTTACCCGAGAAGAGGAAAGACGAGGATCGAGAGTCTTACCTGGTAAATGAGGGTGATCACTCTTACCCAATAAACGCTTACCGGGTTATAAACGCTCTACATTAATCCATTTTGATAGCTGAGAATGTTACCCTATAAGATAAATAAAAGCGGTGACTCTTGCCGGTAAGAACTTACCTGATAAACGTTTGTTAAACGACCCCTAACTTAATTAACAATTTCCATAGTTACTATGATCGGAGTTTCTTCCTTGTATCCTTTGCCCATAACTGGAAAAAAAAATCCACTTTTGGTGTCATATGTTTTCACTTTATGAAACTCAAAGCTAGACTTAAAACAAGAAGGAAAAAGAAAAAAAAAAAAGCTCTGCACACCAATCCTAGGATTGTCTATATAAAGTTACAGCTGAAATTAAATTTTTATACAATAATTTATCTGAAAGCTTTGTGGTTTTGAGGAAACTAATAATTAGCTTAATACTCTTTTGTTTTCTCAATTCAAATCACACCAACCATAAGAAAACCGAGAGGTAATGAATGGAAGGAAGCATGATCGAGAGTTTAAGTTCTCGCCTTTTAAAAGGAAGCATGATCGAGTGTTCATGTTCTCGACTTTTAAAAGGAACATGATCGAGAATTTACGTTCTTGACTTTTAAAAGGAAGAATGATCGAGAGTTTATGTTCTCGACCTTTAGAAGGAAGCCTGATCGAGAGTTTAAGTTCTCAAATTTTATAATATAGATGAATCGCGCTGCATCGTGCGGGTGCAACTAGTATATATATATATATATAGAGAAAGAGAGAGAGAGAGAGAAACTTGGGATCACGTGAGACCAACCTGTTTCCATGAGACCCATGATACCATGTTTTTACACTTGAAACTTCACAGCAAAACACCGTGAAAGTTCGGGTTTTTTTTACCTTCATAATGTTTTTGTCAGGATCGAATTCTCAACAAGAATAAATTCTCAGAAACTAATATCAAAGAAGTTGCGGAATAACACTTTGATATTCAATGTAACAGTAAACAAAACAGTATATAATCAACAACTTGTAAACTTGTATTCAATTATCAAATCACAAGATTACACACTCAACCTCAATCTTGAAGAACAAACTCTTACAAGACGAATTCTACTTCTCTAGAATTAGGATCTATGCCTTGAGGTTGATTTTCTCTAAAACTTAGAATGAATGAATAATTCCTAAACTATTCTATCAATTATATACATATATTGAATAAAAGATAATTACAATAAATAAAATATCTTCAGTATATCTTCCATCATTATCTCCATAAGCTTCCTTGAATATCTTCAGTTTATCCAGCTGTCATCCTTTTCATACGGATCTCCATCTCATAAGCAACATTAATCTTCAGCAGCATTAATACTCTAAGCAGTATTAACTCTAGCAGTACTAACCATGCTCAGCAGCATTAATCTCTTCAAGCAGCATTAACTCTGAACTAGCAGTACTAATCTTGTTGAGCAGTACTAACTTTGTTCCAGCAGCATTAACTTCTACTAGCAGCATTAACCACACTTAAGCTTTTCTTCAGTTCCCAACAATCTCCCCCTAACTTGACTTTTAGGAAGAGAAGTCAAGTTCTTCAGATCTTCTTCAAGATGCTTTCAACACCTCAGGTTCAATTTCCCAAATTTGGATCTAGGCCCAAACTTTGATTTACAGTTCTTCTTACCATAATCTTGGCCATTTCTGAATTCTTTGTGCATACTAGCTTGGCATTTAGCATTCCTACTAACTTCTCCTTGCTATGCTCATAGATTTTGTCTGTCAGGATCGAATTCTCAACAAGAATTAATTCTCAGAAACAATATCAAAGAAGTTTGCGGAATAACACTTTGATATTTAATCAAACAGAAAATCAACACAGTAGATATGAAGAACAAACTGTAAACTTGTATTGAATGCTTTGAAGTTACAAGATTACACACTCAACCTCAATATTGATGAACAGGCTCACCAATACGAATTCTACTTCTCTAGAATTAGGATCTATGCCTTGAGGTTGATTTTCTCTCTGAAAGAATGAATTACCAAAATTCTCTTCTATCTATTCTATACATATACTAGTCAAAAGATAATTACAATAATTAAACAAATCTTCAGTATATCTTCCATGTATATCTCAAAGCTTCCATAATCTTCAGATTATCCAGCTGTCATTCTTTCCATCCGAATCTCTTAAGCAGCACTAACCATGATCAACAACATTAAATTCTTCTCGCAGCATTAACTACTAAGCAGCACTAGCTACTAGCAATACTAACTAGCTAAGCAGTACTAACTTTGTTCAAGCAACACTAACTTTGACTAGCAGTATTAATAGTACTAGCAGTAGTAACACTCAGCAGTATTAACCTTTAAGTCTTCTAGCAGTATTAACTCTGAACCAGCAGCATTAACCATACTTGAGTTTTTCTTCAGTTCCCAACAATCTCCCCCTAACTTGACTTTTAGGAAGAGAAGTCAAGTTCTTCAGATGCTCCCAAAATCTTCATTGATCTACTCCAATATTAGGATCCAGTCCCATACTCTGATTGATAGTCCTCTGAATTAGATACTTGGCCATTTCTGAATTTGGTGCACAACCCAACTTCTTATTCAACATGGCATGAAGCTTAAGATTTGTATGCTTGTAGACCCTATCCACCAAGTAGTACTCCATGTGGAAAGTATCCAATGCTAGTTCATAGACTCCACTCCTTTCATAGAGAGTCCATCCTCTAACAGTTTTGAACACATCTCTGATTAAGTGCTTCACTACTTCTGGATTGAATAACATACACAAGTATTCCATGACCAGCTTTACTATAGGTAACCCTGGAGCTTTCAACTGATCTGCATAAATTTTCATCCCCACTTCAAACATTTCTTCCAAATCAGATCTTGAACACTCTCTGACAATTTTGTTCCAGGTGTTGTATACTTCATACTTCTCATCATTTCTTTTCAATCTGATGTATTCTTTGCCATCCACCTCCATAATATCCCAATGGATAACTTCAGGAGGTTTAAATCCAATAGGTTCAACTGAAATAGGCTTTGGAATTTTATCCATTACCACCATATACATGTTTACATCTGAACTCTGTGGTATTTCTTCCTGAGTTTTAGCTTCATTCTGAGGTGCCTCTTCTTCTTCAGTAACCTTTTGCTCTTCTTCTACTCTAGGCTTCTTTACACTTTTCTTTCTTTTAGCCATCATTTTGGTTCTTTTTAGAGTCTTTTGAACCTGCACTAAAGTAGCTTCCTTCTTCTTTTCTTCCTTGTTCTCTGCCCTTTCTTTGATAGGAGTTCCCTCTTCACTTTCAGGGAATGGTTGATGTATATTCACATCATGTCTCTCCTTTGCCTTCTTTTCAAACTCCACTCTATCCTTTTCATTATTTTTCAGCTTCCCCATTTCTTTCTCATAAAGATCCCTGATTTGATCAAAAGTCATCTTCACAAACATTTCTTTCTTTACCCCAATTGCACTCCTCAAGAAAGTTATCATTTTGTTTCTTTCCTGAGTGGCAAGGTAAGTTTGTGAAGGTCTTCTTTTCTTTGCACTTGATTTGACTATCATGGCCTTTCTTAAGCTTATTGCCCTTTGCTTAGCTTTCTCTGTTTCAAGCCCTTTCTGATAAGCTTCATTTAATTCAGCAGCTAGAGCCTTTGCCATCTCCCTGTCTTTTTCAACCTGAACTCTTTCTTCTTTTTCAATATCCTCCTGCATCTTCCGGGCGAGAGCTTCATCTGATTCAACCAACCTTTGCTTCTTGACTGGTTGATCAGATTCCACCATCTTTGCTTTTCCTTTGTCTTTGTTCATTGGCTTCTTACTGTTATCTTTCTTGCTCACTTCTCCTTTTTCTCCCCCTTCATTTATGACCACCCCCTTTGTTTTGGGAGTGTCATTCTTTGCTTTGATGAGCATTTCAGCTACTTCAATTTCTGTTGGAGATAACTCTGTTACTACTGCTTGTGAAGTTTCAGCAGCATTGACAGTTTCTGCTTCTAATTCCCCATCATGCTCCCCCTCAACTTGTTCTTTTTCCTCATTCAGGTTTACTTCAGCCTCTGACTCCCCCTTTTTGGGAGCATCAGACACTGGTTCCCTTCTCTTTAGCACAAATTGTTTCCTTTTCTTCTTTTGAATCAGCCTTGTCACCATCTTCTTTAGTTTTGCAATCTGGACTTGTTGTGACAGGATCACCAGCTTCATCTCCTCTATTTCTTTTCCTTGTTTCAGAACATCTAGGTTGATGTTACCCATTGCCTCCATCAATTCATCATAGTTATATCTGTCCTCATCTTCTCCAGGAGTGTTACCCCCTATTGAAGGATCATGGGATCTTTTATTAGTGGAAGTCTTCTGCCTAGCAGAATCCCTGTCCACCCCTGTGGTTTCTTGGCACCAGGGACCTTCAAATGATTGCTCATTCAAAGTTGCCATGGGGGAGGTCTTATTGATGTTACCGCTTTCCTCCTCTGTGCTAGCAGGAGTAGTGGCAACCTCATCACCCATATGCTCTACCTCCTCCTCAGAGAGCACCTCCTTTGGGTTGGGAGACACCCTTGTGGTTTCCCTTTGAATATTCTCTAGGGGAGAATTCTCCCTTAGAGGGCTTAAAGGCTGAGAGGGTAATGGTACAAGAAGGGAAGGAGCCTTCTTTACCTGTTTTCTCTTGTAAGTTTGGGTGATAGGAGAGGTTGGTTTTTCAAGAAGGGACTGGGGAATTGATTTTGAGAGGGAAGGTTGGGCTTGGCTAGCAGTGGGTTGGTCTAATGGGGGCCTTGACCCTGCTGCCATACCTTCATTGGTTTGGGACACCACCATCATTGTAGAGAACAATGGGGTGTCAACTTCTTCAGAGTCCCCAGCAGATCTTCTCATATTTGAGAAAACCTTGCCTTTGGGGGGTTTAGGTACATATACCCCAACAGGTTGAGGTATATCCGTCAATTCATGAGTAATGACTTCTTGAACAAACCTGGGATACATAAAGAAGCTCTTTTTGTTTCCCATGTTTGAGACAAGATCACTGAAAATCATTTTAGAAAAATTATACTTTCTGGCAGTGGCCAAGCACACCAAAGCATAAGCAATAGTGCTGCTGAACTCACTCCATCCAGTAGTCTTTTTGGAGATACAATGCATAAGAGTATGGACAAAGAAACGCCATTGGGGTGAAAATTTTGCTTTAGAGAATTTGAAAACTCCCAATGGCATCGTCTTGTAAGATTTGAAAACAGTTCATCATTTGGGATAGAGGTTATACCAGAGGCATCGTCTAGACGTAGACTGATGCGAATAACCTCTTCAGTAACCGTGAGTGATTGATCACAGATTCTTGTCTTGATCATCTGCACACCATTCTCAACAACAATGGTTGCATTAGCCCAGAACTGCCTTTGATGCTCGATATAGATTGTAGGGGATACAATAAGAGCATGAGCAATGTGGCTTGACTTGAGGAAATCCACAATCTGATGAAATCCTGCAGCTTGCTTTGGTTTTTGTAGCATCGCAATCTCATTGTGCTCGTCAATGAAAGTCATTGATGCCATTGATCTTAGTGAAAAGCTTGCCTGAAGACTTCGAACTTGAGAGAGAAAAGGTTTAGATCACAAGAGAACAATATGCAAAGAGTCGTTATGAACTTTTAGGCGGGCAAAGAGTATTTATAGTATTCGGAACATAAGCAGTATTAACCTAGAGCAGTATTAACTACTAGCAGTATTAACTAACTAGCAGTATTAACTACGAGCAGTATTAACTAACTAGCAGTATTAACTGAAAGCAGTATTAACTACTAGCAGTATTAACTACTAGCAGTATTAACTGAAAGAAGTATTAACTACTAGCAGTATTAACTGAAAGCAGTATTAACTACTAGCAGTATTAACTAAAAGCAGTATTAACTACTAGCAGTATTAATAGTACTAGCAGTATTAACTACTAGCAGTATTAACTGAACGCAGTATTAACTACTAGCAGTATTAACTGAAAGCAGTATTAACCACTAGCAGTATTAACCACTGAACGCAGTATTAACTAACTAGCAGTATTAACTGAAATACTCCTTTTAAACTTGCTAAACACTGAGTACTGCTATGCATATCCTGAAAAAGAAGATTAGTAACTCCAAGAATAATATACAGGTATAAAGCCACTTTTTGAGAAGGGGATTATTCAGAGTTGATCATTCCCACACTTGTTACCAAGAAAGTGAATCTACCCACATCAAAAGCTTTAGTGAATAGATCAGCAAACTGATTATCAGTGTGAACTTTGACAACTTGAATAAGTTTCTTTTCATTACAATCTCTTATAAAGTGATACCTGATCTCAATGTGCTTTGTTTTTGAGTGCTTGACAGGATTATTCACAATGCTAATAGCACTGCTGTTGTCAATAAAGATTGGAGTGTGTAGAAAGGTTACCCCATAATCCAACATTTGATTCTGAATCTATAAGACTTGAGAACAGCAACTTGCAGCTGCTATGTACTCTGCCTCTGTTGTAGATGTGGATACTGTGGTTTGTTTCTTGCACTGCCATGAGACTAGTCTAGCACCCAAAAACTGACATCCTCCAGAAGTAGATTTTCTGTCCAAGTTTGCCCCACCTAGATCACTGTCTGAGTATGCTATTAGGTCAAAGGGTGAGTCATGAGGATACCAAAGTCCCAATCTGGGTTGCCCTTTGAGATATCTGAATATCCTCTTAACAGCTTGAAAGTGAGATTGCTTTGGCCTAACTTGGAATCTTGCACATACACAGACTGGAAACATTATATCTGGCCTTGATGCTGTGAGATACATGAGAGAGCCAATCATGGATCTATAATGATGCACATCCATATCCTCCCCCTCAAGATCTGCTGTGATCTGCTTGTGTGTTTCCATAGGTGTGCTGGCAGGTTTTGATTTTGAGAAACCAAACTTGGTTAGAATATCCTGCACATACTTGGATTGACAGATGAAAATGCCATCTGACTTCTGTTGAACTTGGAGTCCAAGGAAGAAAGTAAGTTCCCCCATGGAACTCATTTTGAACCTTTGATGCATTAAATCTTCAAACTCCTTGCACATGTTGTTTCTTGTAGATCCAAAGATAATGTCATCAACATAGATTTGGACCAGCAAGATATCCTTTTTCTTTCTCTTGATAAATAGAGTCTTATCAATGACTCCTCTTTCAAAGTCATTTTCCAAGAGATAGGATGACAGAGTGTCATACCATGCTCTTGGAGCTTGATGTAGTCCATAAAGTGCTTTCTTTAATTTGTATACCCTGTCTGGATAGCTTGGGTTTTCAAACCCTGGTGGTTGACAGACATATACTTCTTCTTCAATTGACCCATAGAGAAAAGCACTTTTTACATCCATTTGATAGACTTTGAAATTCATGTAAGAAGCATAGGCTAGAAATAGTCTGATTGCTTCTATTCTAGCCACAGGTGCAAAAACTTCTTCATAATCTATACCCTCTTCTTGAGTATATCCTTGAGCCACCAACCTTGCTTTGTTCCTTATGACAATACCTCTTTCATCTCTCTTGTTTCTGAAAATCCACTTTGTGCCAATTGCTCTGTGACCTTTAGGAAGGTCTACTAGATCCCATACAGCTTGTAGCTTGAACTGTAACAGTTCCTCTTGCATTGCTTCTATCCAGCTAGATTCTTTCATAGCATCATGTGCCTTTTTAGGCTCAAGTTGTGATAGAAAACAAGAAAGCACTGTATGCTGTTGATCTTGCATTTCCTGAAGCCTGCTTTGATGTCTAGTCATCATAGGAGAAGAGATATCTCCTATTACCAGCTGTGGAGGATGACTCTTTTGAACTCTGGTGTTATGACTAGGTTCTCCATTTAGTCCAGCCTCAAGATTGGATTCATGCAACTCAACTAAAGTGTTTTCAGATGCCACTTCATTATTTTCTTGAGTCTCCTCATCTCTAATTTCTTCTTCACTCTGACTTGGTCCAGAAAATGATTCCTTTTCACAGTCTTCAACAAAATTTACTGTGGGTATGGGAAAAATCACAGATTTAGATATACTTTCTTGAACTTGTGTGATTCCTGATCCTCCACTTCCTGTTCCTGTATACTCATTACTGAAACCAAAAGAGTTAGTTAGTGAATCAATGTCAAATAGCCACTGAGGTCCAGACCCAACAGGATTTGGTGTGTTCTCATTGCATTTGACATTGTCACTTTCTTCAATTATTCTAGAAGAAGAGTTAAATACTCTGTATGCCTTACTCTGAGATGAATATCCAACAAGAAATCCATCATCTGCTTTGCTATCAAACTTACCTAAGTGAGATTTGGTATTGAGAATTGTACAAGGACACCCAAAAGGTTTGAAGAAACCAATGAAGGGTTTTCTTTGATTTAAAAGCTCATATGGGGTCTTGTTCTTTTGCTTGACCACTAGAACTCTGTTTTGGACATAACAAGCAGTATTAACTGCTTCAGCCCAGAAGGTAATTGGCAATTTTGAATCAGCCAACAGAGATCTAGCAGCCTCTATTAGTGTTCTATTTCTCCTTTCAGCAACACCATTCTGTTGAGGAGTCCTAGGAGCACTATATTGCTTCTCAATACCTTTTTCTTCACAAAAGGTGTTTAGATCATGATTTTTAAACTCAGTTCCATTATCTGATCTAATGACTTTTACTCTTTGATTAGTTTGGTTTTCAATTCTTAGAATAAAGGATTTGATAAGACCACTTGTTTCATCCTTAGTCCTTAGAAAATATACCCAAGTAAATCTGGAGTAATCATCAACAATAACCAAGCAGTAAGATTTCTTGCCTATACTCATAACATTTGTAGGACCAAACAGATCCATATGCAGTAACTGGAGACAAGAAGAAACAGAATTTAACTCTTTCGTCTTATGAGAAGTTTTGTGCTGTTTGCCTTTAAGACAAGCAACACAATGATCATCACATGAAAAGACTTTTGAAGGTAAACCTCTTACAAGGTTGTTTTTAACAAGATTGTTCATAGTCTTGAAATTCATGTGACACATCCTTCTGTGCCATAGAGAGGATTCATCTACAGAAGCTTTTGAAACAAGACAATTTAGAGATGAATCACTATCAACATTGTCCATATCCAGACAGTAAAC
This sequence comes from Arctium minus, assembly GCA_954870635.1. Taxonomy (NCBI): domain Eukaryota; kingdom Viridiplantae; phylum Streptophyta; class Magnoliopsida; order Asterales; family Asteraceae; genus Arctium; species Arctium minus. The sequence goes on along the minus strand of OX941083.1, from coordinate 117,503,315 downwards.
ATTGTCCTTTCTTGGAGTTCTAAGTAGTATCATGCTTTCATCAACTACCTTGAACCCTGGAGCAAGGATCATACACTCAGTATTAGTAAATAATATACTATGTTGTTTGTCACAAACCTGTGATACACTTAACAGGTTGTACTTTAATTGATCAACATAGTAGACATCCTCAAATGTCATCTTACCTTTGGTAACATTACCTTTTCCACTTATCTTACCACCAGTAAGATTATCTCCAAATGCAACATGTCCTCCATTGATATGCTTAAAGTCCTGAAGGCATAACATGTTGCCTGTCATGTGCCTAGAGCAACCACTATCAACATGCCAAATGCTTTTTCCCTTGAGCTGTTGGTTGCCCTGCACATTAAATAAATCAATTAGTATGAATTAGGAACCCAAGCCAAAGTGGTCTTGGGTACCCCTTTCTCATCAAAATACTTGCATTCTTTCTTGACAAGATTTTTGAATTTTAACTCCTCATTCTTGGAGTACTTTGTTACAATAATAGGCTTGGAAATATTTTTTCTAGAATCAGTATTGGTTTTAGAAGTACTAACTGCCTTGGCAGCACTTGCATGCTTAGCAGTACTAACCTTGTTAGCAGTAGTAACTGTGTTAGCAGCAGTAACTGTGTTGGCAGTATTAACCTTTGAAGAGATATTAACAGTATTAGCAGCATTAATATTTTCAGCAGTACTAACACTGTTAGCAGTAGTAACTGTGTTAGCAGTACTAATATTGTTAGCAGTACTAACACTGTTAGTTCTTCTAGGTACCCACATTTTGACACTTTCTTTTAAAATCTTTTTCTTTAAAGTGCCTTTACTTTCAATAGATTTCTTTATCACATGTTTCTTTCCAGCCTTCCTATAACCCACAGATTTTTGCACAAATCTTTGAAAGTTCATCTGTTGGTTAATAGGGTTAAAGTAACAATACTTAGCCAAATGATTCAACTTGCCACATATAAAACAAGGTTTTGATCTATTGATTTTATTCAGATCAACTCCTTATTTCTGAGCCCATTGATTATTCCAGTTTCTTTGATTTCCTCTTTTTAAACCAGAGTTTAGGCTCTTGGCTTTATTGCAATCACACTGTTTACAAGATCCAGGATTCACAACTGTGGTTTGTTTGTAATGGACCTTGTTATCATTTCCTTTAGTCTTCTCTATCTCCTTGGACTTGACCCAGATTTTCCCACATCCCTCATTGGTGATAATATTGTTTTCTAATGGTATCTTTTTACTCACATTATTATCCCTGTTCTCACTGGCTCCTTTCTCAGTCAAATCCTTAACTACTACCTCATCCAAAGGATCTATCTTAAAAGCTTCTTCAGACAAGTCCTTTTTCTCCTTAGTTTCTAACAAGTCTGATGTAGGAGAAATATAGTTGTTATTGTAAGGAGGGGGTGTATTGTTGTATCCAATACCAGGCTTCATCTTATCATGTATCTGAGCCTTTAGAAGAGAGTCCATTGCTTTTGAAGCATAAGAAAACTTGTCTATATCAAGCTTAACTTTTGACAGTTCCTCTTTCAGTCTATCATTCTCTTCTAAGGACTTAGACAGTTTGGTTTCTAACTCATTCTTTTCCCACTTCCAATAGTTTGTGTCATAAGAGTGTTGAAGTTCATTAGCTTGAAAGCCTTTGATTTGCTCTTCAAATCTCTCTACTATCAACACGTAATCTCTTCTGTCCTTTTCTAATCTTTTGAGGTCATCACACATACTTTGATTGTGATCCCTGTATCTTGTAACAGTGTCAATGCAAGATTTAGTGCAAAGATTAGAACTTACCTCAGTGGGGAGATCAGACACTTCTGCCATAAGAGCTTGGTTCTGAATGGCTTCCTCAGCTTGATCACTCCAGTCAAATCCCATTCCTTGTTGAGAAACAAGGGCTTGAGCAGGATTCTTGTTCAGATTGTATCCTCCATTCTGAGCTTATTGATGGTTGTTGTTGTTGTTTGGAACAGCACTCCTGCATTCTCTAGCAAAGTGTCCTTTCTTGTGACACTTATAACATTCCACCTTGGTTTTGTCAAAACCAGCTCCATCTTCTCTTCTTTGAGAGAAGTTATTTCTTCCAGTTCTTTTAATGAACTTCTTCACCCTCATGGATAACATGGCCATCTGCCATTTAATATCCATCTCCTCCAGATCATCAGGGTGAATTTGATCCAGATCATCATTAATCAAAGAATTTCTGCTATGACTGGACAAAAAGGCTTCAGAGATAGTTTCAGTGCCTTTTTCTGAACTTACTCCACTGGCAGTACTAACTGCTTCAGGGTTGGCAGTAGTATCAGTGGATGCTGAAAGAAGAGCAGCATTGTGAATATAACCAGAGGGCTTCTTCTTGGTTTCTACCTCAGTTTCAAAAACTCTTAGATCATTGTATAGATCATCAAGTTCTTTCTCTTCCAGATTGTCACTCTGTCTATATGAGACAGTGTACATAGTCCATTCATCCCCAAGAGATCTGAGGAACTTTCTGTTGATATCATCTTGTTCCATCTTCACCCCTACAGTAGCCAGTTCACCAATGAGTTTATTGAACCTATCAAAAGTTTGAGTCATAGACTCATTCTTTGTGGAAGTGAAGTTCTCATACTGCTGCTTTAGAACATCTCTTTGATTTCTTTTGATGCTCTTAGTTCCAGCAAATCTTTTCTCTAGAGCATTCCAGAGAATCTGAGCATCAGTGCAGTTGCAAAATTGATGCTGATATTCATTGGGAATGGCCAAGAGCAGAGTGCTCAAGGCCTTCATCTCTGTTTGTCTGATCTTCCTCTCACCATCTGTCTTTGGTGGAGGTCTTTTCCCATCTGGTCCTATCCTTCCAGCTTCAGAAGGACCATTCTCAATGATATCCCACATTGAGTAGTCAGTGAGAAGAATATATTGTCTGATTCTGATCTTCCACATGTCAAACTCACTTGGTTTGAGCATTGGAACCTTAGAAACCAAAGTACTGCTTGATTCTGTAAGATTTTCCATGATGAATAACTTTTTCTGAGAGAGTTAAGCTCTGATACCACTTGTCAGGATCGAATTCTCAACAAGAATTAATTATCAGAAACAATATCAAAGAAGTTTGCGGAATAACACTTTGATATTTAATCAAACAGAAAATCAACACAGTAGATATGAAGAACAAACTGTAAACTTGTATTGAATGCTTTGAAGTTACAAGATTACACACTCAACCTCAATATTGATGAACAGGCTCACCAATACGAATTCTACTTCTCTAGAATTAGGATCTATGCCTTGAGGTTGATTTTCTCTCTGAAAGAATGAATTACCAAAATTCTCTTCTATCTATTCTATACATATACTAGTCAAAAGATAATTACAATAATTAAACAAATCTTAAGTATATCTTCCATGTATATCTCAAAGCTTCCATAATCTTCAGATTATCCAGCTGTCATTCTTTCCATCCGAATCTCTTAAGCAACACTAACCATGATCAGCAACATTAACTTCTTCTCGCAGCATTAACTACTAAGCAGCACTAGCTACTAGCAATACTAACTAGCTAAGCAGTACTAACTTTGTTCAAGCAGCACTAACTTTGACTAGCAGTATTAATAGTACTAGCAGTAGTAACACTCAGCAGTATTAACCTTTAAGTCTTCTAGCAGTATTAACTCTGAACCAGCAGCATTAACCATACTTGAGTTTTTCTTCAGTTCCCAACATTGTCCACCAGGTAGTATTCATGATAACAATTGTCAATAGTAATCATGTATACTCCACAGTTTTCAAACAATATCCATTTATCAATCTTCTGGAATACAAACTCATGATTATGATCTTTAATCCTATAAGCCACTCTCTCTGGATCAAACATCATGCACAAGTATTCCATTGCTATCTTGAGAAGATTCTCTTCAGTACCTTTCAACACAGGCTCATAGAGTTTTATCCCCACTTTGTATAATTCTTCTATATCAGCTCTTGAACAACTTCTGATAACTCTCCCCCATGTTGAATAAGCTTCAAATGAACCATCAGCTCTCTTGATTCTGAAGAAATCCTTTCCATTATCTCTTAGAATGTCCCAAAAGGTAATCTCAGGAGCTTTCATGGAGATTGGAACAATCTTCATAGGTTCTACTATGGTCATATACAAATCCATACTCTCAACAGTTTGCTTATTGGACTACTCTGGACTTTGCACTGATTCTGCTAAAGGTAAATCTGAAGGTTCTGCTGCAGTTTCTGCTGTTTCTTCCATTCTAGGCCTTTTAGACTGCTTTTTGGAAGCAATTGTCTTCACCCTCTTTCCAGATTTGGCTTCTTCACCAACACTCTCTTGTTCTTCCTTCATCTCTTCAGCTTTGTCTTTTGAGGGTGTGGTCTCCTCAGGAAATGGTCTTTGAATATTCAGGTCATGCCTTTCCTTCATTCTTCTCTCAGCCTCTTCCCTTTGGGCTGAATCTCCTTGAAGCTTGGCCATCTCTTTCTGATACAACTCCTCAACCTGATTGTATGCCATGTTTGTGAACATCTCCCCTTGACTCCAATTGCACCTTTCAGGAAATTTATCATTTTTCTTCTTTCCTGATTGGCCAAAAAGGTCTTGGAGGGTTGTCTCTTCTGCTTTTTGAGTGGCATTCTTTTGACTTGTACTTTCTTGGCCTGAGCTGCTGTTTTCATGCTCTTCTGATACTCTTCATTTAGTTTTCTGGCCATATTCAGTGCAAGCTCTCTATCCTTCTCAGATTGTAGCAGTTCCTCTTTTTCCATCTCAGCTTGAAGTTGTTTTGCTTCTTCTTCATCTAACTCCACCTGGTTCTTCTTCTTTGAGGGTTGTTCAGATTCAAACATCTTAGCTTTACCCTTTGCATCCTTCAAACCTGCCTCACTTCTTTCTTTTGTCTTCTTTTCAAGGCCTCCTTCATTGATGACCACTCCCTTGGCCTTTTGAGTAGCCTTAGGAGTGTCATTCTTTGCTTTTACCAAAGTTTCTGCTATTTCCAATTCTTCAACAGATTGCCCTATTACTGCTGCTACCTGTTCTGTTACTGCTGCTGCTTGAACCTTATCTGTTTCTACTGCTTGTGCTTCTGTTTCCGCAACTTTCTCCCCCTTAATATCAAATCCCATCTTAGAAATACTTTCCTTTTCTGCTTCAGCCTCTGAATTCTCCCCCTTGTTGAAAGCATCATTAGCATTTTTCCTCTTCTTCAAAACAAATTGCCTTCTCCTCTTCTTTTGCACCAATCTTGTTACCATTTTCTTCAATTTGGTAATCTGTACTTGTTGAGACAGAATCACCATTTTCATCTCTTCTATGTCTTTGCCTTGTTTGATGACATCCATATTAATGTTGCCCATTGTTTCCATCAATTCATTGTAGTCATATTTGTCCTCACCTTCTCCAGGAGTGTTACCCCCTTTTGAAGGATCATGAGATCTTTTAGTAGTGGAAGCCTTCTGCCTAGCAGAAGCACTATCCACCCTCTTGGTTTCTTGGCACCGGGGACCTTTGAATGATTGCTCATTCAAAGTTTCCATGAGAGAGGTCTTATGTATGTTACCACTGTCCTCCTCTGTGCTAGCAGGAGTAGTGGCAGCCTCAGGACCCATATGCTCAACCTCCTCCTCAGAGAGCACCTCCTTTGGGTTGGGAGACACCCTTGTGGTTTCCCTGTAGATATTCTCTAAGGTAGAATCCTCCCTTAGAGGGGCTTAAAGGCTTAGGGGTTGTTGGTACAAGAAGGGAAGGAGCCTTCTTTACCTGTTTTCTTTGATAAGTTTGGGTGATTGGTGAAGTTGGTTTATCAAGAAGAGACTGGGGAATTGATTTAGAGTGGGAAGGTTAGGATTGGATAGCAGTGGGTTGGTCTAATGGGGGCCTTGACCCTGCTACCATACCTTCATCAGTTTGGGACACCACAATCATTGTAGAGAACAATGGGGTGTCAACTCCTTCCGAGTCCCCAGCAGATCTTCTCATATTTGAGAAAACCTTGCCTTTAGGGGGTTTTGGTACATATATCCCATCAAAATGAGGAATATCCGTCAATTCGTGGGTGATAACTGCTTGAACAAACCTGGGGTACATATAAAAGCTCTTTTTGTTTCCCAAGTTTGAGACAAGATCATTGAAAATCATTTGGGAAAAATTATACTTTCTGGCAGTGGCTAAGCATACCAGAGCATAAGCAATGGTGCTACTGAACTCACTCCATCCAGTAGTCTTTTTAGAGATACAATGCATAAGGGTATGGACAAAGAAACGCCATTGAAGTGAAAATTTTGCTTTTAAGAACTTGAACACACCCAATGGGTCTCCATACCCCATTCTTGAAAGAGTAGAAAACAGTTCATCATTAGAGATAGAAGTTATACCAGAGGCATCGTCTAGACGTAGACTGATGCGAATTACCTCTTCAGTAACTGTTAATGGCTTGTCACACACCTTCGTCTTGATCATTTGCACACCATTCTCAGTAACAATGGTTGCATGTGCCCATAATTGCCTCTGATGCTCTATGAAGATAGTAGGAGATGTAGTGAGAGCATGGGCAATGTGGCTGGACTTCAGAAAGTCGACTATCTGATGAAAACCTGTAGCTTGTTTTGGCTTTTGGAGCATTGCGATTTCATTGTGCTCGTCAATGAACGCCATTGATGCCATTGATCTTTGAAAGTTCTTGCCTGAAAACTTGATACTTGAGAGAGAGAGAGAGGGTTTAGAGCGCAAGAGAATAGTATGCAAAGAGTCGTTATGAACTTTTAGGCGGGCAAAGAGTATTTATAGTATTCGGGACATAAGCAGTATTAACCTAGAGCAGTATTAACTGAAAGCAGTATTAACCACTTAGCAGTATTAACTAACTAGCAGTATTAACTGAGAGCAGTATTAACAGAAAGCAGTATTAACTGAAAGCAGTATTAACCACTAGCAGTATTAACTAACTAGCAGTATTAACTGAGAGCAGTATTAACCACTAGCAGTATTAACTGACTAGCAGTATTAACTGACTAGCAGTATTAACCACTAGCAGTATTAACTGACTAGCAGTATTAACTGAAAGTAGTATTAACCACTAGCAGTATTAACTAACTAGCAGTATTAACTAAGAGCAGTATTAACCACTAGCAGTATTAACTACTAGCAGTATTAACTACTAGCTAGCAGTATTAAAACTGTACTGGCAGTATTAACCATACTCACTCTTTTAAGCTTGTGATACACTGAGTACTGCTATATATATCCTGAAAAAGAAGATTAGTAACACCAAGAATAAACAATATACAGGTATATAACTGCTTTTTGAGAAGGGGCTTATTCAGAGTTGATCATTCCCACACTTGTTACCAAGAAAGTGAATCTACCCACATCAAAGGCTTTAGTGAATAGATCAGCAAACTGGTTATCAGTGTGAACTTTTACAACTTGAATAGGTTTCTTTTCATTACAGTCTCTTATGAAGTGATACCTGATCTCAATGTGCTTTGTCTTTGAGTGCTTGACAGGATTATTCACAATGCTAATAGCACTGCTATTATCAATAAAAATTGGAGTGTGTAGAAAGGTTACCCCATAATCCAGCATTTGATTCTGAATCCATAAGACTTGAGCACAACAACTTGCAGCTGCTATGTACTCTGCCTCTGTTGTAGATGTGGATACTGTGGTTTGTTTCTTGCACTGCCATGAAACTAGTCTTGCACCCAAAAACTGACATCCTCCAGAAGTAGATTTTCTGTCCAAGTTTGCTCCACCTAGATCACTATCTGAGTATGCAAGTAGGTCAAAGGATGAGTCATGAGGATACCAAAGTCCCAATCTGGGTTGCCCTTTGAGATATCTGAATATCCTCTTAACAGCTTGATAGTGAGATTGCTTTGGCCTAACTTGGAATCTTGCACATACACAGACTGGAAACATTATATCTGGCCTAGATGCTGTAAGATACATGAGAGAGCCAATCATGGATCTATAGTGATGAACATCCATATCCTCCCCCTCAAGATCTGCTGTTATCTGCTTGTGTGTCTCCATAGGTGTGCTAGCAGGTTTTGAATCTGAGAAACCAAACTTGGTTAGAATGTCCTGCACATACTTGGACTGACAGATGAAGATTCCATCTGACTTCTGTTGAACTTGGAGTCCAAGGAAGAAAGTAAGTTCCCCCATGGAACTCATCTTGAACCTTTGATGCATTAGTTCCTCAAACTCCTTGCACATGTTGTCTCTTGTTGATCCAAAGATAATATCATCAACATAGATTTGGACCAGCAAGATATCCTTCTTCTTTCTCTTGATGAATAGAGTCTTATCAATGACTCCTCTTTCAAAGCCATTTTCTAAGAGATAGGATGACAGAGTGTCATACCATGCTCTTGGAGCTTGATGTAGTCCATAAAGTGCTTTCTTCAATTTGTATACCCTGTCTGGATAGCTTGGGTTTTCAAACCCTGGTGGTTGACAGACATATACTTCTTCTTCAATTGAGCCATAAAGAAATGCACTTTTGACATCCATTTGATAGACTTTGAATTTCATATAAGAAGCATAAGCTAGGAATAATCTAATTGCTTCTATCCTAGCCACAGGTGCAAATACTTCTTCATAGTCTATTCCTTCTTCTTGTGTATATCCTTGAGCCACCAACCTTGCTTTGTTTCTTATGACTATTCCTCTTTCATCTCTCTTATTCCTGAAGACCCATTTTGTTCCTATTGCTTTTTGGCCTTTAGGAAGGTCTACCAGATCCCAAACATCTTGCAGCTTGAACTGCAGTAGCTCTTCTTGCATGGCTTCTATCCAACTGGATTCTTTCATAGCATCATGTGCCTTTTTAGGCTCAAGCTGTGATAAAAAGCAAGAAAGCACTGTATGTTGTTGATCTTGCATTTCTTGAAGCCTACTTTGATTTCTAGTCATCATAGGAGAAGATATATCCCCTATTACCAGCTGTGGAGGATGATTCTTTTGAATTCTGTTATGATGACTAGGTTCTTCATTAAGTTCCACCTCTAGATTAGAGTCATTCAACTCAACTGAAGTGTTTTCAGTAGCTACTTCTGATTCTTTATTTTCTTGAGTCTCCTCATCTCTACTTTCTTCTTCACTTTGACTTGGTCCAGTAGATGGTTCCTTTTCACAGTCTTCAATAGGATCCACTGTGGATATGGGAAAGATCACAGATTGAGATATACTTTCTTGAACTTGTGTAGTCCCTGATCCTCCACTTCCTTAACTTGCATAATCATCACTACTGAAACCAAAAGAGTTAGTTAGTGAGTCAATGTCAAATAGCCACTGAGGACCAGACCCAATTGGATTTGGTGTGTTCTCATTGCATTTGACATTGTCACTTTCTTCAATTATTCTAGAAGAAGAGTTAAAGACTCTGTAAGCTTTACTCTGAGATGAGTAACCAACAAGAAATCCATCATCTGCTTTGCTATCAAACTTACCTAAGTAAGATTTGGTATTGAGAATTGTACAAGGACACCCAAAAGGTTTGAAAAATCCAATGAAAGGTTTTCTTTTATTTAAAAGCTCATAAGGGGTCTTGTTCTTTGGCTTGACCACTAGAACTCTGTTTTGGACATAACAAGCAGTATTAACTGCTTCAGCCCAGAAGGTAATTGGCAGTTTTGAATCAGCCAACAGAGATCTAGCAGCCTCTATTAGTGTCATATTTCTCCTCTCAGCAACTCCATTCTGTTGAGGAGTCCTAGGAGCACTATATTGTCTCTCAATGCCTTTTTCTTCACAAAAGGTGTTTAGATCAAGATTTTTAAATTCAGTCCCATTATCTGATCTAATGAATTTTACTTTTTGATTAGTTTGGTTTTCAATTCTTAGGATAAAGAATTTGATCAGTCCACTTGTCTCATCCTTAGTCCTTAGAAAATATACCCAGGTAAATCTAGAGTAATCATCAACAATAACCAAGCAGTAAGATTTCTTGCCTATACTCATAACATTTGTAGGACCAAACAGATCCATATGCAATAACTGGAGACAAGAAGAAATTGTGTTTAACTCTTTGGTCTTATGAGAAGATTTATGCTGTTTGCCTTTAAGACATGCAACACAATGATCATCACATGAAAATACTTTTGAAGGTAAACCTCTTATGTTGGGAACTGAAGAATTCATCAAGTATGGTTAATGCTGCTGGTTCAAAATTACTACTGCTAGAAGACTTAAAGGTTAATACTGCTGAGTGTTACTACTGCTAGTATTATTAATACTGCTAGTCATAGTTAGTACTGCTAGTGGTTATTACTGCTTAGTAGTTAATGCTGCTAGAAGGAAGTTAATGCTGCTGAAGATTAATACTGCTTATATGATGAAGATTCGTATGAAAGGATATACATTGAAGCTTGGAGATAATGATGGAAGATATTTTGAAGATATTTTATTAATTGTAATTATCTTTTATCTTCAGTATATATATAGTATATGTATAGAAGATACAATATATAGTTTTAGATAAATTGATTCTAAGCTTTAGTTCTAGAAAAAAAAAATCAATCTCAAGGCATAGATCCTAATTCTAGAGAAGTAGAATTCGTATTGGTGAGCTTGTTCATCAATATTGAGGTTGAGTGAGTAATCTTGTAACTTCAAAGCATTCAATACAAGTTTACAGTTTGTTAATTATATTATGTTTTGATTTCCTGTTTGATTAAATATCAAAGTGTTATTCCGCAAACTTCTTTGATATTGTTTCTGATAATTAATTCTTGTTGAGAATTCGATCCTGACAAGTGGTATCAGAGCCTAACTCTCTCAGAAACAGTTATTCATCATGGAAAATCTTACAGAATCAAGCAGTACTTTGGTTTCTAAGGTTCCAATGCTCAAACCAAGTGAGTTTGACATGTGGAAGATCAGAATCAGACAATATATTCTTCTCACTGACTACTCAATGTGGGATATCATTGAGAATGGTCCTTCTGAAGCTGGAAGGATAGGACCAGATGGGAAAAGACCTCCACCAAAGACAAATGGTGAGAGGAAGATCAGACAGACAGAGATGAAGGCTTTGAGCACTCTGCTCTTGGCCATTCCCAATGAATATCAGCATCAATTTTGCAACTGCACTGATGCTCAGATTCTCTGGAATGCTCTAGAGAAAAGATTTGCTGGAACTAAGAGCATCAAAAGAAATCAGAGAGATGTTCTAAAGCAACAGTATGAGAACTTCACTTCTACAAAGAATGAGTCTATGACTCAAACTTTTGACAGGTTCAATAAACTCATAGGTGAACTGGCTACTGTAGGGGTGAAGATGGAACAAGATGATATCAACAGAAAGTTCCTCAGATCTCTTGGAGATGAATGGACTATGTACACTGTCTCATATAGACAGAGTGACAATCTGGAAGAGAAAGAACTTGATGATCTATACAATGATCTAAGAGTTTTTGAAACTGAGGTAGAAACCAAGAAGAAGCCCTCTGGTTATATTCACAATGCTGCACTTCTTTCAGCATCCACTGATACTACTGCCAACCCTGAAGCAATTAGTACTGCCAGTGGAGTAAGTTCAGAAAAAGGCACTGAAACTATCTTTGAAGCCTTTTTGTCCAGTCATAGCAGCAATTCTCTAATTAATGATGATCTTGATCAAATTCACCCTGATGATCTGGAGGAGATGGATATTAAATGGCAGATGGCCATGTTATCCATGAGGGTGAAAAAGTTCATTAAAAGAACTGGAAGAAATAACTTCTCTCAAAGAAGAGAAGATGGAGCTGGTTTTGACAAAACCAAGGTGGAATGTTATAAGTGTCACAAGAAAGGACACTTTGCTAGAGAATGCAGGAGTGCTGTTCCAAACAATAACCACCAACAAGCTCAGAATGGAGGAAACAATCAGAACAAGAATCCTGCTCAAGCCCTTGTTTCTCAACAAGGAATGGGATTTGACTGGAGTGATCAAGCTGAGGAAGCCATTCAGAACCAAGCTCTTATGGCAGAAGTGTCTGATATCCCTACCGAGGTAAGTTCTAATCTTTGTACTAAATCTTGCATTGACACTGTTACAAGATACAGGGATCACAATCAAAGTATGTGTGATGATCTCAAAAGATTAGAAAAAGACAGAAGAGATTATGTGTTAATAGTAGAGAGATTTGAAGAGCAAATCAAAGGCTTTCAAGCTAATGAACTTCAACACTCTTATGACACAAACTATTGGAAGTGGGAAAAGAATGAGTTAGAAACCAAACTGTCTAAGTCCTTAGAAGAGAATGATAGACTGAAAGAGGAACTGTCAAAAGTTAAGCTTGATATAGACAAGTTTTCTTATGCTTCAAAAGCAATGGACTCTCTTCTAAAGGCTCAGATACATGATAAGATGAAGCCTGGTATTGGATACAACAATACACCCCCTCCTTACAATAACAACTATATTTCTCCTACATCAGACTTGTTAGAAACTAAGGAGAAAAAGGACTTGTCTGAAGAAGCTTTTAAGATAGATCCTTTGGATGAGGTAGTAGTTAAGGATTTGACTGAGAAAGGAGCCAGTGAGAACAGGGATAATAATGTGAGTAAAAAGATACCATTAGAAAACAATATTATCACCAATGAGGGATGTGGGAAAATCTGGGTCAAGTCCAAGGAGATAGAGAAGACTAAAGGAAATGATAACAAGGTCCATTACAAACAAACCACAGTGGTGAATTCTGGATCTTGTAAACAGTGTGATTGCATTAAAGCCAAGAGCCTAAATTCTGGTTTAAAAAGAGGAAATCAAAGAAACTGGAATAATCAATGGGCTCAGAAACAAGGAGTTGATCTGAATAAAATCAATAGACCAAAACCTTGTTTTATATGTGGCAAGTTGAATCATTTGGCTAAGTATTGTTACTTCAACCCAATTAACCAACAGATGAACTTTAAAAGATTTGTGCAAAAACCTGTTGGTTATAGGAAGACTGGAAAGAAACATGTGATAAAGAAATCTGTTGAAAGTACAGGCACTTTAAAGAAAAAGATTTTAAAAGAAAGTGTCAAAATGTGGGTACCTAGAAGTACTAACAGTATTAGTACTGCTAACAATATTAGTACTGCTAACACAGTTACTACTGCTAACAGTGTTAGTACTGCTGAAAATATTAGTGCTGCTAATACTGTTAAAACCTCTTCAAAAGTTTATACTGCCAACACAGTTACTGCTAACACAGTTACTACTGCTAACAAGGTTAGTACTGCTAAACATGCAAGTGCTGCCAAGGCAGTTAGTACTTCTAAAACTAGTCCTGATTCTAGCAAACATATTTCCAAGTCTATTATTGTAACAAAGTACTCCAAGAATGAAGAATTAAAGTTCAAAAATCTTGTCAAGAAAGAATGCAAGTACTTTGATGAGAAAGGGGTACCCAAGACCACTTTGGCTTGGGTTCCTAATTCATACTAATTGATTTATCTTATGTGCAGGGCAACCAACAGCTCAAGGGAAAGAGCATTTGGCATGTTGATAGTGGTTGCTCTAGGCACATGACAGGCAACATGTCATGCCTTCAGGATTTCAAGCATATCAATGGAGGACATGTTGCATTTGGAGACAATCTTACTGGTGGTAAGATAAGTGGAAAAGGTAATGTCACCAAAGGTAAGATGACATTTGAGGATGTCTACTATGTTGATCAATTAAAGTACAACCTGTTAAGTGTATCACAGGTTTGTGACAAACAACATAGTATATTATTTACTAATACTGAGTGTATGATTCTTGCCCCAGGGTTCAAGGTAGTTGATGAAAGCATGATACTACTTAGAACTCCAAGAAAGGACAATGTTTACTGTCTTGATTTGGACAATGTTGATAGTGATTCATCTCTAAATTGTCTTGTTTCAAAAGCTTCTGTAGATGAATCCTCTCTTTGGCACAGAAGGATGTGTCACATGAATTTCAAGACTATGAACAATCTTGTTAAAAATAACCTTGTAAGAGGGTTACCTTCAAAAGTCTTTTCATGTGATGATCATTGTGTTGCTTGTCTTAAAGGCAAACAACACAAAACTTCTCATAAGACCAAAGAGTTAAATTCTGTTTCTTCTTGTCTCCAGTTACTGCATATGGATCTGTTTGGTCCTACAAATGTTATGAGTATAGGCAAGAAATCTTACTGCTTGGTTATTGTTGATGATTACTCCAGATTTACTTGGGTATATTTTCTAAGGACTAAGGATGAAACAAGTGGTCTTATCAAATCCTTTATTCTAAGAATTGAAAACCAAACTAATCAAAGAGTAAAAGTCATTAGATCAGATAATGGAACTGAGTTTAAAAATCATGATCTAAACACCTTTTATGAAGAAAAAGGTATTGAGAGGCAATATAGTGCTCCTAGGACTCCTCAACAGAATGGTGTTGCTGAAAGGAGGAATAGAACACTAATAGAGGCTGCTAGATCTCTGTTGGCTGATTCAAAATTGCCAATTACCTTCTGGGCTGAAGCAGTTAATACTGCTTGTTATGTCCAAAACAGAGTTCTAGTGGTCAAGCAAAAGAACAAGACCCCATATGAGCTTTTAAATAAAAGAAAACCTTTTATTGGTTTCTTCAAACCTTTTGGGTGTCCTTGTACAATTCTAAATACCAAATATCACTTAGGTAAGTTTGATAGCAAAGCAGATGATGGATTTCTTGTTGGATATTCATCTCAGAGTAAGGCCTACAGAGTATTTAACTCTTCTTCTAGAATAATTGAAGAAAGTGACAATGTCAAATGCAATGAGAACACACCAAATCCTGTTGGGTCTGGACCTCAGTGGCTATTTGACATTGATTCACTAACTAACTCTTTTAGTTTCAGTAATGAGTATACAGAAACAGGAAGTGGAGGATCAGGGATCACACAAGTTCAAGAAAGTATATCTAAATCTGTGATTTTTCCCATACCCACAGTAAATTCTGGTGAAGACTGTGAAAAGGAATCAATTACTGGACCAAGTCAGAGTGAAGAAGACACTAGAGATGAGGAGACTCAAGAAAATAATGAAGTGGCATCTGAAAACACTTCAGTTGAGTTGCATGAATCTAATCTTGAGGCTGGACTGAATGAAGAACCTAGTCATAACACCAGAGTTCAAAAGAATCATCCTCCACAGTTGATAATAGGAGATATCTCTTCTCCTATGATGACTAGACATCAAAGCAGGCTTCAGGAAATGCAAGATCAACAGCATACAGTGCTTTCTTGTTTTCTATCACAGCTTGAGCCTAAAAAGGCACATGATGCTATGAAAGAATCTAGCTGGATAGAAGCAATGCAAGAGGAACTGTTACAGTTCAAGCTACAAGATGTATGGGATCTAGTAGACCTTCCTAAAGGTCACAGAGCGATTGGCACAAAGTGGATTTTCAGAAACAAGAGAGATGAAAGAGGTATTGTCATAAGGAACAAAGCAAGGCTGGTGGCTCAAGGCTATACTCAAGAAGAAGGTATAGATTATGAAGAAGTTTTTGCACCTGTGGCTAGGATAGAAGCAATCAGACTATTCCTAGCCTATGCTTCTTACATGAACTTCAAAGTCTATCAAATGGATGTAAAAAGTGCTTTTCTCTATGGATCAATTGAAGAAGAAGTATATGTCTGTCAACCACCAGGGTTTGAAAACCCAAGCTATCCAGACAGGGTATACAAATTAAAGAAAGCACTTTATGGACTACATCAAGCCCCAAGAGCATGGTATGACACACTGTCATCCTATCTCTTGGAAAATGACTTTGAAAGAGGAGTCATTGATAAGACTCTATTTATCAAGAGAAAGAAAAAGGATATCTTGCTGGTCCAAATCTATGTTGATGACATTATCTTTAAATCTACAAGAAACAACATGTGCAAGGAGTTTGAAGATTTAATGCATCAAAGGTTCAAAATGAGTTCCATGGGGGAACTTACTTTCTTCCTTGGACTCCAAGTTCAACAGAAGTCAGATGGCATTTTCATCTGTCAATCCAAGTATGTGCAGGATATTCTAACCAAGTTTGGTTTCTCAGAATCAAAACCTGCCAGCACACCTATGGAAACACACAAGCAGATCACAGCAGATCTTGAGGGGGAGGATATGGATGTGCATCATTATAGATCCATGATTGGCTCTCTCATGTATCTCACAGCATCAAGGCCAGATATAATGTTTCCAGTCTGTGTATGTGCAAGATTTCAAGTTAGGCCAAAGCAATCTCACTTTCAAGCTGTTAAGAGGATATTCAGATATCTCAAAGGGCAACCCAGATTGGGACTTTAGTATCCTCATAACTCACCTTTTGACCTAATAGCATACTCAGACAGTGATCTAGGTGGGGCAAACTTGGACAGAAAATCTACTTCTGGAGGATGTCAGTTTTTGGGTGATAGACTAGTCTCATGGCAGTGCAAGAAACAAACCACAGTATCCACATCTACAACAGAGGCAGAGTACATAGCAGCTGCAAGTTGCTGTTCTCAAGTCTTATGGATTCAGAATCAAATGTTGGATTATGGGGTAACCTTTCTACACACTCCAATCTTTATTGACAACAGCAGTGCTATTAGCATTGTGAATAATCCAGTCAAGCACTCAAAAACAAAGCACATTGAGATCAGGTATCACTTTATAAGAGATTGTAATGAAAAGAAACTTATTCAAGTTGTCAAAGTTCACACTGATAATCAGTTTGCTGATCTATTCACTAAAGCTTTTGATGTGGGTAGATTCACTTTCTTGGTAACAAGTGTGGGAATGATAAACTCTGAATAATCCCCTTCTCAAAAAAGTGGTTTTATATCTGTATAGTATTCCTGGAGTTACTAATCGTCTGTTTCAGGATATGCATAGCAGTACTCAGTGTTTAGCAAGTTTAAAAGGAGTAAATTAGTTAATACTGCTTTCAGTTAATACTGCTAGTGGTTAATACTGATTTCAGTTAATACTGCTAGTGGTTAATACTGCTTTCAGTTAATACTGCTAGTGGTTAATACTGCTTTCAGTTAATACTGCTAGTAGTTAATACTGCTTTCAGTTAATACTGCTAGTGGTTAATACTGCTTTCAGTTAATACTGCTAGTAGTTAATACTGCTAGTTAGTTAATACTGCTAGTTAGTTAATACTGCTAGCTAGTTAATACTGCTAGCAGTTAATGCTGTTAGCAGTTAATGCTGTTAGCAGTTAATGCTGCTAGCAGTTAATGCTGCTAGTAGTTAATACTGCTCTAGGTTAATACTGCTTATATTCCGAATACTATAAATACTTTTTGCCCGCCTAAAAGTTCATAACGACTCTTTGCATACTGTTCTCTTGCGCTCAAAACCTTTTCTCTCTCAAGTTCGAAGTTTTCAGGCAAGCTTTTCACTAAGATCAATGGCATCCATGACTTTCATCGACGAGCACAACGAGATTGCGATGCTACAAAAGCCAAAGCAAGCTTCAGGATTTCATCAGATTGTGGATTTCCTCAAGACAAGCCACATTGCTCATGCTCTTATTGTATCCCCTACAATCTATATTGAGCATCAAAGGCAGTTCTGGGCTAATGCAACCATTGTTGTTGAGAATGGTGTGCAGATGATCAAGACAAGAATCTGTGATCAATCACTCACGGTTACTGAAGAGGTTATTCGCATCAGTCTACGTCTAGACGATGCCTCTGGTATAACCTCTATCCCAAATGATGAACTGTTTTCAAACCTTACAAGAATGGGGTATGGAGACCCATTGGGAGTGTTCAAATTTTCTAAAGCAAAATTCTCACCCCAATGGCGTTTCTTTGTCCATACTCTTATGCATTGTATCTCCAAAAAGACTACTGGATGGAGTGAGTTCAGCAGCACTATTGCTTATGCTTTGGTGTGCTTGGCCACTGCCAGAAAGTACAATTTTTCTAAAATGATTTTCAGTGATCTTGTCTCAAACATGGGAAACAAAAAGAGCTTCTTTATGTATCCCAGGTTTGTTCAAGAAATTATTACTCATGAATTGACGGATATACCTAAACCTGTTGGGGTATATGTACCTAACCCCCCCAAAGGCAAGGTGTTCTCAAATATGAGAAGATCTGCTGGGGACTCTGAAGGAGTTGACACCCCATTGTTCTCTACAATGATGGTGGTGTCCCAAACCAATGAAGGTATGGCAGCAGGGTCAAGGCCCCCATTAGACCAACCCACTGCTAGCCAAGCCCAACCTTCCCTCTCAAAATCAATTCCCCAGTCCCTTCTTGAAAAACCAACCTCTCCCATCACCCAAACTTACAAGAGAAAACAGGTAAAGAAGGCTCCTTCCCTTCTTGTACCATTACCCACTAAGCCTATAATCCCTCTAAGGGAGAATTCTCCCCTAGAGAATATCCAAAGGGAAACCACACGGGTGTCTCCCAACCTAAAGGAGGTGCTCTCTGAGGAGGAGGTAGAGCATATGGGTGATGAGGCTGCCACTACTCCTGCTAGTACAGAGGAGGAAAGTGGTAACATCAATAAGACCTCCCCCATGGCAACTTTGAATGAGCAATCATTTGAAGGTCCCTGGTGCCAAGAAACCACAGGGGTGGATAGTGCCTCTGCAAGGCAGAAGACTTCCACAAATAAAAGATCCAATGATCCTTCAAAGGAGGGTAACACTTCTGGAGAGGGTGAGGACAGATATACGTACGATGAATTGATGGAAACAATGGGGAACATCAATCAAGATGTTCTCAAACAAGGCAAAGAAATTGAAGAAATGAAGCTAGTAATTCTGTCACAACAAGAACAGATTGCTAAGCTGAAGAGGATGGTGGTTAGTCTGGTACAAAGGAAGAAGAGAAAGCAATTCCAATTAAGGAGAAGGACCACTGAGGATGATGCTCCCAAAAAGGGGGAGATCAACATGGAAGAAGCCACAAGAAAGGGGGAGCTTGATGGAGAGAAAGTTGATGTTCAGGGGGAGCAGCAAGCAGAAACAGTTACTACTGCTGACATTAATAAAGCAGCAGAAACTGTGAAAGAAGTGTTAACAGATCTTGAGATTGCAGAAACCTTACTAAAAGCCAAGAATGATACTCCCAAGGTCACTTCAAAGACCAAAGGTGTAATCATAAAAGAACAAGGTGAAGTGATCAAGAAAGATAACAGTAAGAAGGCAATGAGCAAAGACAAAGGAAAAGCAAAGATGGTAGAATCTGATCAACCAATCAAAAAGCAAAGGTTGGTTGAATCAGATGAAGCCCTAGCTAAAAAGATGCAGGAGGATATTGAAAAAGAAGAAAGAGTTCAGATGGAAAAGGACAGGGAAATGGCAAAAGCTCTAGCCGCTGAACTGAATGAAGCTTATCAACAGAGTATGGCAACTGAAATTGCACAGAAGAAAGCTGCAAGTATGAAGAAATCTGTGGTGAAAACAGTTGCAAAGAAGAGAAGACCCTCAAAGACATTCCTAGGTACCCAAGAGAGAAACAAGATGATTATATTTCTCAAAGGTGCTGTAGGAGTCAAAAAGGAGATGTTCTCCAAAATGTCTTTTGAGAAGATCAAAGAGCTCTATGATTTAGAGATGTTAAAGCTTCAGGGAAGTGAAACTGCTAGGGTGGAGATGGAGAAGAGAATAAAAGAAAGTAATGACTTTGATTGTCAAAATCCATTTCCAGATGAGCAAGAAACACCTCCTAAGAAAGAGTCCACCCTGGGAGAAAGTCTAAGGACTTTAAAGAGAACAAAAATGATGGCAAGGAGAAAGCCAATCAAAAAGCCTAGAGTATCTGAAGAAGAGGCTGATAAGGTTGCTGAAGAAGAAGGGGCACCTGAGTCATCCAAACAGACAGAGCCATCTAACACTGATGATGTAAATTTGTATATGGTAGTGATGGACAAAGTGCCTGAACCAATTTCAGCAGAACCTGGAGGAGTTAAGCCTCCTGAGGTGATTCTCTGGGATACATTGACAGTGGATGGAAAGGAATACATAAGGCTGAAAAGAAAGGATGAAAAGTATGAAGTGTTTAACACGTGGGCAAAAATTGTCAGAACATGCTCTAGATCAGATATGGAAGAGATGTTTGAGATAGGAATGAAGTTGTATGCAGATATTCTAAAGGCCACAGGGATTTCAATTACAAAACTGGTAATGGAGTATTTGTGTATGATGTTCAAACCTGAAGAAGTAGAGCATTTGATCAAGGATGTCTTCAAATCAGTAAACAGTTGGACTCTATATGAAATTAGTGGAGTATATACAGTGACTTTGGATTTAAATCACACTGAATACTTCCTAGTAGATAGAGTGTATAATCATAGCAGATTGAAGCTACATGCCATGCTGAAGAAAAAGTTAAGGTGTGTTCCAGATTCAGAAATGGCTAAATACTTGATTCAAAGAACCATCAATCAGAGTTTGGGATTGGATGCAAACACTGGGATTTAGGCCTTGATAGAGTTTTGGGAGCATCTTGAAGAAAAATTTGAAGAACTTGACTTCTCTTCCTAAAAGTCAACTTAGGGGGAGATTGTTGGGAACTGAAGAATTCATCAAGTATGGTTAATGCTGCTGGTTCAAAATTACTACTGCTAGAAGACTTAAAGGTTAATACTGCTGAGTGTTACTACTGCTAGTTTTATTAATACTGCTAGTCATAGTTAGTACTGCTTAGTAGTTAATGCTGCTAGAAGGAAGTTAATGCCGCTGAAGATTAATACTGCTTATATGATGAAGATTTGTATGAAAGGATATACATTGAAGCTTGGAGATAATGATGGAAGATATTCTGAAGATATTTTATTAATTGTAATTATCTTTTATCTTCAGTATATATATATAGTATATGTATAGAAGATACAATATATAGTTTTAGATAAATTGATTCTAAGCTTTAGTTCTAGAAAAAAAAAATCAATCTCAAGGCATAGATCCTAATTCTAGAGAAGTAGAATTCGTATTGGTGAGCTTGTTCATCAATATTGAGGTTGAGTGAGTAATCTTGTAACTTCAAAGCATTCAATACAAGTTTACAGTTTGTTAATTATATTCTGTTTTGATTTCCTGTTTGATTAAATATCAAAGTGTTATTCCGCAAACTTCTTTGATATTGTTTATGATAATTAATTCTTGTTGAGAATTCGATCCTGACATCTTACAAGGTTGTTTTTAACAAGTTTGTTCATAGTCTTGAAGTTCATGTGACACATCCTTCTGTGCCAAAGAGAGGATTCATCCACAAAAGCTTTTGAAACAAGACAGTTCAGGGATGAATCACTATCAACATTGTCCATGTCAAGACAATAAACATTGTCCTTTCTTGGAGCTCTAAGTAGTATCATGCTTTCATCAACTACCTTGAACCCTGGAGCAAGGATCATACACTCAGTATTTGTAAATAATATGCTATGTTGTTTGTCACAAACCTGTGATACACTTAACAGGTTGTATTTCAATTGATCAACATAGTAGACATCCTCAAATGTCATCTTACCTTTGGTAACATTACCTTTTCCACTTATTTTACCACCAGTAAGATTATCTCCAAATGCAACATGTCCTCCATTGATATGCTTGAAATCCTGAAGGCATGACATGTTACCTGTCATGTGCCTAGAGCAACCACTATCAACATGCCATATGCTCTTTCCTTTGAGCTGATGGTTGCCCTGCACATAATATAAATCAGTTAGTATGAATTAGGAACCCAAGCCAAAGTGGTCTTGGGTACCCCTTTCTCATCAAAATACTTGCATTCTTTCTTGACAAGATTTTTAAACTTTGACTCCTCATTTTTGGAGTACTTTGTCACAATGATAGGCTTGGAAACACATTTTCCAGAAGCAGTACTGGTTTTAGAAGTACTAACAGCATGAGCAGTACTTGCATGCTTAGAAGTACTAACCTTGTTAGCAGTAGTAACTGTGTTAGCAGCATTAATATTTTCAGCAGTACTAACACTGTTAGCAGTAGTAACTGTGTTAGCAGCATTAATATTTTCAGCAGTACTAACACTGTTAGTGCTTCTAGGCACCCATATTAAAACACTTTCTTTTAAAACCTTATTTTTCATAGGGCCTTTGGTTTCAATAGATTTCTTTGGTTTCCTATAACCAACAGGTTTTTGCACAAATATTTGAAAGTTCATCTGTTGGTTAATAGGGTTGAAGAAACAATACTTAGCCAAATGATTCAGCTTGCCACATATGAAACAAGGTTTTGGTCTATTGATTTTATTCAGATCAACTCCTTGTTTCTGAGCCCATTGATTATTCCAGTTTCTTTGGTTGCCTCTTTTTATACCAGAATTTAGGCTCTTAGCTTTATTGCAAGCACACTGTTTACAAGGTCCAGGATTCACAACCGTGGTTTGTTTGTAATGGACCTTGTTATCCTTTCCTTTGGTATTCTCTATCTCCTTAGACTTGACCCAGATTTTCCCACATCCCTCATTGGTGATAATGTTGTTTTCTAATGGTATCTCTTTACTCACAACATTATCCCTATTCTCACTGGCTTCTTTCTCAGTCAAATCCTTAACTACTACCTCATCCAAAGGATCTATCTTAAAAGCTTCCTCAGACAAGTCCTTTTTCTCCTTGGTCTCTAACAAGTCTGAAGTAGGAGAGATATAGTTGTTGTTGTAAGGAGGGGGTGTATTGTTGTATCCAATACCAGGCTTCATCTTATCATGAATCTGAGCCTTTAGAAGAGAATCCATTGCTTTTGAAGCATATGAAAACTTTTCTATGTCAAACTTAACTTTAGATAGTTCCTCTTTCAGCCTATCATTCTCTTCTAAGGACTTAGACAGTTTGGTCTCTAATTCATTCTTTTCCCACTTCCAATAGTTTGTGTCATAAGAGTGTTGAAGTTCATTAGCTTGAAAGCCTTTGATTTGCTCTTCAAATCTCTCTACTATCAACACATAGTCTCTTCTGTCCTTTTCTAATCTTTTGAGGTAATCACACATGCTTTGGTTGTGATCCCTGTACCTTTTGACAGTGTCTGTGCAAGATTGAGTGCAAAGATTAGAAATTACCTCAGAGGGGAGATCAGACACTTCTGCCATAAGAGCTTGATTCTGAATGGCTTCCTCAGCTTGATCACTCCAGTCAAACCCCATTCCTTGTTGAGAAACAAGGGCTTGAGCAGGATTCTTGTTTTGATTGTAGCCTCCATTCTGAGCTTGTTGGTGGTTGTGGTTTGGAACCCCACTTCTGCATTCTCTAGCAAAGTGTCCTTTCATGTGGCACTTATAGCATTCCACCTTTGTCTTGTCAAAACCAGCTCCATCTTCTCTTCTTTGAGAGAAGTTGTTCCTTCCTGTTCTTTTGATAAACTTCTTCACCCTCATAGATAACATGGCCATCTGTCATTTAATGTCCATCTCCTCCAGGTCATCAGGGTGAAGTTGATCCAGATCATCATTAATCAATGAATTGTTGCTTTGACTGGACAAAAAGGCTTCAAAGATAGTTTCAGTGCCTTTTTCTGAATTCACTCCACTGGCAGTACTAACTGCTTCAGGGTTGGCAGTAGTATCAGTAGATGCTGATAGAAGTGCAACATTGTGGATATAACCAGTGGGCTTCTTCTTGGTTTCTACCTCAGTTTCAAAAACTCTTAGATCATTATATAGATCATCAAGTTCCTTCTCTTCCAGATTGTCACTCTGCCTATATGAGACAGTGTACATAGTCCATTCATCCCCAAGAGATCTGAGAAACTTTCTGTTGATGTCATCTTGCTCCATCTTCACTCCTACAGTAGTCAGTTCACCAATGAGCTTGTTGAACCTATCAAAAGTTTGAGTCATAGACTCATTCTTTGAAGAAGTGAAGTTCTCATACTGCTGCTTTAGAACATCTCTTTGATTTCTTTTGATGCTTTTAGTTCCAGCAAATCTTTTCTCTAGAGCATTCCAGAGAATCTGAGCTTCAGTGCAGTTGCAAAATTGGTGCTGATATTCATTGGGGATAGCCAAGAGCAGAGTGCTCAATGCCTTCATCTCTGTCTGTCTGATCTTCCTCTCACCATCTGTCTTTGGTGGAGGTCTTTTCCCATCTGGTCCAATCTTTCCTGCTTCAAAAGGACCATTCTCAATGATATCCCACATTGAGTAATCAGTGAGAAGAATGTATTGTCTAATTCTGATCTTCCACATGTCAAACTCATTGGGTTTGAGCATTGGAACCTTAGAGACCAGAGTACTGTTTGATTCTGCAAGGTTTTCCATGATGAATGAATAGATGTTTCTGAGAGAGTTAGGCTCTGATACCACTTGTCAGGATCGAATTCTCAACAAGAATAAATTCTCAGAAACTAATATTTAAAGAAGTTGCGGAATAACACTTTGATATTCAATGTAACAGTAAACAAAACAGTATATAATCAACAACTTGTAAACTTGTATTCAATTATCAAATCACAAGATTACACACTCAACCTCAATCTTGAAGAACAGACTCTTACAAGACGAATTCTACTTCTCTAGAATTAGGATCTATGCCTTGAGGTTGATTTTCTCTAGAATGAATGAATAATTCCTAAACTATTCTATCAATTCTATACATATATTGAATAAAAGATAATTACAATAAATAAAATATCTTCAGTATATCTTCCATCATTATCTCCATAAGCTTCCTTGAATATCTTCAGTTTATCCAGCTGTCATCCTTTTCATACAGATCTCCATCTCATAAGCAACATTAATCTTCAGCAGCATTAATACTCTAAGCAGTATTAACTCTAGCAGTACTAACCATGCTCAGCAGCATTAATCTCTTCAAGCAGCATTAACTCTGAACTAGCAGTACTAATCTTGTTGAGCAGTACTAACTTTGTTCCAGCAGCATTAACTTCTACTAGCAGCATTAACCACACTTAAGCTTTTCTTCAGTTCCCAACAGTTTTGTTGTGAAGTTTCAAGGGTAAAATCGTGGTCTCACGAAAACAAGTTGTTCTCACGTAAACCAAACCCTATATATATACATAGCCATAGATTCAAATGAGAATGTTAAGTGTGTGAGAAATTGAGAAGTAATCATAGCCATTCATATGGTCAAGATCATATTTGACTGGTCAAAAATTGCGTCTTTGACCAGTCAAATTTGCGGTTATTCCAAAAACAAAATGACAATTTCGTTATTTTTATAAATACGCGGGACGGGTTCATATGTGAACCTGTATGATTCACATATGAACTATATGTTCATATGTGATCCCATGTAATTCACATATGAACTCTTTTTTAACTGATTCACATATGAACATTTATGATTCATATAATGAATTAATTAACTGATTCACATATGAACTAATTAACTGTAGGTTCATATGTGTATCAGTTGAACTAATTAACAGATTCACATATGAATAATTTGTGATTCACATATGAACTAGTTAACTGATTCTCATATGAACTAATTAATTGATTCACACATGAACGTATAGTTCATATGTGTAACACCCTGAATTTCGTTTGGCCTATTTTGAAGAAGAACTGGAAGACGGTGGTTGCGCTAGTTGTCGCATGACTTAGCCCGAGCCATAACCCGCGCGGTGCACTGCCCGTTTGAGGATTCCAGTGAGCGGCGCGAGTTTCGCCGCGAGTTTCGCCGCGAGTGTACCCGCGCCATAACCCGCGCGGTGTTCTGTTTGTCTCGGTTTCCAGTGAGTGGTGCGAGTCACGACGCGAGTTAGCCCGCACCATAACCCGCGCGGTGGGCCTGATCGGTTAAATGAGATTTCAGCCTAAATATCTCATTTTATCTCACTTCTTATTTCTTTCTTTCCAATTCTCTCTATCTTTTTCTTCATTTACTCTCTCTTAGGTTTAGTGCAACCACATTTCTAGCCATTTATTACTAGAATCAAGTGTTCCATTCAAGGTTTCGGTTTTAGAAGCTTCACCATTGTCATATTCTCCAAGAGGTCCAACCTAAGTTTTTGGGTTTTCTTCTAAAACCTACTTGGTGAGTTCCTACTATCATTTTATAAACTTTATACATGTCAAAGCTTAAATTTTGAACTCCTACATATCTCCTTGGGTTTGGATTTAAGTTTATTGCATTTTGACCTAACTTGAGTTTTGGGAGATTTTAGGGTTCCCAATCATTTTCATGAAATATAAAGGGTTTCATCTTATTCGAAGTAAAATTGAGTTTTACTTGCACATTTATGTGGATTACTTGAAAGAATGTATATAAATGTTTTTGGAAGCTATATGTTTAGCTTTGGTTAGTCACAAATGAAATTGTGACAAGTCTAGACTACTACTAGTGGATCCCTAGGTATTGAGTCGGCTTATATTATTGGGATGTCTATTCCCCTTTTTGTAGCTATGGATGCATTTGACCCTCGGGGGCCTTTGGTACGGTTATGTGAGACCGATTACTAGCCATGTATCATAATGTAGTCCTAGTGAACGAGTATGACTTGGTTTCCTCGGGGGCCCTCCCTCACATCTTAGTACGGACCAAAGTTGTTCGTGGCCATGGATTCCAAGTATTTAGCTCACAACTCGGATTTTGGCCTACTTTTGTGTTCCGCCACAATCCTTGGTAAATCGGGTATCCCCCGTCATCGCAAGATGAATTTTTGGACCAAACGGTCCTTATGTAACAAAGATTTCAATTGTAAACTAAACCTTCTTGAAAAGATTTACTTTCGCTACAATTGTTTATATCTCTTGAAATTATAAACTGTATGTTCTCACTAGGCTTTAAGCCTAACACTTTTTCTCAAATGATATGTATAACAGGTTCCCTTAGCGGTGGGTTTCCAAGGTCGTGAGTGACGAGCATGGTCTTAGAGGCATTTTTGAAGTGACTAGTATTTGATGTTGGGAATTTGTTTAAGTCCCATCTTTTGGTGATCTTGGTTGACAACCGATGTAATCTAGATAGTCGTGTTTAGATTAGTTTGTTGTTGATTTCCATATCCGTTCTCAGGTTTTTGTAAAGTCTTAGTACTTTCCCCCTTTTGGGAGGTTTATACCAAATACAAATGTCATATTGCCTAATTTCCGAATTTTATTTTACTCGAATTTTTAGGGTGTTACAAGTTAGTATCAGAGCTCTAGTTTAAGTGAACTAGGCATGAATGTAAGATGTCTAGACTTAGACTGAGTATGTTAAGCATTGATTCATGAGTTTGGGTAGAACTTTTAAGATGGGTTAGTCTTAGAGTCGACGGAAATTCTGGTTATCAAGCGTTGTGGCGATCGTAACGAGAACCTTTATGTATTATATGTTCATAATCTCACTTAGCTAATGTTATTATGAGGATGTTTTACGTGAATGTTCTTGAAATGCCGTTACTATGACAATTGGTGACGTGGTAGTACGTTTTCCTTCGTGTTTTATTCTATATCTCTTACACTTTCTCGTGCTTGTGATGCAGCCATTAGTTCTAATATGGTGAACACACGAAGTCGTCAGTTAGGCGACGATGACCTTCGCTATGTTAGTTCGCCCGAACGAAATCCGGTGGTAAGGGTGCCGGCTGTCGTTCCTTCCGATATGCCACCGATATTCACTGGGGAAGTGGAGCAAGTGCCTCGAGTGGAGTTGGCATCCACCAACCCAGTGATTCAAGAGGCAAACCCTCAAGCTGACATGACGGCGGGCATCATGCAAATGGTGTCGTCGGCCATAGAGAAACAACAAGAGGCGTTCTTGAAGTTGTTAGAGGATCGCGATGCTAGCCTCCAGAGAAATGAGGCGGTTGCTGAGAACATCGTGGTTGGTTATGGAGGCACCGGTAATGGGATCAGGACTGAGGAGCACATGGTTGTTGGTGCTCCGAGAAGTGGGAAAAGTTGTTTCTACAAATCCTTTATGGGTTGTGGACCACCAAAATTCTCTGTTTTTGAAGACCCGGTTGCGTGTGTGAAGTGGATCCGAGCGGTCGAACAAGCCTTTGGTTCATCTGAGTGCGGAGATGACCAAAAGGTGAAGTTCGGTACTCAACTGCTCAGGGATACGGCACTGACATGGTGGAATGTTATCCAGTCCACCCTCTCTCCTACTGTTTTGGCCCAACTGACTTGGGGCGAATTCAAGGTGAAGTTATTGGAAGAATACTGTAACGAGAGGTCCATGGATTGGATCGAGACGGAGTTTCGGTCGCTTGAGAAAGGAAACTTGACGGTGAGGGAGTATACCCGTCAATTCATGGAAAAGCTGGGGTTAGTGGGGCATGTGGCCTCATCAAAGAAGGATAAGATTAAGGCCTATCTGAAGGGTCTACCATCGGACATGATGACCATGGTCCAAAATTCGAAGGCTTCCAACCTTCGTGAGACTATTGAGGATGCACAGTTTATGGAGGAGGTTTACGCGAAGAGTAAACCAGAGAAAGCTGCAATGGTTGTGGAATTGTAATAACCGAGTTAAAAATCAATAAATTTAATATTCATGGTTGAAGTGCTAAAGGAACTTTAGATGAGGGGTCTATTTGTAAATTAGGGAATAAAAGGAATTTAACCCTATTTTACTTGGAGTTTTGGTGTGGTGGCCGACGATTTTAGAGAAAGAAAGAGAGAGGGAGCGGCGACCGTTTGAGCAAAGAGGGAAGGCGATTTGGATCTTGCTGGTGTTCTTCGATCAATAAGGTAAGCTTAACTTTACCCTTCTTGCCAAGTAAGGATTTAACATCCTATTTCTCAGAAAATGTAGTGGGTTGTTTGGATTTCGGCTTGTGAACTTAAATTGGCTAAGATTGCTTGTGGTTAATGAATCTGGATAAAAATCAAGATTATTATTTTGTATGTCGGATTCCTGCTTTCGAATTGGGTTGTTGGGCTAGTTTACGAGCATTTTGTGAGTTTATTCGGTGAAGTGTGATATTTGTATTTTGGGTTTTGTTCGATAAAAGACCGAGAGCCACCGGTCGAGTATCGTAACACCGGACGCACTTAGACATCGGTCGATTTGAGGAGACCCCGGTTCCCGGTCGACTCAGACACCGGTCAATGTTAATATACCGGTCGAATTTTTGGTACCGATCGTTGGTTTGGTATCGGTCGAAAGAAGGGGGGAGTCCGGTCGAGCCCGCCCCGGTCGAGAGCTGGGGCAAGCTCCGGTCGTGAGAACTTCAATCCGGTCCCCGGTTTGCGCAGTGGGCCGTAGCCCGATTCTTTTTGGGTGGGCCTAAATTAATTAAAATAATTTAATTTTGGGTTTGGTTTATTTAGTTATTGTTGGGCTTCATTGTTGGGATGATCCATTTCCAATGTAGTATATTCGGGTGTTTCAATTTCTTTCTTGAGTCGAATTTTAAGGAGTCGGGTCCACTATATAGGAGACCGTTGAGATTTTTAGGATTTAGGACCAACTTGGTTAAATTAAAGAGTATCGAGAATTCATCAGGAATACATTGTTTTATAGGTTTGGTCCCGGTGTATAAAGGTAGACGTAAAGCGTTAAGCAAAGGACGACAAGTGAGTTTTTCTAAACTAAATCTTTTGATGATGAAAGCATGTGAAGTTTATTACAAACTTTGATTTATTTATGATGGCATGATTTTATTAAATCGTTCAAGTATGTTATAAATTGTTATTGTTAAATGTATGCATACATTATTTGTGGGTTACGTGACCTAAGTCGGGGAGTGTGGCCCGCCTACTCGTGCCGGGGAGTGTGGCCCGTTTATGTCATTGGGGGCGTGTCCCAACATTAAGGCAACGCGAGTTAGACACATCGTCTTTGACGGTCGTGTGGTCCGTAACGTGTTTTATTTATGTGAAGGTGTGAATTGTGGTTTTAAATTCTGGAAAGTATTTAGTTGCTTATCTGTTAGAGGGAACTCACTAGACCATCGGTCTAACCCTCGCTCTTTTAAAACTAAAAATCTTTTCAGGAAAGTGTGATTTAGTAAGATCTGAAAGAAGCAAAGAGAAGATGTAGCGGGAAGAGTTAGAAGATCGTTCCCTTAGTTATCGTTATTTTATCTCAGATGTGTAGGTTGTTTCGAAGACTGTTAATTTTAAAATTGTAAGCTGGGAGCCGTTGCGGCATGAATTTTATTCTATTATTAGGAATTTATATTTACCTTATTGTTATTTCTGGTTGGGTTGTTACAGTTGGTATCAGAGCCATAGTTTAAGGGATTTAGGCGACCGGATGGGCCTAAACTTAAACTGTAGAATAGAGGGACACAACTGAGATTTAGGAGGCCTTTAAGAAAGACCTTGAGCTTTGTGAGGTGTGATAACAATAGTGAGTACTCTCATGTAAGGTAAATTCAGAATCGCATCTGGCCAATGCCATTATGAATTTACAGGTGCATGGGCATACTCAATTTCTATTGTTGAGTGTGGTTCGGGGTAGAGAGTTTTATCCATAGATTGATAGTTTTGGTCTAGCGTGTGGTGGAAGTTCGTTTTTGGAAGTAAGGTTATGTCGTTAGGATGCACTCGTGAGGGATGTAGATATTTCGTTAAGAAAGGACCTCCTGAGTCCATAAGGAAGAGAATGATGATAGAAGGTGAGCTTGTCGCTCTAAGGGAGTCTTCGGTTGGTAAAAAGGGTATGTCGTTTAGTGAGAAGCATGAGAGTGCTAATCCAAGAATCGAAGGATCGATTTGAGGCTTCTAAAGCTGTAGTTAACTGAAGGGTGGTTGAGAGACGATATCAGCGTTGACTGATATTATGTAGTGAGAATCAGATGGGAATGAGTTACCGTTTGGGTTGTGAGTCAATAGTCGCGGTGATGACTAGTTTTGGGCCTTTCAAGGCTGTTAGAGGTCGATGGTGCCGGAGGTTGTGGCACAGTTGAGAACCCTGACTGGTTGGTCGGAAGCGAGGAGTCTGGAATATATTATAATGAATGTAAACAGATGATCTTATGAGAGTAAATAGCCTTCAATGTCCTTGAGCCTCCTGCAATGTGTGTCAAATGAATTGCTGAAACTTTCTTATATCTTTCACATCAGACATTTTGGCAAGTACATGCCTTACAAAGTATTTGTTTTGAAAATGTGTCGACGCGTGCAAATGTGTGTTTGGATTAAAAAGGGCAAGCTTACGACGTGGGTGATAAATTCCGATTTTTGTGTGGGTAAATTATTATATGTCTTTTATAAAGGAGTTAACGTTTGGTTATGAAGAATCAAAACAATATTTGACCGCATGATTTTATAATTGAGTTTGGTTCTGGCATGTGTTGGCATATCAACAAGGGTGAGAGTCGTTGGCACGCTCAGTATAAGCACTTTCTAGAGTATTTTATAAACTGTGTGTGTAGAGTTCGTCGGAAACGTTTTCAATTGTGCCAACCCCGACAATGGGGTATGGTGAGGAAAAAAATTGTTGTGGAGTTGGGTAAGACGATTATTGAAACCGTTGTACGTGGCTAAGTCAGTGTCGTGTTGTGTACACGTGAGTTTGTTTTCTCATGTAAGTATCTTCTAAATTTTCAAACGCGTCAAGAATTTAATTAATTGTGTGTCATGCATGAAGGCTATGAACTCTCTAGGTCGTGAGGAAGGTTTGAGGGAGGGAGTGTGGCGTTTGATTAGGGGAGTAAATACTTGATATTGGTATTCTTCTAAGAAAGGGTGGTGATTAGCGAAGGTGGTTAATGGAAGTATTAACTTATGACGTCAAGGATGATGGTATCATAGTGGTTGGCCGTTTGTACCGAGGCTTGAGTTATGGTTGACGGCAAATGGTTGTGTCGGGAGTGGAATTTATCGTTGTAAAGATATTTTATCAGTTATCGGCTGCAGTGGAAGGGGTAATTTTCGTTGGGAATCTTGTTGGTTGGAGACATGGTGGAAGTGTCTCATCGCCGGCAGTTGTTGTGGGAGTCAGAAACTAGTTTCATGGGGAATAACGGGACGCTGAAAATGAAGAAGTGGTTATGGTTAGTTTCGAGGAACTTCGTGAGGAAGCGAAGGGTTACTTAGAAAAGATACAAACCTAGTGCGATGTTGGATAACATTGCGTGGCTCTTACAAAATGGAAGATCTTTAGTTCGGGCAGGTGGTTCTTTACCAAAGGGGTTTTGATGGGTATGTGGGAGCGAAGTTTTTATAGCATGACTGGGAAGGGTTGTGCTTTGAGCACTTAAGTCTTAGAGATTGTGCGCTTAATCTGACGGGTTACCGGAGTTGTTTCCAGCTGGTCGCGATGAGCCAACAAGGAGCGAAACCTTGTCGAATTGTTTTGAGAATCATAGTTTTACGATTTATTCAGGTTCGGGAAAGACAAGGTCATGAAATGTCTCGAAGTCAAATTTTAATATTGACCAGTGAGAAGAGAACGATATTTGTAGGTGTGACAAGTGGTCGTAGAGACCTGCAGATGTTATGGGATGAAGTAGTAGAGTGATGGTTGTTACAACCGGTTAGTGGTTATCAATGAGAGGACCTGCATGTTCGGAATTTCGGCAAGTTTTGGGGGCGGAATTATCCTACACCCCTAGGAGGATTGTTGGAAGCAACGAACGACTTAGTTCAAGGGTTGTGTATTTGATAGGAAATTCGTGGACAAGTTGAGGTACTCTTTAAGGGAAAAGATTCTAGCAGATTGGGATAATCTTGATTGGAGAGCTAGAATTGTGCGGCGCTGCTGAGTAGTGGGGATGCTTGGAAGAGTTGGGTTGAATATGTCGCGTAAGTAGTGTGGAAAGTCGGTTGATCAAGCAAAGTAACGTAAATGGGATTTGAATCTTGGAAATCATCGAAGAATAGAGTAAGCAATGTTGAGTGAGCGAGGTTTCTTGCAGCGAGAAGAATGTGAGGATATCATGGCAGAAAGGTGGTAAATCTGAGAGTAAGAAGATTGTTAAGTGATTCAAAGGTAGATGTATGTTTATAGATTCTGCTGTTAGCAATTTTTTTAATCCCTGGCGTGGGCATGAGGAAGAGTTTAGGACGATCAGTGCGGTGTGGGAGTGATTAATAAAAAATAATGCCGTTGAACAAAAGTTCACTCTGTTAATTAGTGAGTCGGTTGTTAGAAGTGCGATTCAAATCTTCAAGGAGGAAGATAGAGGTGTTGGGATATAGTGCTCGGAGCGAAGGACCCTAGTGTTAGTTTTGGCAATGCGTGAAGAGGGGATTCCAAGTGAGTCCGTTGTTCCGTGTTAA
Source organism: Arctium minus (assembly GCA_954870635.1). Classification (NCBI taxonomy): domain Eukaryota; kingdom Viridiplantae; phylum Streptophyta; class Magnoliopsida; order Asterales; family Asteraceae; genus Arctium; species Arctium minus. Next base: position 117,470,274 of record OX941083.1, on the reverse strand, counting down.
ACTGCTTGGAATAGGTTGCATGAGCTTGGTCACTCCGCGTGGAGCGAGTGAAAGCTGGGTTTTATTGCGCATATAGTCGGGTGATTGTGGATGTAACGGGAAATGGAAATAGGTGTCGCATTATTTGGCCAGTTAGAACTGGCGGATTATGAGAGTTAGATTTGTGAAAGTTTCTACCAAAATGTAGGAAGTTCAAGTGATGAGGTTGGGGCGATGTTTATTTAGCAAAATTTGAGTAAGGCCGAGGAGTTGAGATTCATGTGGTTCAAAAAGGGAAAGTGCTTCTGCGTTTGACTTATGTGGTGCTAAGAGGGATTGCTGGCAAGGGCAAGTTACATGATGAAGAAACTCGTAACTGGGAGTTGTTGGTGATGCCTACAGTTGTCGACGTGTTATGTTGGTGAGTCGAGTAAGTATTTAGTCAGTAATGCATGTTGTCATGTTGTGACTCCGACAAAGTTCTATCGGTTAAAGAAGTTGTTGTACTCGAAGGGTAAATCTGATGGTTGTGTACGACTATGTATTGATCAGAATGGCTTGGATAATCGAATGGTACTATATATATATATATATATATATATATATATTTAGGTTGAGAATTATGAGTCATTAGACCCAAGCGGGGACAAATGTAATGTTACCAGCCTTGCATAGGAAGAGTGTGATCCGATTCAGAAAGAAATGGAAGTTAAGACCCAGATGTGTAGGATCGTTTGCCATTACGAAGCGGTTTGGGGAGGTAGTTACAACTGGAGTTACCAGTGGATCTGATAGAAGTTTACCCAGTTTTATGTACCCAATCTGAAGAAATGTTTAGTAGAGAGTGATGTCGTTATACCTTTAGAGGTTGTTCAAATAGATGAGGAGATAAGCTATGTAGAGGAACCGGTAGCCATTGTGGATCGTAAAGTGAAGAAATTGAGGAACAAAGAAATCCAATTGGTAAAAGTTCAGTGACAATTCCACAAGGGACAAGAAGCGATATGGGAGTTAGAGTCGGTTGTGAGGATCCAATATCTCAACCTATTCAACGAAGGAATTCCGGGGACGGAATTCTTTTGAGGGGGGGATATTGTAATAACCGAGTTAAAAATCAATAAATTTAATATTCATGGTTGAAGTGCTAAAGGAACTTTAGATGAGGGGTCTATTTGTAAAATAGGGAATAAAAGGAATTTAACCCTATTTTACTTGGAGTTTTGGTGTGGCGGCCGACGATTTTAGAGAAAGAAAGAGAGAGGGAGCGGCGACCGTTTGAGCAAAGAGGGAAGACGATTTGGATCTTGCTGGTGTTCTTCGATCAATAAGGTAAGCTTAACTTTACCCTTCTTGCCAGGTAAGGATTTAACATCCTATTTCTCAGAAAATGTAGTGGGTTGTTTGGATTCCGGCTTGTGAACTTAAATTGGCTAAGATTGCTTGTGGTTAATGAATCTGGATAAAAATCAAGATTATTATTTTGTATGTCGGATTCCTGCTTTCGAATTGGGTTGTTGGGATAGTTTACGAGCATTTTATGAGTTTATTCGGTGAAGTGTGATATCTGTATTTTGGGTTTTGTTCGATAAAAGACCGAGAGCCACCGGTCGAGTATTGTAACACCGGACGCACTTAGACATCGGTCGATTTGAGGAGACCCCGGTTCCCGGTCGACTCAGACACCGGTCAATGTTAATATACCGGTCGAATTTTTGGTACCGGTCGTTGGTTTGGTATCGGTCGAAAGAAGGGGGGAGTCCGGTCGAGCCCGCCCCGGTCGAGAGCTGGGGCAAGCTCCGGTCGTGAGAACTTCAATCCAGTCCCCGGTTTGCGCAGTGGGCCGTAGCCCGATTCTTTTTGGGTGGGCCGAAATTAATTAAAATAATTTAATTTTGGGTTTGGTTTATTTATTTATTGTTGGGCTTCATTGTTGGGATGATCCATTTCCAATGTAGTATATTCGGGTGTTTCAATTTCTTTCTTGAGTCGAATTTTAAGGAGTCGGGTCCACTATATAGGAGACCGTTGAGATTTTTGGGATTTAGGACCAACTTGGTTAAATTAAAGAGTATCGAGAATTCATCAGGAATACATTGTTTTATAGGTTTGGTCCCGATGTATAAAGGTAGACGTAAAGCGTTAAGCAAAGGACGACAGGTGAGTTTTTCTAAACTAAATCTTTTGATAATGAAAGCATGTGAAGTTTATTACAAACTGTCAGGATCGAATTCTCAACAAGAATTAATTCTCAGAAACAATATCAAAGAAGTTTGCGGAATAACACTTTGATATTTAATCAAACAGAAAATAAAGACAGAATATAATCAACAAACTGTAAACTTGTATTGAATGCTTAAAGCTACAAGGTTACACACTCAACCTCAATATTGATGAACAGGCTCACCAATACGAATTCTACTTCTCTAGAATTAGGATCTATGCCTTGAGGTTGATTTTTCTCTTGAAAAAAACAATTTTCAAAAAGTTCTTTCTATCTATTCTAAACATTCTATACATATACTAATAAAAAGATAATTACAATAAATAAAATATCTTCAGTATATCTTCCATCATTATCTTCAAGCTTCCATGTATATCTCTAAGCTTCCATGTATATCTCTAAGCTTCCATGTATATCTCTAGATTATCCAGCTGTTATCCTTTCATGCAGATCTCCATCTTATAAGCAGTATTAATCATAAGCAGCATTAATACTCTGAGCAGTATTAACTCTAGCAGTACTAACCATGCTCAGCAGCATTAATCTCTTCAAGCAGTACTAACTTTGAACTAGCAGTACTAATCTTGTTGAGCAACATTAACCATCAACTAGCAGCATTAATAACAGAAGTACTAACTAGAAGTATTAACTATTTTCTTCTAGCAGCATTAACTAGAAGTATTAACTGTTTTCTTCTAGCAGCATTAACTAGAAGCATTAATATCAGAAGTACTAACTAGAAGTATTAACAACTAGAAGTATTAACTGTTTTCTTCTAGCAGCATTAACTACAACTAGCAACATTAACCACAGAAGTAGTAACCATCCTTGGCATATTTCAGACCCAACAATCTCCCCCTAACTTAACTTTTCAAAACTGAGAAGTTAAGTTCTTCAGTATAGGGTCTTTATGATAATTTCAAAACTTTCTGCAATTACTAGTTCTTCTTGATTCAGTTTCTGCTGTTATCTTCTTTTCTGTTTCTAGAAGTAGTTACTGCTTTGTTTCAGCTTCTTCACTTATCTCCCCCTCAAAATAAGACTTCATATCAACTTGATTCTCCTTCTCATGTCTTCTCAAGTTCAGTTGTTTAAGTCTCCCCCTTTTTGAAATAATCATGATATGTGCTCCTTTTCATCTCTTTTATCTCCATAATTTGATTGTGAACTTTCAGACAAATTGTACCAAGTGTATCCATCAATTCTTTGTAGTTAAACTGTCCTCACCTCCTTTAGATGTTTTACCACCTTTGAAGGATCCTTGGATCTTTTAGTAGAGATCTTCTGCCTAACAGAAGCACCTTCTACTCCCTTGGTTTCTTGGCACCTGGGACCTTTAGATAATTACTCATCTAAAGTTGCCATGGGGAAGGTCTTAGATATGTTCACACTGTCCTGTCCTGCACTTTGTGCAAAGTCAGTAGTGTGAGCCTTACAACCCATATGCTCTTGCATCTCCTTATTGAGCACCTTCTTGAGGTTGGGAGACACCTCTATGGTTTCCCTTTGGATATTCTCTGATGAAAAATGCTCCATCAGAGGGCTTGTAGGTTTTGAGGTTGAGGATACAAGAAGGGAAGGAACCTTCAGTATCTTTTCTTATATAATATAGTAATGGGGAATGTTGGTTTGACAAAAGGAATCTGAAGATTTATGCTTGGTAGTGGAAGGTGTGGATAGGTCATCAGTGGGTTGGTCTAATGAGGGCTTTGACCCTGATGCCTTACCTTCTTGATTGTGGGACATCACCATCATTGTAGAGAACAATGGTATATCAACTCCTTCCGAGTCCCTAGCAGATCTTCTCATGTTTGAGAAAACCTTGCCTTTAGGGGGTTTAGGTACATATATCTCATTAAAATGAGGTTAATCCGTCAATTCCTTATTAAGTACTTCTTGTACAAACCTTGGATACAGATAAAAGATTTTTGATTGATATCCAGGTTTGACATTAAATCATTGAAGATCATTTTTAGGTATAGAAAACTTACATTAGCAGTAGTAACACTTATCAGCAGCATTAACACAAACTGGCAGTAGTAACACATACCAGCAGCATTAACACAGTCTGACAGTTTTCACTGAACTAGAAGTACTAACTACCTTTCAGTATTAGCAACCTGAAACACTTACAGACACAAGGTTAGTAGTACCATATATCATAAGATTTTCAAAAGTTACTTTATCTTTTGAAACTATACCTTTTTCACTTTTCTTACCTTCTGCTGGATCAAAAGTAACATGTCCTCCATCAAATCTTTTTAAAGAATTTGAAGGCAATCCATGTTCCTTGTTATGTGCCAAGAGCAATCATTATCTTCATTCCAAAATGCTCTTCCTCTTGAGCTTTTGATTGCCCTGCACACTTGATAAATCAGTTAGTCTTTGAGGGAACCCAAGCCAAAGTGGTCTTGGGTTGTCCTTTCTCATTTATATAATCTGTCAGTTTGGTCTGAATGAGTTGTTTAGGAATCTCATGGCTGGAATACTTTGTCAAGATTATAGGCTTTGCAACATTAATACTAGTAGAAGCACTATCCTTGTTAGCACTAGTATTGGTTGCAGCAACACTATTTCTGTTAGCAGTACTATCTGGGATAGCAGTACTAACAGGTTTCTTTACAATTGGAACCCAAACTTGAACAAAGTTGTTTGCTTTCTTTGTCTTTAAATTACTCCTTGGCTTATTTGGAGTATTTTTCTTTGGTTTAGCAAACTTATTTTGAACATGAGACTTTTTAGGTGCTCTGTTCTCAGCCATTTGATTCCTTCCTTGCTTCCTATAACCAAAGGAGTTTTGAGTTTGTCTTTGAAAATTTACTCTTTGGTTTATAGGATTGAAATAACAGTATTTGGCAATATGATTAAGCTTTCCACAAATAAAACAAGGTTTTGGTCTATTGATTTTACTTAGATCAACCCCTTGTTTTTGTGCCCACTGATTATTCCAATTTCTCTGATTTCCCCTCCTTTTATCATGTTTTTGGGGCTCAGATTTATTGCAAGTACACTGTTTGCAAGGGACAGGATTCACAACTGTTGTCTGTTTGTAGTGGACCTTACCAGACTTTCCCTCTGTCTTCTCTATGTCCTTGGATTTGATCCAAGTCTTTCCACATCCCTCATTGGTGATAATGTGATTTTCTAGGGGAATCTCACCACTCACAGTGTTCTCCTTACTCTTATTATTAGAGTACTCTCCTTCAGAGTCTGTTTCAACCACCACTTTGTCTAATGGATCTACCTTAGTGGCTTCATCAGACAATTCCTTCCTATTCTTGGTCTCTAGCAAGTCTGATATAGGAGGGATGTAATTGTTGTTGTATGGTGGTGGTGTAGTGTTATAACCTATTCCTCTTCTAAGTTTGTCATGGATTTGAGTTTGGAGCAAAGAGTCCATTGCTTTAGAAGCATTGGAAAATTTCTCAATATCCAGCTTGGCTTTCTCAAACTCACTCTTTATCTTCTCATTCTCCTCTTTAGACTTTTTCAGCTGAAGTTCTAGGTCATTCTTCTCCCACTTCCAGTAGTTTGTGTCATAGGAATGTTGAAGCTCATTGGCTTGAAAGCTCTTAATCTGCTCTTCAAACCTCTCAACAATCCTAACATAGTCTTTTATGTCCTTTTCTAATCTCTTCAAGTCATCACTCATTTTCTGGTTGTGATCCCTGTACCTTTTAACAGTTTCAATACAGGATTTGGAACAAAGATTAGATGTTACCTCTGTAGGAATTTCTGAGCTTGAAGACTCTGAACCTTTAGCCATGATGATGTGATTTTGAATGTAGGTTTCTGAGAATAATTGCTCTGATACCACTTGTCAGGATCGAATTCTTAACAAGAATTAATACTCAGAAACTAATATCAAAGAAGTTGCGGAAAAACACTTTGATATTTAATAAAACAGTAATCAAACACAGTATATAATGATCAAACAGTAAACTTGTATTGAATGCTTAAAGCTACAAGGTTACACACTCAACCTCAATATTGATGAACAGGCTCACCAATACGAATTCTACTTCTCTAGAATTAGGATCTATGCCTTGAGGTTGATTTTTCTCTTGAAAAAAACAATTTTCAAAAAGTTCTTTCTATCTATTCTAAACATTCTATACATATACTAATAAAAAGATAATTACAATAAATAAAATATCTTCAGTATATCTTCCATCATTATCTTCAAGCTTCCATGTATATCTCTAAGCTTCCATGTATATCTCTAAGCTTCCATGTATATCTCTAGATTATCCAGCTGTTATCCTTTCATGCAGATCTCCATCTTATAAGCAGTATTAATCATAAGCAGCATTAATACTCTGAGCAGTATTAACTCTAGCAGTACTAACCATGCTCAGCAGCATTAATCTCTTCAAGCAGTACTAACTTTGAACTAGCAGTACTAATCTTGTTGAGCAACATTAACCATCAACTAGCAGCATTAATAACAGAAGTACTAACTAGAAGTATTAACTATTTTCTTCTAGCAGCATTAACTAGAAGTATTAACTGTTTTCTTCTAGCAGCATTAACTAGAAGCATTAATATCAGAAGTACTAACTAGAAGTATTAACAACTAGAAGTATTAACTGTTTTCTTCTAGCAGCATTAACTACAACTAGCAACATTAACCACAGAAGTAGTAACCGTGTTGAATATTAACTTCAGAAGTATTAACCATGTTGAACTAGAAGTAGTAACCATGTTGAACTAGAAGTAGTAACCATGTTGAACTAGAAGTAGTAACCATCCTTGGCATATTTCAGACCCAACAGTAAGAAATTGTGTGAGTTTATTATTTTGAGTATTAAACTACATGTTTTATATGTTGTAAGTTTTACTTATTATGTCATTATTTTTAGTTTTGTTACTATTTACCTTTTTACTCTTATCACTAGATTAATCAATAGGAGATTTATGAGTATTTTTGTTAAAGATATAAATGTCATTTTGATTTTTCTTTTAATCTTGTTTATAATTATTTTATACTTTCATTTATATCAACAAAACATATTTTTTTTTAATTTAGTAATAAAAAAACTTAATAAATAATTATAACATCCCAACCAGAAACAACCAAATAACAGCTTAAATCTAAATATTAACAATACCAATGATAAAAAAATCCATGCCAAAACGGTCCCAAGCGTACAATAAAATTTCAAGGTTTGTAAAGACAACTTATTCACAACTGAGATAATTATAATAAAAGAACTAAGATGACGGTCTTCTATCTGATCCCGCTACATCTTCTCATTTCCTTTATCTGCCCTTTCTAAAATTCGTCTGCCTGAAAAGATTTTTAGTTTTGAAAGAGCGAGGGTTAGACCGAAGGTCTAGTGAGTCCCCTCTAACAGATGAGCAATAAAATAACTTTCCAGAATTAAATCAACATTTAATAAATGCACATAGATAAAACACGCTACTGACCACACGACCGTCAAATACGATGTGTCTAACTCACGTTGCCATAATTTTGGGACACACCCCCAATATCATAAACGGGTCACACTCCCCGGCACGAGTAGGAGGGTCACACTCCCCGACTTAGGTCACAATCTCCACATATAATGTATGCATACATTTAGATTTCAACAATTATAACACACTTAAACAATTAATAAAATTATGCCATCGTAAATAATCAAAGTTTAAAAAAAATAAACTTCACATGCTTTTGTTACCAAAAGGTTTAGTTCAGAAAAACTCACCTGCGTCCTTAGCCCGAACCTCACGTCTACCCTTATAGTTTGGTCCGAAACCTATAAAGGAAACATTGACCGATGAACTCTCAATTCCATCTACTTTATAAAGACCTTTACCCATAATTCCCCACTTCACATATTCTCTAAAAACTTAACCCCTTAGAATCAATTAATATGAGATACCTTAAGGTAACAGAGAGTGGGCCTGACTTAAATCTCAATTCCAAAGACTAAATAATTGCATTCAAGACTGGGCTTCAACCTCAAATAATTATGGTCCAACACTTAAATTAAAATTAATAGAAAGAGCTGGGCTTCGGCCCATTTGAAGAAACCGGGGACCGGATCTGTGGTCGCTCGGGGCGTGTCCACGACCGGGGTCTCCCCCCCTTATTTGGCCGACCGGGGTCTCCCTCCTCTAGAGGCCGACCGGGGTCTTCCACCCCCCCAATGGCCGACCGGGGTCTCCCCCTCTAATGGTCGACGGTCTCCCCCCTTGACTCGATCGGGGCCTCCCTCTTCGGTGATCGGTGCCAAACAAATACCGGTGTCGACCGGCGCCCAATCGAACGAACAAATCCCAGAAACGATTAAACCAACACTGCAGATCCCATTTTAAATTCTTAAACCCAATGCAACTCAACCCAGAAATCCATAATCAGATGTAGCAACTTACTTTTAACAAAAAATTCCATTAATCACCTAAGGATTCCATAATAACTTCTATAACATTTCAAACCCAGAAACTCGACTTCCAGGAACAATTAAGAGATACTAAAAACCCAACCAAAAGATTTTGAAATTAAATGCTAAACTCTTACACATAAGAAGAATAGAATTGGATTTTACCTTAGAAAATTGAAGAATACCAAGCCTTAGCTTCCTTTGCTCCCCTTTCAATCGAATCGCCTTCAAACTTTCTTCCCTATCCCAAACTTACCAGCCGCCAACAACAACCCTGATTCCAAGGGTTAATATCCCACTTTCTTCACTATCCACTCTAGGCCCTCCCTTATGGTCCTTTTTACTTTCTTGCCCTACACTTTTATATTATTCGTTTTAATCCCGGTTATTACAATACCCCCCCTTCAACAGAATTCCGTCCCCGAAATTCCTTCGTCGAACAAACTGGGGTATTGGTTTCTCATAACCGACTCTAACTCCTAAGTCGCTTCTTGACCCTTGTGGAATTGCCACTGAACTTTCACCAGTTGAATTTCTTTGTTTCTTAATTTCTTCACTTTACGATCTAAAATAGCTACCGGTTCCTCTACATAGCTTATCTTCTCATCTATTTGGACATCCTCTAAAGGTATAACGACATCGCTTTCTGCTAAACATTTCTTCAGATTAGATACATGAAAAACAGGGTGAACTCCTCGCAGATCCACTGGTAAATCCAATTTATAAGCTACCTCCCCAACACGCTTCACAATAGGAAATGGACCAACAAACCTGGGTCTCAACTTACCCTTCTTGCCGAAACGGACAACTCCCTTCCATGGTGAAACTTTTAGCATCACCAAGTCTCCTACTTGGAATTGTATTGGCTTTCTTCTCTTATTTGCATACATCTTCTGTCGATCTTGGGCTATCTTCAATCTTTCTCGGATTTGACAGACCTTATCTGCTGTCATTTGCACAATCTCTGACCCAACTAGCTGTTTTTCACCCACCTCATTCCAACATAAAGGTGTTCTACATTTTCGCCCATACAACGCTTCAAACAGAGCGGCTCGAATACTGGCATGATAACTATTATTATAAGAGAACTCTATCAAAGGTAGATGCGTCTCCCACGAACCTTTGAACCTTTGAATTCGATAACACACGCTCGGAGCATGTCTTCTAACGTTTGAATGGTTCTTTCATTCTGGCCGTCCGTCTGAGGGTGATACGTTGTGCTCAACTTGAGTTGCGAACCCAATTCCCGTTGTAGACTCCTCCAAAAAAATGACGTGAAGCGAGCATCCCGATCTGACACGATAGAAGATGGTACTCCATGTCTGGATACAATCTCATCAATGTACAATTTAGCCAACTTCTCTAACGGGTACGTCTCCTTGATCAGTAGAAAGTGAGCAGATTTTGTGAGTCGATCCACTATCACCCAAATAGCATCGTGCCCCCTAGGTGATCGCGACAATCCAGTAACGAAATCCATTGCTATTTCATCCCACTTCCATACTGGTATTTCCAACGGCTGTAGTTCCCCGTACGGCCTTTGATGCTCCGTTTTCACCTTCAAACACGTTAGACATCGCTCAACGAAATAAGCTATGTCTTTCTTCAAACCTGACCACCAATAACTCTACTTCAGGTCTCGATACATCTTACTGGTTCCCGGATGTATGGAGTATCGCGACTTATGAGCTTCTTCCAACACTCTCTTTCGAAGATCTCCCAACTTTGGAATCCACACTCTTTTATCATAACATCTAACCCCACGATTGTCAACGATCAACAAATCAACAATTCCCACAATCCTTTCGCTTTTCAAGTTTTCTTCCGATACTGCATCCTCTTGACATTTCTTGACTTCTTCTATGAAGTTGGAAGTTACCTCCACCCTGTACGCTACCACCTTAGATACAACACCCTGCTCTTTTCGACTCAAGGCGTCAGCCACTACATTGGATTTACCTGGGTGATACATAATCTCACAATCATAATCGCTCAGCAACTCCATCCATCTTCGCTGCCTTATGTTCAACTCTTTCTGATTGAATAGGTGCTGAAGACTCTTATGATACGTGTAGATTTGACACTTTACCCCGTACAAATAATGCCTCAAAATCTTCAACGCGAATACCACCGCTGTCAGTTCAAGGTCGTGCGTCGGATAATTCCTCTCATGATCTTTTAGCTGACGAGACGCATAAGCGATTACCTTCCCATCTTGCATCAACACGCACCCTAGACCTAACTTTGAAGCATCGCTGTAAATCACGAATCCTTTTGTACCGTTGGGTAAGGACAAAATAGGTGCACTACTCAGTTTTTCCTTCAGCTTACCGAACGCATCCTCTTGAGCTTCTTTCCATGCAAACTTGACGTTCTTCCTCGTTAGAGCCGTTAAGGGTGTGGCTAAGCTTGAGAAGTCCTGAATAAACCTTCGGTAGTAGCCCGCCAAACCAAGAAAGCTTCTCACTTCGGACGGTGATCTTGGCACCTCCTATTCTTTGATTGCTTTAATTTTAGCTGGATCCACCTTAATCCCGTCTTTCGACACCACGTGCCCTAAAAACTGCACTTCCCTTAGCCAAAACTCGCATTTCGAGAATTTGACGTATAATTTCTCCCGCTTGAGCAACTCCAACACAGATCTAAGATGCGCCTCATGATCGCTCATGGACTGTGAATAAATTAGTATGTCATCGATGAAAACGATGACACACTTGTCCAAAAGTGGACTACACACTCTATTCATCAGATCCATGAATGTTGTCGGTGCGTTTGTCAACCCAAACGACATGACTAGGAACTTGAAGTGTCCATACCTTGTGCGAAAAGCAGTCTTGGGTACATCCTCCTCTCTCACCTTCAGCTGATGGTAGCCCGAACGCAGATCTATCTTTGAGAAATAACTCGCACCTTGCAACTGAGCGAAAAGATCATCAATTCTGGGAAACGGATACTTATTCTTGACGGTTACCTTGTTGAGCTCTCGATAGTCTATGCAAATCCTCATAGACCCGTCCTTCTTCTTGACGAATAATACCAGTGCTCCCCAAGGTGACGTGTTGGGATGAATGAAACCTTTATCCAGCAGCTCTTGCAGTTGAGTCATCATCTCCTTCATTTCGGTCGGCGCTAAACGATAAGGAGCTCTTGCTATTGGTGCCGCTCCTGGCATCAAATCAATTCTGAACTCCACTTGCCTATCCGGTGGCAAGGTGGTTAAGTCTTCCGGAAACACTTCTAGGTACTCACACACTATCGGAACCGATTCTATCCCCTTCTTCCCTTTCTTAGCGTCTACGACGTACGCTAAAAACCCCACACACCCTTTCACTAGGCAACGCCTAGCCTTGATCATAGAAATCAAGCACGACTTCCTATCCCGACGATCCCCATACACTATGACCTCCTTCTGATCAGGTAAAGCTATACAAATCAACTTCCTATTACAGACAATATTGGCATCATTAGACGCCAACCAGTCCATCCCCACAATGACGTCAAATTCCCCCATGCCCATCGGGTATAACCGCAATGGGAAGGTATATCCGTCAATGTCTATACTACAACCATCATATACTTCTCCCACTAAGACTCGACTATCATCTGCTACTTCTACTTCTACTTCAAACCCTTGACTAAGCTTCTTGGGTTTTACAAGCAACTTATGCACAAAGTTCGGAGATACAAACGAACGGTTTGCACCCGAATCAAACAACACTTTAGCAAAAATCGAGTCTACGAGGAAAGTACCTGTAACCACATCTGGCGTCTCCACCGCCTCCTCTGTTGTCATACTAAAAGCCCTAGCTCTCGCCCGAGCTGGCTCCACCTTCTTCTCGCCTCCCTTATCTCCATAACCCCCAGCAGCTCCCTTCTTCAACTGAGGACAGTCGGTCCTGATATGATCAGAAGACCCACATTGATAACAAGATCTTGACCCACGACAGTCACAAGCCATATGTCCAATCTTTCCACACTTGAAACACCCTTCACGCTCCAAGAGGCATTCTCCCTTATGCATTCTATTACATTTGTTGCACGGATTAATCTCATTCTTGGAGACAACCCGCTGATCCGGTTTAGCGGATTTGAATGATTTGGAATCACGGCCAGTCCCTTCCCATTTCCGCTTGTCCCCACTCCTCTCTGTAGCTTGACGATTCTTTTCCTTCTCTCCCAGTTCGGTCGCATTCACTGCTGCTTGAAATGTAGCTGGTTCTTTGTTCGAGACAAATTCTCGGATATTGCTCCTCAGCCCAAAAATGAAACGCTCTACTTGCCTTTCCTCATTCGGCACATATACTTCCGCAAATCGAGATTTCTCGATGAATTTTGTAGTATACTCTCGAACTGTCATATCCCTCTATTCCAAGCTCAGAAATTCTTCCTCTAACTTTTTGATTGCCGCCAGAGGGCAAAACTGCGTCTTGAATCTCTTCACAGACTCATTCCAAGACATCTCTCTAGTTGTCGTCGAACCCTGTCCCCCTAACTCCATGTCCCACCACATTACTGCCTCATCTTTCAGCATTGACAGTGCGTACACGACTTTATCCCCTTCAGAACACTTGCTGGTATCGAATGCCAGTTCCATCCCTTTCACCCATTTCATCGCCAGTACGGGATCACATTGTCCTTTGAAAGTAGGAGGTTTGCAGGCAGCAACCTCCTTGAAACTACAACATCTCTCCACCACAACCTTGGTCAATAATGCAGGAGTTGACTGCGAGTGGCTTCCCACCACAGTCACTGACGAGTCAGGAATCTCAGACACCTCTCTATCCTCACTCTTTTCCTTACTGACTGATACTTCAGTAGTTCGCTGAGCCAACAATGCATTCAGAGTCTCTTGCAATTTCCCCATCTCAACCGCAAAGGTTTCCTGCGTAACAAATCCCTGTGTTCGCCCCCCACCACGGTTCCTTGCCTGCCTGCGTCCCCTTACCGAAGTTGAACTCTCTTGGAGAGAGATTTCCTGATCAGGTCTCGCCTCTACACTTCTAGCTCGACGCACAACACGAGTCGTCTTCCCACCTCTAGCTCCCGTAGTTGGCTCATTTACTTGTGTGGTCGCTTTCTTTGTTGTCTTCCCTTTAGGTCGGCCACGACCCTTCCCGCGGTTAGCAGTCGCCCGAGGAGGAACAACGGGTCCATCCTCAACAACTTCATTCACTGGTGCCACCTCTACAGCCGGCACCGATCTGCTCCTAGTCACTCTTTCCGACATACTACAAATAAAACATCAACATATAACTTCATTAAGGCAAACCCCAAAGCAATAAAGCAAGTAAATCACTCACATGTACCTGTAAATTTATAATTACACTGGCCAGATGTAATTTTAAATTTACCTTACATGTTAGTCCTCAGTTGTAAATTTATAATTACACTCGACTTCCTACGGTCATCCTATAATCTCAGTTGTGATTTACTTCCTAAGTATAAGTCTAGGCCCATCCGGTCACCTAGATCCCTTAAATTATGGCTCTGATACCAACTATAACATCCCAACCAGAAACAACCAAATAACAACTTAAATCTTAATATTAACAATACCAATGATAAAAAAAATCTATGCCAAAAACGGTCACAAGCGTACAATAAAATTTCAAGGTTTGCAAAGGCAACCTATTCACAACTGAGATAATTATAATAAAAGAACTAAAATGACGGTCTTCTAACTGATCCCGCTACATCTTCTCATTTCCTTTATCTGCCCTTTCTAAAATTCGTCTACCTGAAAAGATTTTTAGTTTTGAAAGAGCGAGGGTTAGACCAAAAGTCTAGTGAGTCCCCTCTAACAGATGAGCAATAAAATAATTTTCCAGAATTAAATCAACATTTAATAAATGCACATAGATAAAACACGCTACTGACCACACGACCGTCAAAGACGATGTGTCTAACTCGCACTGCCTTAATTTTGGGACACACCCCCAATGGCATAAACGGGTCACACTCCCCAGCACGAGTAGGCGGGCCACACTCCCCGAATTAGGTCACAATCTCCACATATAATGTATGCATACATTTAGATTTCAACAATTATAACACACTTAAACAATTAATAAAATTATGCCATCGTAAATAATCAAAGTTTAAAAAAATAAACTTCACATGCTTTCGTTACCAAAAGGTTTAGTTCAGAAAAACTCACCTGGCGTCCTTAGCCCGAACCTCGCGTTTACCCTTATAGTTCGGTCCGAAACCTATAAAGGAAACATTGACCGATGAACTCTCAATTCCATATACTTTATAAAGACCTTTACCCATAATTCCCCACTTCACTTATTCTCTAAAAACTTAACCCCTTAGAATCAATTAATATGAGATACCTTAAGGTAACAGAGAGTGGGCCTGACTTAAATCTCAATTCCAAAGACTAAATAATTGCATTCAGAACTGGGCTTCAGCCTCAAATAATTATGGTCCAACACTGAAATTGAAATTAATAGAAAGAGCTGGGCTTCGGCCCATTTGAAGAAACCAGGGACCGGATCTGTGGTCGCCCGGGGCGTGTCCACGCCCGGGGTCTTTCCCCCCCCCCCCCCAATGGCCGACCGGGGTCTCCCCCCTTGACTCGACAGGGCCCTCCCCCTTTGGTGACCGGTGCCAAACATATACCGATGTCGACCGATGACCAAACAAATACCGGTGTCGACCGGTGTCCAAACAAATACCGATGTCGACCGGTGTCCAACCCGAGGACCGGACCACCAAGTCGATCGGCGCCCAATCGAACGAACAAATCCCAGAAACGATTAAACCAACACTGCAGATCCCATTTTAAATTCTTAAACCCAATGCAACTCAACCCAGAAATCCATAATCAGATGTAGCAACTTACTTTTAACAAAAGTTTCCATTAATCACCTAAGGATTCCATAATAACTTCTATAACATTTCAAACCCAGAAAACTCGACTTCCAGGAACAATTAAGAGATACTAAAAACTCAACCAAAAGATTTTGAAATTAAATGCTAAACTCTTACACATAAGAAGAATGTGATTGGATTTTACCTTAGAAAATTGAAGAATACCAAGCCTTAGCTTCCTTTGCTCCCCTTTCGATCGAATCGCCTTCAAACTTTCTTCCCTATCCCAAACTTACCAGCCGCCAACAACAACCCTGATTCCTAGGGTTTATATCCCACTTTCTCCACTATCCACTCTAGGCCCCTCCCTTATGGTCCTTTTTACTTTCTTGCCCTACACTTTTATATCATTCGTTTTAATCCCGGTTATTATAATAATATAACTAAAAAAATATAGGATAATATTTAGGTTTTTGCACAGGACCTCTAAAATATCATAAACGGCCCTGGTCTACATAGTTCTGGAAGTTGCAATTAGATAAAATGATATTTACCTTCCATTATTTTGACAATTATGCATTTCAATTGGAGTGATGAAGACCTGAAATTTAGGATGGTATTTAGTAAATGTTTGTTTGTTTGAACTTAGATATTTTATTGTTCTTGTTTTCATTTCCATGTATTTAATAAAAATAAATACAATTCATACATGCGTATTGTTGGCGGTTGGTTTGGTCCAGGCGACTAAAAGAAATGTTCAAACCACTGATCAGACCGGACCGAACGGTTTGGCTATTTTTCAGGTCGGACCCGCCAGACCGCTCAAACCGTCAAAAACGGTCCGGTTTGACTTGGTTTGAGCGGTCCAACAGTTTTTTTGAACACCCCTAGTCCTTGAGTTACAACGATGCTTTCCTGCGACGCGACCACACCATTTTCACATTTCTCCGACAACTGGTGTCAATTCCCGACTACACCCCCTCCATTATCCACTGCCACCAAAGATGGTTTTTATTCCCAGCTCCGATAGTCCCCCCCCTCCTTCTGCTCCGGTGACCTTTTCAAGAAGATTTTTGGATTCTTTGGAAACCTACAACTTCCTTATTAACCCTCCTTACACACACCCCTACCTAGATTGAAACTATGGCGTCGAGAGGGAAAGATAGGGGAAAGGATGATTTAGCGTTTCGAATCACCATTTGAAAATTTTTACATTTTGACCTTGATTGCTAAATAAAAAAAAAAACCATATACATGTCATGATTTTTAGAATTAACTTTTTAAGTTTAAATATGACATGGAATTTAGCTGGCATTTATTTCGGCCATGTCATTACTAGCATGTAATTAGGTAATAGAGACCCTTAATTTAAAAGTTTGTTCCCCAAAATAGGAAACAACGTAAAACTGGTAAGGAGCTTTTGCTATGTGTCGCTCCCGGCATCAAATCTATTCTGAACTCCACTTGCCTATCCGGTGGCAAGGTGGTTAAGTCTTCCGGAAACACTTCCAGGTACTCACACACTATCGGAACCGATTCTAACCCCTTCTTTCCTTTCTTAGCGTCTATGACGTACGCTAAAAACCCCACACACCCTTTCACTAGGCAACGCCTAGCCTTGATCATAGAAATCAAGCACGACTTCCTATCCCGACGATCCCCATACACTATGACCTCCTTCTGATCAGGTAAAGCTATACGAATCAACTTATTATTACAGACAATATTGGCATCATTAGACGCCAACCAGTCCATCCCCACAATGACGTCAAATTCCCCCATGCCCATCGGGTATAACCGCAATGGGAAGGTATATCCGTCAATGTCTATACTACAACCATCATATACTTCTCCCACTAAGACTCGACTATCATCTGCTACTTCTACTTCAAACCCTTGACTAAACTTCTTGGGTTTTACAAGCAACTTATGCACAAAGTTCGGAGATACAAACGAACGGTTTGCACCCGAATCAAACAACATTTTACCAAAAATCGAGTCTACGAGGAAAGTACCTGTAACCACATCTGGCTTCTCCACCGCCTCCTCTGCTGTAATACTAAAATCCCTAGCTCTCGCCCGAGCTGGCTCCACCTTCTTCTCGCCTCCCTTATCTCCATAACCCCCAGCAGCTCCCTTCTTCAACTGAGGACAGTCGGTCCTGATATGATCAGAAGACCCACATTGATAACAAGATCTTGACCCACGATAGTCACAAGCCATATGTCCAATATTTCCACACTTGAAACACCCTTCACGCTCCAAGAGGCATTCTCCCTTATGCATTCTATTACATTTGTTGCACGGCTTAATCTCATTCTTGGAGACAACCCGTTGATCCGGTTTAGCGGATTTGAATGATTTGGAATCACGACCAGTCCCTTCCCATTTCCACTTGTCCCCACTCCTCTCTGTAGCTTGACGATTCTTTTCCTTCTCTCTCAGTTCGGCCGCATTCACTGCTGCTTGAAATGTAGTTGGTTCTTTGTTCGAGACAAATTCTCGGATATTGCTCCTCAGCCCAAAAATGAAACGCTCTACCTGCCTTTCCTCATTCGGCACATATACTTCCGCAAATCGAGATTTCTCGATGAATATTGTAGTATACTCTCGAACTGTCATATCCCTCTGTTCCAAGCTCAGAAATTCTTCCTCTAACTTTTTGATTGCCGCCAGAGGGCAAAACTGCGTCTTGAATCTCTTCACAGACTCAATCCAAGACATCTCTCTAGCTGCCGTCGAACCCTGTCCCCCTGACTCCACGTCCCACCACATTATTGCCTCATCTTTCAGGATTGACAGTGCGTACACGACTTTATCCCCTTCAGAACACTTAATGGTATCGAATGCCAGTTCCATCCCTTTCATCCATTTCATCGCCAGTACGGGATCACATTGTCCTTTGAAAGTAGGAGGTTTGCAGGCAGCAAACTCCTTGAAACTACAGCCTCTCTCCACCACAGCCTTGGTCTGTTTCTTAAAAATTGCGGATTTTGTCTCAGTGGTTTTGAAACTTCAGTTTTCGTCCCTATGATTTGTAATTCATTTCTATTTTCTTTTATGAGGCCAAAACCTTATTTTTTAAGTATGAAGGACTAATAAATTAGAAATGGATTATAAACCATAGGGATAAAAAAAAATTATATCATAAAGACGAAAAAGGTAATGAAGTATAAATTATAAGGATGAAAATTATACCATAAAAATAAAGATATGACAAATCACAGGGACTAAAAACGCAATTTCCTCTTTACTGAAATTGCTATGAAATAAGAAATAGAAAGAAATATTGTCATCACCGATATTCACTCGCCCAAATTCAAACCGTATTCCTGTAAATGGGAATAGTATATGGAGTATTGTCAGTTTCTTCATTTCTTCAATAGCACACAGAAATCTACGAGTTAGAGGTAAAAGTATTCTCTTCCCTTTCATCAACGATTTCTTGGTTACGGTTCATGTTTCATTAACGTCTGACCACAAACCCTCTACTGATCAACTAAATCCAAGTTTTCAACAAATTTGTTAAATCCTTTCCAGATACGCATTCACATTTTGTGTCTATGATTCTGTTATGAACTGTATCTATATCTCTTAACCTCCCTGTTAAATCTTCAGTCCTTCCGCCATTATTGTTCAACCACTTCCGTCGTATCCTGGAAAAGTCAAGAATAATCATGACGCAGAATGAAGAAGTACTGGACCGCCTTCGAATCCCATACGAGAAGATCAAGTTTGGTAAAAAACTTGAGGTTCAAGGCTATGGAACTGTGTTTGAAGGAGAAGTTGATAATCAACTAGTTGCGTTGAAACGGACTAACCTTGGTAATCATGTTAAACCAAAGCTTTTAGCTCATATTCTAACAATTTCTCGGTTCTTTTTCAATATCCAGTATTTCCAAATGAAAACCAGATAGATTATATGTTGCGTCCCCTTGAAAATGTGAAACATTTTCTTTTTGAGAAGAAAATGAGTGGCTGGTGGGGTTTTAAGCAAGAGTTGGCATGGGCTATTTGACTGTTTCAATAACATTCACCAAAGAATTGTGAAATGCTAGTAATGTGGCTGCCCGGCTCAGAAAGTAGTTGGTGTAGAGTTTGATATTCTTTTACCCTGATCTCACACCCTCTTTCTTTTTATCATTAAGCTCACGACTAACCAAACTCTCTTTTCCATTTTACCTCATCACACCCACACTCGTTTCTTTTAGACTCCTCACACTCAATCTCTAAAGGATTAACTTCTTGGGTAGGAAACACTGGTTAACGTGAATCCATAGAAATTTAGTTAATTCCTAGCACAAAGAACCCAAGTTTCCTATTAAGCATGAGTTGCACAAATGGTTTAACTTTAACAGTTAAAGCGCATATACAAATATCATATGAATGTATGCTCAAAAAGTAATCATGAAGATATGAGCATTTTTAAACATTGAAGTATTTTCAAACAAGTATATTGAATGAATAAACATGAGTGCAAAAGACTTGTTTGAAAATCTGACATTGTATGAAAATGATCAGAAATGAATGATATAGCAATTAAAGCTTATGGTCAAGAATAATTGATATTTGTCTATACGAAACAAGATATAGACATTCTTGAAATGACCGTTTAGAAATGAAATATCGCTCAAAATTCTTTGAATACAAGCGGAGTGTCTTACCATCGAATAAAAATTGTTTCAATTTAGAGACATGGTAAGAACATGTTGAACAAAAATTCAAACCAGTGTGTGTGAATACTTGAAAGTATATAGAAAAGACAATACTCAAGTATTTATCTTTGGAAACACACGGTTTGTAAACATGTAAGCACAAAATAAAAATTGAAAACATTTAAAATCACACTTCCAAATTATAAAATCTGATTAAAAAATCGGGAAGTGGTTTGAACATTTAAGAACATGTTTTCTATACCTGAAAGTTGTCCTTCTTTCAGATACATTTGAGATTAAGATAAGAAATTTACCTTTTCAGTCAATCTTAATTCTCAGAAGGTCAAGTTATCGTCATTAATATATGATCGTGTCAGCTTCTCTCATCCTGTATAAGTCTCAAAGTCTAGTCAAAATTTATTCACAAAAATTTATTCAAAACTTAAAAGACATAAAGCAATAAAACTTTTAAGATACGAGTTCTGATCTGAAGTAATCAGAAATCATTGTCTTACTCCTTTTGATAAGCTCCCCCTAAAATCATGCATCACAAAAAATTAATCATTTAAGTAAAATGCAAAAATTAGTTTTACTCCCCCTCAAATGAATATAGATCATCTAACAATCTTCTCATACTCCCCCTGAGATCATGAGCAAACAATTAAAGTGCAGATATCTTTCAGAAATAAAGATAAAGAAAATGACGAAAAATAACAATTCGTAACTTTAGTAGGTAACAACCGATTACGTCTTAAGATTTAACATACCAAGCTTAGAGACAAGAAAATTAAATCTCTTTTCATCTAAGGGCTTGGTAAATAAATCTGCAAGTTGATAATCCGTTTTTACAAAATAAAGTTCAATTGTTCCTTTTTCTACATTATCTTTTATAAAATGATACCTTACATCAATGTGTTTGGTCTTAGTATGTTGGACAAGATTAGCAGATATAGCAATAGCACTCTTCGAGTCACAGTAGATCGGAATTTTGTCAAACTTAAAGCCATAGTCTCGTAGCTGTGTTCGCATCCACAAGACTTGAGAGCAGCAACTGGCAGCAGCTACATACTCTACTTCAGCAGTCGATGTGGAAACGCATAACTGTTTCTTTGAAGCCCAGCTAACGAGCTTGTCTCCAAGAAATTGAACGTGACCATAAGTACTCTTTCTATCCAACATGCAACCTGCATGATCTGCATCTGAAAATGCAGTCAGTTGAAACCCTGTATCCTTAGGATACCACAGACCAAGGTCTGCAGTCCCCTTCAGATATCTAAAGATCCGTTTGACAGCGGCCAAATGGGATTCTTTGGGATCAGCTTGATATCTAGAACAAAGACATGTTGAGAACATAATATCTGGTCTACTGGAAGTTAAATACATCAACGATCCTATCATACCTCTGTACGTTCTAACATCTACACTTTTACCCGAAGGATCAGTGTGAATTTTAGTACCAGGTGCCATTGGGGTTCCAATTGATTTATAATTTTCCATCTTGTACTTCCGAAGAATGTCCAAAATGTACTTAGATTGATTTATATAAATCCCCGTAGAAAGTTGTTTAACTTGTAATCCGAGAAAGAAATTCATCTCTCCCATCATACTCATTTGAAAACGTGACACCATGAGGTTAGAAAAGTTTTTGCAATATTTTGGATTAGTAGAACCAAATATTATATCATCAACATATATCTGGATAAGAATAATATCAGCTTTTTTCTTCTTTATGAAAAGAGTGGTATCGATCTTACCTTTTGAGAAACCAGACTTGACCAAGAATTTGGATAAGACGTCATACCAGGCTCGAGGGGCTTGCTTTAATCCATAAAGGGCTTTGTCCAAGATATATACATGATCTGGTTTGTCTTGATTGACGAACCCTTCAGGTTGAGACACGTACACTTCTTCTTTAAGAATGACGTTCAGAAAGGCTGTTTTCACATCCATCTGAAAGACTGTGAAGTTCTTATGAGCGGCGTAGGCGAGAAACATTCTGATTACCTCTATGCGCGCTACTGGAGCATACGTCTCGTCATAATCGATGCCTTCCTCTTGCCGGTAGCCTTTGGCAATAAGTCTAGCTTTGTTTCTGATGACGACACCATCTTCATCCATTTTGTTCTTAAATACCCACTTAGTTCCTATCACGGTCTTTCCTTCAGGCTTCGGAACTAATCTCCAAACCTTTAGGGCTTCAAACTGATTGAGCTCTTCTTGCATTGCAGATACCCAGTCCGAATCAGCAAGAGCCTCAGATACTCGTGTTGGCTCAATCTTACTGAGGAACGAGTCATGCATACACTGATTAATAGTCGCTGACCTTGTCTGAACAGGCTTGTCAAAAACTCCAATTACTTGATGTAATGGATGGTCTTTGGTCCAGCGATACTCATGTGGGAGTGGAATAGATGAATTCTGAACATGATCATCATCTTGAAATCCACTTTCAAAATCTTCAGTTTGAATTACAGGAGGGGGTTGTCAGTTAAAGTTTCATGTGCAGAAGTATCAGTGGGAACAGCAGATTCAGGCTGTTGAATAGACAAAGTATTACACCCAACTGAAACAGTTACTTCTGATTCAGCATTTGTTTGAACATCTACAACTGTAGGAGTAACAATAGGAATATGAGTTTCTGTCTGAACTGGAGATGCTTGTTCAGTAATAACTTCTGAAGTGACTGGATGATGACAACTTGTATCTTCAGACCTGTCAGTCACAGCAGATTTAGATACATTAGTTCCAAGAAACTCATCATAAAAGAATTCAAATAACAAATCTAAATCAGTTAAATGTGAATTAGATGTAGAAGCGTTATCCGAATTTATCACTGTAGACACAGGTTCTGGACTGATCTGCCCAGAAGCTAATACTCCAGTAATAACGGGTTCTGAATTGATTTGATCAGAAGCCATTTCTTCATCAAATGTAACATTGACGCTCTCCACAACTGTCTTTGACTTCTTTATATAAACACGATATGCAGCAGAAGTTGAAGAATAACCGATAAAGATGCCTTCGTCCGCTTTAGCACTGAATTTGTTCAGGATCTCTCTGTCGTTAAGCACAAAACATTTACACCCAAATATATGAAAGTATTTGATGGTAGGTGTTCTGTTGTTGATCAGCTCATATGGAGTCTTTTGAAATCGGCGGTGTATTATGGAACGATTTTGCGTATGACATGCAGTCGACACAGCTTCCGCCCACAAGAATAGAGGTAGATCTGATTGACTAAGCATAGTCCGAGCGGCCTCGACT
The DNA here is from genome assembly GCA_954870635.1 of Arctium minus. Taxonomy (NCBI): domain Eukaryota; kingdom Viridiplantae; phylum Streptophyta; class Magnoliopsida; order Asterales; family Asteraceae; genus Arctium; species Arctium minus. The sequence continues at coordinate 117,446,950 of OX941083.1, read as the reverse complement.
AGCGTCCTATTACGTCTTTCTACTACTCCATTCTGTTGAGGGGTTCTAGCAGCAGAATACTGATGTGAAATCCCAACTGAATCGAGATATTCATCAACAATCTTGTTCTTGAATTCTGTGCCATTGTCAGTTCGAAGGAACTTGACTTGTCGCTGCAGTTTCACCTGGGTCGACTTTAAGAATGAAATGAGAACTTCCGGTGTCTCATCTTTTAATCGAAGAAATTTGACCCACGTGTATCTGGAATAATCGTCCACAATGACCAACACGTATTTCTTACCACCCAAACTCTGAGTTCTCATTGGACCACATAAATCCATATGTATTAGTTCTAACGGAGAACTAGTGCTTGGTTCAGGCTTTGGTTTATGAGCGGCTCTCTTCATCTTACCCTTCTCACAAGCTGCGCATAAGTGTTCTCGTTCATATTTCAGCTCAGGAAGTCCTTTGACCAATTTCCCGCGAACCAGCTTGTTGATGTAACGAAAGTTCAAATGAGATAAACGTCTATGCCAGAGCCAACTTTGCTGCGTTGAAGCTTTTGTCATCAAGCATACCTGATTGTCAATCTGAACTTTGGACAAGTTGATGGTGTAGAGGTTTGTCTTTCTATGTCCACCCAAGAGTTCTGTTCCATCTTCAGTACGAACCGAGCAACTCTTAGACTTGAAGTTGACCTCTAACCCTTTATCGCAGAATTGACCTATGCTGAATAAGTTGTGCCCCAAGCCTTCGACATAACTCACCTTACTGATCGTTATCTTGTCTTGAATGATGTCACCATATCCTAAGATAGGTGAAAGCTGATCGTTTCCAAATCTGACATTACCACTGAATTTCTCTGTATAGTTAGATAATAAAGCTTTTTGCCCAGTCATATGCTTGGAACATCCACTGTCCAAGTACCACATATGACGGGTCTGCAAGAGAAATCAGACAATAATAGATTTAGGTACCCATTTAAAAATGGGTCCTAACATTTTAACACAAGATTTTGGTATCCACTTGAAAATGGACCCTCTGCTCTTTTGAAAACATTTACAATCATTTGATCTAGAAGAATATACATGATAAGATCCATACCAATCAGAAGAATCATGAGAATAAGCAAAGTCAGTTTTCCGATAATCATTATGAAATTTAGTAGTAATAGGAGATAATCGAATCAACTGCTTTATTGAGTAACACTTGTAAGAAGTTACAAGGTTTTGTTTATGAGAAGCACATTGATCAACTAAATCAGAATCACTACTATCAGTTTTAGTACAAGAATTATCAGTAACTGATTCCACTATCTCATCATCCCTCCTTTTTGGTCTCCATTCAGATTGAGCTTTCGACTTTTTCTTCTTTAAATCTGAAACACAAGATGTAGATTTATTAGGAAAAACAGATTTATGTGACTGAGGTTTCTTTTGTGTACCAATGTATTTCTGTTTCTGTAAACGCTGCTTCTTATGTTTCTTACCATGGGCATAGTAATCAGCAGTTACAGAAACTGAATCACCAACCTTAGTTGATGTTTCACCAATATGAACAGCACTTGGTAACACTCTTTCATTTTTAACGCAAGTAGAATGATCAGGAAGTTTAGAATGATCATCAAACATATCAGATTCTTCCATGCTCCCATCATCAGAATTAAAAGAATCATTTGCAGACTCAAATAAGTTATCAGAATTATCAGATGAAGATTGAGAAGCCTTAGAAACCGTAGAACACTTTGTAGATTTAGATTGAAAAACAGTGTTCTTTATAACAGTAGAAAACACCATTTGTTGAATATCACCCAAAAGTTTTTCATCAGATAAAACATTTTCAAGATCAATTATTTTGTTTTCAAGAATAGTTGTAGGAACATAAACCTTTGCAATCGCAGGTTTTGCCTTCATCTCAGATGCGGAATAACTAACAAAATAGTCTTTTGAAAGAACTTTTGGTGTATCTGAAAGATAACTATCATTTAACTTTACATAGTTAAATGGTAGTTGCATTTTCTTTTTTATTCTTTCTGTTTTCAGTTTCTTTGGCCTCATCTTCTCCTGACAATTTGGTAACAAATTTGGGTTTTAAATGAGTATGTTTACCAGCACAAGCAAGAAAATCATAGTTATAAAGTGTCGGCTGTTTTCTGATGGCTTTCTTAAGATAATGAGGGTTGTTAAAACCAAGTCCCCATCTCTGCTTAACATCAGTTTCTTCATCAGGGGCATTAAGAAAAACGGTTTGATCTGTTTGACCTCTTTTATAAAGTTTAACTTCCAGACCATTTACCTTCTTGTTCAAATTCTTGTTTTCAACCTGCAGTTTATAAACAGTTAGTGCAGATTCATTCTTTTCAAACTCATATTTAGACATTTTACCTTCAAACTCAGAAATCTTCTTTTCAAAATCATCTACTTTAGATTTAGAATCAGAATCAGATTTGCGTAACGAATCAATCAGATCTTTGTTTGAAATAACAGACGTATTAAGCTCAAAGATTTTTTTGTTCTTTTTAGCAACTCTTTCCTTTTCCTTTTTCAGATTATTTTGTAAATTTTGAAGCTCAACCACCATGGTTTCCAACTTGGTAATGAAATCTTTTGGAGTTAAGTTTAATACCTCATTAACTGCCTCATTATCTGTATCGTCATCTTTTTCTTGTTTGCCCATGAGACAGATATGAGCATTTTCTTCTTTCGCTTCACCTTCATCCTCGGAATGATCCAACCAAAACTCATCCTCAGCCATTAGAGCAATACCAGCTTCTTGTTGTCTTGCCAAAAGCAACTTGTTCTGATAGTACTGAGAGTTGCGAACTTTCGGCTTTCGACAATCTTTAGCATAATGACCCAACTTGCCACAATTGTAGCATTTGATTGAATCAGTTGTTGGCTTCTCAACAGCTGTATAGTCATTCACAAACTTCTTCTTCTCATCCGGTTTCTTCTCACCATACTTATTCTCTTCAAATCTTTTGCCTTCCACTCTTTCCCAATGCTCGTGGTTCTTTGAACTCGAAGAAGAATAGCGTTGAGAATTAGATCCCGGCTTCTTATAAAATTTCTTCTGAAAGGCACGGGTCAGCAATATCATGGCTTGTTTCAGACTTTCACCATCATCACTATCAGACACTGAACCAGACTCTGAACTTGAACTCATTTTCTTTTTCTTCTTCTTCTCAATCTTCTCTTTCTTTTCCTTTTTCTTTTCACCAACAACCAAAGCTATAGGATCAGGAACTTGTATTGCCTTCTTCTTCTCAGCTCTTTTCTCTTCAACCTCTTCTTCATTCTGTTTCAGGGTCTCATAAACTTCATGAAGAGGGATTTCATTCAAATCTTTCATTTGTTTCATCCTTCTTGTGTGCTTTTTCCATTCAAGACGAAGGATGCTCAAAAATTTCACATTGTTTTCCAACTGCTTCTTCTTGACTTTGTTCTTAGTCAGCTCATTTAGAAGCAATGTAAATCTCTCATAAGTGTCTTCAAGACTCTCATTCTCCTTAGCCTTGAATTCCTCATAGTTATTGATGCAGTTGGCCACCTTTATTTGATTCCCTATTTTTGATCCCATCATCATCTTTTCCAGTTGATTCCACATCTGTTTAGCATCATGTTTGAAGCTGTCTATCTTGATGTAGATATCATTTGGAATGCTTTGGAGTAAAAGAGATCTTGCTTGCTTGTCAGCTTTAAATCTACTCTTTTGTTCTTCTGAATACTGAGAATAATCAACTTTAACTTGTTTTGTCTTTTCTTCCTTTTCTATATCCCCATGTCCACTATCAGAAGAATCATCAGCATCATCATCTGGTACATTGACTGGTTTCATTGGACCTTCAGTAATAGACAGAAGTATATTTTCTCCATTTGAGTGCCGGTCCACGAAATCCAAAAAACTATCCTTCCATTGTTCATATTCGCCCTTGAATAAAACTGGAGGCTTGGCATCTGTTCCGATTGAGAGTGCATCTTTGGAAGTCATCTCGTTTAAACCCTGTTTGAAAAATATAGCAATAAGAAACTAGAATTGATCGTTAGTCCAAAGTATGAAATTACAAGAAAAATTTTGAAATCTAAAAAAAATCAGAAAAAATTCGAAAAATTTGACTAAGTATCAGAACTCGCAAGTCACTATTGAACTCGCAAGTCCTAAAACTCGCAGACTGAATAACTCGCAGACTGTTCTTGCGCATTCTTTAAATTCTCAAGCAAACTCGCAAGTAAACTCGCAAACAAACTCGCAGAAATTTGCGTGTTTTGATAAACTCGCAAGCAAATACGCAGATCAAACTCGCAGATGAAACACGCAGATCGACGAAACTCGCAAGCGCCTGAACTCGCTAACCACTGTTCACACTAGAACTCGCTAACTGTGATGTGCGCGTTTCCCAAACTCGCAGATCAAAGCTTGCGCGTTTGAACTAAACTCGCTAGCCACTTTTGCGCGTTTCAACACTTAGAATTATTTCCTTAAATTTCAAACTCGCAGATCGATAAACTCGCTAATAACTATTCCTCGTCAAACTCGCTAGCTGAAGAACTCGCAAATCACTATTCCTCTGAAACTCGCTAGCTTCAATTAGCGAGTTTGTATAACTCGCTAGCCACTACTAGCATGTTTCCTTGAACTCGCAGATAGCCTTGCGCGTTTCAGACCAAATTCTTCCTTCGACTTGCGCGTTCTACTCTGATGAACCTTGCGCGTTTCAAGATGAACTAGCGCGTTTCCACGAAGAACTTGCGCGTTCTAGCGATCTAGCGCGTTCTTCCATTTTTCGACCCAAAAACCATCTTTTCACCCTGAAACCGAACTTTTCTTGGTCCAAATGATCTGAAACTCTGGAATATTGCTCGATTACAACTCTAGAACGAATTACAATCAAAGAAACTTACAAACAAACAATTACAACTCAATAATTCAATGAAACAGTACATTTACAATTTCGAAGAAAAACTTAACTAAAATCACTAAATTCATGTGATTTAATAGTACAAAACTGAAATTGAATTACAAGAACTCGATCTAATACACTTTTATAACAAATCCTAATCAAAATCTGCTCCAAAACACATTCAAAACTCAAAATTTGATTCTGAACAATAACGACCACAGAGACGATGAACAGTAACTCGATTTCTTGAATTTCTTGATTTTATTTCACCTTTTGGATCTGCTCTGATACCAATTGAGTGTTCCAGATTCTAGTTTCTAAGTAAAATTAATCAAACAATCACAAGATTAACAATCAATTACCTGTTTGATTACTTTGAATTCTCAAATTACAACTTTCTCTCTCTAGAACTTTTTCTCTCTCTAAAACGTATTCTCTCTCAAGATGTCAACTCTGTTAACTACTTTACAGAAATACAAGGAACAAGGTATTTATACCCACTACTAAAATATAAAAACAAAAACAAAGATACTTTGACTTTTATTACAATGACTTTGACTTAATGAGATTTGACTTTTCTAGCTTTGACTTTCTTGACCTTTGACTTTCTGTCTTCTTGATCTTGTATACAACAGATTTATGCTCTAACAGTGACAGGATTGGAGCTTCACACAACTTCTTTTGAAGAATCCGAAACGCCTTCTCTTGCGTTTCGGTCCAAACGAACTTCACATTCTTCCGAGTTAAAGCTATCAAGGAAGAAGCGATCTTTGAAACTCCGGTAATACCCCGCCAGACCCAAGAAACTTCGGATCTCAGACGGACTCTTGGGAGGCTCCCAATTCATCATGGATTCAATCTTGGAGGGGTCCACTTTCACTCCGGCTCGAGTGACAACGTGACCCAAGAATTGCACCTCTTCAAGCCAAAAATCACACTTGGAGAATTTAGCGTACAGTCTTTCTTTCCTCAACACGTAGAGAACTTCACAAAGATGTTGCTCGTGCTCTAACTCGCTCTTGGAGTATACGAGTATGTCATCAATAAATACAATGACCGACTTGTCGAGGAATGGGTGGCACACTCTATTCATCAAGTCCATAAACACCGTCGGTGCGTTAGTTAGACCAAATGGCATCACGAGAAATTCGTAATGGCCATAACGCGTTCTAAAGGTTGTCTTAGGAACGTCTTCTTCTCTCACCTTCACCTGGTGGTAACCCGAAGGTAAGTCGATCTTGGAAAAACACCCCGCTCCTTGGAGTTGATCGAACAAGTCGTCTATCCTTGGAAGCGGGTACTTGTTCTTCACTGTTGCCTTATTCAACTCGCGGTAGTCGATGCACATTCTCATTGTGCCATCCTTCTTCTTGACAAACAAGACTGGAGCTCCCCAAGGCGACGAGTTCGGTCTTATGAAACCCTTCTCCAAAAGTTCCTGGAGTTGTACCATCATCTATTGCATCTCCGATGGCGCCAAACGATAAGGAGCTCTAGCAATAGGAGTCGCTCCCGGAACGAGATCAATCTGAAACTCCACTTGACGATCGGGTGCTAACCCGGGCAAGTCGTCCGAAAAGACATCGAGATACTCCCGTACTATCTTCACATCAACAAGCTTTGAATTCTCTAGTTTGGCGTCGATCACGTAGGCTAGGAAAGGCGAACATCCTTTCACCAAGCACTTGCGCGCCTTTGCCATGGTGATTATTGCCACCTCACCTTTCCTCTTCTCACCATAGATCACAACAACTTCACCGCTAGGATTGGGAAGTCGAATTAATTTCTTGGAACATACGATCTCGGCATGATTGTTCGCTAACCAATCCATGCCGACCACTACATCAAAACCTCCAATAATCATCGGCATCAAATCAATCGGGAATTCTCTCCCTTCGATACCGAGAGTGCACTTCCTCATAACATCGCGGATCAGCACTTGACTACCATTTGCTATTTCTACCACTAACGCATTCTCTAGGTTTTTAGTGGGCATAGCAAGTTTTTGACGAAACAACTCAGATATAAAAGAGAAACTGGCACCCGAATCGAACAGTACACGAGCATGTACGGAGTTTAGAAGAAACGTACCCGATACCACATCAGCGGATACCTTGGCCTCATCGGCCGTCATTTGAAAAGCTCGACCCGGAACCCTAGATGAGTTCTCTCTCTTCTCCGGTGCGCTACCCAACTTGAGCTTCGGGCAGTCTCTCTTCATATGCCCCGGTGCCTTGCACTCGAAACAGACCATCCCTGTGATCGAGCAGTAGCGGGCGATGTGATCATTCTTACCACACTTGCCGCAAAATCGCGAAGTCGGGTTGCAGTTACAATGATGCTTGATTCGGCACCTCTGGCACCACCTAGCTTCTTGGTTGTTGTTGAAGCTTCGGTTCCCGACAAAAGATCGAGTCCTCTTGGGAGGAGCGGAATTGCTCTCCCACTTTCTCTTTGTAACAACCCAACCAGAAATAACAATAAGGTAAATATAAATTCCTAATAATAGAATAAAATTCATGCCGCAACGGCTCCCAGCTTACAATTTTAAAATTAACAGTCTTCGAAACAACCTACACATCTGAGATAAAATAACAATAACTAAGGGAACGATCTTCTAACTCTTCCCGCTACATCTTCTCTTTGCTCCTTTCAGATCTTACTAAATCACACTTTCCTGAAAAGATCTTTAGTTTTAAAAGAGCGAGGGTTAGACCGATGGTCTAGTGAGTTCCCTCTAACAGATAAGCAACAAAATACTTTCCAGAATTTAAAACCACAATTAACACCTTCACATAAATAAAACACGTTACGGACCACACGACCGTCAAAGACGATGTGTCTAACTCGTGCTGCCTTAATGTTGGGACACGCCCCCAACGACATAAACGGGCCACACTCCCCGGCACGAGTAGGCGGGCCACACTCCCCGACTTAGGTCACGTAACCCACAAATAATGTATGCATACATTTAACAATAACAATTTATAACATACCTGAACGATTTAATAAAATCATGCCATCATAAATAAATCAAAGTTTGTGTCAGGATCGAATTCTTAACAAGAATTAATACTCAGAAACTAATATCAAAGAAGTTGCGGAAAAACACTTTGATATTTAATAAAACAGTAATCAAACACAGTATATAATGATCAAACAGTAAACTTGTATTGAATGCTTAAAGCTACAAGGTTACACACTCAACCTCAATATTGATGAACAGGCTCACCAATACGAATTCTACTTCTCTAGAATTAGGATCTATGCCTTGAGGTTGATTTTTCTCTTGAAAAAAACAATTTTCAAAAAGTTCTTTCTATCTATTCTAAACATTCTATACATATACTAATAAAAAGATAATTACAATAAATAAAATATCTTCAGTATATCTTCCATCATTATCTTCAAGCTTCCATGTATATCTCTAAGCTTCCATGTATATCTCTAAGCTTCCATGTATATCTCTAGATTATCCAGCTGTTATCCTTTCATGCAGATCTCCATCTTATAAGCAGTATTAATCATAAGCAGCATTAATACTCTGAGCAGTATTAACTCTAGCAGTACTAACCATGCTCAGCAGCATTAATCTCTTCAAGCAGTACTAACTTTGAACTAGCAGTACTAATCTTGTTGAGCAACATTAACCATCAACTAGCAGCATTAATAACAGAAGTACTAACTAGAAGTATTAACTATTTTCTTCTAGCAGCATTAACTAGAAGTATTAACTGTTTTCTTCTAGCAGCATTAACTAGAAGCATTAATATCAGAAGTACTAACTAGAAGTATTAACAACTAGAAGTATTAACTGTTTTCTTCTAGCAGCATTAACTACAACTAGCAACATTAACCACAGAAGTAGTAACCGTGTTGAATATTAACTTCAGAAGTATTAACCATGTTGAACTAGAAGTAGTAACCATGTTGAACTAGAAGTAGTAACCATGTTGAACTAGAAGTAGTAACCATCCTTGGCATATTTCAGACCCAACAATCTCCCCCTAACTTAACTTTTCAAAACTGAGAAGTTAAGTTCTTCAGTATAGGGTCTTTATGATAATTTCAAAACTTTCTGCAATTACTAGTTCTTCTTGATTCAGTTTCTGCTGTTATCTTCTTTTCTGTTTCTAGAAGTAGTTACTGCTTTGTTTCAGCTTCTTCACTTATCTCCCCCTCAAAATAAGACTTCATATCAACTTGATTCTCCTTCTCATGTCTTCTCAAGTTCAGTTGTTTAAGTCTCCCCCTTTTTGAAATAATCATGATATGTGCTCCTTTTCATCTCTTTTATCTCCATAATTTGATTGTGAACTTTCAGACAAATTGTACCAAGTGTATCCATCAATTCTTTGTAGTTAAACTGTCCTCACCTCCTTTAGATGTTTTACCACCTTTGAAGGATCCTTGGATCTTTTAGTAGAGATCTTCTGCCTAACAGAAGCACCTTCTACTCCCTTGGTTTCTTGGCACCTGGGACCTTTAGATAATTACTCATCTAAAGTTGCCATGGGGAAGGTCTTAGATATGTTCACACTGTCCTGTCCTGCACTTTGTGCAAAGTCAGTAGTGTGAGCCTTACAACCCATATGCTCTTGCATCTCCTTATTGAGCACCTTCTTGAGGTTGGGAGACACCTCTATGGTTTCCCTTTGGATATTCTCTGATGAAAAATGCTCCATCAGAGGGCTTGTAGGTTTTGAGGTTGAGGATACAAGAAGGGAAGGAACCTTCAGTATCTTTTCTTATATAATATAGTAATGGGGAATGTTGGTTTGACAAAAGGAATCTGAAGATTTATGCTTGGTAGTGGAAGGTGTGGATAGGTCATCAGTGGGTTGGTCTAATGAGGGCTTTGACCCTGATGCCTTACCTTCTTGATTGTGGGACATCACCATCATTGTAGAGAACAATGGTATATCAACTCCTTCCGAGTCCCTAGCAGATCTTCTCATGTTTGAGAAAACCTTGCCTTTAGGGGGTTTAGGTACATATATCTCATTAAAATGAGGTTAATCCGTCAATTCCTTATTAAGTACTTCTTGTACAAACCTTGGATACAGATAAAAGATTTTTGATTGATATCCAGGTTTGACATTAAATCATTGAAGATCATTTTTAGGTATAGAAAACTTACATTAGCAGTAGTAACACTTATCAGCAGCATTAACACAAACTGGCAGTAGTAACACATACCAGCAGCATTAACACAGTCTGACAGTTTTCACTGAACTAGAAGTACTAACTACCTTTCAGTATTAGCAACCTGAAACACTTACAGACACAAGGTTAGTAGTACCATATATCATAAGATTTTCAAAAGTTACTTTATCTTTTGAAACTATACCTTTTTCACTTTTCTTACCTTCTGCTGGATCAAAAGTAACATGTCCTCCATCAAATCTTTTTAAAGAATTTGAAGGCAATCCATGTTCCTTGTTATGTGCCAAGAGCAATCATTATCTTCATTCCAAAATGCTCTTCCTCTTGAGCTTTTGATTGCCCTGCACACTTGATAAATCAGTTAGTCTTTGAGGGAACCCAAGCCAAAGTGGTCTTGGGTTGTCCTTTCTCATTTATATAATCTGTCAGTTTGGTCTGAATGAGTTGTTTAGGAATCTCATGGCTGGAATACTTTGTCAAGATTATAGGCTTTGCAACATTAATACTAGTAGAAGCACTATCCTTGTTAGCACTAGTATTGGTTGCAGCAACACTATTTCTGTTAGCAGTACTATCTGGGATAGCAGTACTAACAGGTTTCTTTACAATTGGAACCCAAACTTGAACAAAGTTGTTTGCTTTCTTTGTCTTTAAATTACTCCTTGGCTTATTTGGAGTATTTTTCTTTGGTTTAGCAAACTTATTTTGAACATGAGACTTTTTAGGTGCTCTGTTCTCAGCCATTTGATTCCTTCCTTGCTTCCTATAACCAAAGGAGTTTTGAGTTTGTCTTTGAAAATTTACTCTTTGGTTTATAGGATTGAAATAACAGTATTTGGCAATATGATTAAGCTTTCCACAAATAAAACAAGGTTTTGGTCTATTGATTTTACTTAGATCAACCCCTTGTTTTTGTGCCCACTGATTATTCCAATTTCTCTGATTTCCCCTCCTTTTATCATGTTTTTGGGGCTCAGATTTATTGCAAGTACACTGTTTGCAAGGGACAGGATTCACAACTGTTGTCTGTTTGTAGTGGACCTTACCAGACTTTCCCTCTGTCTTCTCTATGTCCTTGGATTTAATCCAAGTCTTTCCACATCCCTCATTGGTGATAATGTGATTTTCTAGGGGAATCTCACCACTCACAGTGTTCTCCTTACTCTTATTATTAGAGTACTCTCCTTCAGAGTCTGTTTCAACCACCACTTTGTCTAATGGATCTACCTTAGTGGCTTCATCAGACAATTCCTTCCTATTCTTGGTCTCTAGCAAGTCTGATATAGGAGGGATGTAATTGTTGTTGTATGGTGGTGGTGTAGTGTTATAACCTATTCCTCTTCTAAGTTTGTCATGGATTTGAGTTTGGAGCAAAGAGTCCATTGCTTTAGAAGCATTGGAAAATTTCTCAATATCCAGCTTGGCTTTCTCAAACTCACTCTTTATCTTCTCATTCTCCTCTTTAGACTTTTTCAGCTGAAGTTCTAGGTCATTCTTCTCCCACTTCCAGTAGTTTGTGTCATAGGAATGTTGAAGCTCATTGGCTTGAAAGCTCTTAATCTGCTCTTCAAACCTCTCAACAATCCTAACATAGTCTTTTATGTCCTTTTCTAATCTCTTCAAGTCATCACTCATTTTCTGGTTGTGATCCCTGTACCTTTTAACAGTTTCAATACAGGATTTGGAACAAAGATTAGATGTTACCTCTGTAGGAATTTCTGAGCTTGAAGACTCTGAACCTTTAGCCATGATGATGTGATTTTGAATGTAGGTTTCTGAGAATAATTGCTCTGATACCACTTGTCAGGATCGAATTCTTAACAAGAATTAATACTCAGAAACTAATATCAAAGTGTTTTTCCGCAACTTCTTTGATATTAGTTTCTGAGTATTAATTCTTGTTAAGAATTCGATCCTGACACTTACATTTTCAAAAAAGAAAAAAAATAACTAGACATTCTATTTTTTGAACATAGATTATCTAAAATTACAGCAAAATAATTTATTATAATTTCATAGTTAAAGTTTGTTAGGAACTCGTCTTCAACTTAAAACATTTAGTTTCTCTTGAGACATAATTGATCGTAAATGAATTTTGAATTTTTTTAACAGAAAAACATAGAAATAGTCAATGCTGATTATGAAAAATTATAGATATCATTAAATAATCAAACAAAGTTAATAAAAAAAAATCATTGAAAAATAAAATTAATAACCTTTTTTAATATTTACTTATAGATTGAAATTTGTACCTCAAAAATGGAAAACCTAACAAGAGGATTGCAAATTTTACGATGACCACAATAAAATGAAACTTGATGAAAAAATTGAAATTTTTTTGACAGATAAATTAAAATAGCAAATCATAAAAGATAAATAAATGAAAAGGTAATTAAAATATTTACATATCTTAAAGGTTTACGAAATTATTAAGTAATTAATTTATTTTTTCTTTTAATTTATAACTAATTATCTTAAAAGGTAAATGTAAAAGAATCTTGGGCTCTTTATAAGTACTCGCGCAATGCAGCGAGATACATCACGATTTTAATGTTTATTTTTATTTTTTGTTTTTTATTGATTTACAGTACGATTTTGGATGGTTTTTATTGAGTGATAATGGTTTTTTTATATATAAATTTGTTTAATTTAGGCTTAACAATATAATGTTTTTTATATAAAAAAAATTAAGTAGTTTGTTAAAATTCATTAATTATCTTATATATTTTAAATTTTTTATATTTAAATTGAGATGTTTATCCTGTTGTGATTATGTTTATCAGAATTCAAATTTCATAATTTTAGGATTTGGGGATTAGAGATAAGGATTTTGGGGGATAAGAATGAAATTTATTAATTAGGGTTAAAAACATTTAAAAATAGTACATATTGCTTCATTAATTGTTTTTTAAGAGATTTTAAGTAAATTAGCATTAAATAATAGTACATAATGCTTAATACATCACGATTTTAATGTTTATTTTTATTTTTTGTTTGTTATTGATTTACAGTACGATTTTGGATGGTTTTTATCAAGGTTCTAAATGGCGTAAGGCGTGGCATGGCGGCGAGGTCAAGCCTCAAGCCTTAGGAGCCACGGCGAAGCCATGGCGTTTTCAAGGTGTGACTTGTGGCGTCAAATTTCTAATTCATAAATAATATTATATATGAAAACGTATGTTTTATAGTGTTACTCAATGAGTCAATAGTAATAAACAAGTTAAATTATGTTATATATTAAAGACTTGCAAATAAGACATTAAAAACGTAAAGAAAAATCAAATATCTCGATACAATAACTGCGCATTAAGCTATGGCGTGCCATGGGCTTAACGTGGCGTGACACACAAGCCTTGGTGCCATGGCGCGGCGAATTTTTTAGAACATTGGTTTTTATTGAGTGATAATGGTTTTTTATATATAAATTTGTTTAATTTAGGCTTAACAATATAATGTTTTTTATATAAAAATAATTAAGTAGTTTGTTAAAATTCATTAATTATCTTATATATTTTAAATTTTTTATATTTAAATTGAGATGTTTATCCTGTTTTGATTATGTTTATCAGAATTCAAATTTAATAATTTTAGGATTTGGGGATTAGAGATAAGGATTTTTCCTCTTATATACCAAAAACTTCTAAAAGTATTTAGAGGCCCACGAGAATTGGAGGCCTCGTGCGACGGAAAACCACCTCGAACACCCCAATGCACGTAGGGGTGAGCATCGGAAGCGGGTACCCGTCTTTGGAACCGGAACATCTTCGGAACTGCCGGTTCCGGAACCGGAACCGATGTGATTGGCTCCGTTTCCTAAAATATGGAACCGATCGGGACCGGTTCCGGTTCTCATTTTTTTGGAACTGTTACCCGCTGGGTACCCGCCAGGACTGGTTCCGGGACCGGGTACCCGGTCCTGCTGGGTACCCAAAACCGGAACCGGCGGGTACCTGCTATTTTTTTTAATAAAATATATTTTATTTATTTATAAAAATTTAATAAACTACCTTTTAGTGAAGCATTGTTTGTAGTATTTATTAGCATCAACTAATTTTAATGACGCGAAATGTTTTGGAAACACCGTTTGTAGTACTTATTTGTTTTGTAAGCACCATTTGGAATATTTATTTGTTTCGTAAACATCGTATGTAGAATTTATTAGTTTTTAGTTTTTATCTTATTAGTTTTCACGTTTGTGGTATTTATTTCTTTACGTTTGGACTTTGTAATATAATTAATATTTACCTTTTTATAATATGAATTATAAAAAAAATTAAAAATTAGACAGTGGGTACCCGGTTCTGGAATCGGAACCGGCCGATTCCCAAATATAAAGAACCGGTGTAACCGGTTCCGGTTCCGGTTCCTTCATTCCAGGAACCGCAGGTTTCGGTTCCGGAAATTTTAGGCGGGTACCCGTCTGTGCTCACCCCTAAATGCACGGCCCTGATGTAGACAATTGTTTTCCAATATATTCGCAAATTGGTTTTTCCAATATATTTGCATAATAGTCAAAAGATAAAGAATTAAAAATCATCTAAGAAATAGATATAAAGGTGACTAGAAACAAATAACATAATGGTAGAAAGCAACAAAGTTGATATCAAATTGCAAATTACATAAAACAGAAATAGAAGAAACAAACCACACCAACAACAAAAGGAATGTTGATTAGGAGGAGCAAGTGGGTTATTTATATTAGGCTAAGGTGCGGTTTGTTTTTTAAGAGGTCTGAAGTCTTATTTTAGTTATGATTAATAAGAGGTGATGTGTAAAATTGTCTGAATGATTCAGACTTAAGAGCCATTAAGATGTTTTAAAAAAAAAAAAAAACGACCCCTAAGTCTTTGATTAAGTGATATCAACTTTTTTTTAAATATGTGAGGGGGAATAGATGCACTCCCTTGTGCTCAAGTAGCTCCACCACTGCACAAAACTATCTATGAAATACTAAATAGTATTTATAGAATCAATATAATAAATTTAACAAATTAAACTATCAGATTGCTTTAGTATTTTATTTTGAGGTGTAATTTTGTTACCTACATTATATAATATAGATTATACATATATATATATATAGGGGTGGTTTCAATGAATATATATTAATAAATGAGTATTCATTCCACAAATAGATGATGATATGAGATACTGTGCTTGGATAAGTTGTACCAATGTATTATGAAATTGTAAATTAAGTAATTGACTTTAATTAGTTGTATTTTGTGCTTAAAATGTTGTAATTAAGAGTTTTTTATGTCTATTTTACAATACAGTATAGATAATCCATTTCTAATTTATTAGTCCTTCATATTTAAAAATAAGGTTTTGGCCTCAGAAAAGAAAATAGAAATGAATTACAAACCATAGGGACGAAAACTGAAATTTCAAAACCACAAAGACGAAATCCGCAATTTTTAAGAAACAGACTAAAAACGTAATTTACTCTTCCTGTGCCCTTATTATGTGTTTTATTTACAATTGTGCCACCGGGTTCATGGAAGAACATTTGATTAAAAGTGATCAGCGGTTCATATCCACTTTTCACGCTAAACATGAATATTGTGGATTTATTCTACCTATCGTCCCCAACTTCCGAACCCACTGCTCCGACTACCTTCTTCCTCAACTAGGGATGAGATCGGGACCGTACCGGTACCGAACCGTATGTAGTTTCGGTACCGGGACAAGAAAATCAGTAATAGTACCACTTAGGACCGAAAATTAAAAAATGTATATCAAAACCAATCGCAAACCAAAATATATTAATAATGATTCAATGTGTTTCAAAATCAATCCCGAACAACCAAAAATTTAACTATCAAAAGTTCAAAACCAAGAAAAAGTTCAACAATCTTCGATATTATTTTATTCTTTTCCTTTTCTGTTTTGGGTTGTTTAGGAGATTGTTTAATTTGATTAGGAAAAGATAAACTTTATAATATTAGGAAAATATTGCATAATCAAAGAAGCTTAAAAGACAACCTTTAAAATTCTCGGTTCGGTTTCGGTATTTTCGGGAAATTCCATTTGAATCCAAACCGAAACGCTAAATCATCCTTTCCCCTATCTTTCCCTCTCGACGACATAGTTTTCGTCAAGGTAGGGGTGTGTGTACTATGTATATACGTGTTGGGAGGTTAATAAGGAAGTTGTAGGTTTCCAAAGAATCCAAAAATCTTCTTGAAAAGGTCACATGAGCAGAAGGAGGGAATAAAAGCCATCTTTGGTGGCAGTGGATAATGGAGGGGGTGTAGTCGGGAATTGACCCCGGTTGTCGGAGACATGTGAAAATGGTGTGGTCACGTTGTCGGAAAGCATCGTTGTAACTCGAGGACTAGGGGTGTTCAAAAAAACTGTTGGACCGCTCAAACCGGTCGAACCAAATCAAACCGAACCGTTTTTGGCGGTTCGGGTCGGTCCGGTCTGAAAAATAGCCAAACCGTTCGGTCCGGTCCGGTATGTGGTTTGAACATTTTTTGAGCCGTCTGGACCAAACCAACCGTCAACAATACACACGGATGTAACCACAAGGGCTGTGGTGTGGTGGTAAAGGCTTGGGGAGTTCATAACGCTCAACCCGGGTTCGAGCCCCACTAGCAGCACTTGTGGCCACTGAGGATAAACTCAGGGCTGCACGCTTTAGCAGCTGGGCCAAAGGCTCTAATTGCCGGGATTAGTCTGGGCCATAGGCCCAGGATACCCTTTCCAAAAAAACAATACACACGGATGAATTGTATTTATTTTTATTAAATACATGTAAATGAAAACAAGAACAATAAAATATCTAAGTTCAAACAAACAAACATTTACTAAATACCATCCTAAATTTCAGGTCTTCATCACTCCAATTGAAATGCATAATTGTCAAAATAATGGAAGATAAATATCATTTTATCTAATTGCAACTTCCAGAACTAGTATGTAGAATTGTAGACAATTGTTTTTCCAATATATATATTCGCACAATAGTCAAAAGATAAAGAATTAAATATCATCTAAGAAATAGATATAAAGGTGACTGCAAATAAATAACAAATTACACAACATAATTGTAGAAAGCAACAAAGTTGATATCAAATTGCAAATTTACATAAAACAGAAATAGAAGAAACAAACCACACCAACAACAAAAGGAATGTTGATTAGGAGGAGCAAGTGGGTTGTTTTTATTAGGCTATTAGGGGCCGTTTACTAAACACTTACCGGTATCACTTATCTTGGAAACTACCTAGAATCTTACCCGGTAGGAGCAGGACCTAGAGTCTTACCCAGTAATTAAGTGAAGTGAAATGACTCTTACCCGGTAAGCGTTTACCGGGTTTAAGACGCTTACCAACAATCAAGTTTAATGGTCGGAATGTTATACGATAAGGTAAGTGAGGGTAATATCCTTGTCGTTAAGTGTTTATCGGGTTTAAGACGCTTACCAACAATCAATTTTAATGGTCGAAATGTTATACGATAAGGTAAGTGAGGGTAATGTGATTGCCGGTAAGCGCTTATCCGGTAAACATTTTGGTAAACGGCCCCTGAGTCTTTGGTTAAGTGAAATCAACTTTTTTTAAATATGTGAGGGGGTCGGATGCACTCCCTTGTGCTCAAGTAGCTCCACCCACTGCACAAAACTATCTATGAAATACTATATCAATGTGTGGTTTTAACTACCAATATGGAACTAAATGAAATTCATGAAAAGGGCTCACTAACGTTTTTTTTGTAGTGAAATATGTTGAATCATCTAAACTTGGAATCATTTAACAAATGATGCATCAATTAAAGGTGAAATATGTTTTAACTATACTTATTTTGTTTTAGCTATACTTGATTCAATTTTAGGTTAAAACAACATGATAATCCTACTGTTATTTGTGCATGAAACATGAAACAGATTTCTTAGCAATCACCATATATAAAACAAAAAGGGAATTAAGATTTCTTAGCAATCACCCATAAAACATGATCCTACTGTTTCCAATGTTATTTGCTGAAACATTTGTGTGCATTGTACGGAACTTAATGAAAATCATGAAAAGAACTTACAAACTTTTTTTTTTTTTTTTTTTTTTTGTAGTGTAAGATGCTGAAACATCTAAACTTGGAATCAGTATAATAAATTTAACAAATTAAACTACCAGATTGCTTTAATACTTTATTTTCGAGAGACTTGAGGTGTAATTGTATCTCTGTATCAATTCCGAAATGGGATTCCGCTGACTACCAAGGCTGCTGCAAATTTCATGCGTGGTGAGCTAGCTTGCCACAGCTTTGAGAAAGGTAAACAGATATTTTTTGTATTGAAATTAAGAAACCAATTCTAGGTTGTATTCATGTATTTTGTTAGCTTCATTCTTCACATCAATTATCTGTTGGGTTTGTTATATTAGTTCTGGAGCTCAAAGCGTTGTTCTTTTTATTGTTAATCTATTATCACATATTTGAAGATAAAAATGTTCAGTTAAATGTTAATTTAGGTTTTTGTATTTGACGTTAACTTGTTCATGATTTTCTAGTTCATTTTGAAGGGTCTGTTTAATTTGATTGTGAAGAACAACTAAATTTGGATTATATATATCATGTAAACTGTTGTGTTTTGACAATATTTTATTTCAAATATTCGATTTGCTAAATACAGGAGAGGGAGTCAAAGTAAGGTTCCATGGACGACACTTTTCTTATTATAATCTTCATCATGTTTCTCTATTGCTTAATTAATTAATTAATTAATGCCTTTACAATCTGAATTAGTAAATGAAGATCACATAACATGTTATTCATAAATATTGACCTCCAACTTGCATTAATTTCGCCTAGTCAAGTTAATGAACATGATATCAGATGACAAATTAAAAGCATATATACATACACCATTATTATATATAATATAATCCCTTTGTGGGCTCTGTCATAACTAAAACAAAAGGGCAATGACTCAACTCTAAATCTGTGTGTTTAAGAAGAAAAACAGTATAAATATTCTTAACATTTGATACAGAGAAGAAGAAGAAGGAAGAAGAAGAATACCTCTGCTCTGCTGCTCTGCGCACACCTCACCAAATTTTCTTCAACTTCCAAGGTTGCAACATAGCCTCTTTCTTTTTATAGCCAGGAGTGGGCCCTATTCTGGTTGTAGCGGATCCCGGCAAGGAACGATTCATTACCATCACTCGGGACCACCTTTATTTGTTTTATTTTTTAATAAATAAAATTTTATAATACTACTTATTTTTTTATTGTTTAAATAATATTACTTAACTAAAATTCCAAGTAAAAACTAATTAGTATTAAAAGTAAATTACGGATTTCGGTCCCTGTGATTATATTAAAATTATGGATGGAATCCCTCTAACAAATTAATTACAGACTTCGTTATTCAAATTAATTTTAGAGCCCTTAATTAATCAAATTAATGATGTTTTGGTCATTTTACTCCTTTTTTTCATATTTAAAAAAAAAAGAATAAATTAATGTTATATATTAAATTATATTTATTATTACAATATATATATATATATTCAATTTTCTCAAGTTTTGTACAAGTAAATAAAAACTTGAGTACTAAAAATACAAAAAATAAAAACTTCCCCATCTCCGGCTAGACACACCAAAACACACCCAATTAGCAAATATCAATTCTAATACAAACTCTAACCACAAAAAATAAACCCAAAATCTAAACTCTAATCACCAAAAAAAGAAACTAATTAAGGTGCATTTGATTCATTGAAATAGAAACTTGAGTTTTATAACAAATCATTATATTGAATAGCAATGCGGAAATCCAGTGCATTCTTCCAAACCATGGTACAATCGAGATTGAAACAAAATTAGAAATCGTGACTTTGGTGAAGAAATCAAACCAGGAGAGGATGTTGATGTAATCGATGTTCTTCGTGTGGTTCGTCGAAGTTGGAACAAAGATGAAAGAGAACCACCGACGAAAGCGACAACATCTGGTCCTTTTTTCTCAGTGAACACCACCCCCCACCCCCTCCCTCTTCGGGTTTGCTCCAGACTCTCCAACCCACCTTCAAATGTTTGAAGATCTGTTACCACCGATGAAGTGTGTGTCGTGGTGAGTAATGAGGAAGGAGGGAATAGGCCGGAGAAGAGTGAGGTCGCCAGAGTTAGTCTCTGGTTGGTCGGAGCAAAGAACGGCCGGATGTGGGTAAATTCTCAAGGTTGGGGTGTTTTGTATTAAATTATTAATTATATTGCAGAAGAAACCTCAAATGAAAACTTATTTTTTATTGTTCACGTGTGAGGACAAATCTCAGTCACTCGATCTCTTTTTAATCCAACAACTCATATTAAATATAGTTTTTAATTTTAAAATTTTTTAGGGGTAAAAATGAAAAAAAAAATAACACACGCCTACCATATTTGACTTTTATTTTCTTTTTTATTTAAAAACTTTTTACCCAATTAAAATTTAAAATAAATTATCTTAAAAATTATCAATATTTTAATCAAACAAATTACATAAAAAACGAGAATTTCGTGCTCTACGATATGACATCCATATCGATATATATTTTTTTTTGTCGTTTTAACCGTTTTTTAAGTGAAATACTATATATGTGTTATATTTATTGTGAATATTTATGTACGTTCAAGTTTGTACAATGCCTCGACACCGTAAGTATGTAACTCGACATCACCTTCTTCAACACTTTCTTCAATGTCGTAAGACATCACGTTTCTTCAGCACCGTAACCCAGCACCCATCAAGACGAATCGAGAACCTATCGAGTAATTCTGTTGTGAATCGGAGAACAAAAAAGAGCGCGTCACGTCTCCACATCTTCACATGTCATTCATGTGTTATTCATCATGAATAATGTATCATTCAGGATGAATAATATAACATTCAGGGAGAATAATTCACGATTCATGAATTCGTGTATTATTCGTCATGAATGTTGTGTAATTCATCCTGAATACTATATTATTCATCATGAATAATGAATGAACGTTCACATTTGTTATTCATACTAAATACGGGATATCCCGGGATGCGCATACATATTCATAATGAATTAAACCAAATTTCGGTTGTGAATTGGGAAACAAAAGAGAGTGCGCCATGTGTCTACACCTTCACGGGTCATTTATATATTATTCATCATGAATAATGTATCATTCAGGATGAATAATAGAACATTCAGGGTGAATAATACATGAATCATGGATTTGTGTATTATTCATCATGAATAATGAATAAACGTTCACCTTTGTTATTCATACTGAATGTGGACACCTGAGGACGTGCATACGTATTCATAATGAATATAAAACATGTATAGAATTTCACGTAAAAAATAGTTAAAACGAAAAAATCCTGAATATTGTATTATTCATCCTGCATACGGTATTATTCATCATGAATAGTGAATGAACGCTCACCTTTGTTATTCATACTGAATATGGACATCCGAAGACGTGCATGCATATTCATAATGTATATAACACGTATATAGAATTTCACGTAAAAAACGGTTAAAACGAGAAAAAAAAACTATATTGAAATGGATGTCATATCGAAGAACACGAAATTCTCGTTTTTTTGATGTAATTTGTTTGATTAAAATATTAGTAATTTTTAAGATAGTTTATTTTAAACTTTAATTGGGTAAAAAGTTTTTAATTAAAAAAGAAAATAAAAAGTCAAATAAGGTAGGCGTTGATTCAAAATTACAATTTTGTCCTTAATCATTTCCCAATTAACTTTATTATGTATTAGTCATTGATTATTTTTCTAAGATTTGATCAATGGTAAATATTTGTCCTCATGTGCACAATGAAAAATGAGTTTTCATTTGAACCCACCCTAATTATATATTAAGGGAGGTACATATAAAATATATATTTATAATATATTTTTTAAGCTATTAACTGAAAAACAAAAATCATTGTTTGGCAAAAATAAGGTAGCTTACAAGTTAGCTTATTTTATAAGTATATGTTTGGATGCACATAAACTAGCTTTTTGATAAGCTCATTGGAATATCTTATGAGAAGTTTTTTGTGATTATTCCAATTATACCCTCATTAATATTTATTATTGTAATTGATTATTTTTTCTATATATCAAAAAGAGTTAAATATGGGTCAAAGAAGATGGCTAGGCCTGTTGAAGGATTACGACTATGAGCTTCAATATCACCCGGGCAAGGCAAACGTGGTGGCAGACGCACTAAGTAGGAAAGAGTATAGTGGAGCGGTGAAAACCTCTTTGGTAAGGATTGAGATTATCTCAAATCTTATGGATATGATAAAATCCTCTCAAGTCGAGGCGCTACTTGAGACGAATCTCAAGGACGAAGCAATGACGAAGCAACACCTTAATCTAACGGAAGACGGTAGAGGGTTGAAACTCTTCCAAGGACGAGTTTGGGTACCCAAGTTGGGAGGATGCCGGAAACTACTCTTGGAAGAGGCGCACAAATCAAGATATTCCATTCATCCTGGGAGCACCAAAATGTATAAAGATCTGAAGTTGAACTTCTGGTGGCCCGTGATGAAGTTAGATGTGGCAAACTATGTGGAGAAGTGCCTTACTTGCTCGTTAGTGAAGGCCGAACACCAGCGACCGTATGGGAATCTGCAATCGTTGGAAGTACCAGAGTGGAAGTGGGACCACATCACAATGGACTTCGTGACGAAATTACCAAAGACGTTGAAGAGCCACGACACCATTTGGGTGATAGTGGATCGGTTGACAAAGAGCGTGCACTTTCTGGCAATAAGGGAAACGTTACCATTGGAAAAGCTAGCAAGACTTTACATCAATGAAGTAGTCTCGAGACATGGGGTGCCGTTGTCCAGTGTGTTTGATCGGGACAGTCGTTTAACTTCCCATTTCTGGAGTGCCTTTCAAAGAGAATTGGGAACAAAAGTGAAATTGAGCACTGCGTACCATCCTCAAACGGATGGACAAAGCGAGCGGACAATTCAAACGTTAGAAGACATGTTGCGATCATGTGTGATTGACTTTGGGGGACATTGGGACTCTCATCTCCCATTGGTGGAATTCGCCTATAATAATAGTTATCACTCGAGTTTGGGTATGGCACCGTTCGAGGCATTATATGGGCGAAAATGTAGGACGCCAACTTGTTGGCTTGAAGCGGGTGAGAAACAGTTCACTGGGCCGGAAATAGTACAAGAAACGGCGGACAAGGTTAAGGGGATTCGGGAGCGTTTGAAGGCGGCTCAAGACCGCCAAAAGAGTTACGCGGACAAGAAGCGACGTCCGATGGAGTTCCAAGTGGGCGACCGGGTCATGTTGAAAGTGTCGCCTTGGAAAGGGATTAGAAGGTTTGGAAAACGAGGGAAACTTAGCCCACGTTTCCTCGGGCCTTTTCCTATCGTTGAACGTGTGGGACTCCAAGCCTATAGGCTTGATCTACAGCCCGAGATGAGTGGAATCCACCCAACCTTTCACATTTGCTACTTACGGAAGTGTTTAGCGGAGGAAAAAAATTATTTAGCGTTTGTGTCAACCGTGTTTCAGTATGGGCCTCTTTGCGGTTTATTTAATTCAAAGTTGGAAAAAGTCGAATTGAGGAACACAGTGCACCGCGCGGATTACGACGCGGGTTGAGCCGCACCACTAGCCGCGCGGAGCACTGTCGGTGCGAGTTTCCAGTGCATGGCGTGGCTTTCCGCGCAGGTTTAGCCGCGCGGGACCACCATGTCGGCCTCTTTAGTGAAATTTCAGCCTAAACATTTCATTTACCCCAACATTCCCCAAAATCACTCTCTTCTCCTCTCCCTTCATAAATGCTAACCTAGAGCTATCCCTTGCTCAATCCTCTTCAAACCTTCAAGTGTGGGTCTATTATTTCGAGCTTTGGAAGGCTAGAGCTCAAGAACCTACCATCTCTCCTTCTTAATCTTCAATCTCAAGACTTCACCACCATTTTTAGGGTTTTCTTATAAACCCTAGATTATGAGTTATTCTTCCATAAATGCTCTAGTATTTGTTTATTACCATGGATTATCATACATTACTACTATGTACTACTTGTTTGAGTTTTATAACCTAACTTGTGAGATTCTCAACTTTATGAACCCAATAAGGGTGAGTATGCTTAGTGGACTTTAATAATCTCTTTAATAGTAACTATGTGGGTTAAATGTTCCAGATTTCATGCTTATAGGTTGAGCTCATGAGGAAATTACTATTGACATGGTTTAAACCCAACTGCTGATAACTTTATGAAGAGATGATGTAAGGATAATAAATGGATGGGTCTACATGTATGAAAATATGAAGAATGTGATATTATGAGAAGTAAGGAAATACTTGTTTTACATGTGGGAAGGAGGTGCATAGGATTTTATAATTATTTATCAAATGTTGATCACCTGATAAGAATGAGAATACTACTCCTTGTGCACGAGGTGGTAGCTGTTCAATATTTGCACATTGTAAAAGTATTGTGGGTTACTAGCGAGTAGGCAATAAGGGGTCTTGGATCCTTGAGGTGTAACTCGTCTAGATATGGATAGGCAATAATGTCCGTAAGTCCTTGAGGTGTAACTCGACGGAGTAGGCAATAAAGACAGTAAATACGGTTTGAGGTTGTGATATCGTTATGGCATGGGAACTAAGACCGGGGCATGCGGTGTAATCCATTATCATCATGGGTGACTCCGCCTTTGTGTATATGTCACCCCGATGGAAACGGGTCTCCCCCGAAATGTCAAGGGTTATCTCTTGTTTTGATAATTGTTCAGGTTGTGGGAACTTGAGCGCGGTGGAAACGTAAATTGTAAGGCGATGGAGTTCGGTAACATAATTATTGTTTATATTCTTATGTTGTAATTGTTGTAACTGTGGGATCTCATTTGGCCTTGTCCTAACACTTGTTGTGGTTGTTAGTTTCCTCACAGATCCTACCCGTGGAGGAACTTAGGATGTCGGCTTGTCTACCGGGCACGTAGGAGACCGCGAAGTGCCGGTCTTTTGGGAATTTTTGTGAAGAGAGTTTATAGTGTTTACGCAACGCCCGTTTTAATCTAGATTTGAATCAATCCTAGATTAAGTAGGTCGTTGTATTATCGATGTCCCATTATTTGTTGCAACCTTGCGATGCAAACTAACCCAATTATTTAGGGTTCTAGTTGTCTTGAACATTTGGGTTATTATTCTTTTGTAAACCTTATATTACGGGGTGTTTTGGACCTTCGTATTTTAAACGTCATAATGCCGAATTTATGAATTTTTATTTGTTGAATTTTTAGAGTGTTACAAAAAGGTTTAAATAAACAATCCCAAACACCCTCTTACTATTATTTCATAAATATCATTATCAACTAGTTCAGACAAAAATAAGCATATATCAATAAACATGAATTCGATTTTTAAATTTGAAGTCATATCACTTTTATTTCAAGCTTTATTTTTATATCTACTTTTTAGTTATTAGAAAAGTAATTTAATAAAGTAAATTACTAAAAAAAATTAGATATTGATTGTTAATAATAAGATGTTGAGATTGGATCTCATAGTTATCAGAAATTAATGAATTATCTCTTGAATCTCTCTCTCTCTCTCTCTCTATATATATGTGTGTGTGTATAAATATAGAGTTGGGTTCACCTGAGACCAACTTGTTTATGTAAGATAACGATTTTACACTTGAAACTTCACAACAAAACACTGTAAAGGTAAAAAAAAAAAAGTCTGAACCTTCACAGTGTTTTGCTGTAAAACTTCAAGTATAAAAACATAGTCTCATGGGTCTCATGAAAACAAGTTGGTCTCACGTGATCCCAAGTATGTATGTATGTATGTATGTATGTATGTATGTATATATATATATATATATATAGACAAATGATCGTGTGAGAAGTTGAGTTAACGGTAAGAAGCGTGAAAAATGGATTTGAATCGTTGATCTCTTTTAATCTCATGCTCTTCCATAAATTGGGCTTAGAAAGGAATTGTACTTGTGCATCTCGGTGTATCTAATCATAAATGTGCGTCCATTACTCATCCAACAGTCAATAACCAATTCTCTCCATTAATTAAACTTCTCAACGGAACCCAATTTGCAACCCTTAAAAAGGTTGCAAACCTTGCAACCCACATCTTAACCGTCGGATTCATGATCGATGGTTACAATATATATGGGGCCCAATATTTTTAATTAAAAAAACAGAAAAATAAAAATAAAATAACCGTCGATCATGAATCCAACGATTAAGATGTGGGTTGCAAGGGTTGCAACCTTTTTTAGGGTTGCAAAATATCCTTCCAATATATATATATATATATATATATATATATATATATATATATATATATATATATATATATATATATGACCCAATAGAAATTATTAAATAAGAAATTCTATAATATACAAAATTCTTCATCGTTATATACTCCCTCCGTTCCAAAATAAGTGTCCACATTCTATTTATGTTTGTCCCAAAATAAGAGTCCACTTTCAAAAAGTAGATAAGTAAATTTTCACATTTACCCTTAGTTAATGCACAAATATATAAGAGTTGTGAAGAAAGAGAAACATTAAATAAGGGTAAAGATGTCATTTGGTGACAAAAATGTGTAATAATTATGCATGTCTAAAACTGTGTGTCAAGTCAATTGTGGACACTTATTTTGGGACGGAGGGAGTATTAAATATATGTACAAAAATTTGTGTTTTGGGGTTTTTGTTCTTGATGTGTTTTTGATAAATTTGATGTTCTTAAGTTAAAGAAAAAAAATGTTTGCAACAAGGATATGGGCTGATGCCAGTGTTACGACGAAGAAGAAATCCACTTGTTTATTTACCTAAACCTATATTTTTTAAATATAAAATGATTAGAAAAAATAATAGGATATAAAGCATATTGTATTATTTAAATTTATTTTAACATTATATATGTAATGACTAATGAGGGAGGTTTAAGGGAAAACCTCAAATAAAAGACAAGGTTCTAAAAAACGAGCCTTGGCGCCACGTTTCACCCCTTGGCGTCGAGATAAGGCGTCAAGCTCGTTATGGCGCGCCATGGCGCATTGAGATAAGGCGTCGAGCACGTTATGGCCCGCCATGGCGCGTTATGGCGTTACAACTTCGAATTTGTGTAATTCGAAATTCGATTGGAATTTACCCATTTGTATCGATTATAGCTTAGAAATTTTTTTGTTTATCGTTTTATATGAATTTAAATTGTTAATAACTCGTTCATTATTGTTCAAGACACCGATAAAAACACACACACATACACATATATACATATAAATTATATTCAGATTTGCTGCCTTAAGCCACGCCTTGGAAAACGCCATGGCCTCGTCATAACTCGTAAGGCTTGAGGCTTGACCTCGCCGCCACGCCTCACGCCATTTAGAACCTTGATAAAAGGTAAACTGAGGAACACGATGGTAGTCCTTCATCAGGACGGGATGCACTTGTGCATACAAGTAAATTAGGTAGTTTTTTTGTTTTTATGCACTTGTGCATTATGCATTTGTGTATATGCACGTGTGCATGTTACAAATTACTCGTATGCACAAGTGCATACTGTCCAAGGGCTACCAGGGTGTTCCTTAGTTTTCAATTTTTTTGAAGTTTTCCCCTGAACTTGACCCTATATGTAATACACTTTATATTTATTTAAATTAAAATACGACAAAAAAATGAAAAAAGAGGAAGGACCAAGATACCACTCATCTAACAGACGAGGGTTAACGATAGTTAGTGGTAGGGATCAGAACATCTTGAAAATGCAAACTATAGGGGCTATTATGGAATAAAAAATCTAGGGACCAAATACAAGACAAACTTAAAACCACAGGACCAAATCGATAATTTACTCTGATTTAAATCACGTAATTTTCTCAATGTACTGTGTTTCAATAAAAACTAATTTGAAAAAACATATTGTTGTAACAAAGAAAAAACTAAAGTATAATGTTATAATAAGAAAATTTGTGAAAGTAGTTTACTTAATGGAATGTATCAATCACTTAATATATACTTTTATAATCATATCTATTAATAGATGTTATTTATCCTCCAAATTAACAGATTAAATGTGGTCATGTTGTTTACCACTTGTACCGATATTTTCCTTCCAATCTCACACAACACAAAATACATTCACATATACAGATTATGTGATATGGGTCAGGTTCAGGAGAAAACTTATAAAAAGGGAGAAACTGAGTAACACCCTGATAGTCTTTCATCTGGACGGTATGCACTTGTACATACAAGTAATTAAGTGGGTTTTTTGGTTTTTATGCACGTGTGCATATTATGCACTTGTGCATATGCACGTGTGCATGTTATAAATTACTTGTATGCATAAGTGCATATCGCTAGATCAAAGACTACCAGAGTGTTCTTCAGTTTTCCATTTTTTGAGATTTTCCCTTGAACCTCCCTCTATGTCATATATTACATTAGGTTTTTGTCTATGAGACATAAGTCAACCAAAACCAATATATTTTAACAATTATAAAAATCATTTATTAATATGCTAAAAAATTTGGATTCAATAAACAACTTTTGAGATGTTTTTTGGGTCTTGTACTAGGGGTGCTCATAGGTTGAGTTGATCGGGTTGAAGGTATTTCAGCAATCCAACTCAATTTTTTTTGAGGTATATAATATTTATATACGGCAAATAAACTCACACACTCTCCTCACCTTTGGTGAGGTTTGAACCCCTGACCTTCTAGGAGGCCAAAGGCTCCGATACCGCTAGGCCAAAGACCCTTTGGTAACCCAACTTAATGT
The DNA here is from genome assembly GCA_954870635.1 of Arctium minus. NCBI lineage: Eukaryota > Viridiplantae > Streptophyta > Magnoliopsida > Asterales > Asteraceae > Arctium > Arctium minus. The sequence continues at coordinate 117,418,138 of OX941083.1, read as the reverse complement.
TGGCGGTTTGAGAATTTTCAACCCAACCCAAACAAAAGTACAACCCAACCCAACTCGTTCGGTTTGGTCGGATTGTGTTTAAACGAAGTAAAAACAATATTAAAAACATAAAAATAATGAAAATTTTCTTTGAAATACGATCTACCACTCAAAAGAATATACGAGTTTATCAAATATTTAAGTATTACATCTAACCTTCCAATAATGTTCTCTTATGAGTTCCATTGCTCGTTATTGTCGAGTTGTTTTTTGTAACTTATACATATGAAAGGGATATATAATTAATTTTAGAGAAGTCGTTAAAACGTTTATCGGGTTATCGGATTGGTCGGGTTACTTTGATCCTAACCCAATATCAACCCAATAGACTTGGGTTGTCCTAATTTTGTATCGATTATATGTCGGGTTACCTCGGGTTGATTTTTTTTCCCGGATTGGTCGGGTTGGGTTGATCAAATTGGTTGGGTTAGTCGGTTTTTTGAGCACCCCTATCTTGTACACTTGAATGTATATGTTAGAAAGGAATGAACCAATGCCAACAACAAATTATATGTATATTTATATTTATATGCAAGAAAACGGTTGTTGCATATTTTATAATTTTTAAAAGAAACAACTTCTTTAAATATGTGATAGTCAGATAAATAAGGCTTTTGATGCTTCCCACTCGAAAATGATGACATTTCATAATTCTAGTCTCAAAATTAGATAAGAACGATGTATGATATTTTTCTTTTTAAATATGACTCATAAACTAATGTGTCATATTAGCCTTTTTAAAGGATGGTTCTCGAAGAAAATCCTATAAACCTCTTTTTATTTTTATTTTTTGGGGAAAGGATATCCTGGGCCTTTGGCCCAGACTAATCTCTTGGCAATGAAACCGACTGCTAAAGCATGCAACCCGAGGTTAAACCCAGTGGCCACAAAGTTGCGAATGCAGGGAATCGAACCCGGGTTGAGCGCTATGAACTCCCCAAGTGATTACCGCTACACCACAAGCCTTGTGGTTAATCTCTTTTTATTGTAGTGTATTATATATTGTAAATAACACACAAAAAAATGTTGTAATTTGATTATTTTCTTTTCAAACAGTGATTACTTAATAATTAAATAATTAGGGTTCTCTTTTATTCAAGCTATTCGAGTTACCAAATCGAGCTTGAATTAGTTGTAATTCACCGTACACTAAGGAGACTCGTCGAGCTATCAAATAACTAGAGCTCTAGCTTTGCAAGCACAATTCGGCTTGTTTGGAAAATGGAACCCTAGGCATAATTTCGAGATTGCTTTCCAATTTTTATACATTTATTTCAGTAAAAAAAATGGGATGCTTTGATTTGTAGCTAGTTCCTCATAACATAAACATGAAAAAATAAAATTGAGTTGATAGTTATAAGAAACAAATCAACAATTAATAAAACAATTATTAAATCGACCAATTAATAAAGGTTGTAATACTAACTATTAAATAAAGTGATCCCCAAAGTCTCGATGTATTCTCGTCCTGGAGGGATAACGATGTTGTTGGCGTTATATGAACACAACTTCTTTTGGGTACCCTTCTCTATATCCAAATTGTAAATTCCATCATACTCATAAAGCATGAGCCAATTTCCATTCTTCATCAAGTGCATTGGCTGAATGAAGTGCCAAGGAAAAGACGAATTATAAGTAAACTGTTATAATATTTAATTATACATTGGATGCTACATGTGACTAAAGCCAAACTTGGACCAACTTGGCATAACTCAAATTTGGACCACATATTTTTCATTGGAAGACTTGGCATATGTCATCCTCCATATGTCATCCACCATATGTCATCCTCCACATGCTTGGTTGTCATCCTCCACTTCCATCCTATAAATACCCCTTCCCCTCCAACCATTTTCTTCATCCCTTTCTTGAGTTTTCTCTAGATAACCACCAAACACTCTCCCTAATATATTCTTGAGGTTGAGAGTGTTCTTGATATTCGGTGGTATTCGGGAAAGTTTCGTTAGGTGATCGTGGATCTTAAGATCCTTGTACAAGCACTTTGTAATCTCCTTGGTTGGTAATAATATTCTTGCTCTTTCTCTTTGGTGGATGTACACTATCAAAAACCGATAGTGGAACCACGTTAAATCACGGTGTTATTTGTTTTGAACTTGCTATAATTATAGATAATAACGTATTTATTATTATCTATATTTCGTGGGTTTATTTTTCTACGTTAGAGAATTATTGTGCAACATCTAGATTATTGTTATCCGCATTCGTTGTTGGGTTAATTGTGCACTTGGATTTCTACCCGTTTGGGACCTTAGAAATCACTCGCTAGCTTTTGCATTTGTGAGGCACAATTTTTACCTAACAATTGGTATCAGAGCTTCGGATCTAGATTTGGGTTTGTGTAGAAAATATACATAAACCAGTTTGCACATTTTTTTTTCTCTATGGCTGACGTAGAAAATCCATTTGGTGCCGGTTCCTCAAACCAGTCCCAAAAACCGTACCAAGAAGGTACATTTAATTTGTCTGGGGTTTGGGATTCGTATACAGACTTGGAATGGGGACGGTGACTTTGGTAAATGGCAGTTCACAACATCTGTTGCACTTAGGAAAAATGGAGTCCATCCCGTAGTATTTGCTAAAGACGAGTTAGACCCTAATATGTCTGACCTTAAAGCTAAAGAAATGGAAGCATGGGCATTTACTACTTTGCAGATGGCTATGGGAGAAAATGTTATATCTGAGATTGTGTCTGAAAAGACAGCTGCAGGTATTTGGAGCAAGCTTGAGAATTTATATCTCAAGAAAACTTTGACCAACAGATTGTTACTGATGCGGTCGTGTCTCTTCTTCAAAATGAAGGAAGGCACAACCATTAAAGCTCACATGAGCGAATTTGAAGATATCATCATGAAGTTGAAGGCAACGGATGCGCTTCTTGCGAAAGATGAAGAAGCACTTGCTATGATCCCGCTGTATTCACTTCCCGAGAAATATTCTCAATTCACTAACAGTTTTATATATGGAAGAGAAACTCTTTCTTTGTCTGATGTGAAAACAGGAATGATTTCTGAAGATCAAAGAATTCAAATGATCAACAGTCTTCAAGAGGAAGAAATCGTGGGCGCTCTCAGTCCCGTCGGCCTGGCTCTCGTGGGAAATCAAAAACACGTGGCAACTGTAACTATTGCCACAAGCCAGGTCATTGGGTGAAAGATTGTCCGAGTCTTAAAAACAAAGACAAAGACAACGCCGAATCATCAGCTGTTGCAGCCAAAGAGGAGCAAAATGGCTTCTCTGCCACAGTTACACCACCGCAAGGTGACAGGCGATGGGTGTTAGATACCGGGGCATCTTGCCACATGACACCATTCCGGGACTGTTTCTCTACCTTCGAAAAAGTTGAAGGTAACAGTATTTTTATGGGAAATAGTACTTCGTGTGTTACTAAGGGTATCGGTACTGTGCAGATCAAGATGTTCGATGGGTGTATTCGGACATTGAATAATGTCAAGTTTGTTCCATCCATGACTCGTTCCTTGATCTCTGTTGGACAATTGTCCAAATTGGGTTGCAAGATTCGGATTGATGACGGGAGTTTGCGCATCTCCCGAGGGAGTATCATTGTGATGAAAGGCGAACGGGCGGAAAATAATCTTTTCCATTTGATTGGCGAAACTATTTCTTCTGAATCGTGTGTGGCCGATATTTCTCAGAATCTCGATGTTGCTCGCTTATGGCATCTTCGTTTGGGCCACACATCCGAGAAGAACTTGGAGATTTTGCGCAAGCGAAAACTCATTAAAATCGTCGTACCTGCCAGCCTGGAGTTTTGTTCGGGATGTGTCAAAGGAAAGCAGACGCGTGTTTCTTTTGGTGTTGGAAAACACAACACTAAAGGAATCCTCGATTATGTTCATACAGACGTCTGGGGACCATCCAGTACTCCATCCCTCAGTGGAGGTAAATACTTTGTTTCGTTTATTGATGATTTCTCACATAAGCTTTGGGTGTATGTGTTGAAGTTAAAGTCAGATGTCTTTGATACGTTCAAGACTTGGTTGGCACGAGTAGAGGTTGAGACTGGCAAGAAGTTGAAAGTGCTGAGATCTGATAACGGTGGAGAATTTACTAGTGGTAACTTCAAAGACTTTTGTTTGCGTAAAGGCATCCACCGTCACTACACCACACCTGGCGACCCTCAATCTAATGGGGTTGCCGAGCGGATGAATAGGACTTTGCTTGAAAAGGTCCGATGTATGTTAACGACATCGGGCTTCCCCAAATCTTTCTGGGCCGAAGCACTTCACACCGCGGTGCACATTATTAATAGGTTACCTTGTTCGACCATCGGGGGAAAGATTCCGGAAGAGGCTTGGAGAGGTAAAAGAAACATCTGTCTGAAGTACATACGTGTATTTGGTTGTCCTGTTTATTTTCATGTTTCAGGCCAGGACAAGTTGAATCCTAAAGCCACCAAAGGATTCTTGCTCGTATATACAGATGGTATCAAGGGTTACCGAATCTGGAACCCCTTGACTCGTAAAGTGATTCATTCTCGACATGTCACATTTGATGAATCAGTCCTGTTGAAGTCACAGGATCCTCAGTCCTCTCAAGATCCGGAAGTCACTACTACTGTTGCTCCTACTGCCGATGATGTGGAGACAGTAGACAGTCCTTATATTCCCAGTTCATCCACTCCTGATATTAGCTCAGAATCACCCGTTAATGTTGAAGAAGTCATTCTGCCAGTGACTTCTACTAGTGATTCTGAAGAAGAGATTCTGAATGATGGTGGAGACGATGGCGATACAATCCCAGTTATTGCGCCTAACAGGCATAGTCAAAGAACTATTCGTCCGCCTAACAGGTATGGAGATTGGGATTTTGCTAGCATGAGTTTTACATATCAGCTGGAGTTTGCTTTGCATGTAGGGCAAGATGAGCCGCTTGATATAAAGGAGGCGTTGGCCTCGACCCACAGTTCTAAATGGCTTGGAGCCATGCAAGAAGAGATGGAATCTCTCTCGAAGAACAACACTTGGGACTTATGTCCATTGCCGAATGGCAGTCGTGCTATTGGTTGCAAGTGGGTTTTCAAAGTCAAAGATGACAATCGGTACAAGGCTCGTCTCGTTGCTAAAGGCTTTGCACAACGAAAAGGTATCGAGTATGATGATATTTTTGCTCCCGTTGTACGCCATACATCTATTCGTGTTCTTTTGGCGATCGTGGCTATTCACGATTTGGAGCTAGAACAGTTAGATGTGAAGACCGCCTTCCTACACGGAGACTTGGAGGAAACTATCTATATGAAGCAACCTGATGGTTTCGTTTCCGAAAGCAAACCAGAATATGTATGTAAACTCAAGAAGTCCCTTTATGGACTTAAACAATCGCCTCGTCAGTGGTATAAGAAGTTTGATTTGTTCATGCTCAATCTGGGATTTGAGCGAAGTGAAAAGGACGCTTGTGTCTATCATAGACAAAGTGGTGGCGTTTTCACTTACTTACTTCTTTATGTAGATGACATGCTTATAGCCTGCAGGGACCGGTCAGAGATCAAACGTCTGAAAGATAAGTTGAAGTCAGAATTTGAAATAAAGGATCTTGGCGCGGCGCAGAAGATTTTGGGCATGGAAATCGTGCGGGACAGAAAGTCCCGAACACTTAGATTGACACAACGGGCGTATATCCAAAAGATATTGAAGCGGTTTAACCTTGATGGTGCCAAGACGTCTAGCACTCCGCTACCGAAGCACATCAAGATTACAAATGAAGATTGTCCGAAGGATGACAAGGGAAAGGCCGAAATGTCAAAGGTTCCATATGCTAGTGCGGTCGGGAGTCTCATGTACGCCATGGTGTGTACTCGTCCCGATCTCGTACATTGTGTCGGAGTGGTGAGTCGGTTTCTCGCGAATCCGGGTCGATCACATTGGACAGTCGTTAAAACGACATTCCGATATTTGAAGGGAACTGAGACACATGGTCTTATATTTGGTTTGCACAATGACTGTGAAATTGTTGGATTTTGTGATTCTGACTATGCAGGTGATCGAGTTGGTTGGACATCCACATCCGGTTATGTGTTTACCTTAGGTGGAACAACCGTCAGTTGGAGATCACGTTTACAGTCCATTGTTGCATTGTCAACCACAGAAGCTGAACTTGTTGCGGCGGTTGAGTCTGCAAAGGAAGCGGTCCATTTGAAAGAATTGATGAATGGCTTAGGCTTCGAGAAACCTTCTGTGCGCATTTTATGTGATAATCAGAGTGCCATACATTTGGCAACTAATTTGGCTTTCAGCTCCCGGACAAAGCACATAAATGTGCGTGATGCATATCTTGTAAGATTACATGAAGCGAAGATTGTCTATTTGAAGAAAGTCCTGATAGACGACAATGCCGCTGATATGTTCACTAAGTCGCTACCGCCAGCTAAGTTTGAGCATTGCTCAAACTTGATCCAGCTCCGTTTGTGTTAGTGCCGTTGGGCACTTTGCTCGAGAGAGAGAAAAGATATTACCACAGGTGACAAAATGACATCTTTGAAGGAATTACTTTGTTAAGTGCTTAGAGCTTTGCTTATGCTCTACCTTGTTTAGTAGATTGTGCATTTGAGGTTATTTGTTTGCTTGTAACTTTGATGGGTGATGGCCATGCTGAAGCTCGTCAAGGTTGGAATGCATTTTGCTACCTCGTGCCAATTTACTTTGCTATCTACTTGCTATGATCAACCGTTGGAAGAACTCGTATTGGTTGGATTGGGATTCGTTTCTCTATCGAGGATCACATGCATCATGGTGGAGTGTTATAATATTTAATTATACATTGGATGCTACATGTGACTAAAGCCAAACTTGGACCAACTTGGCATAACTCAAATTTGGACCACATATTTTTCATTGGAAGACTTGGCATATGTCATCCTCCATATGTCATCCACCATATGTCATCCTCCATATGCTTGGTTGTCATCCTCCACTTCCATCCTATAAATACCCCTTCCCCTTCAACCATTTTCTTCATCCCTTTCTTGAGTTTTCTCTAGATAACCACCAAACACTCTCCCTAATATATTCTTGAGGTTGAGAGTGTTCTTGATATTCGGTGGTATTCGGGAAAGTTTCGTTAGGTGATCGTGGATCTTAAGATCCTTGTACAAGCACTTTGTAATCTCCTTGGTTGGTAATAATATTCTTGCTCTTTCTCTTTGGTGGATGTACACTATCAAAAACCGATAGTGGAACCACGTTAAATCACGGTGTTATTTGTTTTGAACTTGCTATAATTATAGATAATAACGTATTTATTATTATCTATATTTCGTGGGTTTATTTTTCTACGTTAGAGAATTATTGTGCAACATCTAGATTATTGTTATCCGCATTCGTTGTTGGGTTAATTGTGCACTTGGATTTCTACCCGTTTGGGACCTTAGAAATCACTCGCTAGCTTTTGCATTTGTGAGGCACAATTTTTACCTAACATAAACACCTCTGTCCAATCTCCATCCTCGCCATGATCCATCCTCCACAATTGGGTTGCAGAACATTTGCGATTATCAGTTTTATTATCGTCATAAATCACATAATACAAATGAATGCACCCTCTTACAACCATTAAACTCAAACACCATGTCAATGAAGTTTCACGAGGGGGAGCTGTTATCTCCCTCAACTGTTCTGTCTCCAAATCAAACCTTATAATTGAATACCATATCGGACTAAGGGGTTTGGCTCGTTTAGTTATGAAATACAGTTTTTCATTTAACAAAACACATGGATGCTTCCCACCATCAAAATCCTAGAACGAGGGTAAATGACTTTTGAAATCCTCTTGTGTTGTCTCCACCTTTCTCCACGAATCGGATTTCAAAGAGTATATATAAATATCGCGATGGTAGCTTAGAAGTAGAAGCTTGTAGTCGTTACAGTAATAATAAAACCCAAACACTCTTGCATTTGTAACGTAGCATTCTTTGTTGTTGGGTCTAGACAACGTCTTATATTCACCCGTTAGAAGATTCCATAAGATTATATCATAGGAGTATTCTCTCTCTTTCCGCTTGTAACATATGCGTACACATACCAGTCCCCGTACATATGCTATAATCGACACATTTTTAGGATCGACTGCTTCAAATGGCAAAGGACGACAGGTAGTACTTATACCGTTTTCAGGTGCTTCGTAGTCAATGGTGCGAACCGTGCATGGTGTTGTGGTGGATAAGACAATAAAAAGAAGTTTTTTGTGATGCATCTTGGCAAACATCGGTGTTTGTAGGAACGACTGCCATCGCTTGCATACACAAAGAAAACGGTGTACGGACTTCGCCGGCAACCGTGGTAGTATGTGATGAAAAAGTATGTCTGGTGGCAGTGGTGTGATCATGTTTGGAGTAGATGTGATATTCAGATAAATAAGGTTTTTGATGCTTCCCACTCGAAAATGATGACATTTCATAATTCCAATCTCAAAATTAGATAAGAACGATGTATTATTTAGTCTTTTTAAATATGACTCATAAACTAATGTGTCATATTAGCCTTTTTAAAGGATGGTTCTCGAAGATCGTCCTATAAACATCTTTTTATTGTTGTGTATTATATATTGTAAATAACACACAAAAATGTTGTAATTTGATTATTTTCTTTTCAAACAGTGATTACTTAATAATTAAATAATTAGGGTTCTCTTTTATTCAAGCTATTCGAGTTACCAAATCGAGCTTGAATTAGTTGTAATTCACCATACACTAAGGAGACTCGTCGAGCTATCAAATAACTAGAGCTCTAGCTTTGCAAGCACAATTCGGCTTGTTTGGAAATTGGAACCCTAGGAATAATTTCGAGATTGCTTTCCAATTTTTATACATTTATTTCAGTAAAAAAAATGGGATGCTTTGATTTATAGCTAGTTCCTCATAACATGAACATGAAAAGACAAAATTGAGTTGATAGTTATAAGAAACAAATCAACAATTAATAAAACAATTATTAAATCGACCAATTAATAAAGGTTGTAATACTAAATATTAAATAAATTGATCCCCAAAGTCTCAATGTATTCTCGTCCTGGAGGGATAACGATGTTTTTGATCTTAAAGTTATATGAACACAACTTCTTTTGGGTACCCTTCTCTATATCTAGTTTGTAAATTCCCTCATACTCATAAAGCATGAGCCAATTTCCATTCTTCATCAAGTGCAGTGGCTTAATGAAGTGCCAAGGTAAAGACGAATTATAAGTAAACACCTCTGTCCAATCTCCATCCTCGCCATGATCTATCCTCCACAATTGGATTGCATAACATTTGTGATCATTATTCTCGTTATAAATCACATAATATAAATGAATGCACCCTCTTACAACCATGAAACTCAAACATCGTGTCAATGAAGTATTACAAGGGGGAGCTGTTATCTCCCTCAACTGTTCTGTCTCCAAATCAAACCTTATAATTGAATACCATATCGGACTAAGGGGTTTGGCTCGTTCAGTTATGAAATACAATTTTTCATTTAACAAAACACATGGATGCTTCCCACCATCAAAATCCCAGTATGAGGGTAAATAACTTTTGAAATCCTCTTGTGTTGTCTCCACCTTTCTCCACGAATCGGATTTCAAAGAGTATATATAAATATCGCGATGGTAGCTCAGAAGTAGAAGCTTGTAGTCGTTACAGTAATAATAAAACCCAAACACTCTTGCATTTGTAACGTAGCATTCTTTGTTGTTGGGTCTAGACAACGTCTTATATTCACCCGTTAGAAGATTCCATAAGATTATATCAGAGGAGTATTCTCTCTCTTTCCGCTTGTAACATATGCGTACACATACCAGTCCCCGTACAGATGCTATAATCGACACGTTTTTAGGATCGGCTGCTTCAAATGGCAAAGGACGAGAGGTAGTACTTATACCGTTTTCAGGTGCTTCGCAGTCGATGGTGCGAACCGTGCATGGTGTTGTGGTGGATAAGACAATAAAAAGAAGTTTTTTGTGATGCATCTTGGCAAACATCGGTGTTGTTAGGAACGACTGCCATCGCTTGCATACACAAAGAAAACGGTGTACGGACTTCGCCGGCAACCGTGGTAGTATGTGATGAAAAAGTATGTCTGGTGGGAGTGGTGTGATCATGTTTGGAGTAGATGTGTTTGGATTAGAGTAGTGGATAGATATATAAAAAAAAGGTAGCATCGATATTTTTTCTTTAAACTAACAATTAGTTATATTTTATCGATAAATATGGAGGAGGAATTGAATGCTTATATTTAGGTTATTTTTGTTTGAAGAACATGCTTTTATAAGAACAAATCTCCCCTTTCATGCGGTTTGTGCAGTATTTTTTTCTTTTTATTTTATTTCTTTAATTAGTGGTCTCGGATGGGAATTGAACATTCCACAATACTTGGGGAAATTGGTTTATATACCATTGTGGGGAAAAAGAAAGTGGAGACAGGTTCCACCACCACTTTTTAAAGCCAATTTAATAAATGAGTCTATATTATCTTTTATTGAAATTTTTAGAGCATATATTACATGTTTCATCCTTGTGTTATATGAATTTATCGGTTATTGTTTTTCTTTTTTAGAATTCAATTGATTACACTTGTTGGTTGTATTTTTTATAACGAGTTTGATCCTTAATAAAATCATAAGGACCCACGTTGTTTTTCCTAGGGGTCGAACTCATTGAAAAACTTTAACTATATATGGAGACCAAACTCATTAAAGAAAATATAATAAAAAAGATGTAACTCGTTAGAAAAGGCAACCATAAGAATACTTTCCGTTGAATTTTCAGAAAAAAGTGACAGGGATCGTATAAAATTCATAACCACAAGGACGAAACAAGATATCTACTCTAATTGGATTGTGAAATTTTAAGAATCAGTTCAATACATTCCCATCCAATTGATGATTTAATTGGTTTAGTTATATCAATTGGATATTACTATTGATAATTTATTGAATTAAATTTGATTCATCTTATGAGCCGATACCACATGTGAAGGAAATTTACCAAACGCTTACCAAGTTGTGTTTGTAAGAGTCACCACTCTCATTACTTTTACATGGTAACATTCTCGGCCATCAAATTACGGTAACCATAAACGACCTTTTCTTTGAAAATACAAGAGGATCCATAACAGACCTTTTCTTTGAACTCCAGCTCAAAACATTCGAATGGGTGAATCGCAGGACATAGAGTTAGCTTTGGATTGGACTACATGGCTCTTAGCCCCTTACGAATAAAGAAACTCGTTTTTTGGTTAAAGGTGGGTCGATGGAAAGGACTAGTTGATTCGGCTTAAGGACGTCTCGGTATGTTTTCAGATCGACAACCGATAAGATGGAAAAGTTCCCGGTTTAGTCTGGGTCGTGGTGTAACACCCGAGTTTTAGGTGCCTTCCTAGATCTGTTTTTCTATACTTGAGATTGTTTGTTTTCGAAAACGGAGTCTTCGGGTCGAAAATGGAAGAAAATCGGGTCTCGGGACATGTGGGCGACTATGCCCGCGATTGTGACAAAGGTCACTCTCGCGGGGCATAATCGCGAAGAGTGTACCGTAGGTTGGGGCGAGGACGCGACAATGCCCGACGAGATTGACATGTGTCATTCTCGCAGGGAAATGTCGCCGAGGATGTACCGTGAGGTACTTAACGCGGGCGACTATGCCACGCGAGAATGACCATGTCATTCTGGCAGGGCAATGTCGCGGTCGGTTCCAGGGTGTTAAATGCCTTGGTCCGAACTTTTAGCTCGTTTGTTCACTTGGCAAGCTTTGAAGGTGCGATTTTGGAAGAGAGGAAAAGTAGGGTTTTCACTCCTTTTCATTTATTGCTCTAAGAAAGGATCATCATTGGCATTTATTTGGGTTTGTTTAGGTTGGTGAAGGTGATTAATATCTTGTGGTGAGAATACCAAGTTTCCTTCTTCATCCTACTCCAAGTGTGGTAACTTGGTTTCTTTGCAACTATTCAAGGTGAGTTTTCCTTACCCATTCCTCTATATTAAATACTAGGGTTATGTATTTATAAACTCATCTATATGTTCTAATCACATTTGGGTTTTGTTGGGTTTTGACCTAACTAGATGTTTTGAAGGCATCACGATTATTTGACTAAATAAGGTTTATGGAACGGGTTGTTAAAGAAAGTAATGGCGTTCATATTTAACCAATCATTTGTTGACTAATAATAGCTATTTGGGGTATTGGTATCATATGAAAAGAAAGCTAGGGTTTTGGGAATGTTTTGTGTATTGGACTAATTTTAGACCAATGACTTTTGAAACAAGATTATTATACTATCAATGATGGGATTGTGTTTAGGAAGTGTTTCATTCTTAACCGTTGTTTTACATCTTTTGTCTTTTTTAAATGTCTTGAGCCTGAGGGCTTGAGCCTGTGTAGGGGTGTAAATGAGACGAGACAACTCGCTAGCTACTCGAGATCGACTCACTTTAGATCGACTCGGTCAACACTCGACTCGAATAGGCTCGACTCGAACTCGAGTTCGACTCGATATACTAACGAGTCGAGTCGAGTATAATGATACTCGAGCTCGACTCGCATCATTTACACCCCTATACTTTAGTCCGTTTGGTCGTATACTTTATTACAGGTTATTGGATCTCCCGTTTTGGGTAGATTGGTTTATACCATTTACAGACGTTATATAGCCAAATTTTCAATTTTTAAATTGACCCCAATTTTTAAGATGTTTCAAGTTGGTATCAGAGCTTTAGTTTAAGGGAACTAGGTATGGATGTAAGATGCCTAGACTTAAACTGAGATTTTAAGTTATGAATTGTGAGATTTGGGTAGAGCTCCTAAGATAGGAAGGTCTCAAGTCGACGAAACTTACGTGAATTGAAAGTTGTAACGATAGTGATGAGAACTCTTACGTATCAGTATTCATAATTTCACTTAGCTAACGTTATTATGAATATGTTTTACGTAGGCATACTTAATCTACTGTTGTTATGATAATTGATTGATGTGGTAGTACATTTCCCTAGTGTTATTCGTGCGGTTCACCTCTCATTCTATATTTGGCCTTGTGTGGCGGGTAATGGTTTATATGAAAAGAAAGCTAGGGTTTTGGGAATGTTTTGTGTATTGGACTAATTTTAGACCAATGACTTTTGAAACAAGATTATTATACTATCAATGATGGGATTGTGTTTATGAAGTGTTTCTTAACCATTATGAGATGAGCCATGTTAATAGCTCCTATGTTTTGGGTTTTGGTCCCATGAATTATATGCACGATTATACATGGTTGCAATAGCATGTTTGGTAATTGGTTTAGTGCAATGGATCCATAGGCACGGTAACCCAGTGTCTTGTCCGGACATTTGGTAACCCTTAGCACGGGATAGGCATCGGGCTCCATGGTAAGTAAGGTGTGGGCCTATACGATCGGGCAGCGTCCCATGGACAGTAAGGTGTAATCCCATTGTGCCCGAGTTGCCCGGTTTTTGGGAACTCTCAAGAATAGACCTGGAGTGGTTGACTTGATGTTTTCGAGCAAAAGACTTGGAGTAGTTGAGCTCACTATGTGGTTTTGAATTGTTGGCAGTATTTATTGGATACTAACGGATTATTGACTTATTCTTGATTTTAGCTCACGGCTAGATCGGCTACATGACTTCAAACGGGTTTATTGTTTAGATTAACTTCCGTTTATTTATTCTCACTAGGCTTTAGGCTAACACTTGTTATTGGTTGTCATGTATGGCAGGTCATTCTAGCGGTGGGATGCGTCGGGATTGAGTGGACGGCTTTGGGTTCGAGAGCGGTCTTTTGATGATTTAGTGACCGACAATTTTGAAGTATAGATTATTGTTTTGGAAGAATAGCGACACCCGACCTTAATCTTGCTCACACAAGTTAGATTATTAGGTTGTCAAGTTTATTCTTTATTTTGCCATGGGTTGTAATTACCGTATTATAGTCCCCGTGTTGGGTTGACATACTTTACTACTTTAGTCCGTTTGGTCGTATACTTTATTACAGGTTATTGGATCTCCCGTTTTGGGTAGATTGTTTTATTCCATTTACAGACATTATATAGCCAAATTTTCAATTTTTAAATTGACCCCAATTTTTAGGATGTTTCAAGTTGGTATCAGAGCTTTAGTTTAAGGGAACTAGGTATGGATGTAAGATGCCTAGACTTAAACTGAGATTTTAAGTTATGAATTGTGAGATTTGGGTAGAGCTCCTAAGATAGGAAGGTCTCAAGTCGACGAAACTTACGTGAATTGAAAGTTGTAACGATAGTGATGAGAACTCTTACGTATCAGTATTCATAATTTCACTTAGCTAACGTTATTATGAATATGTTTTACGTGGGCATACTTAATCTACTGTTGTTATGATAATTGATTGATGTGGTAGTACATTTCCCTTATGTTATTCGTGCGGTTCACCTCTCATTCTATATCTGGCCTTGTGAGGCGGGTAATGGTTACCACCAGGAATAGACAGGAAGGACAAGACGTCACGGCATCCACGGCGGATCAACCACGGGTGACTAGGGTGGAAGAGCCCTCACGTCCGGTTGTTGTGTTAGGCGGGGGACCGGAACACATTCCCCGGCGCAATTTAGAATCAAGAGATCCCATCTTGGAAGAAGTGACGGCGGAGACGAGGATGATGGATAGGATTATGGAAGCCATGAACCGAGCCATGGCACAACAACAGGAACTGTTCTTGAAACTTCTAGAGGACCGGGACAATCACAACAACCGTAGGCACGAAACGATGGACGAAAACGTTGTCGTGGCGGGGTCTGGGGGTACAGGACCTGTAATCCCTACTGATGCTACCACAACCCCAAGAGTTGAGTAAGTGGAGAAAACTTGCACGTTCAAGGCTTTTCTGGGTTGCCGACCGCTGAAGTTTAAAGGTTCGGATGATCCGTCAGTGTGTGTGGGTTAGATTCGAGAGATGGAGCAAGCCTTCCGTTCTAGCGAGTGTGGGGAAGGACAGAAAGCAATATTTGGCTCGCAAATGTTGAGAGGGACGACCCTCACTTGGTGGAATGTATATTCCGCTTCCCTCGAGGCGACTATTTTGGCCCAACTGCCTTGGGCAACATTCAAAGAAAAGCTACTCGAAGAGTACTGCAACGAAAGGTCAATGGATTGAATCAGGGAAGAGTTTCAAAACTTGAAGATGGGTAACCGGTCGGTGAGAGAGTACACCCGTATACTTATGGACAAATTGGGATTGGTGGGACATCTGGTCCCTACAGAGAAGGAGAAGATTAAGGCCTACATCAAGGGGCTTCCGTCCGACATGATGTCGATGGTTAGAGTGTCGAGGACTTCTACTCTCCGAGAGACAATCGAGGAAGCACAGTTATTGGAGGATGCCTACACTTTGAAAAAGGAAGAGGGTAATCGTCAAGGGGAGAAGAGAAAGTGGGAGGGGAACTCCCTAACCGCCAAGAAATCAAGACCGTTCAACAACAACAATTACCGTCGGGGGGCCGACTCTAGGCCCGAAGCTAAGTGGTGTTCAAAGTGCTGAAGCAAACATCTTGGCCCGTGCAACTTTGTCCCGGAGCTTGTTTTAAGTGCGGAAAGCTAGGGCATGCTTACAAGGATTGTCCTGTTAAGGGGCGTTTGTGCTATGAGTGCCGAGAGCCAGGTCACATTCGAGACGAATGCCCGAAACTGAAGACCGGCAGAAGTGGCGGGAAGAAGACGGACCCTCCAAAAGCGGTTGGAAGAGATTTTCAAATGTCTTCCGAGGAAGCCAAAATCTCTACTGATGTGGTGTCGGGTACGTTTCTCCTAAATTCCGTGCCTACACGTGTACTGTTCGATTCGGGTGCTAGCTTCTCATTTATATCCGATGCTTTTTGTCAAAATATTGCCATGCCTATGAGTAGCTTAGATGAAGCCATTGTGGTAGAAATAGCTAATGGGGGCCAAGTGATAATTCGGGATGTTGTAAGGGGTTGTACACTTGAGTTTGATGGCAGAAAATTTCCGGTTAGCTTGATGCCTATGCAAATAGGCGGGTTCGATGTAGTAATAGGGATGGATTGGTTATCAGAGAATCACGCCGAGATTGTGTGTTCCAAGAAGATGGTTCGATTACCGGCATCAAATGGAGAGTCGACAATCATTTATGGTGAAAAGAGGAAAGACGAGGTGGCGATTATCTCAAAATGATCAAAGCGCGGAAATTTTTGGCGAAAGGATGCTCATCCTTCTTGGCTTATGCTATCGACACCAAACTCGAGAAGAGGAAACTAGAAGAAGTAAGGGTGGTACGCGAGTTTCCCGATGTGTTTTTTTGGAAACTAGAAGACTATTTTGGCCCAACTGCCTTGGAGTAGTTGAGCTCACTATGTGGTTTTGAATTGTTGGCAGTATTTATTGGATACTAACGGATTATTGAGTTATTCTTGATTTTAGCTCACGGCTAGATCGGCTACATGACTTCAAACGGGTTTATTGCTTAGATTAACTTCCGTTTATTTATTCTCACTAGGCTTTAGCCTAACACTTGTTATTGGTTGTCATGTGTGGCAGGTCATTCTAGCGGTGGGATGCGTCGGGATTGAGTGGACGGCTTTGGGTTCGAGAGCGGTCTTTTGATGATTTAGTGACCGACATTTTTGAAGTATAGATTATTGTTTTGGAAGAATAGCGACACCCGACCTTAATCTTGCTCACACAAGTAAGATTATTAGGTTGTCGAGTTTATTCTTTATTTTGCCATGGGTTGTAATTAGCGTATTATAGTCCCCGTGTTGGGTTGACATACATTAGTCCGTTTGGTCGTATACTTTATTACAGGTTATTGGATCTCCCGTTTTGGGTAGATTGGTTTATACATTTACAGACGTTATATAGCCAAATTTTCAATTTTTAAATTGACCCCAATGTTTAGGATGTTTTAGGTGGTGGGCAAGTCGATACGTCCCTTTCTAAGTTTGTATCTTGCAAACTTTTCTTGTGGTTCCTGTACCGTGTTTAATTTTGGTCTTTGTTGGTCGTGATTGTCCATGGCTCTATGTATGTGTTTCTTGTAAATGACTAATTTGGACAAAAGGTTGATTCCCGACAAACCCAACCCCGACCCACATCGGCTGTCAATTCCAATATGTGGGGGGCACACCTGACTCACTCAGATATTGTGGCTATGGGGGTGCCTCGGGCTCGAACCCGAGACAATTCGCTATTTGGACAAAAATGCCCCCACCCATTACCAACATAGCTACACGCCATTGGCTCTTGTAAATGACTGATGCCTATGGTTTGGTAATAAAAATTACTTACTGTTAAAAAAAACGACGTTAACCGTTTCTACCCCGGTAAGTGCTAGCCGCAATAGAGTCATCGCTCTTACTTACTCAGTAAGACTCTCAATCCTTGTGTTTGCAATTACCGGGTAAGATTCTCAATCTTTGTTATGTTCACTCGGTGAGATAATTGTACCGGTAAGCGCTTACCACGGTAAGTGTTTATTAAATGGTCCTAAGGGTAAATTAAATTTTTTCTCTTTTATGGTTTGTTAAAAAAATGCTATTTTCATTCTTATTATTTGAAATTATGATTATAAATCCTTTTATTCACATATTACTTTCATTAAATGATATAATTGAACCCTTTAAACTCATTCCTTTAAGTTTGTTTTTAACTAATATTATTAAACTAATTTTAATATATCTTTTTTTACCTTTTCTTTTCATATTTATTTATTTAGGTGTAACTAAGACAGAGACGGTGAGACGTCGTGTTATTCTTTTTCTTTAGTGTTGCTAATGATTCGGGTTGAGTCGAATAGCATATTATTCAACTCGGTTTGAAAACAAAATATTAGGCCCGATTGGGTTTTTGGTTTGCCTACCCAAACCACCCCGACTTCCCCCATGCACACCCCTATTTAGAAGTGAATGAATCCATGCCAACAACAAATTATATGTATGTTATATGCAAAAAAAAAAAAAAAAAAAAAAACAAACAAACGGTTGTTGCATATTTTATAATTTAAAAAAATAACTTCTTTAAATATGTGACATTAAGATAAATGAGGTTTTTGATGCTTCCTACTCGAAAATGGTGACATTTGATAATTTCAGTCTCAAAATTAGATAAGAACAATGTATTATATTAGTTTTTTTAAATATGACTCATAAACTAATATGTCGTATTATGGTTCTCGAAAAACTTTTATAAACTACTTTTTGTTGTAGTGTATTATATGTTGAAAATAACACAAAATAAAAAAGAGTTTGTAATTTGATTATTTTCTTTTCAAACAATGATAACTTAATAATAAAATAATTAGGGTTTATGGTTTAGGGTCCTCTTTTTCATGTTTGGAATTTTTTTTTCAAGCTATTCAAGTTACCAAATCGAGCTTGAATTAGTTGTAATTCACCCTACACTAAGGAGACTCGTCGAGCTATCAAATAGCTAGAGCTCTAGCTTTGCGAGTGCAATTAGGCTTATTTGGAGCCCTAGGCATAATTTCGAGATTGCTTTCAAAATTTTATACATTTATTTCAGTAAAAAATGGGATGCTTTGATTTGTAGCTAGTTCCTCATAACATGTATATGAAAAGACAAAATTGAGTTGATAGCTATAGGAAACAAATCAACAATTAAAAAAACAATAACTAAAATCGACCAATTAATAAAGGTTGTAATACTAATTATAAAATAAATTGATCCCCAAAGTCTCGATGTATTTCCTTCCTGGAGGGATAATAATGTTTTTGACGATATATGAACACAACTTCTTTTCGGTATCCTTCTCTATATTTAGTTTGTAAATGCCGTCACATACATGACGCATGAGCCAATTTCCATTCTTCATCAAGTGCAGTGGCTCAACGAGATACCAATGAAAAGACAAATTATAAGTAAACACCTTTGTCGAGTCTCCATCGTCATGATCCATCCTCCACAATTGGATTGCAGAATGTTTGCCATCTGATATGCATTGAGAAATCAATGTGGTAATGATGTTTATTTTACTTTAATGGTTGCTAATTTTAGCTTTAATTTTTAAATATTTCAGCAATGATCTGCAACATTCCCATAACATTGGTGGACAGACAGCTTTTTGGGTGGCTTAATACATTCAGCCACTTTTTCTACTGCCAGGCTTCTGCAGATCGTGGGAATCATTTTGAAAAAGCCTTTTGAAGACCAAAATCTGATTTCTTTTTATTTTAAGAAAAAGACAATGTGGCTTTCTTTATTAGTACTATTGTTGACTTTTGTGTAAACTTGGGCTCCATACTTGTCTCTATCCTGGGTTATTACTCATTCCTTTTAGTATAAATATTAGTTGTTTGGTGCTCATTAGCAGTAAGCCTTCTAGGTTTTAGAAGTAAGTTTTTTAGTCTAGTAAGTCTTAAGATTATTAGTAGCAAGAAGTAGTAGAAGTTAGAAAATCTTTTGAGTTTCAAGTCTTTAATCCGCAATTGCAAGCTTGTAATTTGGAAGAACGTTGGAAACAAAGATCTAATTAACCGATTGTTACTTTTCTCTAGTCATTTTTAATATAACTCTTGAATTTACATTACTTCTCGCTTTCTCGTGTTTATTTATTTACGCTTATCGCATTTACATTCCGTCAATTTATTATCGTCATTTATATTACGCAGTTTACATTATGTCTTTAATTTTCGCTCTTTACATATCTCGCAATTTAATTCCTGTTATGAGTAGTTAATTTCATTAGTTTGGGTGTGAGGCAAATGGTGAGTTTTTAAACCAAAACAAAGTGGACGTCGTTTCTCAATAATGATGTTCCACCGCTTCATTCTAAGTTTTATAAATCCAAACGCACTTCCTTGTGTTTCTTGTAAATGACGGATTTGGACAAAAGGTTGATTCTCGGCAAACCCAACCCGGCCCACATCGGCTGTCAATTCCAATATGTGGGGGCACACCTGACTCACTCAGCGGTTGTGGCTATGGGGGTGCCTCAGGCTCGAACCCGAGACAATTCGCTAAAAATTGATATGACTGATGCCTATGGTTTGGTAATAAAAATTCCATTGGCTCTTGTAAATGACTGATGCCTATGGTTTGGTAATAAAAATTACTTACAGTTAAAAAAACGACGTTAACCGTTTCTAACCCGGTAAGTGTTAGCCGCATAAGAGTCATCACTCTTACTTACTCAGTAAGACTCTCAATCCTTGTGTTTGCAATTACCGGGTAAGATTCTCGATCTTTGTTATGTTCACTCGGTGAGATAATTGAACCGGTAAGCGCTTACCACGGTAAGTGTTTATTAAATGGCCCTAAGGGTAAATTAAATTTTTTTCTCTTTTATGGTTTGTTAAAAATTGCTATTTTCATTCTTATTATTTGAAATTATGATTATAAATCCTTTTATTCACATATTACTTTCATTAAATGATACTAGGCATATACCCGCGCACGATGCGGCGCGAGTGTTAAATTTTCTTGTAAACTGTGATTGAAAAACTAATACGATTATTTATAGAACGTTCTATATCATCTAAATTATGGGTTGTTTGCAAGTAAATAAAATTATTATGAAAGCCAAATGAAAAATAATAAGCTTGAAACTTGTAAAAATTAATCATTTCATATAGTTTATTTGAAGAAACAGTCCGTTTATTAGATCTCAAAGAATTTGAGGACTTTGTTTTTACTTCATATCGATTGAATTTGTTATTTACTTTGAAAATGACATTACATTATTCTTATTAATTCTAAAGACGTATGATTTCACGAAATACCTATTACACAAAATAGAAGTAAATTATAAGTGATCTTTAAATGCCATCATGAAAAATATAGAAATATTTATTAAAATCATGTTATTCATCGATGAGAAACAAAAATAAATATTAAACCATATCTTTTCCGTATGTTACACAACAGTTTTCGGTTATAGCATTAGCAACAACCCACCATCTCAAAGGAATTATATAGATCCAAATCAGAAGCTGATCCATCAATAAAGATATATCCAGAAAAAAACTTAATGATGGTACAGGAGGTATCAAACCAAGACTCTTCCATTCATAACTAAGAGATACACTTTGACTTTTGAAGTCAAACTTCTTACTTTCAAATGCAAAATTGATATGCAAGGTTTTACAAATTTAACACCAGTTTCACGTATCCGAGTTATAATAACTGTAATGATTCAAAATTAATTCAAATACAACACCCACCAATTAGAGCCAAAAATGCTTTAATGGGTTGTACGTTATGCATAAAAATTGGTATTCTTGAATCTTGAAAAACAACTGAAATAGAATTTTCATTATATAGTATAGATATGGTTGTCAAGAGATCAGATCAAAGCGACCAAAGGAGCAGCTTCTGTCAACAAAAAAGAAGACGAAGGCTGCCAAGCAGCTTCTCAGTCACACCTTTAATTTGTCAAGTCTTGCTACCTTCTCTTAATCATGCCCATTATGTTCTTTTTTCTTCTTTGGTACACCTGTTGACAAGTAGAGTTCAATGCAATTCAGTTTATTCAAACCTTAACAAACACCACCTAAGTCTGCAAGTCAAGATGCCAATGTAAAAAAACAAGTCTGCTCTCTCGAGGTCGTCCTTATGTAGGTACAAAAAGGACATTCCCAACAAGCCATGTTTATCGATCACTACCTTCTAATACTTTATTTATAATACAAAAACAACTATAGAAAGATTTTTCATAAATTCCTCTTTGGCTCTGTAGACTTTAAGTTGAGCATTTCTTATTTTCTTCTTTGGTATCTTTATTAGCATATATGATTGGTTCTCATATTCCAAGTCAAAGCAATATCAAGAGAAACTACGCCTCATAAATACTAAAAGCAAACCAAGAAACTGGGGAAAATACAGAGTCTTTTAAATGGCAAATATATATATAAACTGTAGAGAAAAAAAGTAAAAGTAGACACCGACAAAAACAAATGCCTAAAAAGTTAAAGTCAGTCTCCAAAATCATCGGGTAAGTGCTAAATTATCTGATACAATAGATAGAGAAAAAGCCATATAAGAGCATAAACATACCTTAGTCAATGAACGAACTATTAGAATATTACTCACATACATACCAACAACAAGAGCAGAAACCTACATTAACAAATTTAGTTTTGGCAAGTACAAACAATGATGCATGTATCAAGATTTAATGATGCTAAGAATCGAGTTATACCTGTTAGGTGATTCCAGAACAAGCTTTGAATTAATGATCTGCCAAAACCCAAAAAATAATTGAACAAAAATAAGATTTTGGTACAAAAAATTTAAAGATTTTGATGCACATTTGTTCAAGCTCTTGTTTCAAAGGGCTCCCGTTGTAATCACAAGTCAAGAGAAAACCAAAGAGAGTAAGGGGCCGTCTACCAAACGCTTACCCGGGTAAGTGCATACCAAGTCATATTACCTTACGGATGAATATGGCAAGGACCAAGAATCTTACCCTGTAAAAGATAAGGCAAGGATCGAGAGTCTTACCCGGTAAGTGAGGGCGAGAACTCTTACCACGGTAAACACTTACCGGGAAAATTGTTCCATGCGTTACTGTTTTGGTAGACACCGGTAAATGCTTACCGGTGTAAGCGTTTGGTAAACAGCCCTTAAGTATGTAATATTGCAATGGCAACCATTAACACCAAATTCAGCTTCATTCCAAGGCCCGATCCTGACATTTTTTAGGCCCTGGGCGAGATGTAAAAATGGGCCCTCGATAACTACGAAATTATTTTCAATATATTGTTTATATCATCAAAAATAACATTGAATTCAAATAATACTAATAATTCATATAAAACCGTTTTCCTGTATTTATAGCGCAAGATTAATCAATAATCATTTCTAAATTAATATTATCTACCATATCATTTTTACATAACATCGTAAATCAGTTCCAAGACATCTTATGATATACCTTTAACATATAGATTGAAATCATTTGACGTCATTATGTTGACCATTTAGAATAACAGAAGTAAATCATCATAAATCAGTAGATATTCCACATGTTACTTGATGTTAATCATCATTTTAAACTTTTAGGGATGAAACAAACTTTTTAAGAACCATCAATCTTAGAATCAAAAGTCCATGTTGATTATAGTTTGAATTTTGAAATCTTATTCTTATTTTCGAGATAAGAGAGTATTAAGATTCATGCACCCAATATTAGATAATAAAGAGTGAATAATGTATGAAAAAGAAGTATCTTTGAAATCCTAAATATATCTATATTAGATCGTCTCATATAGTTTGGTAATTGTTTTTAAAATGTATGAGTTTTCTTAGTTAGTAACAAGAAATCTACTATATTCTAACACAATAACAAAATTCATGCAGATGGAATAATGAAAATAATATATAGAAGATGAGTAATGGAGTATATATCAAAGATTATAGGAAAAAATAGTCTTTAGATATTAGTACTAGATCAAAAAGATAAGCGAAACAATAAGCAATACGATAAAATGAAAGACTAAATAAATTTTTACAAATTTTCTTGTCCAATGTTATTAATTAATACATGTTTGGGCCCTTAATATAATGTTAAATTTCGTTTTGGGTCCTATTATATACTAATTTTTTTGTCTTTTTTATTTACAAGTTTTTTAACTACTAATATATAGTATATACTAAAAAAATTAGGCCCTTATTTCGTTTGGGCCCTGGGCGTACGCCCGACCCTCCCTCCCCTAGGGACGGCCGATTCCATCTTTGCACCTTTTTGCAAAAGAACCAGGCATGAACAAGAAACCGGTAGCAGCTCAAAACAGCAGCTGCCACTATGGCTGCCACGACTTCTGAATCCAAAAGATGGTCCTGATGTTTCTACTGACCATCTAACCCCTTAAGTGGGAATACTCCTTGTTAGAACATATTTTATGTTCTATTTAGGAGTTTTATAAAGTAATCAACATATAAATGTATTGGGCCTTGTAATGGGTTTGGGCTTACAATGTATACAAGGGATATGGGATATATATAGGAATCTTGTAGTTATGTTTTAGGTTAAATTTTCATTTTGTGTAATTCTGAAATATGTAACCATGTAGACATACGGCTGCTTGTTCATAGTAGTTGTAGTTTGCATTTCCATTAAATAAATCTACAGATTCCATTCCCTAATCTCCTTGTTATCATTCAATCAATCCAATCTATGATCTCAATGGGACCTAACAAGTGGTATCAAAGCTAAACGAAGATATATTTCTTTGACGATCGAGATCTGATTTGGTATTGAATAGAACAGTACTGTTGAATATTTCGATTTCTGGACTTGTGTTGATTTGAATGTTATTTGTTGTTAAATTGATTAAGAAGTTATTATAGATCATTATTGAATCAATTACTAGTATCAATTTCATTCCAGAAAATCGAATCTGTCGATTTTTGAGTGTTTTTGTTCGAAAACCATTTATCACTGTGGTTGGATCAATTTGTGCTTTAGAGTCAGATTTAGACAAAGTGATCAACTACAATTGTGCTCAAAAGATGTTTTTGAACCTGTGGATAAAATCTCAACTCAGAAATCGATGTATTGAAAGTTTTGTTGAAGTTTTTGTGAAAATCAGTTCGAGATCCATAAAATTCGCAAGATTTAATTGAAGAACTCGCAGATGGTAGAAGGATTCGCAGAAAGAAGAGTTGTTGGAAAGAATTCGCAGAATGAACATTTGGACACAACAAAATTACAAGTGTGGAATTCGCAGGTAGTTACATGCGAAAGTCAAAGGATTCGCAGACTACTGTGCACAATGTAACACCCGTATTTTTAGTACGATCTCATTTTAAAGCTTCATTTTACCTTTAATCATTAATCCATCATGTCATACTTTTATCGTTAGACTTAATGCTTGGATTGTGGGCTTCGCGGGTCAAAATCTGGAAATCTGAGGTTCGGTACATTCGGGGCGATAGTGCCCGCGATTGTGACAAGGGTCACTATCGCGGGGCACTCTCGCGATATTTGTACCGTGGCTCGAGTAGTGGGGGCGATAGTGCCCGCGATTGTGACAAGGGTCACTATCGCGGGGCACTCTCGCGATATTTGTACCGCGGGTCTTGGGTAGTGGGAGATTGTGACCGCGATTGTGACAAATGTCACAATCGCGTGGCAATATCGCGATCGGAGTGCAGGCCCTTTAAATATCATTTTCACGACTCATAACTCATTATCTGATTTGGGAAGCTTACTTGGGCGATTTTTCTTGGTGAAAGGTAGGGTTTCTCTTCTCTCTTCATTGATTGCTTCTAGTTTTGAGCATTAAATGCTTATTTGTGGTTAATCTAGGTTTTGGTAACTTTGACCTCAAGGGATTAAGGATTTAAAGTTTCTTGTGATTCTCCTCTTTCTCTAAGTTCATCCAACACCTAGGGTTGGGTATAATCTTTGCACGTTCAAGACTTTTCTTGGTTGTCGGCCGCCAAAATTTAAAGGCTCGGATAATCCCGTGGATTGTATGAGTTGGATCAGGGAAATGGAGCAGGCCTTCCGCTCTAGTGAATGTGGAGAAGGCCAGAAAGTGATCTTTGGTTCCCGAATGTTAAGGGGTACGACTCTCACTTGGTGGGACGTGTACTTCGCTTCTGTTGAGGCGACTGTGCTGGATAAACTAACCTGGTCAGTGTTCAAGGAGAAATTACTAGAGGAATACTGCAATGAGAGGTCGATGGACCGGATCAAAGACGAATTCCAAAACTTGAATAAGGGTAACATGTATGTGAAAGAATACAATCGTTTGTTCATGGATAAACTGGGGTTGGTGGGACATATGGTCCCGACAGAAAAGGAGAAGATCAAGGCTTACATCAAGGGCCTTCCATCGGACATGATGTCGATGGTGCGCGTATCAAAGACCTCCACTTTTCGGGAGGCAATCGAAGAAGCGCAACTTATGGAAGATGCTTACAGCCTTGGCAAAGAGGAGGGTAGTCGTCAGATGGAGAAGAGGAAATGGGAGGGTAATTCTATGCCCTCAAAGAAGTCTAGATACTTCAATAGCAACCAACGTGGAGCTGATCCTAGGCGTGATGCCAAATGGTGCTCCAAATTCCGAAACAAACATTTCGGCCCATGCAACTTTGTTCCCGGAACGTGCTACAAGTGTGGGAAGTCAGGTCATACGTTTCGAGATTGCCCTATCAAGGGGCAAATATGTTTTGAGTGCAAGGAACCGGGGCACGTGAGGGCGGAATGCCCAAAGCTCAAGACCGGGGGAAATGGCGGAAAGAAAATGGAGCCTCCGCGAGCAACCGGTAGGGCCTTTCAGATGACGACGGAGGAGGCTAAGGCATCAACCGATGTGGTGTCGGGTACGTTTCTTCTAAACTCCGTACCTACGCGTGTATTGTTTGACTCGGGTGCTAGCTACTCGTTTATATCCGATAATTTCTGTCAAAGACTTATTATGCCTATGAGTAAGCTAGAGGATGCTATAGTTGTAGAAATAGCGAATCGGTGTCAAGTATTAATCCGTGATGTACTTAGAGGTTGCACTCTGGAGTTCGAAGGGAGTAAATTCCACATAAATTTAATGCTTATGCAAATAGGTGGTTTTGATGTGGTTGTGGGTATGGACTGGCTATCGGAGAACCAAGCCAAAATTGTGTGTTCTAAGAAGATGATACGGTTACCCAAGACGGACGGTGTGGCGACAATAATTTACGGTGAAAGGAGGAAGGGCAAAGTGGCAATTATCTCTATGATCAAGGCTTGGAAATGTTTGGCGAAAGGATGCTCGTCCTTCTTGGCTTATGCTATCGACACCAAACTGGAGAAATGGAAATTAGAAGACGTTAGGGTGGTGCGCGAGTTTCCCGATGTATTCCCGGAAGACTTGCCCGGTTTACCACCCGATCGCTTAGTGGAATTTCGAATAGACCTTGTTCCAGGAGCGGCTCCGATTGCTCGAGCTCTGTACAAACTGGCTCCTACCGATATGCAAGAGATGATGACTCAACTTCAAGACCTTCTTGAGAAGGGTTTCATTCGACCGAGTTCATCACCTTGGGGAGCTCCGGTTTTGTTCGTAAAGAAGAAGGACGGCTCGATGCGGATGTGTATAGACTATAGAGAACTTAACAAGGTGACTATGAAAAACAAATACCCGCTTCCAAGGATCGACGATTTGTTCGACCAGTTACAAGGTGCGGGTTGCTTCTCGAAGATCAATCTACGGTCAGGTTATCATCAAGTGAAGGTGGAGAAGGAGGACATTCCAAAGACGGCGTTTAGGACGCGATACGGTCATTATGAGTTCTTAGTGATGTTTTTCGGCTTAACCAACGTACCGGCGATATTTATGGATATGATGAACCGAGTGTGCCGACCATTCCTTGACAAGTCGGTAATAGTATTCATCGACGACATCCTAGTTATCCTAGTTTACTCCAAGGATGAATAAGATCATGAGCATCATCTCCGTGAGGTGTTGGAAGTGTTGAGGCGAGAAAAGCTTTACGCGAAGTTTTCAAAGTGCGACTTTTGGATTCAAGAAGTGCAATTTTTGGGTCATGTGGTTTCAAAAGAAGGAGTAAAGGTGGACCCTGCGAAGATCGAGGTTATGATGAACTGGGAACCTCCCAAGAGTCCGACGGAAATCCGAAGTTTCCTAGGATTGGCGGGGTACTATCGAAGATTCATTCAAGACTTTTCGAAGATAGCCTCGTCGTTGACGGCTCTAACCCGGAAGAACGCAAAGTCTGTGTGGACCGAGAAGCAAGAAGAGGCATTCCAAACTCTACAAAGGAAGCTTTGCGAAGCTCCGGTCTTATCCCTACCCGACGGGACAGAAGACTTTGTGGTATACAGCGATGCATCGAAAATGGGTTTGGGTTGTGTTCTAATGCAAAGGGGCAAAATGATCGCTTACACGTCAAAGCAACTCAAAGTTCACGAAATCAACTACCCTACCCACGACTTGGAATTAGCGGCGGTGGTGTTTGCATTAAAGTTATGGAGACACTACCTCTACGACACGAAATGTACTCTTTACACAAATCACAAGAGTTTGAGGCATATCTTTGATCAGAAAGAGCTAAATATGAGGCAACGAAGATGGTTGGAGTTATTGAAGGATTACGATTGTGAGTTGTTATACCACCCGTACAAGGCAAACGTCGTCGCCGATGCTCTTAGCCGAAAGGGCTATGGAGAAAACTCTAAAGCTACTTTTACTCGGATTGAGTTGTCGTCAACACTCATCGACCGAATCAAGGTATCACAAGTTGAGGCCTTGCTAGAGAAGAACCTCAAAAGAGAAGTCATGTCGAAACAACACCTTTTGTTGACTAAAGATTGTAACACCCCGAAATTTGGTGTTTGTGAATTTTATCCTCATATTCCCTTTTGTGTACACTTTCATGTGTATGACATCTAATTATGTGAAGAAAATCACCAAGGTTAACTTCGCATGCTTTCGTACCTTAGAAAAATGTTGATACAACCCTATGATCATTTGTTGGTTAGTTTCTCGTGGAAAAATCAAGTTTTCGGGGCTCGGAGGAGTTTCAGCGACAGTGCCCGCGCATGTCACTATCGCTTGGGGCACAATCGCACCAGGGTTGATGCTCTCGGTACATATGGCTCGAGAGTGCCCGGCGATTGTGCCATTGGCACTCTCGCGGTGTCATTCTCGCGAAAAGGGGCGAAGTCTCGGTACGTTTGGCGCGATAGTGCCTGGCGAGAGTGCCCAGGGCACTATCGCGGGGCAAGGTCGTGCGGCCCATCTGATTTCCCAATTAAAATCGCATTTCAACCCTTTTCAACCCATTTTCACTCATTATCCTCAAGAACCGATATTTCTCCCTTCCAAGTGACGAGTTTCTTCATCTCCCCTCTTACCTCATTTAATACTTGACCTACTTCACATCTAGGGCATTTATTGAACTTCACCCACCTCACCCTCTCAACCAAGTGATTATCCAAGTGTTTAACAAAGCTTCAAGAGTCTCCACTTTCATCCTAGGGTTTCCTTATTTTAGGGTTTTCACTCACAAACCCTATAGGTGAGTTTTCTACTTATTCTTACATACTAATGCTCATTTTATATGCTAGATGCTCATAATTGTCGATTTAGTGATTTTAACCTAACTGCTGATAAGAATGCATATTACTCTAAAATGGGTTGTGAATGTTGTTATTAATGATGTTAACTGACCATGAAATTTTGTTAGTAGTTATAATATGATTTCTATATGCAAATGGTAAAATGGTGTCATACGTGATATATATATCGTGTGGGAACCCAACTCTTGTGCACGAGAGTTTGGGTGATGTTGGAACTGTGATGTATGATTTGTGGGTGGACACTAAAGGACCAACTCCTTGAGGTGAAACCTTATAATCAAGGGATAGGCACTATGGCTCGGCTAACCTTGAGGTGCAGCTCGACGGAGTGGGCACTAAAGGTGGTTTATACACTTGAGGTGACACGGGTAACGGTGGGCACTAAAGTGAGAGCCTGAGGTGTAAACTCCCACTCTTGTGGTCTTGTTATGTTCCAAATGAAATGTGTACACTGTACAGGTTATACTAATAAATCTCTGATGGACCATACTTGGATTTTCATCATGATGCGGTAACTTGAAGTTTTCTATTTTCCACGTTTTAATATTATCATTTAAATACTTGTTTGGAAACTCACTGGGCTCTTAGCCTAACACTTGATGTTGCGTTTATCTTCAGGTCCCCCTAGTGGTGTACAGCGGGCACCTTGACTTTTGGTTCGAGATTAGGACCGTCGGTGGACCGGGCTTTTGGGATAACTTTGAGAAGAGTGTTTTGAAGATATAGCAACACCCACGTTAATCTAGTTGTGTCTTATGATCTAGATTGGTTAGGTTGTTGTATTGTATATCTTATTTCCATCGCTACTTTAAATTGTTACAAACTACCCCAAACTCTTGGGTTTTAGTTGTTGAATTGCAGGAAAATGGATTTATTGACATTTCAGATGTCATATTGCAAAAATTTTAATTTTTCTGGTTTTCACATTTTAGGGTGTTACAAGTTGGTATGAGAGTAGTAGTTTAAGTGAACTAGGTATGACTAAGATGTCTAGACTTAAGTAGAGACTGTTAAGTTATAATCGGTGATATGGGGTAGGTCTTAAGTAAAGGGAAGTTGTATAGTTGACGGAATCTACACTGTTGAAAATTGTGAGAATGGTATTGAGAATCCTTATGTGTAGTATGTTCATAATTTCAATTAGCTACTGCTATTATGAGTATATCACTACATAAGCATGCTTAATTCACTATGATTATGATGATCAATATTTGTATTAGTACATTCTGAGAAATCTTTAATGTTAATTTCTCACTATGTTCTTGTGTGCATAGTGTGGCAGACTAAATGGTTAACACGCGGAACAGAGCGAGGACTCCGCCGGATGGCAATGATGCCTCCGCATCGACGGCCGATCAACCGGAAAACGTGGTGACGAGAGAAGTGCAACCCCAAATGAATCTGTTAGGCGGAGGGCCGGAGCAAATTCCAAGGATGAATCTGGCAAACCCAAACCCCGTGTTAACGGAAAACACTCCCGTAACAAGGATTATGGATAATGTAATGCGACCCATGAGTGAGGCTATGACCAAGCAGCAGGAATTCTTTTTGAAGCTGTTGGAGGACAGGGATGCTAGTCACCGTAGAAATGAGGCAGTGGCGGAAAACGTAGTGGTTGCGGGTTCCGGGGGAACTGGGAATGGAGTTCAGACGATCGAGTTGGTAGCCAACAACGTTGTGCCAAGGGAAAAGACTTGTTCCTTCAAGGAATTTCTTGGATTCAATCCCAAGGAATTCACGGGGGCTGCAAACCCAGTAGCTTGTGTAAACTGGCTTCGAGAACTAGAAATGGCCTTCGAATCCTGTGAGTGCGGAGAGCCACAGAAGGTCCGTTTTGCTTTTCAAATGTTAAGAGGTGATGCCCTTACTTGGTGGAATGTTGTCCGATCCACTGTCGACCCCGCGATCATGGCTCGACTTTCATGGGGAGATTTCAAGAAGAAGGTTATGGATAAGTACTGCAATGAGAGAGCGTTGGATAAGATTGAGGATGAGTTCAGAAACTTGACGAAAGGGGATCGAACTATGGAAGCATACTCCAGGCTATTCGTAGAAAAGCTGAACTTTGTGGGGCATCTGGCTCTGGATGAGAAGTCACAAATCAAGGCCTATCAGAAGGGACTACCAGTGGAAATGAAGACCGCTATGAGGAATGCCAAAGTGTCTACGCTTCAAGATGCGATTGAAGAGTCGCAATTGGTGGAAGACGACATCATCCAAGACCGAAAGGATAAGGCGCGAGCCGGTGAGAAGAGGAAATTTGAAAACCGCCAAATTCCGCCCCAACGCCCACGACCGTTTGTCGGAAACTCTAGAGTGGAACCACGACGAGAACCGGATTGGTGCCCGAAGTGCAAGAGTAAACATTTCGGAGCTTGTAGCCCTTCTCCCCTTACATGTTACAAGTGCGGCAAGTTGGGTCACACTAGTCAAGTGTGCCCCATCCGGGGTAGAGTGTGTTATGAGTGCAAGGAGGTGGGACACGTGCGGCTCAATTGTCCCAAGTTGAAAGGAGATCAGAAGGGGTCTAGCTCGGGACCTATAATGAAGAAAGATATCGCTCCAAGGCCTCATGGGAGGGCGTTTCAAATGACGTCAGAAGAGGCAAAGGTCACCGCGGACGTGGTATCGGGTACGTTTCTACTCAATTCTCTACCCGCTAGAATACTTTTCGATTCGGGCGCGAATCGTTCTTTTATAGCATCATCTTTCCGTAAATCCTTGAATGTACCTTCTACCACTATTAGCGATGCCTTAGTTGTGGAGGTGGAAAATGGGGACCAAATTGTAGTGAGGGAAGTAGTGAAAGGGTGTCGATTGGAAATCAATGGCAAACACTTTTTGGTAGACTTATTTCCCATGGCTATCGGGGGTTTTGATGTTGTGATTGGAATGGATTGGTTGGTGGCCAACCAAGCCGAGATCCTTTGTTCCAAGAAACTTATCCAGGTTCCGTTAGAGGATGGAGATTTCATTATTATATATGGTGAGAAACGCCAAGGAGAAGCGGCAATTATCTCTTCCATAAAAGCACGAAAATGCTTAACGAAATGGTGCCAATCGTTCTTAGCTTATGTAGTGGACTCCAAGACTGAAAAGAGAAAGATGGAAGACGTAGAGGTCGTATGTGACTTTCCCAATGTATTTCCCGAGGATTTTCCGGGATTACCTCCCGACCGTCAAGTGGAATTCCATATCGACCATGTCCCGGGCGCGGCACCGATCGCTCGAGCGCCCTACCGTTTAGCGCCAACCGAGATGCAAGAGATGATGAATCAATTGCAAGAGCTTGTGGAGAAAGGTTTTGTCCGACCAAGTTCCTCGCCTTGGGGAGCCCTAGTTTTGTTTGTCAAAAAGAAGGACGGTACAATGCGTATGTGTATTGATTACCGTGAGTTGAACAAGGTGACGGTAAAGAATAAATATCCCCTGCCGCGAATCGACGACCTCTTCGACCAGTTGCAAGGAGCGGGATGTTTCTCAAAGATAGACCTTCGGTCGGGCTATCATCAAGTGTGTGTGCGCGAAGAGGATGTAGCGAAGACGGCGTTTAGAACTCGGTATGGGCTTACGAGTTCCTCGTGATGCTGTTTGGATTAACCAATGCGCCCGCGATCTTCATGGATCTGATGAATCGAGTTTGTAGCCCCTACTTAGATAAGTCTGTCATTGTATTCATTGATGACATCGTTATCTACTCTAAGAGCAAAGGAGATCACGAGCATCACTTGCGGGAAATATTGGGAGTTCTGAGAAGGGAGAAACTCTACGCTAAATTGTCAGGATCGAATTCTCAACAAGAATTAATTCTCAGAAACAATATCAAAGAAGTTTGCGGAATAACACTTTGATATTCAATGAAACAGTAATCACAAACAGTAAATATGAATAACAAACTGTAAACTTGTATTGAATGCTTTGAAATCACAAGATTACACACTCAACCTCAATATTGATGAACAGACTCACCAATACGAATTCTACTTCTCTAGAATTAGGATCTATGCCTTGAGGTTGATTTCTCTCTATGACGTAGAATTAGAATGAATGATTATCAAAAGTTATCTATCTATTCTATCCATTCTATACATATACTAATCAAAAGATAATTACAATAAATAAACAAATCTTCAGTATATCTTCCATGTATATCTCTAAGCTTCCATAATCTTCAAATTATCCAGCTGTCATTCTTTCCATCCGAATCTCTTAAGCAGCACTAACCATGCTCAGCAGCATTAACTTCTTCTAGCAGCATTAACTACTAAGCAGCACTAACTACTAGCAGTACTAACTAGCTAAGCAGTACTAACTTTGTTCAAGCAGCACTAACTTTGACTAGCAGTATTAATTACTAGCAGTAGTAACACTCAGCAGTATTAACCTTTAAGTCTTCTAGCAGTAGTAACTTTGAACCAGCAGCATTAACCATACTTAAGTTTTTCTTCAGTTCCCAACATAAATTCTCAAAGTGTGAGTTTTGGCTTTCGGAAGTGCAATTCCTTGGCCACGTGGTGTCGAAGGACGGTGTGAAAGTGGACCCCTCGAAGATCGAAGCGATGATGAATTGGGAACCCCCTAAAAGCCCAACCAAAATCCGGAGTTTCTTGGGCCTAGCCGGGTATTACCGGAGATTTATTAAGGATTTCTCCAAAGTTGCCTCACCCTTGACCGCATTGACGAGAAAGAATGTAAAATTTTTGTGGACAGAAACTCAAGAGCAAGTTTTTCGAACCTTGCAAGTGAAATTGTGTGAAGCACCAATTCTGTCACTACCGGAAGGAACGGAAGATTTTGTCGTTTACAGTGATGCTTCCAAGATGGGTTTAGGATGCGTTCTGATGCAACGAGGGAAGGTCATCGCTTATGCGTCGCGTCAACTCAAGGAGCATGAGAAGAATTATCCGACGCATGATCTTGAATTAGCGGCGGTTGTGTTCGCCTTGAAGTTGTGGTGACACTATTTGTACGGGACCAAGTGTATGCTTTACACCGACCATAAAATCCTCAAATACGTGTTCGACCAGAAGGAGTTGAATATGCTCCAACGGAGATGGCTAGAGTTATTGAAGGATTATGACTGCGAGCTACTTTACCATCCGGGTAAGGCAAATGTGGTGGCGGATGCTTTGAGCTGAAAGGAGTATAGTGGGTACATGCGAATTTCCATATCTCGTATTGATGTGGTTTCAAGTCTCCTAGAGAAAATCAAAATGTTGCTAGTCGAGGCGTTGTTGGAAGTGAACCTTAAGGATGAGGTCATGGTAAAATATCATCTCCTCTTGGAAGAGGACATTCGAGGACTTAAACTGTTTCAAGGACGGGTGTGGGTACCCAAAATAGAAGGATGTCGGGAACTGCTCCTAACCAACACCCACAAGACTAGGTACTCCATCCATCCGGGAAGCACGAAGATGTACCGAGATTTGAAGTTGAATTACTGGTGGTCGGTGATGAAGCTCGACGTGGCGAAATACGTGGAGAAATGTGTGACTTTCTTGCAAGTCAAGGCCGAGAATCAACGCCCTTATGGTAGTTTGCAACCACTTGAGATTCCGAAATTGAAGTGGGAGCATATTACCATGGATTTCGTGACCAAGTTGCCCAAAACCTTGTGAGGGCACGACACTATTTTGGTTGTGGTGGGTAGGCTGACTAAGAGCGCGCATTTCTTGGCAATGCGAGAAACGTTACCGATGGATAAATTAGCAAAACTTTATATTGATGAAATCGTTTCGAGACACTGCGTGCCATTGTCCATAGTATCGGATCGCGATAGCCGTTTTACGTCAAACTTTTGGGATGGGTTACAAAAAGAATTGGGCACTAAGATTAAATTGAGTACCGCTTACCATCCACAGACGGATGGTCAAAGTGAAAGAACCATCCAAACCTTGGAGGATATGCTAAGGTCGTGTGTCATCGATTTTGGAGGAAATTGGGACTCTCATCTCCCGTTAGTGGAATTCGCCTACAACAACAGTTATCATTCCAGTATCGGCATGGCGCCCTTCGAAGCCCTTTACAGTCGGAAGTGTAGGACTCCCGTATGTTGGTTAGAGGAGGAAGAGAAACAGTTCGTCGGGCCAGAAATAGTGCAAGAGACGACGGATAAGGTGAAGTGCATTAGAGAGCGGTTGAAGGTGGCTCAAGACCGTCAGAAAAGTTATGCGGATAAGAAAAGGAGACCAATCGAATTTCAAGTGGGGGACAAAGTGATGTTGAAAGTGTCGCCGTGGAAGGGACTCATTAGATTTGGAAAACGAGGAAAGCTTAGACCCAGATTTCTTGGTCCTTTCTCCATCATTGAACGAATAGGACTTCAAGCCTACAAACTCGACTTACCACCGGAGATGGATGGGATTCACCCCACCTTTCATGTTTGTTATCTACGTAAATGCTTGGCGGAAGAGGAAAGCATCATTCCATTGTCGGAGATTAGAGTGGACAACAACCGTTGCGTAGAGGAGCCTGAAGCTATCCTTGAGAGGAAATCGAAGAGGTTACGACACAAAGAAGTAGTCATGGTGAAGGTTCAATGGAAGCACCACCGCGGGGCAAACGTGACTTGGGAAGCCGAGGAAGATATGAGGAGACGTTACCCAATACTTTTTGAGTAGTATAGATTTCGTGGACGAAATCTTTCTAAGTAGGGGAGGATTGTAACACCCCGAAATTTGGTGTTTGTGAATTTTATCCTCATATACCCTTTTATGTACACTTTCATGTGTATGACATCTAATTATGTGAAAAAAATCACCAAGCTTAATTTCGCATGCTTTCATACCTTAGAAAAATGTTGATACAACCCTATGATCATTTGTTGGTTAGTTTCTCGTGGAAAAATCAAGTTTTCGGGGCTCGGAGGAGTTTCGGCGACAGTGCCCACGATAGTGACATGGTCACTATCGCTTGGGGCACAATCGCACCAGGGTTGATGCTCTCGGTACATATGGCGCGAGAGTGCCCGGCGATTGTGCCATTGGCACTCTCGCGGTTTCATTCTCGCGGAAAGGGGAGAAGTCTCGGTACATTTGGCGCGATAGTGCCTGGCGAGAGTGCCCAGGGCATTATCGTGGGGCAAGGTCGCGCGACCCATCTGATTTCCCAATTAAAATCGCATTTCAACCCTTTTCAACCCATTTTCACTCATTATCCTCAAGAACCGATATTTCTCCCTTCCAAGTGACGAGTTTCTTCATCTCCCCTCTTACCTCATTTAATACTTGACCTACTTCACATCTAGGGCATTTATTGAACTTCACCCACCTCACCCTCTCAACCAAGTGATTATCCAAGTGTTTAACAAAGCTTCAAGAGTCTCCACTTTCATCCTAGGGTTTCCTTATTTTAGGGTTTTCACTCACAAACCCTATAGGTGAGTTTTCTACTTATTCTTACATACTAATGCTCATTTTATATGCTAGATGCTCATAATTGTCGATTTAGTGATTTTAACCTAACTGCTGATAAGAATGCATATTACTCTAAAATGGGTTGTGAATGTTGTTATTAATGATGTTAACTGACCATGAAATTTTGTTAGTAGTTATAATATGATTTCTATATGCAAATGGTAAAATGGTGTCATACGTGATATATATATCGTGTGGGAACCCAACTCTTGTGCACGAGAGTTTGGGTGATGTTGGAACTGTGATGTATGATTTGTGGGTGGACACTAAAGGACCAACTCCTTGAGGTGAAACCTTATAATCGAGGGATAGGCACTAAGGCTCGGCTAACCTTGAGGTGCAGCTCGACGGAGTGGGCACTAAAGGTGGTTTATACACTTGAGGTGACACCGGTAACGGTGGGCACTAAAGTGAGAGCCTGAGGTGTAAACTCCCACTCTTGTGGTCTTGTTATGTTCCAAATGAAATGTGTACAGGTTAATCTAGTTGTGTCTTATGATCTAGATTGGTTAGGTTGTTGTATTGTATATCTTATTTCCATCGCTACTTTAAATTGTTACAAACTACCCCGAACTCTTGGGTTTTAGTTGTTGAATTGCAGGAAAATGGATTTATTGACATTTCAGATGTCATATTGCAAAAATTTTAATTTTTCTGGTTTTCACATTTTAGGGTGTTACAAAGATAGTCGAGGGGTGAAACTTTTCAACGGGCGAATTTGGGTGTCTAAGATTGGGGGTAATCGCGAACTTCTTCTTGAGGATGCCCACAAATCAAAATATTCTATTCATCCGGGAAGCACAAAGATGTATCGAGATTTAAAATTGCATTATTGGTGGCCAATCATGAAGCTTGATGTGGCGCACTACGTGGAGCGGTGTGTAACTTGTTTACAAGTGAAGGCCGAACACCAAATACCTTACGGAAGTTTGCAATCCTTGGAGATTCCGGAATGGAAATGGGAGCACATCACGATGGATTTCGTGACGAAGCTACCGAGGACCTTCAGAGGCCACGACACCATTTGGGTTATAGTGGATCGTTTGACCAAGAGCGCTCATTTCTTGGCCATGCGGGAAACTTTACCCATGGACAAGCTAGCCAAGTTGTATATTGACGAAGTGATATCTCGCCATGGTGTACCACTATCGATTGTCTCGGATCGCGATAGTCGGTTAACGTCACATTTTTGGGATGGTTTGCAAAAGGAATTAGGCACACGCGTGAAGTTTAGCACGACCTACCATCCCCAAACCGACGGTCAAAGCGAGAGGACAATTTAGACACTAGAAGACATGTTGAGATCATGTGTGATCGATTTTGGGGGTAGTTGGGACTCGCACCTACCTTTGGTGGAGTTCGCGTACTATAATAGCTACCACTCCAGTATTGGGATGACACCATTTGAAGCCTTATATGGTCGCAAATGTCGAACTCCTGTATGTTGTCTTGAAGCGGGGGAGAAACAATTTACCGGACTCGAAATTATGCAGGAGACGGCTGACAAAGTGAAAGGTATTCGAGAACGTTTGAAGGCGGCTCAAGATCGGCAGAAAAGCTATAACGATAAGAAGAGACGACCGATAGACTTCCAAGTAGGAGACCGTGTTATGTTGAAGGTGTCTCCTTGGAAGAGGATCATTCGATTCGGAAAGCGTGGGAAGTTAAGTCCCCGTTTCCTTGGACCATTTACCTCTCATTTTAAAGCTTCAGTTTACCTTTAATCATTAATCCATCATGTCGTACTTTTATCGTTAGACTTCATGCTTAGATCGTAGGCTTTGCGGGTAAAAATCTGGAAATCTGAGGTTCGGTACATTCGTGGCGATAGTGCCCGCGATTGTGACAAAGGTCACTATCGCGGTGCATTCTCACGATATTTGTACCGCAGCTCGAGTAGTGGGGACGATAGTGCCCGCGATTGTGACAAGGGTCACTATCGCGGGGCACTCTCGCGATATTTGTACCGTGGGTCTTAGGTAGCGGGCGATTGTGACCGCGATTGTGACAAATGTCACAATCACGTGGCAATATCGCGATCGGGGTGCAGGTCCTTTAAATCTCATTTTCACGACTCATAACTCATTATCTGATTTGGGAAGCTTACTTGGGCGATTTTTCTTGGTAAAAGGTAGGGTTTCTCTTCTCTCTTCATTGATTGCTTCTAGTTTTGAGCATTAAATGCTTATTTGTGGTTAATCTAGGTTTTGGTAACTTTAACCTCAAGGGATTAAGGATTTAAAACTTCTTGTGATTCTCCTCTTTCTCTAAGTTCATCCAACACCTAGGGTTGGGTATAATCTTTGCAAGGTGAGTTCTCCACTCCCTAAAAACTCCTTTATTGTTATACATGTTAATATATTAATGAAGGACTTGATCATCCAAGTATTTTAACATAAGTGTGGGTTTTAAAAATTGGGGGTTTTGTAATCCCAAGTAAGAATGAGGGAAATGTTCCTTTGAACTAAGATTTATGGTTTTCTATGTTTCTTACTACTTTGATAGACAACATAAGTCCATGGGATTTTGGTGAACCCAAAGTGGAAAACTAGGGTTTTTGGGAAATGCAAGTATTGGTTCAATTTAATGATAGACATGATTTTAATATGGAATATATATAGTATATTGTTGTTGGGTTATGCTTTCTAAGTCCCATCATTTATAAGAGTCAAGACTTTATGTTTTGTACCATGGTACATATGCATTGCTTATATACTTGATTTAATATGAGTATGGTATGTAAGGGCATGTGTTGGTTCTAGTCTTAAGTGCAATGGATCCATAGGCACGGTGTTCCTGTGTCCCCGTTTTGGACATTTGGTTCACCACATTGGCACGGAATAGGCATCGGGTCACCATGATAAGTAAGGTGTGGGCATATACGGTCGGGCAGCGTCTCATGGACAGTAAGGTGTAATTCCCTTGTGCTAGAGTTCCCCGTTTTGGAACTCTCAAGAATAGACCTAGAGGGGTTGACTTGATGTTTTCGAGCAAAAGACTTAGAGGAGTTGAGCTCATTATGTGATTGGTGTTATTTGTACCATGTTTAATCACTAATGGTTTATTTGATTTATTGGTTTTAGCTCACGGCTATATTCTTCGCGTGACTCCGAATGGGTTTAGTATTCCTATTCTTATCTGACTTATTCTCACTAGGCTTTAGCCTAACACTTGTTCTTTGTTGTCATGTTTGGCAGGCTGTCATAGCGGTGGGGCACGCCGGGACTGAGGGAACGACCTTGGGGTCGTGAGTGGTCTTTTTGAGGAAACATAGTGACCAACATACATTGAGTTTGAAGATACACATTTTGGAAGGATAGCAACACCCAACCATAATCTAGTTAACCAAATTTAGATTAGTAGGTTGTCGTTATATGCTTTATTCTTTGGGTTGTAAATGTCTTACCATATGCCCCTTTTCGGGATGATACACTTGGATTTCGAATTGTTTTACCCTACTTTACAGGTTTAATTTGTCCCCTATTTTAGGGTGACAGGTTTAGTCATTTCAAACGTTATATTGTCGGATTTTCAAATTTTATTTCCACTAAATTTTTAGAGTGTTACACACAAGTTGTGTGCGAATTCTTAGGGATTCGCAGGCCACTGGTTACGAAATGTCAAAGATTTCGCATGTTCAGTCATTGCGAAAAGTGGCTTCCAAATTTGAAAAATGTTCTAAGTATAGGATTCGTAGATGAGAGAGCTGCGAGAAGTGCAGGATTCGCAGGTATGTGTATTACGAATTTTGAGGATTCGTGAAGATGAAATCTGCGAAATGCGAGAATTCGCAGATATGAGGCTTGCGAAAAGTGAGGATTCGCAGAAGAAGCCTTTGCGAATTGTGGTTTAGGCTATGCCATCTTGCGAATTGTGCTTCATGGTGAATAGTGATCTACGAATTTTGATGCTTTTGAGAATTTTGACTGTTCTGAACCCTGTTTCAGACAAGTTTGCCATGTTCCTGAGCTTTATACGCGTAATGCATATGTGACATCACTCTTATCATATATTGGTCACATATCTTTAGCAACTGATCTATTCTTACACGAGTGCTCATGTCCGTCAAGATTTTCAGATTCTGGATTTGATGATTTGGTCTCTGCTTGGATTGAGTTAGCTGCTCGGGCATCTGCAATCATCAGTCTGGAAAGCTTCTTTTGTGGTTAGACCGTTGAGAGCACTTTATCATTCTTCTAACTTGATCACCCAGTAGTGTGAGCGACTGCAATCATTGTTCTACTATTTGAGTTGTAATTCAGAATCCTGAGCGCCTATAATCATCCAGCTGATTCGTGAAGAAAGGAGTTCTGGATTTGATTATTCAGTATTATGGAAAGAAGTCAGTATGAGTATCTTCTATCATTTGTTGAACAATTGCTTGCCTTCTAACCCTTGCCTTGTAGTGTTGCTACCGGATGCTACCGCCCGTAAGCTAATCAGATGAAGTTCTTAAGCTGAACTCTTATTTCAACTCATGGTTCACAGACAAATCAGATGTTATAAACTGAAGATGCACTTGGATGTCACTCCATAATCCACACATATCATTCTTGTGGGCGTTAAGGAATGTGTTGGGTTTACAAGAGTCAAAAGTTGTAGATCCCAGTACAGTGCAATCAGCAGCAAGTTATATCAAAGATGAACAGAATATGAATCACAGCAACTAGTCATATGATTGATATGAAATCAAAGGGTTACAGGTTTACAGAAAGAATTTCTTATCAGAGAGAGTAAACCTATAGACTAGTTGTTTGTAACATATGAGACTTCACTTATAATCTTTTTTTAATGAAAACGTCTCTCCTGAATAATGAACTAATAATGCCTTTATATACTTAGGCTTACAGGCCTAATGGGCTTATGGGCTTGGGCCCATCTAATTAAATAAACTATTAAGTAATTGCGGAATGAACCCTTATAAATACTTTATTCCACTTTCAACACATAGGACTTTCAGTCCTAACAATCTCCCCCTAAAGTTGAATAAAGCATTTAACAACATGAAAAACTTCAGGCCTTGATCTTCTTTCCCTCGTGAATCTTTGAAGAACTTTGGTGTTGCTTGACTTCATGTCTTTCCACGCTCCTCCTTGAATAAAGCTCTTGGTCTTCATAGTTTCAACTTTGTAACCAGATTCAATGTACAGTAGCCTCAACTGAATGCACTATCACGCAGCTTTTAACTGTAGAAACTCAATCACATCGGATCAGCACACAAGAAAGATAATGTGAGAGTAACGTGACTTTCCACGGTGCATCTTCAGTTTAAAACAAAGAATCTGTCTTTGAACCGCGAGTTGAATAGACTTTCTAATTAAGAACTTGTTTCAATCAGCGCGTAGGAGGAATGAGAAACAATACAATCTTTGAAATCTCTTTTGAAACATCATCTTCATCTCTTTGATCTCTAGACTGTCTTCAGAAATAACTTTCTTTCTTTAAAACTTTGAAATTGAACTTTGTAAGATTTCTCCCCCTTTTTGATGATTATGAGCATCATGAGCATCAAAACTTCTTCAATTTCAGCACTTTCTTTGATCTCCCCTATTATGATAATTTGACTTTCTCCCACCTGTGATCTGAGTATCCGTCAATTCATGAAATGTATATATCCGAATCTTTTCAAATTCAGACATAATGAACAAGGTAACCCTGATTCAACAGATGAAACAGTTAGTATGTTTGTAAGTAGCACAGAGCCACTTTGTACAACAGATGTACATTGTAAAGGAGCTTTTGTGATGTTCACTCCCCCAGGGCTTACATTCAATCATCGAAAAGCCACAAAGGAATTTTCTATGAATGTTATGACAAGAAAACTCATTCCTTGTGTGCTCGTGCAAGTGTATGAATGATTGAAGCTACTTAGCTTGATCAGGCTCAAATTGTGTAAACTGTTGAGACAGCAACATATATTACACGGACTCAATATGCATGAAAGAGGTGCGAAGGTGGGGCAACTTTCCTTCTTTTCCAATATCTAAATCTTCCGATTGAAGACTAGATAGCAGATATGCTGCGTCCCCAAAGAAAATGAAACATTTCTTTGTTAAGAAAGAAACGAGTGGCTGGTGGGGTTATAGCAAGAGTTGGCATGGGCTCACTGCCTGTTTCAATGATGGTCACCAAGGAATGTAAACCAATCAGAATATGTGGCTGCCCGGCTCAGAAAGTGGTTGGTGCAGAGTTCTGATATTCTTTTAACTCTGTTCTCACACCCTCTTTCTTTTTAACATTAAAGCTCACTTCTAACCAAAATCTCTTTTTCATTTTTCCGCTCAGCACAATGAGAAAAACTCAATCCGATGAGTTATCTCCCCCACTCTTTGATTTAAGACCCCTCACCCCTCAATCACTCTAGGATAACTTCCGGGGTAGGAAACACTGGTTTACGTGAATCCATGGAAGTTCTGTTTAAGTGCTCACACAAATCCCATGTAAGTCCTAAACAAAAAAAAACAGTAGCTCAACAGTTTATCTTTAACATTTAAGCTCAAATAAGATAACACTGTCAAAATGTATGCTCATTAGATTTGAGCAATTTAAACTTTGAAGATTTCTCAAAACAAGAATATTGAATGAATGAAATGAAATCACGAGATTTGTTTTGAGAATCTGATAATGTATCAATCAGATCAACTAAACTGGTTAGGGTATCAAAGAATTAGATATTATGTTTATATGAACAAATATAAACAATTTAGCAATGAAAGCACAAATTTCGAAATTATGATTGATGCTCAACAACATTGATTTTCAAACGGGGGTATTACCATCGAAAAATTGGTTCATTATGAGACATGGTAATAACAAATTCAAACAAAGTACTGAACCTGTGTGTGTGAATACGTTACAGTATAGAGACAAGATAATACGCAAGTATTGATCTTTAGAAACACACAGTTAGTTAAACATTAAAGCTCAAAACTGAAAAACATTTAAAATCACACTTCTATATTCATGAAATCTTTTGATAATCAGAAGTGGTTTGAACATTTCAGAAACTGTTTTTCATGCTTGAAAGTTGTTCTTCTTTCAAACAATCAGAGATCTAGAGTTAGAAGATACTTACTTTTAAGCTCCCCCTCAAATCATGATATAATGATTTAGGTCTTTTAAGCTCCCCCTGGATAGTTGCAAAATATCCAGGTCTGAACGTTGAAGAACGGGTCTTGATCTGTCATGTGATCAGAAGCCAAACTTCGTTGAAGTCCGGGTTCTAAGTTGGTTTACTTAGAAGCCATGTTTCTTCTACTCCCCCTTGACAGTAGGTGTCTGCAACAAAGAATCAGTTTTCGGCTTTGGTACCCACTGGTATTTGGGTCCTCGAATGTTAGTTGCAGTTCTTGTGGGGGTTATAGAATAAGAACCATACCAGAAGTGATCTCTGATTTTGTGAATGTGATCATGTGTGCGACAATAAGAACAGTGGTATTTATTACCTGACAACCTAAGTAATTGATCTCTCGAGTAGATGTGATCAGGTTTACCTTTACTGTCATTGTTCTTCTTGGCATTAAACGCATGTACACATGATTCTCTTTCTTTCAGCTCATCTTTCACTGGTTTCTTCTTCCAGACCAGTTCCTCATCTTTGTATCTCCTCGTTCTATGACGTGTACCTGAACCATCTATATTTCTATCATAGAAAAGGTTAGTCTTACGAATCTGATCAAAAGATTTAACTGACCTTTGTGAAGAGAAAAGGTTTCTGATTTGAGCTTGATACAGACTTTTCAAGCACTTTAATCGTTGAAGCGAAGTTGTCTC
Source organism: Arctium minus (assembly GCA_954870635.1). NCBI lineage: Eukaryota > Viridiplantae > Streptophyta > Magnoliopsida > Asterales > Asteraceae > Arctium > Arctium minus. The sequence continues at coordinate 117,373,873 of OX941083.1, read as the reverse complement.
TTTCTTGAACAAGCAGGTCAATCTTCTTCGTGAACTCAGACTTCGTTTTCTGCTCTTCTAGTGCTTTCTCAGATAGTTCAGATAACTTGGCAATAAGCTTTTTGATCTCAGTCTCAAACAAGCTTCTTTCTTCTTCAAATCCCTTCTCAACATTGTTTCTTTGGCCAGATATTTCTTTGAAGACACCAACATTCTTTTGTTCAATGGTCTTCTTCTCTTTGGCAAACTTCTCTCTTTCAAGAATGATTACTTTCTGAAAATCAGAAACTTGCTGAGAAAGTTTTATGCATTTCAGCTCAACTTCTTTCTTCTCATCAGCACATTTTCTCGAAAAATCTGAGAACTTCTTTGCAAACGATTTCTCAAACTCGGATTTATCTTGAGCATGCTTTTGCTCCAAATCAGATATTTGCTTTTGAAGCTCAACATTTGTATCTTTCAGATGCTCAATCTGCTCCTCAGAACTTCCAACAGATGCTGCTTGTTGGATTTGGACAATTTGAACTTCCAGATCAGAAATCTGTCTTTTTAGTTCAGAGTTCTCAGTTTCCAAAAACTTTACTCTTGAAGACATCTTTGGTCCTGTCATTATCTTCTCAAGATGTTCCCACAGCTGTTTTCCTGTAGCCTTTTTACTGTCTAAACTTACAGAAATCTCTTTTGATATCTCCTCGAAAATTCCTTGCACGATAAAAGCTTTAGATAATTTATCAGCTTCAAATCTCTTTCTTTGCTCATCTGTGTAATCCTTAAATGGTATTGTGTGCACTTCGTGTTCCGTTCTTCCATTTTCTCCCATATAATAACAAATATATGTCGGAGTTTTCATTCTTCCTTCCCTCAGAGATAATCTGATATAGTCAGCCAAGTCATTTATGTCGATGAAGTCCAAGAATCTGTCCTTCCATTGCTCGTACTCTCCTCTGAAAAGTACTGGTGGATTCTCATTCGTACTGATTGAAAGAGCTTCGCTTGAAGGCATTCCTTTTGATATACAAGGACTGAACTTAACAAGAGATGAAACTTGAAAGTGCAGGGACCAAAAGTGACAAATTGTGAAACTTGAAAGTTTCGGGTCACAAATGACACACTACGTAAACCTTGAAGTACGGGGGCTAAAAGAAATGCACTGCAAAATGATCGTGAGACAAAAAATTTGACCCTTTTGTACTCTTTTTTTTTTTAAATAAACCCGGTCGAGCAGGGTACTGGTCAAGCAAAGGACCGGTACAGACAAAGTATCAGTCGAACCAAAAGGACCGGTATAGACAACGTACCGGTCGAACAAGAGGACCGATAAACCAACGTATCGGTCAAAGGGAGGTATCGGTCAAACCAATATTCCAGTCGAACTAAGTATCGGTCAAGCAAAAAACCGATATAGACAACGTACCGGTAGAGCAAAGGACCGGTATTGACAACGTACCGGTCGAGCAAATGACCGGTATTGACAACGTACCGGTCGAACCAAAGGACCGGTATAAACAATGTACCGGTCGAGCAAAGGACCGATATTATCAACGTACCGGTCAAGCAAAGGACCGGTATAGACAGACTATCGGTTGAATCCAAATGATCGATAAACACAATGTACCGGTCAAAGGACAATTCTTATATCAGTCAAACAGAAGGACCGGTAAAGCAGGGTACTGGTCGAACACAATGACCGATAAAATCACAAAACCGATAAACAGATAAGCCCGATAAAATCAGATAAAGACCGATAAAAACGAACAGATAAGTCGACCGAAGAACACGATGAATCTGGAATTCGATCGAGATCAAACCCAGAAAATTAAATCGATTAATCAACAAATAATCAGGTCGTATAGCAGTAAACAGCGCCGATAATCAGATTTCAACACAACCAATCGACCGAAAAAACTTAAATCCACAGATATGCAGTAAACACAGAAGACCGGATCTGAGTTGCAAAAAAAATTCGATCGATAACCTTTTTCACAGTAACCTTAAACCCAACACAGAACGAATTTCAATAGGACCGATAAAACAAATCAACCCAGATTGACAAAAATCTAATCGATCGACAGAAGCAGATAATCACTTAAAACAGATAAAAGCAATTAACACAGATTATTGAATATAGGGTTTTAGACAAACCTTTTTCTGGATCAAACCTTTACTCTCTTCGCTCTGATACCAATTGTAGATCCCAGTACAGTGCAATCAGCAGCAAGTTATATCAAAGATGAACAGAATATGAATCACAGCAACTAGTCATATGATTAATATGAAATCAAAGGGTTACAGGTTTACAGAAAGAATTTCTGATCAGAGAGAGTAAACCTATAGACTAGTTGTTTGTAACATATGAGACTTCACTTATAATCTTTTTTTAATGAAAATGTCTCTCCTGAATAATGAACTAATAATGCCTTTATATACTTAGGCTTACAGGCCTAATGGGCTTATGGGCTTGGGCCCATCTAATTAAATAAACTATTAAGTAATTACGGAATGAACCCTTATAAATACTTTATTCCACTTTCAACACATAGGACTTTCAGTCCTAACAAAAGTTGTCTTTATGTGCACTCAGTCGAGGTTATGGTCTACATCAGATCTGATATTTCAGTTGATACTTCAAGGATAAGAGCTACATTCTAGGGGGAGCTTAAGGATGCTTTGAAGTTTATGCAACGCTAAGTTTTATAAAGAAATCAAGGGAGAGAAGAGTTGATGTTGGAGTTGATCAGAGAATGATTACTTTACAAAACTTAGGGGGAGAATGTTAGAACATATTTTATGTTCTATTTAGAAGTTTTATAAAGTAATCAACATATAAATGTATTGGGCCTTGTAATGGGTTTGGGCTTACAATGTATACAAGGGATATGGGGTATATATAGGAATCTTGTAGTTATGTTTTAGGTTAAATTTTCATTTTGTGTAATTCTGAAATCTGTAACCATGTAGACATATGTCTGCTTGTTCATAGTAGTTGTAGTTTGCATTTCCATTAAATAAATCTACAAATTCCATTCCCTAATCTCCTTGTTATCATTCAATCAATCCAATCTATGATCTCAATGGACCTAACACTCCTTAAAGAAATACCATGAAATATCCATATATACCTTCCATTTATTATAAAGTTCTAAACAAAAAGATAGAGAGTAGAAATCATATCTTGAAGTGAAACAATGTCAAAGAAACTTACTCAAATAAAACACGTCTTAATATAACAATCATATGCCAATAGGTTACTACTACACTTGATATCATTCATAGCACATACCAAGCAGGAGTGTACTTCCAAGTGCAATTCAAAGTCTTTGCTCTCCACTTAAGAGTTATCTTGTAGAAACAAACCTAAAGCCTTTAGTTGCAGCCAGCATGAAAAAACCTCAAGACTTCACTATCAAATAACCGTTTATATCTCGAATAGGTAATCTCGAATAGGTAATCTCGAATCTTGAAAATAATCGTTTTACCATTTTAATATGGAGATTATTAGTATAGATAAGATTTATTTGGAAATTTGTTGAGATATTAAACCTAGTGAGAATTTTAATAATATAACTAATGTTGAAATTTACAAAATAAAGAAACTATTGGAGTTATGTAGTTTTTTTTAGATTTAACTTTTGCATCTCTTTTTTGAAGAAATTATAGAGAATCTCTAGGACATTCTCTCACTGGTTCACCATAAATGATGTTTAAATAGAACATACCCACTGGAACCTTATCTCTTCACTTGCTATCGCTAAGCAGGCAATCTGAGATCCTTCTGCACCGAGTTTTAATAAAAAAAAGGTTACGATTTTCAACAAAAATATCTCAAGAAAATGGGTTAGATATGTATGAGGAGCACCAAATTTTTTTAGTATAAATGGTTTACCCGTATAGTAAGCCGTCTCCATTCACCAAAGTTCCGACAACATTCCTGTAGAAGAACTATTATGTTTATGCAATGTCTGAAGAAATCATATATGAATTAAAATGTTGTTCAACTCACATGATTGTCTAATTTTAGCGAAATTAGCTGGCAAATTACCGGTGATGGAATTGAAAAATACATCTTTGTTGCAAGATTATGAAGAAAAGAAACAAATAAATACAATAAAACAAAAGGTGACTGAAGAGACAACTTAAGAACTTACAATGTCCAGATCTGTGGAGTTAATATTTGATGGGATCTCCCCGATTAAACCATTGTTTCTGAGAATCCTGAAAACTCATGAAATTGTATTCTGATTGAAGATCCATGATGTTGTTCTTCCCCCAATCCATTACGTTCATGTAGAAATCATCCTTTAGATACGGATCATCGATTATTCTACTCTCTTTCTGAAGAGATGAACAAGAAAATCGGTGTTAAAACATAACAGAAAAAGATCTCAAAAGCAAATTCCATAAAAAAATACCTTGGTGAATGTTCTTTGCTGGCTTGGGTTGTTGTTATGGTTGAATAATTCTTTATCACGGTTACGAAGTTCATCGATATACCAGATCGATTTTCTACTCAATTTTGGGCTTCCTCTGAAAACAATCATTTTGAAGGGTCTGCCTTCCCTATCCAAAGTCAGATTTTCCTCCATTATTCTACGGTATTTAGCCTGTTACAACGAAGATCGATTAGAAATACGAAAAAAAATACTTTCAACATTTGTACCACCTGTAACACCCTCAAATCTAAAAATAGCAACTTATCTTAAATTTTCTAAATACATCAATAAATGAATCATCTACAACCACAATTTAGATTCAACTTCAAAACACATAAATAATCTATACAACAATCTATGGTAAGGACGGGTGCTACTAAAACCCATGCATAGTCACTATCTCCAACTTGCGGAAGACTTCACCGAAGACTTACTTTCGAACCTAGCTAAGGCTCAACTCTTCATAGCACTGCTAGAACCAAAACCCCCGGCCGGGACCTGATGCACATGCCGACAAATAAAAAGGGTTAGGCTTAACGCCTAGTGAGCTCAAGAGTTTTAATATGAATGAATATATCTTTAAAAGAGAGAAATTCAGTTAAAAATCAAGATCTTTCGAAATGATTCACTTTAAAATGGGAACGACACATTTTCCCCAAAATATGCATATTTAAAGACGATACTCCAAAGTGAATATTCTTTATAAAAGTATGCAAACCATAGATCACCCCAAACGGGATTATAATTTCGACACTCAATTTGTGAAAATGTAAATAGTACGTCATATCCCAAAACACCCAAAACACGGGTGGGGAATAATAATCGACCCTTAAATAACGGAGGACAAATCATAAATATATGGTACGTCATGGAAAACCCGTAACTCGAAATAATACCCACACGACCATAAAATAGAATGAACTCCAAATATTAAAACGTGGACAATTAAATATCCAAAATACGACGGGCCGACGGCGGGGGCTACCCGTATCCGTTGAGAGTGGAGGAACACAAAAGTATGCCACTCATACAACGTTAATCATATGACACTTCACGATACACAAGCCCAAGTGTCCCTACGACTCCCTTCAAGCTACACCAAAGAGACAGCTGACCTTAGCGAAATATTAACGAGAATACCGCTCAAAGGCCCGACACAAGGGGGATACAACCATGGCATTGCCCCACATGGCGGAGGTCCCAAAACGCCCATCAAATGACTACTCCAACGCCATGATAGCACAACCCGGACTCAGCCCTCCTAGTGTACACCTTGAAAGGACAAGGTCATAAAACATGAGTCCCGGAGTCCAACCCCGTACCACCAAATTGACCATCAAATAAGACTGAATTACGTGCCTATGGATCCAATAACTGCATTAAGATGTAAATCGTAAATCGGACTCTAACCCGAGCCATTAAAAACGGACAAGTGTACTCAATACTCTTTTACGTTAACACCGAGCTAAAATGCTCTAAAATTCTTTTGACCGTCAAATAATGTCCCCACCATTAATGAATGACCTTAAAAAACGTTTATGAAGACACATACCTCAAAGACGTGATTTACTCAAAACTCAACACGTATTGGGACCAAAGATTTCCCAAAGGGTGTTATGAATGCAATTACCCCAAAATGCCTATAACACGAAAATAGACATTGTTTGTACAAAAATCACTAATGATGCATAAGTCATGAAAGGGACTCTATTTGAACAAAATCACTATGAATATGTAAAACATGCTATTTGCTTGTTAAAAACATTAAAACCCAAATATGAGCATTTTATGGAATTAAACAACCCAAGTTTACCGAATATGAAAACTTATCAAAATACTCACACTTTGACAAATACCAAGTAACACATTTTTGACTTCAAAATACACATTTTTGACTTCAAAATACACATTTTTGGCATGTACACCGTTTTAACAAATCAACTTGAACTCATCTTGCTAGATTTAGGCTAAATCTAGATTTCACCCAACGAGCTCTTTTGAAGGCCACTTGAATCCTCAAGCCGAAACCTTCCAAAACTTAGATCCAAATATTTCAAACCATAAATACCCATATTTAACCATTTAGAAACATTCTCCAAACATTATATACCAAAATCCCAAACAAGGTCAAAACCCTAATTTCTCCAAGACCATCAAATCCGAGATTTGAGATACCAAACACTAAGAAACCACCAATGGAGCATTTATAACATTATTTCAAGAAAGCTTACCACTTAAGATGATGAGACTTTCCGAGAACACCCAATCCAACACTTCAACCCGAGCTCCCAACCGTTGAACTTGATGAGGAAGATGAAGATGGAGGTTTTGTGATTCAAGATCCCAAGTAGCTAGATGGTGAATAATCATGTGGTTTGAGGAGGAAAAACCCCCAAAATGGGTTAGGATTCGGTTTTGGTGTTTGGGAGAGAAAAGGGAAGAAGATGGAAGTGAGAAATGAGAAATGAGCTGAAATTCGTGACTTATCAGCACACTGCCCCCTTTGTGCGACATTGCCCATGTGACATTGCCCAGGGCAATGTCGCTGGTCATAGTCGCTGGTATGTACCAGCTCGCGGTACACCCCATGCGACTGTGACAGTGCGACTGTGACTTGTCATAGTCGTCGGGCATTGTCACGGGACCTTTCCGGAGCCCCGAAGCTCGACCCTTTCACTGCCAATACTCTTGATACCCCAAGGGACTTTAAACAATACATTTCCCAACAAAACCCCACTGATTACAAGTCACAGAAACATCCGGTTGACATTTACTTACCGAAAATCACGGGTGTTACAATCCTCCCAACCTTAGAATGATTTCGTCCTCGAAATCTACATTTCCCAAGAAACCTTTGTGAGTCCGTGATCGTTTACCAGATAATCAAACACAAACAAAGATATAGATTACCAACCTGTTTGAATTACAAACGCGGATTAAAGGGTTGATGTTTACACTTTGAAGCTCACTTTCTCTCTTGTATGTTCTTGAGTCGATATCTATTGATCTGAGATATTGAAAAGTTGTGAGATAAATAATATCTCATAACCTTTTATATCTCAAACAAAAACTAAACTAAGATATTATAAAAACATAATATCTAAAACATAATATCTAAAAAGCATCTAATTAAAAGATACCCTAAATATTAAAACTAACTTTGACACTTATTACATTTAGACCCTAGACTATTGTTGAGAGTGACTTGTCAGCTTTAACTTCAGATTGCGATCTTCGTATTGGATGATCTTGAATCCAATGAGACTGTGTCCTAACAATTCCCCCTTTGGATCAAGATCATTACTAAAATGATTTAGCAATATGATCTTCTCTTTCAGCACAGAAGATGCAATCTCTCTCTTAGTCTTCAAGATATAGTAAACTCCCCAAAAGATGTAGATTTTCCCTCTTTCAATTCATGGGAAGAAATTATCTCTAATTTCAGCTCAGAATTTTTCAGTAAAGTATTTTCAAAGAAAATTTCTCTCGAATCAGCATATCTTCAGAGTACTTGCTCTTTGAAGAATTCAATCTTGGACGTGATTCTTGAAACATGTGATTTCTTGGTTAGCTCTTCTCCATTTCTTGGGTAGATCTTCTCCCCCTTTTTGATGAGAAGTGTAACGATTTCATCAAAACTTGATGACAAGAAATGTTGTTCATAAGGAGCCTCTGATTCGTCAATGCAATAGATATTTATCCAGATCTTTGAAAATCTAGACAAAATAGTCATGTAACACCTGTAGCTATAAACAAATCAGTTAGAAACTCCTGTCAGTAACACTAAGTCACTGTGTGTAACGAATACACAATGGAAAGGAGCTGTTTGATGTTGACTCCCCCAGGGCTTCCATTTAATCATCGAAACACCACAAAGGTTATTTCTATAAACGTTATGACAAAGAAACAAATTCCTTGTGTGTTCGTGCTTGTGATAGAAAGAATTAAGCACTTGATGATTGCTTATAAGGCTTGTTGGGAACTGAAGATTCTACTAAGTGTAGTTACTACTGCTAGTATAAATGTAGTTACTACTGCCAGAACTAGATGAAGTTAATGCTGCTAGATGAAGTTAATGCTGCTAGATGAAGTTAATGCTGCTAGATGAAGTTAATGCTGCTGAGCATTATTAGTGCTGCTAAAGAGATCCGGATGGAAAATACTACAGCTGGATATACTGAAGATATACTTAGAAGATATACATGGAAGATATACTGAAGATTTGTTTATTCTTTGTAATTATCTTTTTATCAGTATATGTATAGAATGTTTAGAATAGATAGAAAGAACTTTTAATAATTATTTTTAAAGAGAGAAATCAACCTCAAGGCATAGATCCTAATTCTAGAGAAGTAGAATTCGTATTGGTGAGCCTGTTCATCAATATTGAGGTTGAGTGTGTAATCCTGTAACTTAAAAGCATTCAATACAAGTTTACAGTTTGTTCCTCATATTTTCTGTATTGATTTACTATTTCATTGAATATCAAAGTGTTATTCCGCAAACTTCTTTGATATTGTTTCTGAGAATTAATTCTTGTTGAGAATTCGATCCTGACAAGTGGTATCAGAGCTAGTATTCTCAGAAACCTACACTCAAAATCACAATCATCATGGCTAAAGGTTCAGAGTCTTCAAGCTCAGAAATTCCTACAGAGGTAACATCTAATCTTTGTTCTAAACCCTGTATTGAAACTGTTAAAAGGTACAGGGATCACAATCAGAAGATGAGTGATGACCTTAAGAGATTAGAAAAAGATATAAAAGACTATGTTAGGATTGTTGAGAGGTTTGAAGAGCAGATTAAGAGTTTTCAAGCCAATGAGCTTCAACATTCCTATGACACAAACTACTGGAAGTGGGAGAAAGATCAGTATGAATTTAAGCTTAAACAGAAAGAAGAGGAGAATGAAAAGATAAAAAGTGAGTTTGAGAAAGCCAAGCTGGATATTGAGAAATTTTCCAATGCCTCTAAAGCAATGGACTCTTTGCTCCAAACTCAAATCCATGACAAACTTAGAAGAGGAATAGGATATAACACCACACCACCACCATACAACAACAACTACATCCCTCCTATATCAGACTTGCTAGAGACCAAGAATAGGAAGGAATTGTCTGATGAAGTCACTAAGGTAGATCCATTAGACAAAGTGGTGGTTGAAACAGACTCTGAAGAAGAAAACTTTAATGAAAAAAGTAAGAAGAACACTGTGAGTGGTGAGATTACTCTAGAAAATAACATTATCACCAATGAGGGATGTGGAAAGGCTTGGATCAAGTCTAAGGACATAGAAAAGACTGAGGGAAAGTCTGAGAAGGTCCATTATAAGCAAACCACAGTTGTGAATCCTGTCCTTTGTAAACAGTGTTCTTGCAATAAATCTGAGCCCCAAAAACATGATAAACCAAGGGGAAATCAGAGAAACTGGAATAATCAGTGGGCACAAAAACAAGGAGTTAATTTGAGTAAAATCAATAGACCAAAACCTTGTTTTATCTGTGGCAAATTGAATCATCTTGCCAAACACTGTTATTTCAACCCTATCAACCAAAGAGTCACTTTTCAAAGAAAACCACAAAACTCTTTTGGTTATAGGAATCAGAGAAGGAATCATATGGCTGAGAACAGAGCACCTATAAGATCACATGCTCAGAACAAGTTTGCTAAACCAAAGAAAAATACTCCAAATAAGCCAAGGAGTAATTTAAAGACAAAGAAAGCAAACAACTTTGTTCAAGTTTGGGTTCCAATTGCAAAGAAACCTGTTAGTACTGCTATCCCAGATAGTACTGCTAACACAAATAGTGCTGCTAACTTGATTAGTACTGCTAACCAAGTTAGTACTGCTAACAAAGCTAGTGCTGCTTCTAGTAGTAATGCAGCCAAGCCTATAATCTTGACAAAGTACTCCAGTCATGAGATTCCTAAACAACTCATTCAGACCAAACTGACAGATTATATTAATGAGAAAGGTCAACCCAAGACCACTTTGGCTTGGGTTCCCTCCAAGACTAACTGATTTATCAAGTGTGCAGGGCAATCAAAAGCTCAAGAGGAAGAGCATTCGGAATGAAGAAAATGGTTGCTCTTGGCACATAACCAGGAACATGGACTGCCTTCAAATTCTTTAAAAGATTTGATGAAGGACATGTTACTTTTAATCAAGCAGAAGGTTGAAGTTAGAAATACTCCAGAGGGAGTAATGATCATGAAGGATCAAGAAGAAAAGGATCAGGGGATGAACAAAGTAGTAAAAAGTAAGAGAAAAAGGATGGTGTCAAAAAGTGTAAGAGTAGTTACTACTGCTAGTAGTTAATACTGCTTTCAGTTAATACTGCTTGTGGTTAATACTGCTTTCAGTTAATACTGCTTTCAGTTAATACTGCTAGTAGTTAATACTGCTAGTAGTTAATACTGCTAGTAGTTAATACTGCTAGTGGTTAATACTGCTTTAAGTTAATACTGCTAGTAGTTAATACTGCTAGTTCAGTTAATACTGCTCGTGGTTAATACTGCTCACGGTTAATACTGCTAGTTAGTTAATACTGCTAGTAGTTAATACTGCTAGTTCAGTTAATACTGCTCGTGGTTAATACTGCTCGCGGTTAATACTGCTAGTTAGTTAATACTGCTCTAGGTTAATACTGCTTATATTCCGAATACTATAAATACTTTTTGCCCGCCTAAAAGTTCATAACGACTCTTTGCATACTGTTCTCTTGCGCTCAAAACCTTTTCTCTCTCAAGTTCGAAGTTTTCAGAAAAGTGTTCACTAAGATCAATGGCATCCATGACATTCATCGACGAGCACAACGAGATTGCGATGCTACAAAAGCCAAAGCAAGCTTCAGGATTTCATCAGATTGTGGATTTCCTCAAGTCAAGTCACATTGCTCATGCTCTTACTGTATCACCTACAATCTACATTGAGCACCAAAGGCAGTTCTGGGCTAATGCAACCATTGTTGTGGAAAATGGTGTGCAAATGATCAAGACAAGAATCTGTGATCACTTACTTACAGTTACTGAAGAAGTCATTCGCATCAGTCTACGTCTAGACGATGCCTCTGGTATAATGTCTATCTCTAATGATGAACTGTTTTCTAATCTTACTAGAATGGGGTATGGAGGCCCATTGGGTGTTTTCAAATTCTCAAAAGCAAAGTTTTCACCCCAATGGCGTTTTCTTGTTCATACCCTGATGCATTGCATCTCCAAAAAGACCAATGGATGGAGTGAGTTCAGCAGTCCAATTGCATATGCTTTGGTATGCTTGGCTACATCCAGAAGGTACAATTTCTCAAAGATGATTTTCAGTGATCTTGTATCAAATATGGGAAACAAAAAGAGTTTCTTTATGTATCCCAGATTTGTTCAGGAAGTAATTAACCATGAATTGACGGATATACCTCAACCTGTTGGGGTATATGTACCTAAACCCCCAAAAGGCAAGGTTTTCTCAAATATGAGAAGATCTGCTGGGGACTCGGAAGGAGTTGACACCCCATTGTTCTCTACAATGATGGTGGTGTCCCAAAACACTGAAGGTATGGCAGCAGGGTCAAGGCCCTCATTAGACCATCCCACTGCTAGCCAAGCCCAACCTTCTCACTCAAAAACAATTCCCCAGTCTATTCTTACAAAACCAACCTCTCCAATTACCCAAACTTATCAAAGAAAACAGGTAAAGAAGGCTCCTTCCCTTCTTGTACCATCACCCACACAGCCTTTAAGCCCTCTAAGGGAGAATTCTCCCCTAGAGAATATCCAAAGGGAAACCACAAGGGTGTCTCCCAACCCAAAGGAGGTGCTCTCTGAGGAGGAGGTAGAGCATATGGGTGATGAGGCTGCCACTACTCCTGCTAACACAGAGGAGGAAAGTGGTAACATCAATAAGACCTCCCCCATGGCAACTTTGAATGAGCAATCATTTGAAGGTCCCTGGTGCCAAGAAACCACAGGGGTGGATAGTGCTTCTGCTAGGCAGAAGACTTCCACTACTAAAAGATCCAATGATCCTTCAATAGGGGGTAACACTCCTGGAGAAGGTGAGGACAGATATAACTATGATGAATTGATGGAGGCAATGGGCAACATCAACATGGATGTACTCAAAAAGGGCAAAGATATAGAAGAGCTAAAACTCATTGTACTGTCACAACAAGGACAAATCATCAAGTTGAAACAAATGGTAAGGAAACTGATTCTGCAAAAGAAGAAGAAACAATTTGTGCTCAGAAGGAGGAAACCAGTGACTGATGCTCCCAAAAAGGGGGAGATCAACATGAAAGAAGCATCAAGGGAAGGGGAGATTGATAAAGAAAGAGTTGAAGTTGAGGGGGAGAAGGAAGCAGAAACTGTTAATGCTGCTGAAACCTCACAAGCAGCAGTAACAGAGTTAACACCAACAGAAATTGAAGTAGCTGAAGTGCTAATCAAAGCTAAGAATGACACTCCCAAAGCAAAGGGAGTGGTCATAAATGAAGGGAGAGACAGAAAATCAGAACAGAAAGACAAAGCTGCAGAATCAAAGAATAAGGGAAAAGAAAAGATAGTGGAATCTGATCAACCAATCAAGAAGCAAAGGTTGGTTGAATCAGATGAAACTTTAGCAAGGAAAATGCAGAAGGAGATGGAAAAAGAAGAAAGAGCTCAGGTGGAGAAGGACAGGGAAATGGCAAAGGCTTTAGCTGCTGAGCTAAATAAAGCTTATCAAAAGGGGCTTGAAACTGAAAAGGCTAAACAAAGGGCTATAAGTCTGAGAAAGGCTATGATGGCTAATACAAGTGCAAAGAAAAGAAGACCTTCACAAACTTACCTTGCCACTCAGGAAAGAAACAAAATGATAACTTTCTTGAGGAGTGCAATTGGGGTAAAGAAAGAAATGTTTGTGAAGATGAGTTTTGATCAAATCAGAGAGCTCTATGAAAAGGAAATGGGGAATCTGAAGAGCAATGAAAAGAAAAGAGTAGAGTTTGAAAAGAAGGCCAAGGAGAGTAATGATATAGATATTAATCAACCATTTCCTGAAAGTGAAGAGGGAACTCCTATCAAAGAAATGGCAAAGGAAAAGGAAGAAAAGAAGAAGGAAGCTACTCTAGTACAGGTTCAAAAGACTTTGAAAAGAACCAAGATGATGGCCAAAAGAAAGAAAGATAAGAAGTCTAGAGTAGAAGAAGAACAAAATGTTGCTGAAGAAGACGTGGCACCTGAGTCATCAAGCAAGCAAGGGTCATCAATCAAAGATGATGTAAGCTTATATATGGTAGTGATGGACAAAGTGCCTGAACCAATTTCTGCAGAACCTGTTGGAGTTAAGCCACCTGAGATCATTCACTGGGATGTACTGACAATGGATGGGAAAGATTACATCAGACTCAAGAGGAAGGGTGATAAGTATGAAGTATTCAACACTTGGGTCAAGATTGTCAGAACATGCTCTAGATCTGATATAGAAGAGATGTTTGACATAGGAATTAAGCTGTATGCAGATCATCTGAATACTCCAGGAATTTCTCTTACAAAACTGGTGATGGAGTATCTCTGCATGATGTTCAAACCTGAAGAAGTGAACCAGGTAATCAAGAGTGTGTTTAAAGAAGTCACAAGTTGGACTCTATATGAAACTAGTGGAGTATATGCAGTGACTTTGGATAGAAATCACACAGAATACTTCCTAGTGGATAGAGTATATAATCACACCAGACTGAAGGTTCATGCCATGCTAAAGAAGAAGTTGGGTTGTGCACCAAATTCAGAAATGGCCAAGTATCTAATTCAGAGGATAATCAATCAGAGTTTGGGACTGAATCCAGACTTAGGAGCATGATTTTGGAAGTTTTGGGAGCATCAAAAAGAGCATCTGGAAGAATATCTGAAGAACTTGACTTCTCTTCTAAAAGTCAAGTTAGGGGGAGATTGTTGGGAACTGAAGATTCTACTAAGTGTAGTTACTACTGCTAGTATAAATGTAGTTACTACCGCCAGAACTAGATGAAGTTAATGCTGCTAGATGAAGTTAATGCTGCTAGATGAAGTTAATGCTGCTGAGCATTATTAGTGCTGCTAAAGAGATCCGGATGGAAAATACTACAGCTGGATATACTGAAGATATACTTAGAAGATATACATGGAAGATATACTGAAGATTTGTTTATTCTTTGTAATTATCTTTTTATCAGTATATATATAGAATGTTTAGAATAGATAGAAAGAACTTTTAATAATTATTTTTAAAGAGAGAAATCAACCTCAAGGCATAGATCCTAATTCTAGAGAAGTAGAATTCGTATTGGTGAGCCTGTTCATCAATATTGAGGTTGAGTGTGTAATCCTGTAACTTTAATCGAAATTGTATAAACCACTGAGACAACAGTAAGTTAAACACAGACTCAATGTACATGAGTGAAGTGCGAAGGTGGGGCAGACTTCCTTCTTTTCAATATCCAGATTTTCCAAATGAAAATCAGATAGCATATGTGCTGTTTCCCCTTTGAAAATGAAACATTTTCCTGTTAAGAAGTAAATGAGTAGCTGGTGGGGTAATTTCAAGAGTTGGCATGGGCTAGTTGCATGTTTCAATAATCATCACAAAAGATTGTGAAACACTAGAAATGTGGTTGCCCGACTCAGAAAAAGTTGGTGCAGAGTTGTGATATTCTTTTAACTCTGTTCGCACACCCTCTCTCTTTTAAACATTTAGCTCACTGCTAACCGAACTCTCTTTTTCATGATACCTCATCACATAACCAACACTCATTTCTTTTGACTCCTCACACCCACTCACTATGGATTAACTTCATGGGTAGAAATCACTGGTTAACGTGATTCCATAGAAGTTGTGTTAATTCCTAGCACACTGATCCCGTATATCCTATAAAGAATATGTTGCTCAAAATGATTTATAATCATGTAAGCTCATGTAGAACATTTAAAGTACACTCCCAAAATATAAAATCTTATGAAAAAACTGGAAGTGGTTTGAACGTTTAAGAATATGTTTTCAATGATTGAAAGTTGTTCTTCTTTCAATCACATATGAGATTAAGATAAAGGAATATACCTTTAAGTGCGATCTTACATCTCATGAAGCTTAGCTTAAAGTAATAAACATATGATCGTGTAAGCTCTTCTCAAAAATTCTGCAAAAGTCTTAAGTCAAGTCAAAGAAACTTTATTCACTTAATATTGAAAAGACAAAAGGCAGTAAAACAAAGAACTTCTCTTACTCCCCCTGAAATTATGCATCTAACATATGTCAGTTATAAATCACATGATAGAGATTTATAGTTCACTTGTGAATTATAGATCGTCATATCTATCGGATGCAAATAATTTCAGAAATAAATATCTACTCCCCCTTGAAGGTTGATTTTCTCGTTGGATTTTCGGAGTACAATCTCTCATATCAGCATTGGAGTAAGGTCTTATCATCATTGAAGTGTGGGTCTTGAACTGTTGTATTCAAGAGCCATTATTCTTTGAAGCATGGGTTCTAAGCTGATTTATTTAGAAACCACTGTTCTCTATTGAGGTACGGGTTATGATCTGTTGTAATCAGAAGCCACTGTTGACATTGATGTCCGGGGTATTGAGTTGATTTACTCAAGAACCATTCTTCTCCTACTCCTCCTTGACAGTAGGTGCCTGCAACACAGGTTTAGTTTTCTTTGGTACCCACTGGTATTTGGGTCCATATGTGTTAGTTGCAGTTCGTATGGGGGTAATGGAATAAGAACCATATCAGTAATGATCTTTCGTTCTGTGAACAGGATCATGTGTACGACAGTAAGAACAAGAACTTTCCTTACCTGATAACCTGATCATTTGATCTCTCGTGTAAACATTAGCAGGTTTACTTTTCAGCGCATTGTTCTTCGTTTCATTATGCGTATGTACACATGAGCTTTCATCTTTAACTGGTTTCTTCTTCCAGAAAAGATCTTCTTTCTTGTAGCTCCTTCTTCTCTGATGTGAACCTGAACCATCTATATTCTTGTCAAAGAAAAGGTTAGTAGTACGAGTCTGATTTGAAGATTTAGATTTATTAGGAAAATCAAATTTCTGAGATTGGCTTTTCTTGCGTTTACCAGAGGTGTTCTGTTTCTGTGAACGCTGATTTTTATAAACACTTGGTAAAGCCTTTCTTTTTACAAGAAAAATAGAATGATCTGGAAGTGAAGCATTGAAATCAACCATATCTGCTCCTTCTATATACCCTTCTTCAGAATTTAAAAAATCATTTGCAGACTCAAATAAGTCATCAAAGAAATCAGTAGAAGTGTGAGGTGCTTTTGAAACTGTAGAACACTTTGTAGATTTAGAATGAAAAACAGTGTTCTTCATAACAGTAGAAAACACATCTTGTTCTATATTCACTAAAATTCTTTCGTCAGATAAGACATTTTCTAACTCAATTATTTTTGTTTTCTAATACGAGTGGAGGTAGATAAGTTTTAGCTCGAACAGGTTTTGCCTCCATTTCAGTAGAAGAATATGTAGCAAAATATTCTTTTGAAAGAACTTTTGGTTTTTCTGAAAGATAACTATCATTCAGTCTTCCATAACAGAATGGTAGTTGCATTTTCTTCAAATTCTTTCTATTTGTATATTCTCTTGCCTCAACTTCTTCTGATGCTTTGGTAACAAATTTGGGTTTCAAATGAGAATGTTTACCAGCAGCATACATATAATATGCATTATATAAACCAGGTTGTTTTCTGATAACATGTTTCAGGTAATGAGGATTATTACAACCTAATCCCCATTTTGCTTTAAAATCAGCCTCTTCATTAGGTGTATTCAAGAAAATAGTTTGATCTGTTTGGCCTATTGAGTAAAGTTTGGTTTCCAGACCATTTACCTTCTTATTTAGATTCTTGTTCTCAAACTGCAGCTTATAAACAATTAAGGCAGTTTCTTTCTTTTCTAAATCAGACTTAGAAATTTGAGAAACAAAATCAGAAATCTTCTTTTCTAAACAATCGTTTTTAAGATTAAAATCAGAAGCAGATTTGCGTAGGGAATCCATGAGATCTTTGTTCCCAATAACTGACTTATTTAGCTCAAAGATCTTTTGATTACGCTTAGCAACTCTGCCTTTTTCCCTCTTCAGTTTTGACTGAAGGTCTTGAAGTTCGACCATCATGGCATCCATTTTGGTCATAAAATTATTTTCGGATAAGTTTATTACCTCATCAGCTGCTTCATCATCTGAATCATCATACTTTGCATGATTGCCCATCAAACACATATTAGCAGCTTGTTAGGACTGAAAGTCCTGTGTGGTGAAAGTTGCATAAAGTATTTATAAGGGTTTGATTTGTAATTAATTGAAAGTTATTTTGTTAGATGGGCCCAAGCCCATAAGCCCATTAGGCCTATGCGCCTAAGTATTTAAAGTTATTATTTAGTTCATTTGTTAGGTTAGAAGAGTTTTACATTAGTCTCATAATTCCAGATTACTAGTCAATAGGTTTACTCTCTCTGATCAGAAATCCTTTCTATAAACCTGTAACCCTTTGATTTCATATTAATCATATGACTAGTAGTTGTGGCTTAAATCTTATTCATCTTTGATATTATTTGTTGTTGATTGCACTGTACTGGGATCTACAATTGGTATCAAAGCAAAGAGACTGAAGGTTTGATCTAGAAAAGGTTTGTCTAAAACCCTTAATCGATTATCTGATTTTATTATCGGTCGTATAATTGTCTGGCAAACAATTTTTTTCCGGTCGATTGGATTACTGTTTCTGAGTTTATTATCGGTCGTATAAATTTCTGGAAAACAATTTTTTTCCCGGTTTATTATCGGTCTATCTGTGTTTGTTTTGGAAATCGATTTTTGGGTTGTCGGTCAGACTATTCTAGTTTTCTTTATCGATCTGTTATTTGGAGTTTTGATTGAGTAAATTTGCTAATTGATCTTCAAATCTGCAAATCATCATAAGTGATTTATCGATTTTCTGGGTTTGATCTTCATCGAATTCCAGATTCTTCGTGTTTATCGGTTTGATGTTCTTCGATTTTATCGAGCTTATCTGTTGATTTTATCGGTCTATCTGCTTATTTGTGACTAATCTGTTATCGACCAATAGTATTTTGACCGATAGATTACTTGACCGATATATTACAGGACCGATATCTTTAACCGGTAGAGTGTCTTTACCGGTCCTTTAGTTCGACCGGTATATTGGTTTGACCGATATTCGTCCTTGACCGATACCTGTCCTTCGACCGATACATTGTCTTACCGGTCTTTTGATTCGACCTGCATTGCTTCGACCGATATTTTGTCTATTCCGGTCCTTTGCTTGACCGGTACTTTGTCTATACCGGTCCTTTGCTTGACCGGTACCCTGCTCCACCGGGTTTGTTAAAAAAAAAAAAAAGAGGAAAAAGGGTCAAATTTTTTTGTCTCACGATCATTTTGCAGTGCATTTCTTTTAGCCCCCGTACTTCAAGGTTTCAGTAGTTTGTCATTTGTGACCCTAAACTTTCAAGTTTCACATTTTGTCACTTTTGGTCCTAGCACTTTCAAGTTTCATCTATTGTCAAGTTTTTTTTATCAAAAGCTTGAATTAGATAAGTCGAAATGGGATATTTTTCTGAAGTTCAAGACCTCAAATTGGAGAACACAAATTTCCAATTATCTTTAACTTTTTACGTAAAGAGGGCAAACCAATATGCTGATGAGAACAACACACTGAAAGAGGAAGTAAGTGCATTAAAGACAATTAAAGAAGATCTTCTGACAAAGACTTCTGGGTTGAATGATGAGAAAATACTGAGACTGGAATCTGAGAACTCTGAGCTAAAAGGAAAGATCTCTGATTTGGAACAAAAGATTGCAAAAGACAAATCCGTTTTTGAGAATAAAGAGAAATCTTATGCAAATAAGTTCTTAGATTTTTCCAGAAAATGTGTTGATGAGAAGAAAGAAGTTGAGCTAAAATGCATAAAACTTTCTCAGCAAGTTTCTGCTCTCGAGAAAGTAATCATCCTTGAAAGAGAAAAGTTTGAAAAAGAAAAGAAGGTCATTGAACAAAAGAATGTGGGATTCTTCAAAGAAATGATGCTGAGAAGGGATTTGAAGAAGAACGAAGCATGTTTGAGGCAGAGATAAAAAAGCTTACTGCCAAGTTATCTGAACTATCTGAGAAGGCACTAAAAGAGCAGAAAATGAAGTCTGAATTCACGAAGAAGATTGACCTGCTTGTTAAAGAAAGAGACAACTTTGCTTCGACGATTAAAGTGCTTGAAAAGACTGTATCAACTTCAAATCAGAAATATGTCTCTTCACAAAGGTCAGTTAAATCTTTTGATCGGATTCGTAAAACTAACCTTTTATATGATAGCAATATAGATGGTTCAGGAACACACCAAAGAAGACGGAGATACAAAGAAGAGAAACTGGTCTGGAAGAATAAACCAGTTGAAAATGAGCTGAAAGAAAGAGAATCGTGTGTACATGCGTTTAATGCAAAGAAGAACAATGCGAGTAAAGGTAAACCTGATCACATCTACTCAAGAGATCAATTACTCAAGTTGTCAGGTAAGAAATACCACTGTTCTTATTGTCGTACACATGATCACATTCACAAAACCAGTGATCATTTCTGATATGGTTCTTATTCTATATCCCCCACAAGAACTGCAACTAACATTCGAGGACCCAAATACCAGTGGGTACCAAAGCCGAAAATTGATTCTTTGTTGCAGGCACCTACTGTCAAGGGGGAGTAGAAGAACAATGGCTTCTAAGTAAATCAGCTTAGAACCCGGACTTCAACGAATTTGGCTTCTGATCACATGACAGATCAGGACCCGTTCTTCAATGTTCAGACTTGGATATTGTGCAAATATCCAGGGGGCTTAAAAGACCTAAATCATTATATCATGATTTGAGGGAGAGCTTAAAAAGTAAGTATCTTCTAATCTCTAGATCTCTGATTGTTTGGAATACGAACAACTTTCAAGAATGAAAAACAGTTTCTGAAATGTTCAAACCACTTCTGATTTTCAAAAGGTTTCATGAATCTAGAAGTGTGAATTTAAATGTTTTTCACTTTTTGCGCATTAATGTTTAACTGACCGTGTGTTTCCAAAGATCAATACTTGCGTATTATCTTGTCTTTATACTGAAAAGTATTCATACACACCGGTTCAGTATTTTATTTGAATTTGTTATTACCATGTCTCATAACGAACAAATTTTTCGATGGTAATACCCCCGTTTGATATTCAATGTTGTTGAGCATCTATCATCATTTCCAAATTTGTGCTTTCATTGCTAAATTGTTTATATTTGTTCATATAAACAAAATATCCAGTTCTTTGATACCCTGACCAGTTTAGTTGATTTGATTGATACATTGTCAGATTTTCAAAATCCAATTGCTCAAATCTCATGAGCATACATTTTGACAATGTTATCATACATTTTGTGCCTAATTGTTCAAGTTAAACTGTTGAGCAACTATTCGTTTTAGGACTTACATGGGATTTGTGTGAGAACTTAAACAGAACTTCCATGGATTCACGGTAACTAGTGTTTCCTACCCCGGAAGATATCCTAGAGTGATTGAGGGGTGAGGGGTCATAATTCAAAGAGTGGGGGAGATAACTCATCCGGTTGAGTTTTTCTCATTGTGCTGAGTGGAAAAATGAAAAAGAGAGTTTGGTTAGAAGTGAGCTTTAATGTTAAAAAGAAAGAGGGTGTGAGAACTGAGTTAAAAGAATATCAGAACTCTGCACCAACCACTTTCTGAGTCGGGCAGCCACATATTCTGATTGGTTCACATTCTTTGGTGACCATCATTGAAACAGGCAGTGAGCCCATGCCAACTCTTGCTATAACCCCACCAGCCACTCGTTTCTTTCTTAACAAAGAAATGTTTCATTTTCTTTGGGGACGCAACATATCTGCTATCTAGTCTTTACTCGGAAGATTTAGATATTGAAAAAGAAGGAAAGTTGCCCCACCTTCGCACCTCTTTCATGCACATTGAGTCCGTGTAATATCTGTTGTTGTTTCAACAGTTTACACAATTTGAGCCTGATCAAGCTAAGTAGCTTCAATCATTCATACACTTGCACGAGCACACAAGGAATAAGTTTTCTTGTCATAACATTCATAGAAAATTCCTTTGTGGTTTTTCGATGATTGAATGGAAGCCCTGGGGAGTGAACTTCACAAAAACTCCTTTCCAACGTACATCCGTTGTACAAAGTGGCTCCGTGCTACTTACAGGCTTACTAACTGTATCATTTGTTGATTCAGGTTTATAATTCCTATTATATCTGAATTTGAAAATATTCGGATATATACATTTCATGAATTGACGGATACTCAGATCACAGGTGGGAGAATGTCATATTATCATAAAGGGGAGATCAAAGAAAGTGCTGAAATTGAAGAAGTTTTGATGATCATGATGCTCACAATCATCAAAAAGGGGGAGAAATTTTACAAAGTTCAATTTCAAAGTTTTAAAGAAAGAAAGTTATTTCTGAAGACAGTCTTGAGATCAAAGAGATGAAGATGATGTTTCATTTTTCAAAGTTGTATTATTTATTCTTTCCCGTATCATGTGCTGTTTGCTACAAGTTTGTTTATCATTTCTCCTATGCGTTGATTGAAACAAGATCTTGAGAAGAAAACAAATCTATTCAACTCGCGGTTCAAAGACAGATTCTATGTTTTAAACTGAAGATGCACCGTGGAAAGTCACGTAACTCTCACATTATCTTGCTTGTGTGCTGATCCAATGTGATTGAGTTTCTACAGTTAAAAGTTGTTTTATAGTGTGTTCAGTCGAGGCTACTGTACATTGAATCTGGTTACAAAGTTGAAACTATGAAGACCAAGAGCTTTATTCAAGGGGGAGCTGGGAAAGTCATGAAGACAAGCAACACCAAAGTTCTTCAAAGATTCAAGAGGGAAAGAAGATCAAGGCCTGAAGTTTTCAAGAAGATAAATGCTTTATTCAACTTTAGTGGGAGATTGTTAGGACTGAAAGTCCTGTGTGGTGAAAGTTGCATAAAGTATTTATAAGGGTTTGATTTGTAATTAATTGAAAGTTATTTTGTTAGATGGGCCCAAGCCCATAAGCCCATTAGGCCTATGCGCCTAAGTATTTAAAGTTATTATTTAGTTCATTTGTTAGGTTAGAAGAGTTTTACATTAGTCTCATAATTCCATATTACTAGTCAATAAGTTTACTCTCTCTGATCAGAAATCCTTTCTGTAAACCTGTAACCCTTTGATTTCATATTAATCATATGACTAGTAGTTGTGTCTTAAATCTTATTCATCTTTGATATTATTTGTTGTTGATTGCACTGTACTGGGATCTACATAGCTTCTTCATTCTCTTCTTCTTCCGAATCAGAATGATCTAACCAGAATTCGTCTTCAGCCATTAACGCTTTGCCAGCTTCCTGTTGCTTGGCTAACATTAGTTTGTTCTGGTAATACTCCGAATTGTGAACCTTTGGCTTTCGACAGTTTGAGGCGTAATGTCCAATCATGCCACAGTTGTAGCATTTGTTTGGGACATTAGCTTTCTTGTCTGTACTGGTGTAGTCATTCACAAATTGCTTCCTTTCTTTTGGTTTCTTCTTAAGAAATCTACTTCCTTCTATTCTTTCTCTATGCTCATGGTTCTTGGAGCTTGATGAAGAATATCTCTGTGAATTTGATCCCGGTTTCTTGTAGAATTTCTTTTGGAATGCACGGGTCAGTAATTGCAGTGCTTGCTTGATATTTTTCTCCATCATCTCCATCAGATTCAGTTTCTGATTCAGAACTTGTAATTACTTTCTTCTTTTTCTTCTTATCTTTGGCAACAAGAGCAATGGAATCAGGAACTTTCTCAACTTCCTTTTTCTTTCCACTCCTTTTCTCTTCTACTTCTTCTTCGTTCTGCCTTAGTGTCTCATACACCTCGTGGAGTGGAATTTCACTCAGATCTTTCATCTGTTTCATTCTTCGTGTATGCTTTTTCCATTATGGTTGAAGGACACTGAGAAACTTGACGTTGTTCTCAATCTGTTTCTTTTTAACTTTATTCTTTGACAGTTCGTTCAGAAGCAGAACATATCGTTCATAAGTGTCCGCTAGGCTTTCATCCTCAAAGGCTTTGAATTCTTCATAACTGTTTATACAGTTTGCGACTTTCATCTGGTTCCTAACCTTAGATCCCATCATCATCTTTTGAAGTTGATCCCACATCTTCTTAGCAGTAGCTTTGTAGCTGTCTATTTTGATGTAAATATCATTCGGGATACTTTGAAGAAGTAAAGATCTTGCTTGCTTATCAGCTTTGAAACGGTTCTTTTGTTCTTCAGAAAATTGGGCATACTCTACTGTAACAGTTTTCATCTTCTGTTATCTTTCCACGTTACCATCCTCACTCTCAGAAGAATCATCTTCAGCATCATCATCAGGTATTTGGACAGAAAGTGGTGCCATGGGACCTTCTTTTATTGATAAAAGAATGTTATCTTCGTTTAAGTGTCGATCCACAAAGTCAAGAAATCTGTCTTTCCATTGTTCGTAATCCCCTTTGAACAGAACTGGGGGTTTGACATCCGTGCCAATGAAAAGAGCGTCTTTTGAAGTCATCCTGAACTGATCTTTAGAAAGACTAAGTCTGGAAGAACACAATTTGCGCTAAAAGGCAACAAGTCTGGTTTGCGCTAGATGAGGGTGTGCGAACTTAAGGTTTGCATTTGTAGTGGGTCGCGCAAACAGGGGTTTACATGAGACTTGAGTGGCGCAAAGGTGAGGTTTTCGCTAGAACTTAGTCGCGCAAAGTAAGAGTTGACCGGTAAGATGTAAGAACCGGAGAGATGTTCGACCGGTAAAATGCTTGACCGGTAAGATGTTATGCTTTCCGACCGATATTGAGATATATATGAAATGTGGACCGATATACTGATCTCGACCGATATAGATGTAATTTGTGGGTCGACCGGAAGTAAATTAGTGGACCGGTAATAATTCTTGACCGGTATTGAATTCTTGACCGGTATTGTGTTTTCCCTTTTCGACCGGAGATGAAACAGTTCGACCGGTACAATGTAGTTCGACCGGTATTATGACTTGCGACCGGATGTGAGAGCAATGACCGATAAATTCGACCGGAGGGAATTGAAGGTGGTCGACCGATAGGATGTTTTTCGACCGGAGCTTTGTTTATTTCTGTCGACCGATATATTTGAGAGTGTAGTGGTCGACCGGTAAGTTGTAAATGTGGGTCGACCGATAAAATGTATTGAGGGTAGTGGACCGATATGTGAGAAGTGGACCGATAGAATTAACAATGGACCGGTATAGGTAATGATATTGGTCGACCGGTATAGAACTTTCAACCGGTATCGTTTCTTCTCCGATAAACTGCCCTGCAACTCCCAAATTGAACTGCCTAGAAATCGTTGTACAGCCCCAAACTTTGACCAAGTGATCGATTTACCAACAACAACAGTATACAACACTTTGATTTCGAAAACAACCACAAAATGAAGTTTTGATCGATGACACAGTGGTTTGCAAAATGAAGAACACAGAGAGTTCTTGAAATTTGATTTTGAATCTGGTACTTGCTCTGATACCAATTGTGAGTCCATGATCGTTTACCAGATAATCAAACACAAACAAAGATATAGATTACCAACCTGTTTGAATTACAAACGCGGATTAAAGGGTTGATGTTTACACTTTGAAGCTCACTTTCTCTCTTGTATGTTCTTGAGTCGATATCTATTGATCTGAGATATTGAAAAGTTGTGAGATAAATAATATCTCATAAACTTTTATATCTCAAACAAAAACTAAACTAAGATATTATAAAAACATAATATCTAAAAAGCATCTAATTAAAATATACCCTAAGATATTAAAACTAACTTTGACACTTATTACATTTAGACCCTAGACTATTGTTGAGAGTGACTTGTCAGCTTTAACTTCATATTGCGATCTTCGTATTGGATGATCTTGAATCCAATGAGACTGTGTCCTAACAACCTTACCCGCAGAAAGACTTATCTTAATCCATTTTCCAGCACCACTAACACAACTCTTGAACTGACACTCCCATCAACTGCCCCTCTTGTGCACATTATACTCATAACCGAGCGAACACTTAACTCTCCAAAGTAACCTTTACCCACAAGATTACGGTCGTCTCCCAACCTTGGATGACAATTACCACCTCCAGGTAATTTGTGACTCCAACTTCTCACCGACCAATTTCCTTCGGATCTATACGGTCCCGAACCCAACATCAAAGTTCGTAACCAAACTTCCAAAATCTTCAGGTTTCAATTGATCCATTCCTAATTTCGATAAAGATATCTTTCTAAGGCGCACCAATGCGTCATTCAGACAACCGGTTAACACAGATTCGGCTGTCACTCAACTCCATTCCAACCCCAGCCTCACAACATTCCTTTAGAAAAAACTTTATCACCATGGACATGCTTATACCCATCGGTACTTAATCATCAACACCTAACCTTCTTTTAAATTCCACCACCGAAAGGTTAAAATTTCCCATGATCCATTGACCTCAAGAAAACAAGTCGACGCCTAGGACTAAACGGTGACCTCGAAAACGTGGACATCCCGCCCAAAATTCCATTCTAGACGGATTGTCGCACTAAGGTTGACACCTAACAGAAAGCTAAGATTCCAAATCTTACATTTCTAACAGACAGATCACCAAAATTTCCTTTAATCGCGGAACCCACTAAGACGAACCCAAATAACGCGCAAATAATCACATACGATCTTATCCCGCATGATTACCGAAGTATAAAATCACCCCTTAAATAACTGGGAAACTTAAATCTACTATTTCCATAATACAAGCGCGCACAGATTCCAAAAACTCCACGCCCAAAATATCAAGGCTGACCGCGAGTCGGATCATCCGACGCTTCAAATCCCAAGGACTCCCTTAGTCCCTAATTACAACTCCTTTTTCTACAGGGGTTTAAATCTATAGGCCTAATGAGTTCAAGGTTTTTAGACCAATATGCCAATTAGAAATTTATAAAACTTTCAAATACACAAACGATTAAGCGATTAGACGTGCAGTAAAAAAATACACTACCGTTCAACCGATAGGTTTCAAAATTGATCAACAACACAACGCATAATAAACTATTTCCAAAACTCATCGATTCAACACTTACGTTAATAAAGACAATAATAAAATATGCGCAACAATTTATACACTGAAGGCGTGAAAATAGGTTCTTGCACCACAACACGTGCAATAAAAGGGTTTGTAGAACTCCAAAAGAGAACTCACAATTTTATCTTTAAAATTCTGCCCCTTTAACCAAAAGACGTTGCGGCGTAAGATTAACAACAACTCTATATGCAACAGTTTAATCCCCAAAATCAGGTAAAATGATGGGAATGCAAATAAAATTTCAAATCGAGTTTAAAGCTTTAGGTCGTAAAGATAAACACATTTGACCATAACAGAAATTACAACGGCATGGATGCCGCTAACTCGTTACAAGCATTGCGGAAATTACTTAGCAGTAAAAGTTGATGATTGAAATATGATCAGAACAAAAGTCCTGTTTTAAAATAACGTAAATCGTTTATGCAATCGCTCACACCAACGTTATACTTAAATCCAATGCACATAGCATGCGACGATTGACGTTTACATAAAGCCAAAGATAATTTACATGATAATGAAACCCCCAAAATAACATGTGGGATGACGTCAGTTAACAATATTAATAAAATAACGCACACCATGATGCACAAGTACATGATCCCAAAATTATTTACGCGGCGCAAAAGACGTAAGATGAGGCATCATAAACTCAACTGAATTTTCGCAAAACTCATAAATGCTAAAATCAAGTGGTGTCAAAATTTCCATTTCTCAACAAAGTGTGCAAGACGACAATATGGCTAGAATATTAAACTTTTAAGAGTTTCCTCCTTTGAATGCAATGAAAGGTAAAGTGACACTTTTTGACAAAATTTACATGGAACACGACGCCGAATAAACTCGCAAGTTTATACGAAACAGAAATTAAAACTCACGCATTGAAATAGACATGCAAAACAATATTCCATGAAATTTAACAAAACTCACACAAACTAAAATTCTCAAGAAATTCCGACTCAAAGCATGGGAATAACTTTTCCTTTAAAACCATTGACATACGTGGAGGTGATCCAATGTCTAGGTTAAAATCTCATAGCTACTTGCCCAATACCCAAATGACATTAAAACATGGATATTACAATATCCGGAAATAGCATTAAACATGAGGCGTGAGTGAAGAGAATTTAGATAACACTTTGCAATTACGTTCAACAAACAATTTCATGCATGCTTAAGCTCACAATTCAAAATCTGATGAGGGCTAAATGTTTTACTAAAACTTTATAATTCAAAACACTTTAAGTTTGGCGAACATGAGAAACAATTTATGCAAACTTATTTTAGAAATAAATTTAGTGCATGAATTTGGTCGACATTCACTCCTCCGGACTACGCTTCTCAACAACCCGACATACTAATGTCATCCGGGTGTATCAAACATCTTAGGGCAACAATCCCATTATTTAACTTACAATTTCTCCTCGAAATAGAAACGATATAACAGACTTATAGTTCTAATCCAACCAATAAATCTGACTCAAGATGGTTAGCTTAATGCATTCATTGCACTTACTATCACTTCTAAGTGACATCGCTATGAATGTCAATCCTCCCTTAGCTTACTCGCTTATAAACTTTCTCACTACCCCAACGGTCATCATACCAAGGTAGTTCAAGTATACATATGTAGCATGTAGGTTCACAATGACACTGGCCAGGTGCCATTATGAACGTACCGTACACAATCATCCTTGCGACCCTCGACAAGTTTCCCGTTTCTAACGACTAGATCAATCTCAAAATATCTTATCTTAAGGTACCTAATATGCAACTTCACTTATCTTCACTTATCTTCACTTATGAGAACGCTAGTTTGAGTCTAGGCATCCAAAAACCAATACCTAATTCTCTCAAACTTAAGCTCTGATACCAACTTGTAACACCCTCAAATCTAAAAATAGCAACTTATCTTAAATTTTCTAAATACATCAATAAATGAATCATCTACAACCACAATTTAGATTCAACTTCAAAACACATTAATAATCTATATAACAATCTATGGTAAGGACGGGTGCTACTAAAACCCATGCATAGTCACTATCTCCAACTTGCGGAAGACTTCACCGAAGACTTACTTTCGAACCTAGTTAAGGCTCAACTCTTCATAGCACTGCTAGAACCAAAACCCCCGGTCGGGACCTGATGCACATGCCGACAAATAAAAAGGGTTAGGCTTAACGCCTAGTGAGCTCAAGAGTTTTAATATGAATGAATATATCTTTAAAAGAGAGAAATTCAGTTAAAAATCAAGATCTTTCGAAATGATTCACTTTAAAATGGGAACGACACATTTTCCCCAAAATATGCATATTTAAAGACGATACTCCAAAGTGAATATTCTTTATAAAAGTATGCAAACCATATATCACCCCAAACGGGATTATAATTTCGACACTCAATTTGTGAAAATGTAAATAGTACGTCATATCCCAAAACACCCAAAACACGGGTGGGGCATAATAATCGACCCTTAAATAACGGAGGACAAATCATAAATATATGGTACGTCATGGAAAACTCGTAACTCGAAATAATACCCACACAACCATAAAATAGAATGAACTCCAAATATTAAAACGTGGACAATTAAATATCCAAATACGACGGGCCGACGACGGGGACTACCCGTATCCGTTGAGAGTGGAGGAACACAAAAGTATGCCACTCATACAACATTAATCGTATGACACTTCACGACACACAAGCCCAAGTGTCCCTACGACTCCCTTCAAGCTACACCAAAGAGACAGCTGACCTTAGCGAAATATTAACGAGAATATCGCTCAAAGGCCCGACACAAGGGGGATACAACCATGGCATTGCCCCACATGGCGGAGGTCCCAAAACGCCCATCAAATGACTACTCCAACGCCATGATAGCACAACCCGGACTCAGCCCTCCTAGTGTACACCTTGAAAGGACAAGGTCATAAAACATGAGTCCCGGAGTCCAACCCCGTACCACCCAATTGACCATCAAATAAGACTGACTTACGTGCCTATGGATCCAATAAATGCATTAAGATGTAAATCGTAAATCGGACTCTAACCCAAGCCATTAAAACCGGACAAGTGTCCTCAATACTCTTTTACGTTAACACCGAGCTAAAATGCTCTAAAATTCTTTTGACCGTCAAATAACGTCCCCACCATTAATGAATGACCTTAAAAAACGTTTATGAAGACACATGCCTCAAAGACGTGATTTACTCAAAACTCAACACGTATTGGGACCAAAGATTTCCCAAAGGGTTTTATGAATGCAATTACCCCAAAATGCCTATAACACGAAAATAGACATTGTTTGTACAAAAATCACCAATGATGCATAAGTCATGAAAGGGACTCTATTTGTACAAAATCACTATGAATATGTAAAACATGCTATTTGCTTGTTAAAAACATTAAAACCCAAATATGAGCATTTTATGGAATTAAACAACCCAAGTTTACCGAATATGAAAACTTATCAAAATACTCACACTTTGACAAATACCAAGTAACACATTTTTGACTTCAAAATACACATTTTTGGCATGTACACCGTTTTAACAAATCAACTTCAACTCATCTTGCTAGATTTAGGCTAAATCTAGATTTCACCCAACGAGCTCTTTTGAAGGCCACTTGAATCCTCAAGCCGAAACCTTCCAAAACCTAGATCCAAATATTTCAAACCATAAATACCCATATTTAACCATTTAGAAACATTCTTCAAACATTATATACGAAAATCCCAAACAAGGTCAAAACCCTAATTTCTCCAAGACCATCAAATCCGAGATTTGAGATACCAAACACTAAGAAACCACCAATGGAGCATTTATAACATTATTTCAAGAAAGTTGACCACTTAAGATGATGAGACTTTCCGAGAACACCCAATCCAACACTTCAACCCGAGCTCCCAACCGTTGAACTTGATGAGGAAGATGAAGATGGAGGTTTTGTGATTCATGATCCCAAGTAGCTAGATGGTGAATAATCATGTGGTTTGAGGAGGAAACCCCCCCCCCCCAAAATGGGTTAGGGTTCGGTTTTGGTGTTTGGGAGAGAAAAGGGAAGAAGATGGAAGTGAGATATGAGAAATGAGCTGAAATTCGCGACTTATCAGCACACTGCCCCCTTTGTGCGACATTGCCCATGTGACATTGCCCAGGGCAATGTCGCTGGTCATAGTCGCTGGTATGTACCAGCTCGCGGTACGCTCCATGCGACTGTGACAGTGCAACTGTGCGACTGTGACTTGTCATAGTCGCTGGGCATTGTCGCGGGACCTTTCCGGAGCCCCGAAGCTCGACCCTTTCACTGCCAATACTCCCGATACCCCAAGGGACTTTAAACAATACATTTCCCAACAAAACCCCACTGATTACAAGTCACAGAAACGTACGGTTGACATTTACTTACCGAAAATCACGGGTGTTACACCACCCAACCCAACCACCAAGAACACTCAAAATATGGAATGCCCACCATCAAATTTGAAGCAAGAACCAAGCATATTCGCAAGAAGAAACTAAAACACGAAATCTTTCAAGAAAATTGATGACAAATGGAGAAGAAACAACCCAAGAACTGAAATTTGCAAGAGTTTCATCATCCTAACACCAAGAACACTCGAAATCAATAACACCCATGAACATATTTGAATATAAATATCATAAGATTTGAACCAAAAACCAATAAGAAAGACACAAAGATGGAATCTTTTGAAGAAAAATATATAACAATTTTTCAAGAAAATAGATGAACGCTGAAATTGCATCTGGTAGAACAATTGGTTCTGTTGGTCAACAGGGTGTAGGCTTGACCAAGATTCATCAAACTCCTGTTGGGTATGAAACGATTGCCCTAAATAAACAAAACCCAGAAAGGAAAACAGGAATTAGGTTATCAAGAAACAATGGAAGAGCTCGGAAAAGAATGCAGTGAAGGCTCACCGGAAAATCATATTCGACGGGGCTGCAATGGAGGCGAGTTGGAGAGTACCAAATTCGATTGCAATTTCCAATCCCTTAATGGGTCTGAATTCACATCCAATTCCATGTTTTGAGTGTGGTGGATAGCACTATGGAAATCCATCATACAAAGTCAGTATAATGGCCTCACCCCACACAAATTGGTGATTAACTCACGAACAAGAAGCTCCCTGATGCGAGTTACCTGCACAGATATCAGAAAAACCAAAGAAACATATAATTACATCTTCGCGAAATACTGCATATGTAGTAATTATTTCTTAGAGATTCCTTTACATGAATAGACTATTAAACTAACCATGACTACAACAATACTCAATTTAAAAAAAAACTCAAAACATCAAACACATTAATGCTACTTCCTTGCAGAAGGGTAAAACATTCATCCTAAATATCTAACCATAATAATTAATAACCAATATAATGCATGTAGTAGTAGTACTCTTTTAGTTGAATAGAATACCAATTGCATTTAAACTTTATATAATTAATAACCAATATAACGTGCTTAAAATTATTTAAACATCAATCTAACATCAATAAACATCACAAATTCACTTCCATCCTCCATAAGTAGAAAAACTATACTGCAACGAAGTTGAAGATGAATATGATGAAAGTGGAATTGAATTATAAAGAGAACCAGATTCAGCAATTCAAGGCAGAGAAACAAATAAGAACAGACACATTTCAGTAAATCGAAAATCAAGCAAAATTGAGTATTCAAACAAGTATTCAAAAGCTTAGGCTTGTTGAAATACGAGAAGAAGAAAAAAAAAGGAGAGAGACAACAGATTACCTGGGATAATCGCTTCTGCCTGCAAAAAGGAGAGATTGTGCTTAAAATTATTTAAACCTCCATAAGCAAAATTGAGTATTCAAAAGCTTAGGCTTGTTGAAATACGAGAAGAAGTTGAAGAAAAAGAAGAGAGACAACGGATTACCTGGGAAAAACGTATATGCCTGCAAATAGGAGAGATTGTGCTTAAAATTATTTAAACCTCAATAAGCAAAATTGAGTATTCAAACAAGTATTCAAAACCTTAGCGTTGTTGAAACACGAGAAGAAGAAGAAAAAAAAAGGAGAGAGACAACGGATTACCTGGGATAATAGCTTCTGCCTGCAAATAGGCGAGATTGATTGTGGTCTTCGCCGGAGAAGGTGAAGGTCAATTTCGTTACTGGTAGCCTGATTGATTGAATGTGGGAGGAGATCGTGTGAGGAAGACGAGCAACCTTCCTGTTCTCCTCCTAAAACTTAATCACCATAGCCTCGTCTCCTCGGATACCTTACCTTTGTTCTTCAAAACCCTAACCTTATCAGTTTGGGGAGAGATAGAGGGAGAGGGAGAGGGGTTTGTGATAAATTGGTGTAGACGTGGAGGAGAAAGAGACTTATCGTCGATTAGGAGATCGAGGGGAAGAGGAGATTGTGGGTAGGAGAACCAAAACTGCTTTTCAAGAACTGGTTTCAAGAACCGTTTAAATGTTGCAGAATTTGCTTACACATACCAGTCCCCGTACAAATGCTATAATCGACACGTTTTTAAGATCGGCTGCTTCAAATGGCAAAGGACGACAGGCAGTACTTAGACCGTTTTCAGGTGCTCCGCAGTCGATGGTGTTAACCATGCATGGTGTTGTGGTGGATAAGACAATAAGAAGTTTTTTTGTGATGCATCTTGGAAAACATCGGTGTTGTTTAGAAACGACTGCCATTGCTTGCATACACAAAGAAAACGATGTATGGACTTGGCCGGCAACCATGGTAGTATGTGATGAAAAAGTATGTCTGGTGGCAGTGGTGTGATCATGTTTTCAGTAGATGTATTTGGATTGAAGTACTAGGATAGATATATAAAAAGATGGTAGCATCGCTTTTTTTTCTTTAAACTAACAAATTACTAATATTTTATCGATAAATATGGAGGAAGATCTGAATGCTTATAATCAGATTATATTGTTTAAACAACATGCTATTATAAGAACTAAGCTCCCGTTTCATGCGGCTTGTGTTGTGCAATATTTTTTTTCCGTTTCATTTAATTTCTTTAATTGATGGTCTTGGATGGGAACATTCCACAATATTTGGGGAAATTGGTTTATTTACCATTGTGGGGGATTTTTTTTAATAAATGAATATATATTATATCTTTTATTGAAATTTTTAGAGCATGTTACATGTTTCATCCATGTGTTATATGAATTTATCGATTCTTGTTTCACTTTTTCTAGAATTCAATTGATCGTATGCCTATTGGTTGCATTCTCAGCCATCAAATGATGGTAGCCGTTTATTACCTGATAAACGCTAACCACATAAGAGTCATCATCCCCACTTAATTGGTAAGACTCTCAATCATTGTCTTCGCTCTTACCAGGTAAGATTCTTGGTCTTTATTATGTTTATCCGGTGAGGTAATCGAATCTATAAACGCTCACCACAATAATTGTTTGCTAAACGTCCCCTAAGAGTAAATTAAGTTTTTTTCCCCTTTGTGATTTGTTGAAATTTTCTATTTTCGTCCCTATGATTTTGAAATAATGATTTGCATCCTTATAGTGTACAATTCATTATTGTTTTCGTTCTATTGATTATAAAATTATTATTTTTTTCTTCCATATGACTTGTAATTCATTCTTGAGATCGGGAACAAAAAGAAAAAAACATAATTTACTAACGTTAAATGAACATAGGTTTCCCTATCAATAAACATAACCCCACATAACCCCAAAAGAGATGATAGCAGATGAGTTTTGCTATTTATATCCTTTTTAGAATAATTCAGTGTGTTGCAAAAGAAAATTTTGATGTAGATAATGAGAAAGGTGAATAGACCAAAAGACAGGAGAGATTGTAGCAAGAAGAAAGAATAAAGCACATAAATACAAAATTCATTACCTTATTACTTGCTTCAGAATTCCAAAACTGTAAGAACCAAAAGACAGCTTGTGTACCAATTTTAGTACAAAAAATTTGCATGGAATTGTTTTACAGAATTTATTATTTGTCATTTCAAGTCCTCGGAGCAGATCTAGTTGACGACATCAAGAACGAGCTTACGAGACTTCAAAACAGACCACCTCATACGCCTGTAGTAACCAGCTTGAAGCAAGGCCAATGACAGTACAAATATCCACTTGAATCCCATCTGCATCTCAAATTCCCAACAAGTGTGAGACATGATGACCAACTTGCATTCAAAGAAATTAAAGTTAATGAAGGAAGTAGAGATATATAGACACAAGGTTACGGTTATGCTACAAAAGTTTCAACTCCGAAATACAACAGTTTTGTATATGGTAATTAGAGAAAATAAGGGTCAAAACATATGCGGATTTAGACCACAAACTTGGAAAAATAGAGGAACATCCACAAGTCCACTAAAATGAAGAAAACAAAAACTAGGCATTATCAAATACATTAAAGATGATACGAGTAGAGTGAAGGTCAAAAGAAAGGTGAAGTTTCCACTTCGTGAGGTGAAAAACAAAAACTTCTGGAGGGTTTTAATTTGACATAGTTAATTTAGTAAGGGGCCGTTTACTAAACGTTTACCAATATCATTTACCTTATTGATTGAGCATGGAAAGGACCGAGATGCTTGCAGTAAGAGATAAGGCAAGAACCAAGAGTCTTACCCAGTAAGTGTGGGAAACGACTCTTACCTGGTAAGAACTTACCGGGTTTTAAGATGCTTACCAACAATTCATTTTCATGGCCAAGAATGTTACACGATAAGGTAAATGAAGGTGAATCACTTGCCGGTAAGCGCTTACCGGGTAAAATTTTAGTAAACGGACCCTAAGTTTCATATCCTATCTCTCTCCCTTATTTGTTACACCAATCCCAGTCTAATGTTGCACCAAATATGGGACAAGTTTTTGTTTTGAAAAAAAACGCACCCTCACGGTGAGGTTGGTGGTGCCTTTTTTATACTAATACAAGGTTCGGATGTGGGAGATGCCTCAAAGAGATAGCCATGTTACTGAGATGTTCAATAGCATACTTATGACAAAAAAAGTTACTATAAAAAGGACAAGTACACTAGTCTTGGCCTTGAGGAATAAGTGAGGCATCCAATACTATACACCTATACCAACTTTAGAGGTATCAAGCTTAGAGTCATTG
Organism: Arctium minus; assembly: GCA_954870635.1. Classification (NCBI taxonomy): domain Eukaryota; kingdom Viridiplantae; phylum Streptophyta; class Magnoliopsida; order Asterales; family Asteraceae; genus Arctium; species Arctium minus. The sequence continues at coordinate 117,338,136 of OX941083.1, read as the reverse complement.
GATGAACCTACTACGGGAGAGGGTTTCGAGCATGCGGTAGGTAGTACGATATCTATCTCCTAAGGATTTGGTTATTTAATATTTAATGATATTAATCATTTTTAGCCTATGCCAACTAATTTCGGATAAAAGGCTCATCACAACTCGGTTCCAATGTGGAAATCAGTACATTTGACCTCAAAATCAATATTTCCCTCTTTGTGTTTCTTTAGTGAAGAAAATATTTTTTCCTTCTTATCCTTCAAATTATCAGACCAAGAAACTTGTAAAAGCTAAGAATATCTTTGGTATTCTCATTAAATTGGAGGGTTTGAAGGATTTCTACCAGTTTCCTTTCTTCCATTTCTGGTTCTGCAGCCCAACTCAAAAAGGACACGACGTCTTTTCCCATCTACAAAACATAAAATGGACATTTTTAAAGAGTGAGAACACCAGAGTAAATACAAGCAGCCCATGAAGTCATTAGCATGATAAGAGGAGAAACCAACCTGGGCCTCTGTTGCTGGAGTACCATCTTCATATTCAACAGCACCATCATTAAGCATTTTAGGCATCGCAATAGCGCCCCCAGGAAAGTAAGGATTATAGTGCAGACCTTCCCTGATCTGCAATACATTAATAGATGATTGGCTCATTAAGTGGAGATGGAAAACTCCAGTACAAACAAGAACAAACAAATTATAGTTACTTATGGTAGAGTTATGTGTGTATGCAATTAAAGTTGCTATGAATTATGGATCATCTCTTAAATGGCTTCTTGATGTGATAAGTGGAATAACAGCTCCCATGGCTACAAAGAAAACATATGACAAAAGATGTATTTGTAAAACACAAACAAGGGCAGTACCCAGCAAATATTAAAACAAATAACTACTATTCAAGCCCACTTAGAACAAATAAAACCTCATGATTGCATACCTCTTTTTTCAATTCACAAACTTCTGGTTAATCAACATGATGGCCATGGTTATGCAATGGAAATACTCCATATGTAAGAAAATAACACAACCAACAAGTATGGAAGGATTTGTCTTTGAAATGAACTTAAAACTGCTAAAGCATGTAACCGCCTAACTTCCTGCTACTGAACGACATCTCTATTGACTAACATAACTGTAATAGATATTATTCTTAAACATAAACTTTCATCTTCCCTCATAGTTTACTCCTCCTGATAGCACAAATAGGGAAAACCTAGACCTCATTTATGAGAGTGTGAATATCAAGCATATGCCTTTGATTTTCTTCTCTAATGCGCATTATATGTAATTGCCGTAAAGTTTTTAACAAAGTAAATAAATGGTAAAATGAAAAAGAACATGTAAAAATAAATACAGAACTCACTGAAACGCCAGCAGGAGGATCACGGTAGCCAGTCAAAAGTGCAAACACATAGTTCTGTCCGTTATGACGAGCCTGAAGTAACAGAATACAAGAATCTAGTGACACGCCAACAAAACTGTTAAAAGCTAAAGCGAGCAGAAATTACTTTGGTAATAAGACTCAAATCTGGAGGATAGGCCCCTCCATTAGCAAATCTAGCAGCTTGCTCATTTGCATAAGGTTGAGGAAATCGATCACTCAGCTTGCCAGGGCGTGTAAACATCTCACCCTCGTCATTCGGACCATCAACCACCTCAATTTCAGCGGCCATAGCCTTTGTTTCCTCTTCTGTATATGCCACCCCCACCAAGTCGCGATATGAAATCAAGGACATTGAATGGCAGGATGCACATACTTGTGTGTACACTTGGTGACCACGTCGAATCCTGCTCATGGTAAAACGCCAAAATGCAGAAAAAGAATCAATTGCCAAAGAAAGGAACCAGTACATGAACATATTGAGCTGTGAATATTTGGCACTATGATCTCAAGTGATAAAAGTACATTAGTCTCAGCGATTGTTATTTCAGAGGAAAGCATGAACCGCATTGAATTAGTACGATAAAATTAGTAGTCATGTCAAACACTCAAAAATCCATGTCAATACAATGAACTAGGTTCTTCTTAATTCTTGACCAAGTTACGGTTCAATAAAGTTTCAAGCTGATGAAATGGTTAGAACAATGCAGTGACAACTTCAAATTAAAGCAAATTGCATGACAAGATTAAAAGAACTCACGAAGCATGGTCGTATGAACTGAGAATCCCTTGGTGAGGCCAAGGATAGCTTGGACATTCCAAACCATGCTCAGCTTCATCAGCTGCTGCAACAGTTGTAAAACTCAAAAGCCCTGATAAACCTGCTCCAAGGAGAGCAACTGCCCTCAGTGACTTCATGCCAGCAGATCCAGCTCCTTCCTGATCTTTCTTCAGAATCAGAGATGATAAAGCTGGAGGGGCCTGATTTTTCAAGGATATAATGCCAGCAATCAGTGATTACAATATCAGTAAGAAGCAAATATACAATTATTAAAGACTCGATTTCCTCTTAGGAAGCAATAATATGCTAACTTATAAATTTCGCTCTATGCTTAATATGTGGTCAGGTAAAGAAACTATGACAGGCTATATCTCAAGCATAAATGGTCTATACAGCATGTGCACATAACACGTACGGAGAAGAAATTAGCTGTAGTAGAAATTTTCATGTTATGGTTGACCTATTTCTCCAGGAAACCCAAACTCTATCATGTCCCTGTATATGCATAACAATGACAAAAAGTAGATTCCAATATTTATTCATATTTCAGGTAGTCATTTGATGAATTGAATATTACATAACAAAAAACCAGGAGGTATATCATTGTCTAGATAAGAAAAAAGGTGATTTCCTAGTAGTGATAGGAATGAAAGGCTAATAAAGGGAGGATTTGACCTGCATTCCAGCAGTATATCCATTGCATAAATATAGAAGACTAAAGGCACTTATGACTTATGCGTAAAACTTATACATCTCCAACAAGTTATGCTATTTCTAATGATCCATCGCCACTGAGTGTGGACCATGCCCTTTCCATGTTTGACCATTTGTTGATCAAAAAGAAAAGTAGTCTCTAAAATTTTATATGCTTCAAAAGGGGAAACAGGGAGGTTTTAAGTTTAGCATTCCAGTATATTTCGCACTTCAAAATTTCATGTTGGAATTGTGTGTATCAATCAATAAAATGGGGTGTCCGGTGTATTTACTTTTGGCCCAGAAATTTTCCAAAACTTGGCTTAGTTTAATCAATGAATCGAAAAGCAAGCTTAAAATGCACATTTTTCTCTCTACCATTAGAAAGCTAGCATGTCCAGGGGAATAGGCTCCATCTAGGTTATGAGAAGTAGAAGAAAAGAAAACCTCAACCCTGTCAAATAAATGAAGCGGATCTTGTCAAATACCATATTTACCTCATTTTGAGTTGATGTAACCAACATGAATGAATGAACTTGTATAACAACTGCTTTTGTAACATTAAAGAGCTATCAACATTTCTATGAGGTGGATTGTCTAAATACTTCTTCGTACAAAAAATGGATATTCTCAAGAGTAATTACCATCTCTGGTTCTAGTGACACTGCTACCCTAAAAGACACATTCTTAGAAGCATGCTAATTACTAAGCTATTGTCTACAAAACCCAAAACAGCCACCAGTCTTGAAACAAATGATGTTCTATAAAAGCCAACAAAGCAAATGCAGATAGTATAATGCTTACAGCGGAATGAGAATGGAGTCTGCCCCTCAGCAAGTGGTAAAATCCCCTACCACCAGCCATTCAAACTAATTTCCTGCAAAGCCATTCATCAAGATTTGATGTTAACTTAGAATGAATTCCCACAATAACCATTATTTTCAACACAGATGAAATGTGATGTAAATATTATTAAGTCCAAGAGTATACAACAGCAATAGTAATGCTCTTCTCATCCCAAAATATGCCTACGATTATTTTACTTGAGATCTCAAGGCAGATATTTCTAAACTTCAAAACCGATTAGGGATTTAAACCTTTTTCATATCAATTTTTAATTTAGATGGTACAAGGTTTGACATCTTAGAAATTCGTCAATATTTAGCGTATAACAAGAACGCAGCCCTAGTTGTTACTAAATGTATTACAATCCTGGCTCAATCAATGAAACTAAAATCGCAAATATCAGATTTCAGAAGTTTGCCAGAAAATACGAAAGTAAATAGGAGAAATCAATCGAGAATTCGAGATAAAAGGCAGCTAAATAATGATTATCCCACATTTCGCACAAACGATCAAACCCTATGCATCAATTCATCGTTCAAAATGGAAGTATATGGAAGATGCTTACAGGATATTTGGTCTTAATTGGTGGCGTCACGCTGGCGCAGATGGATCCAATGATGAAGGAAGGAGATTGAAATAAGAAGCAAAAACAAACAACAGAAATACGAGATCTTCTTCAGTCTCGCGCACCCTGTTCTGTTCCACGACGACTGCTCCGTGACGAGCTTTGTGTTGGGTGGGCTGTTTCAACAATTGGGTCGAAGCCCAATCCAAAATCAAATATTGGGCTTTTTCTGTCTTTTGTTAAATATTAATATGTTTTCATAAAATGGAGTAAACTACTATTTTTGTTTTTATGGTTTTAAAATTTTGATTTTTGTCCCGATTGTTTTATAATTTATTATTGTTTCATTCCTATGATTTGTGATTTATTGTTGTTTTTGTCCCCAAGACTAAGGGGTTGTTTGTTTTTAAAAAAAAAACTCTTAATAGCTTTTACGTATGAATCGTTCAGATCTTTTTACACACCACCTCTTATTAATCATAACTAAAATAAGACTTCAGACTTTAGACCTCTTAAAAAACAAACGATACCTAAATCTATTAAAAAACATCCATTTAACTTGGGAACAATTTAGTTTTTTTTTTCACTTTTTGGTTTATTATTTCTCTTTTTGGTTTATTAAATATATTTTTTTGATTTTCTTTTATTAAATTTCCTTTATCGTCCCTATCATTTGTAAGTTTTTTTATTATTGGTTTATTAAATATCATCCACTTACAGGACGAAAATCATAATCTTTCTCAAACAACAGGGACGAAAAACGTAGTTTGCTCTATGAAAAAAAAGGAGTTTAATGTATAAAATGGCAACATATTCTTATAAATTTTCTTGTCTTAGGATTGTAATTTCGTTATGGTGCTCAAAAGACTGACCAATCAGACCAACTCGTCAACCCAACACGAAAAGACCAACAAAAAAAAACTTAAAATGAAATGACCTGACGCATAGTTGATACAAAATTAGGTCAAAATGCATTTATTAGGTTAGGGTCATTTGAACCCAACCCAACCAAATAGTAAATTACAGACTTGGTCCCTACGGTTTTATATTTATCTTGGATTTGGTCCAATATCCGAACTCCAACAAAATATAAGGAGTTGGTGCCAAACCCTAATTCCCCAAAATACAAGGAGTTGGTGCCAAAATATAAGGAGTTGGTACCGAAACCCAAATATTGGGAGGATATTTGGGTTCGAATTAGGTTTCATTTTTTGCCAGCCAACCTATCCACCCGAAACATATTTACATATATATTTTAAATATTATAGAAATATATTGATTTATCTAATTATCTTTTAAAAATCCTAAATCTTAGTCGACCTACTTTTCTAATTTATAAATCTACTATTGATTTCATTGATCCTCTCAATAGATTATATATATATATATATATATATATATATATATACACACACACACACACACACATATATATATATATATATAGAGAGAGAGAGAGAGAGAGAGAAAGAGGGAAAAGGAGAGATAAAGGGAGGGAGGGGGGACAAATCAAATACAAACAGCCTAAATGTTACACACTGTACAAACCAATATCGGCTCTTGATTTTGTGTATTTTGAAATTTTTAGACAGTTACCAAATCAGTTGCAAATAAGGTTGAGGGTTGTGACGTACTGGTTAAGGCTCCGAGGGATGTGGTGGAATATCTCATCTGCCCATGGTTCGAATCCAGACGTACACAACAATTGTGGCAACTGACTTAATCAGGGTTGATGTCTTGCAGTCATAACTTGCCAAATGATTAGTCAAGGCATAGAGTAGGATACTCTTCCAAAAAAGAAGGTTTAGAGTAATTTTTTGAACCGATTTAATCCACATTGTTGACATTGATTTGATAACATGTACAGATGGTTAAGATTGGCTTGTACGATGTGTAACGTTTAGGCAATTCGTATTTGATTTGGCATATATATATACACACACACTATGCATTATGACTATACCCGAACCCGACCAACCTCAACTCAAAACCTGACCAACCCGAACCCAACAGTCCTCAATGCGAAACTTGACCAACCCGAAGCAATCTGAAATCCGAAACCCATAATTTGGGGATTGGTTTTCATATCCTGAAGCCAGTCGGGTTTTTTGTTTGTCCTCCCCGCCCCGATGAAATTGCCCAAAGCACACCTAAACTCAATTGCTCTTCTTTGGAAGTTTGTTCGGTTCATGGCTGAGGCATAAATGACTAGTCCTAAAGATATTACAAGTATGATTTATGCCTTGTCCATCGCCTTACATCTAAATTATATAATCAAAATATAAAAGAGAGTAAATTATGTTTTTCGTCCCTGTGGTTTGTTAAAAATTGCTAATTTCGTCCTTGTGGTTTTGAAATTTCAGTTTTCGTCCTATGGCTTGCAATTCATTTCTATTTTCGTCCTTATGATTTAAATTTTATTGTTCTTTTCATCCCTATGGTTAACAAACCATAGAGACGAAAAACGTAATTTACTCTATAAAAAATATCGAGCTTAAGTTGTAACATCCCGCCTGCCTCGACAACAATATTGTCCGCTTTGCCCCTGGATTTAACCAACGTGTAGCGCACAGATTTGTTTCTGGCGACTTGGTGAGAAACTTCCCAGGGTGTCACCCATCCTGGGAAGTTTCTCACCAGGTCGCCAGAAACAAATCCGTGCGCTACACGTTGGTTAAATCCAGGGGCAAAGCGGACAATATTGTTGTCGAGGCAGGCGGGATGTTACAGATGGTATCAGAGCCACTCCTGTGCCGTTCGGGATATGGGGCAAACCTCATCGAGGACGATGAGTCCCAAGGGGGGGTGTTTGTAACACCTTAGGCATATCCCATATCGGCCGTGGACAGGAGTGATGCTGGGTGTTATAAGTAATATCTTGGCCTTCCTAACAACAACGCGTTTTGGGGCCACAAGCACGTCAGGTTCTGGGAACTCTGAGGTTAAGCGTGCTTGGGTGGGAGTAGTCCCAGGATGGGTGACCCCCTGGGAAGTTTCTCACCAGGTCGCCAGAAACAAATCCGTGCGCTACACGTTGATTAAATCCAGGGGCAAAGCGGATAATATTGTTGTCGAGGTAGGCGGGATGTTACAGATGGTATCAGAGTCACTCCTGTGTCGTTCGGGATATGGGGCAAACCTCATCGAGGACGATGAGTCCCAAGGGGGGGTGTTTGTAACACCTTAGGCATATCCCATATCGGCCGTGGACAGGAGTGATGTTGGGTGTTATAAGTAATATCTTGGCCTTCCTAACAACAACGCGTTTTGGGGCCACAAGCACGTCAGGTTCTGGGAACTCTGAGGTTAAGCGTGTTTGGGTGGGAGTAGTCCCAAGATGGGTGACCCCCTGGGAAGTTTCTCACCAGGTCGCCAGAAACAAATCCGTGCGCTACACGTTGGTTAAATCCAGAGGCAAAGCGGACAATATTGTTGTCGAGGTAGGCGGGATGTTACATAAGTAAATAAACGAGTTAATCGATCTTGAATTCGAGCTAATAAACGAGCATCAAGTTCGAGCTCAAACATTGAAAAAATATTCGAGCTCGAGCTCGAGTCAGATTTTGAAAAAGTTAACCGAGCTTAAGTTGAGCTCGGGCCTGATATTACTTTTTTTAGTCGACTTCGAATAACGTGATACTCGACTCGACTCAGCTCGTTTACACCTCTATCTGGGATATCGGGGGAGGTGGTTTTAACAAAATATATTATTTTTTGATTTTAAAAAGAAAATGTGAAAAAGGCTAAAAGTCTAAAATGCCTTTCATTTATCAGGTCTCTTTTTCTTTTTGATAACTATGAGTTTTCGGGACAACTTATGTGTACTGACTAATTCCGGGGCAAGCACGAATGACATAGAGTTATCGCAGGTGGACCTTCATGACCACAAGGGTTTTGACAATACCTAGATTCAAACACATGATATATGAGTTTTTCACTACATTTCCCTAAGACTTAACAAGTGCACCACAACCAAAGTAATTTTTAACTTTTGTTGATAAAAAGAACTAAAATCGAACATAAATATATATATATATATATAGGAAGAGGTTCATTTGAGAAATGGTAAATATATGAGAAATAAAGAAGTAATCTTAGTCATTCATCTGGTCAACATTTGCGGCTTTGACCGCGAAGCACCGGATAATTCCTTGTGTTGTCTATAGAAGGTAGAGGGGTAATTTCGTAAAATACACGGGATGAGTTCATATATGAATTTGTATGAATCACAAAGATTCATATATGAATCTGTTAATTAGTTCAACTGATTCATATATGAATCTTTGTGATTCATACAGATTCATATATGAATCACAAAGGTTCATATATGAATCAGTTAAAAGAGTTCAGTTGTGAATTTCACTGGTTCATATATGAACATATAGTTCATATGTGAATTATACATGTTCATATATGAATACAGCCCGTGTGTTTTGTAAATTTACGAAATTGTCCTTCTATTTTTGGGATAGCCGCAACTTTTGACCGGTCAAAGCCGCAATATTTGACTAGTCAAATCCGATCTTGACCATATGAATGACTATGATTACTTCTCTATTTCTCATATATTTACCATTTCTCAAATGAATCAAACACTATATATATATATATATATATATATATATATATATATATATATATATATATATACACGGAGGTTCAAGGGGAAACCTCAAATAAATGGAAAACTAAAAAACACCTTATCAACCGTTAGATTAGATGATCTGATGGATATGATTAAACAGACGGTTACAGCAATATTTTTTAAATTAAAAAACCCTCCACCCCTATTTTTTATTCGAAAAAATACGAAAAATGAACAAAATTCGAGCGAAATAAATTACACCAAATAAACGATCATATTTTTCTCGTTAATTTGACATTCATATTCATATATTTTTTCATTCGTTTTTTCGTGGTTTTTCGGTTTTCTATTTATTTAGAGTTTTCTCCTGAACCTGACCCTATATATATATATATATATATATATATATATATATATATATATATATATATATATATATATATATAGGGGTTGTTTAATTTGCAAACCTTGCAACTCACATCTTAACCGTCGAATTCATGATCGGCGGTTACAATAGATATGAGACCCAATATTTTTAATTAAAAAGGTAAAAATAAAATAACCGTCGATCATGAATCCAACGGTTAAGATGTGGGTTGCAAAGATTGCAATCTTTTTAAGGGTTGCAAAATATCTTTCCACGATATATATATATATATATATATATATATATATATAGGGTGCGTTTCTTTTGCAAACCAAGCAATTTGTACAAACTATGCAAACCACTATTTTAGGAAACAATAGATATATTTATGGATAATGATTATGATTCATTAATAATTATTGTGATATATATGGAAAATGTTAAGTTTATTCATTATAATCATGATTTTAAATTAGGAAATGTTAAGTTTATTCATTATAATCATGATTTTAAATTAGAAAACATAATAAAATCATATATTCATTAGACTTGATGAACGGCTAAGATTGGTTTACAAAGTTTGCACAATCTGACTGGTTTGCAAAAGATACGTCCCCTATATAATATATATATATATATATATATATATATATATATATATATATATATATATATATATATATATATATATATATATATCACAAAGATTTTCTTGTAATAAAAGTTTAGTCAAAACTCAATACCAAAAAAACAACAAACACAAGGACCACAATGCAGTTTTCTTGAAGAAAAGTTATAAAGAAATATAAAACTGCGGTTTATTTTGAATACCATGTACTTGCATACTCTGACATTGTTTGTCAAAACTAGCTTATAAGCTAGTTTTTTAAAACGCTACTATGAATATCTTTTTAATATAGTTTATGGTCATCCAAATATATACCAGGAAAAAAAAGACAGTTAAGCTAGTTTTTTTTTAGCCTCTGTCGTTCCTTTATCTGAAACGTACTTAGCATTTTACCAATATATAATGATTCATACTCCACATTAATTGGTCGCCAGAATAATGTAGAAAGGAAATATAGACCCACCAGCAACTAAAACTCAAAAGCTGTGCCATTTATATAAATTAAATAGGTTTCGTGGACACCAAACCACATTTTCCAATTTTCATATACTATGTTTTATTTTCTGGTAAAAGTAAAACACATTATTACCCCTTTTGTCAAGTAGTTTACTTGATTTAAATCCCTAAAATAGTATATCATCATTCATGTCAAAGATCACAAATATATACGGGTTTTATCATTAAAAGCATCTTCAACCACCTCAAACCATTTTTTATAATGATAACTAGAATCGTACTCGTGCAATGCAGCGAGATACATCATGGTTTTAATGTTTCATTTTATTTTTTGTTTTTTTGTTGATTTACAGTACGATTTTGGATGTTTTGAGAAAGTGATAGTGTTTTTTTTTTATAAATTTTGTTAAAATTTAATGATTATTTTATATATTTTAATGGCATCTAGAAAAAATAATCAATTACATATTTAATAATATAATTAAAACAAATTTATAGTAATATAATATATTAATTAATAGTGATACATGAAAAGATATGTATAAAAGGAAGACTCTGCACATACCAAATTGATGGGTGTTAGAAGTCTGCAGTAGTAATATGTATATTGTGCTTTGATATTTGTAAATTAAGAGATTTTTAAAATTTTGCATAAAATGATGGTACCTTGTGCCTAATAATTTGTATTTAAGAGTTTTTTATCCCTACTTTATAATATAGTATAGATAATAATTAATCTTCAATCATAAGCATCAATAAACAAAATGTTCAAACTATATTTCTTTTAAATCAAACTTGTATTTTTTTTAAATGTGTAAATGAGCAATATTACACTGAATTTTATTGTTTTCATATTCATAATATAAAATTTGAGCAAAATATGGTGTGTTTTGAAGGTGGTTTTAACGTTTAGAAATATCAATAAATTAATATTTACTTTCAGAATTAAAGTGAATGTCCTATCTATAAGTTTACATTTCAAATTTTTATGTAACGATGTATCGAGAGGATTAAAAGTTTGTGTAAAAGACATAATTTAAATAACGAATAATGAACATTTAGAGTTAGTTTACCAAACGTTAACCGGTTCACATACATTGTTGGGTGAGTATGACAAGGACCGATAATCTTACCCAGTAAGAGATATAACAAAGATCAAGAAGTTTACCCGGTAAATAAGCATGAGGGTTTTTATCTGATTAACGCTTACCAACAAGGTAGATAAGGGTGTTGACTCGTACTCATTAAGGGTATCTTCTTGGTTGAACCATTTGGGCATTGGTTCTTGAAGTAGGTATAAGTTACAGATGGCCAAAAGGCTAGAGGCTTACTAATTATGACGTTATTACAATTCACTACTCATCTGACGCTTCTGTTGTATAGTACAGTTGGAAAAGAGATGAGACGTGCCTAAATACAATACAATTGTTGGGTTTGGATCTTAGACCTCGTTAGTCTCAACTGCAGAGTTATCCAAAAAAATGTTCCATTATACTTGTATCTTTGGAGGCAAATTCCGTATATGATTGTCGGTAATCAACTTTTTCCTAAATATTTACCCTGCCAGTTAATTGTATATCAAACATAACCCGGTACACAAAACTTGTGCTAAGGTCTCATACAACAATCATGCACGAAAAGACGTGTATGTTCTTGTTTTTTTTTTCCTTTAGAAGGGTGTCCTATGCTATGCCTAGACTAATCCCTTGATAAATTAGTATTGTAAGACATCAGTCCTTATTATACCTCACTGACCACAATTGTTGTGTACGTCTGGATTCGAACTCTGTACAGATAAGATATTCCACCACATCTCACAGGACCTTAACCAGTACGCCACAACCCTTGTGGTTAAAGACGTGTATGTTCTTGTATGGCAAAAAGTCAAGCATGGTCATAGTAACCGGGTTCAATACAAATGACCATTTCGTTTAAAATTTTAAACACTATGTTAAACATATTACAAAAACCTACCCCATCAGTGACCAAAAATTCCGTTGTTGATTCGTCACTGAAAGTGATTTTCGTCGTTGAAAGTCCCTTAGTGAAAAGATCGTGAATAATAATATCAACGACGGATTAACGACAAAATTTTATATTACATGCAAACAAATGAAATGTATATTATTTGTATGTATATCAAGCTCCAAGGATCAAAGACTCAGACGAAGAACAAAAACCGATATTTCATAACGACAAATTTACCGTATTTTAAGTTTAAATAATAATCTATTTTATTTGAAAGGACCATTTTTGAAGGGGTTTGTTAAAAATTAATCAATAAGAAAAATTACAATATCACTATCCTGATAATGAAGTACACAATAATTGATATTCTTTAAAACTGATAATATAATTATAATATATATTCAAAAAATTACAGTATTTATTTGGTAAAAATAAAGTAATATTATAGCGGGAAAATCAGCGATCGGTAGATTATACATACAGCAAAATGGAGAAGTTGAGAAAAACTTAAGTAAATTTTTTATTTTAATAATTAAGTACTAGAAGTGTACTCGCGCAATGCAGCTAGATACATCACGATTTTAATGTTTCATTTTATTTTCTGTTTTTTGTCGATTTACATTACGATTTTGGATGGTTGTGAGAGAGTGATAATGATTTTTTTTATATAAATTTGTTTAATCTAGACTTAATAATATAATGTAATTTATTTTGGTTTAATAATATAATTTTTTTTATAAAATATTCTGTAAGATTTTTTAATTATATTTTAGATTTTTTATATCTAAAATATGATGAGAGTTATTTTAGGGGAGTTAAAGTGGGAAATGATTTTAGGGAAGTTAAAATGGTTAGAGATAATGATTGAAAATTAATGAATAGCATTAAATGTAGTACATACAGCTTTTATGACTGTTTTTTAAGTAATTAGCATTAAATAACGGTACATTAAGCTTTAAGACTTGTTTTTAAGAGTTTTTTATGTCATCTTTATAATATAGTATAAATTTATTTTTTTAAATAAATAAATTATTAACTTTCTTATCTTGAATAATTAAAGTTTTTAAATTTTTAATATTAAATAAATCATCAAAATTTTAACAATTGATTACCTACATTCATTTAACTAAAAAATATAATATAAGTGTGTAATCTGCTATGGATGTTTTAAAATAAAAAGGATAAATCAGTTTTACCGTCCCAACACCTTACGTCATACAAACTTCTCGCACCCAAAGTCATCCCTCCTCGTCACTCATCGTTGTCTGTTCTTCATACTGTCCATCACCACCATCAATCTCCCTCTTTTGGATCTTTTTTTCGTCTTTCGATTCTTTTTTTCTTTACGACAATTTAATACAGTGTGCATGGACAAATCAAAAAACTGGAAAAATCAAAAAAGAAACAAAAAATGATCAAGAAGATGGAAATCGATGGCATGAGCAACCGAAATGATAGAGAGCGGATGACAATAGGACGGAGAGGGGTAACAGGTGGGAGTAATGACGTTGGCTGTAACATGTTTAATTAACATAATATTTAAAAACGGTAAAACTGATTTATGTTTTCTTACTTTAAACCAAGGTTCTAAATGGCGTGAGGCGTGGCGGCGAGGCCATGCCTCAAGTGTTAGAAGCCACGGCGAAGCCATGACGTTTTCAAGGCGTGACTTATGACATCAAATTTCTAATTCATATATAATATTATATATAAAAACGTATGTTTTGTAGTGTTACTCAATGAGTCAATAGTAATAAGCAAGTTAAATTAGGTTATATATTAAAAACTTGCAAATAAGACATTAAAAACGTAAAGAAAATCAAATATCTCATTACGATAATTGTGCATTAGGCTGTGGCGTGCCATGAGCTTAACATGGCGTGATACACAAGCCTTGGTGCCATGGCGCACTATGGCAGCTGTGCGGCGAGTTTTTTAGAACAGTGCTTTAAACTATTTCTAATATGTTAAAATTGGTAGTTTTAGGATAAAATAATATAAATAATCAATTTTTATAAAAGTTTAATAATTTGTTAAAATGTTCAAATATTATAGAGTAAATTACATTTTTGGTCCTTGTGGTTAGGAATGGCAACGGGCCGGTTTCGGGCCGGGGATTATGGTCCCCTTCCTCGAAACCGAAAACCATACCACTCCCCAAAACCGTTCTGATCCCCGTCAGGGATCCCCATCGGGTCCCTGCGGTTTCCCCGATCCCCATTGGGGAACCCGTTAAAGACAAAAAATCACTGTTACCCGTTGGTAATACCCGAACCCGAAACCAAAACCGAAAAACTCAATTTTCTTAAACATAATATTGAAGAACACAAATGTTCTCCTAAAATTTTCCTTCAGCTAATCCAATCTAAATTAGCATATCAGTCCCCTAATCAGCATAATAAATCACGATTCATGAAGAGAATGAGAGAATGACCGGGAATGGTTATTATGATTCACAGACCACCAAAATTCACAGTAGATTACAGATTTACAGTAAGATAAGTAGATAACATAATAAATTAAATAACTCCAACAATAACTCACAGACACATATACTAACATATATATACATACTAACATAGAGGGAGGATCATGCGAGAAGTTAAACATTTTGCGAGAAGGCGAGAAGTGTTTAATCATATATGATTACATGACTTGTAGGTGTATTTAATCATGTATGATTAAACGTCTATGTATTGTCAATATAACATGTGTTTAATCATATATGATTAAACACTTCTCGCCTTCTCACAAAATGTTTAGCTTCTCGTTTGAACCTGTCCCTACTAACATACACAAACACACACATATATATATATATGGTAGTAGTAGACTGGTACACTTACCTGAGTGAAGACGGAGTGACCGGCCACCAACGACACAGTGATCGGCGACCGGCGACCAACAACCAGCGAAGGAGAGACCGACGACCAATGACGCCGACCGGCGAGGAGAACTTCGGATAAGGCAGCGACCGACGACGACGACCGATTGAGATTTTAGCACTTTCCTTCTTTCGGCGATGGAGATTTGAGAGAGAAGACTGAAGTCGGTGGCGAGGGTCTTGAAGTCTAGTCTAAGGCTATGTTTGGCAAAAAAAAGCTAGCTTATAACTAGTGTACATTGGATGACCATAAGCTAGCTAGTTTGCCAAACAAAACCTAAGTCCAGTTAATTTCAAAACTTTTAATTTCTTTACTTTTTAGGGATTTGATCATTGGGTTTGAGAATTGAGACATTCATGGACTTTTTAAATATTGGTCAGATAATTAATAAGGCCCAAAGTATAAATGTATAATATACTAGTATTTGAAATATATATATATATATATATATATATATATATATTAATATATATACATAATATCGGGCCGGGCTGGGCCGGTGAGTACTGTCCCCGTCCCCGTTAAGATCCCTGATAACGTCCCTGATCCCCGCCCCGTCCCAGATAAGAGGTCTCCGAACCCGACCCGAAATGTTCGATTTTCGGTTTTCACCGTCGGGTTCGGGTTTTTTTTTTGCCATCCCTACTTGTGGTTGCTACCCATTTTCAAGTTTGGTCTCTCTTTCAAACTAATTATAATTTTGTTCATTGTGGCTGGCATTTTGTTTCACTTTTGGTCCCTCTGACCAATTTAATTAAAAAACTTAGTTAAATTAAAGGTATTTTGGTCATTTCACCTTTTATTTGCCTTTTTCATTTTTTTTTTGTTAAATTAGATTATATAGTAAATTACAATTATAGTCCTTTTAGTTTGTCTTTTTTTTTAAAGTCTGTTATTTTCTTTGCTATCTTTTTCATTTTTTATTTTATACTTTTATTATATAATTAATGATAATTTTAACTAACAATACATTAAAAATACGTATTTCATGTTATAAATTATACTATTAGAAAAATCTTGTAGATAATTTTAAAATAAGTTAAGTATTGAATATTTTTAAATTTTTATGCAATTTATTTGATATAAATAACTACAAATCTGTCTACACTAATATAAAAAAACTTTACTATTTTAAGTTGTGTTTAGAAATTTAACTTTTTCTTTATTTATGTAAAAAAATTGAAATTTATCTATTTCTATTAATTAAAAAAATGTATCGTTTTTAGATATTCAATTTAATTAAATGTTAATGAAAAAATAAATAACCAACTAACAACTACAAATTTTCTTAATTTTATTTATTTTCATGAATTAGTAGATCAGAAAAAAATGATTTACGTTAGTGATGGCCATCTTGGCCCGGCCCGATCGGTTAACCGAGTCTGACCCGCCTGAAAGCCCTGCCCGACCCGGCCCGATGTCAAACCGGTTTGAAGCCCGAAATCGTGGACCGGTTTGGGTTTTTTTACCCCCCAAACCCCTATAAATACTTGAAGTTTGTAACTTAAAATTATATATAAAACGTATTTTTAAAGTGTTTGGGCCCGACCCGGTTTTTATATAACCGGTTTACTCCCACCTTAAACGGGCCGAACATTTTTGGGTGAAGCCCGGCCCGACCCGAGCCCGATTTTTGGCCATCACTAATTTACAATGTGAAGTATGCATGGTTCACTAGTCTGTATTTTAGATCAAACAAAGTAATAAGGACTCGTTTGGTTTGACGTAATATTTTCGAGAGATTTGGATTTTATTTAAGAATATGGAATTGGAAATGTTTGGAATTTTTGAGGTATATGATTCGTAGTTTGGAACTGAACTGAATATCATTCTATATATAAATTTAAATTTATATTTTGAATATCTTTTTATTATGATAAACTTAAATTTATATAGAACTGAATTAAATTTATATTTTGATTTTTTTAAAAAGTATATTATAAAATTTATTAATTGATACACATTTAAAAAACATGTAATTAATGAACAATCTAAAAAAATATAATTTTTTTTATTAATAGACATAGATAAATTTTGTTTTTTATATTACATAAATAAGAAAAAAAGATAATTTTTTTAAAGACAACTTAAAATAGAAAACCTTTTGTATTAATGTAAATAAATTTACAGATATATATATATATATATCAGATAAATTGCATTAAAATATAAAATATTTAATATTTAACTTATTTTAAAAGTATCGACAATATTTTTCTAATGGTGTAATTTACAAACAAGTACGTATTTTTAATGTATATTTAGTTAAAATTATCATTAATTAATATAAGACGGATATAAAATGAAAAGTAGAAAAAAGGTAGGAAAGAAAAGAAAAAAAAAAAAAAGACAAACCACAGAGACTATAATTGTAACTTACAATATAATCTACTAATCTAGAGTGAATTGTGGATTTGTTCCATGTGGTTTTGTGATTTCTTTGATCATGGTCCTCATTCTATGTTTATTGTGGATATAGTCTCTATGATATGCAATATATTGTGGCTATGGTCCCTAAAACTAACACCATTAACTTTTAAGGGTTAAAGGCCTCATGTGCCTTACACACAATGGGCATAATAGTCATTTTCTTTTTCCCTTTTAGTTTATTCTATACATCTTTAAAACAAAATACTAAATTGTGGATTTTGTCCCTATGCATCACTTATCATTTTAAAACATATTTATCATTTCTCTTAAAAAAAATTCATCATATCTTCATTGTCAAAGTACAAGAAAATTTAATTTATTAAAGTGCAAAAAAACATTACTTGCATTTAAAAATGACAATTGTTTAAACCCAACATTACATCCCAAAAAATACAACCTATCAAAATAACAATTGTTTAAACCAATATTACATTCCATTATGTAATTTTATCGGCAACGCCATATAGATGACAAAATGTGGGTATGAGCTATAAAAAGCTTATGGGCCAAGATTTTATAGAAGTGGACACCTATTGAGTTTTATTAGTTCAAAATCAATAAAGCAAAGAGATACAAGTTGCTTACTGTTCAACAAACAATAATTCAAGAAAAATATTGTCCGTCAATCTCATCACCTTATTAGCACCATAAATAGGACCAGAAATAAGAGAGGCTTGATATATATTTAGGGGTTTACATAAAACTGTCAACCCGCGAAACCCGACCAACCCAATTAAACCCAACCCGCGAAACCGCAAAACCGCTAAATAGAAGGGTTGAAATTGGGTTAGGAAAACTCAACCCAATCCAAACCGCCAACCCGCCGCTATTTTTTTTATAAAATTATATTATATGCAGTTTATTCACAACCCAAATTAACTTTAAGACTTATGGATTATAATTTATAATTGGATGATTGTAATTAGAGTTGTAAACGAACCGAACGTTCAGTGAACCGTCTTTGGCGGAAAGTTCGTTTATGTTTGTTTATTTAATAAATGAACGAACATGAACACATTTTTTTGTTCGTTTAGTTAAATGAACGAACATAAATAATGGTCTCGTTCGATCATTTATTTCGTGAACGTTCGTTCATTTATGTTCGTTAATGTTCGTTCGTTTGCATTCGTTTATGTTCGTTTACGTTTGTTTATTATATAAATATATTTATATATTGTGACATTAATATGTAAAATCATTAAGTAAATTGAATTTTTAAAATTCTTTTTTTATCGCTCATAAGTTTACACAGTTTTTCATTTTGTTATGTTAGTTTTTAGGAACGGAATGATGAGTAAAGGTGGTTGTTTTTTGTTCATTTATGTTCGTTCGTTTATGTTCATTTAAATTTATTTATTTATGTTCGTTTATGTTTGTTTAAGTATATTTGTGTTCGTTTGTTTATATCTGTTTAAATCCATTTATGTTCGTTTAGCATCTTAACGAACGAACATAAACGAACACGAACAAACACATTTTCTTAATGAATGAACATGAACACAAAAAAATTTATTTTTTTAAGTATGTAATATTTATATACGGCAAAATGCAACAAATAAACTCACACACCCTCCTCACATTTGGTGAGGTTCGAACCTCTAACCTCCTAGGAAGTCAAATACTCTTTTATCGCTAGACCAAAGGCACATTGGTTTAAAAACTTTCATTCGTTTACTGTTCGTGTTCGTTCGTTTGTTCGGTTAAGTTAAACGAACGAACACGAACAAGCCCTAATTGTAATGACTAATAACTTTGTTGAGAATAATTTTAGTATTATTTATCGTATTTCAATCGGCAAATTTATGTATATTACTAACCCGCCAACCCAACCCGCCATAACCCGCAAGGTTGGGTTGGGTTGGGTTATATTTTTGAATTAGTTGGTGTAACAACCTGATCCTTTATATATAATAAATTAACATTTATTACTAAACATTGTCCCAAGCTTACAATACAGAGTACAAGGTTCTTTACTATCAATTATTACACAACTGAGTCTCAAAAAAGATAACTATTGCAGGAAGTCTTCTATCTCCTGCTTAAAGCTCATACCTTCTCTTTACCTTTATCCGCTACTTTTCGATAACCTGAAACAGGATTAAAATTTCGAAATAGCGAGGGCTAGACCAAAGGTCTAGTGAGTCCCCTCCAATCACTACTACAACAGTTCAAATATTAATTAAAACATTTAAATAAAACTGTGTATCTCAATGCATAACTTGCTCTTTAAATCATTTTAAAACATATTATGCTTCGCAGGCACAATAAAACTATTGGCCATCACTAACCACTTTCTACGCTCGCAAGCGTACTTTAAACTACTGACCAACATTCCCGTCAAAGACGGTATGTCTGTCTCGCACTGCCTTATTTTAGGGACACACCCTAATGGCATAAACGGGTCACACTCCCCGGTACGAGCAGACGGGTCACACTTCCCGGCTTAGGTCAAACTCTGACTCAAATGTATGCATACACCTAGTCCTGACTGTATATAAAACAAGTTTATATACCTGAGCATAAACATGCCAAATTGATTAAATCAAACTTTCGAAATTAATCTGCATAACTTTCAATATAATAAATGAGCAGTATATAAAACCCACATTTATTAAATAACTACTCAAATCATAAAAGATTTAGTTTAAAATACTCACCTTTGATTCCTCTGAATTAAACTCTGACTTCTCTCAATTAACACCACCTACGATGGTATTAAAAACAAAGGTAAGCTAACTTGCAACTAACACTCTTTCTTTCAAAAGACTCATCAATTGAAATCTACTGTTTTTAACCCGGTCAAAACCAATATGATTAAAATTTCTTGAAATAATTATCAAAATATCGGTCAAAACACATAGACCGAATAACACCGGTCAAACCATAATATCGGTCGAATCTTTATCGGTCATTTACAACCTACCGGTCGAACACCCTTCCGGTCCTTTACAAGATACCGGTCGAATACTACCGGTCGAACACTACCGGTCGAACACACTATATCGGTCTTTAGCATAAGACCGATACCTCATCTTCCCGGTCTTATCAAGAACATAAGTCGGCTCAATACAGTTCAAACCCAGAAAACTTTTGATCGATTAAATCGATCAAATACACGGTTAAAAGCTTGATTAACAAGTCTATTTACCGACTATAACATGCAGATAGAAGCATGAAGCTGAAAACATACCTCTAATTGACAAAACGATCGATTCCTTCAAGATCTCTTCTCTTCTTTCTCTCTGCCTTATGCTTTCTCTCTTTTCTCTTTGAAACTTATGTCGGCTTCACAAACATCAGAATGAGATCTAAATCTCATAAATCTGATATTTATTTGATAAAACAAATTTTTCAATAAACCCCCTGAACTTTGATTCTCTATACACTTTTTCCCCCAACTTCCAAAATTAACAAAATTTCGAAACTGGGTATTACAATCTTCCCCCCTTAAGAGAATTCCGTCCCCGGAATTCTATCACTAAACAACTGGGGATACTGAGATTTCATATCTGCCTCTACTTCCCATGTAGACTCTTGCCCTTGGTGAAATTTCCACTGAACTTTCACTAAGCGAATCTCTTTGTTCCTCAACTTCTTTATCTTGAGGTCTGTAATTGCTACAGGCTCCTCAATATAACTTAGGTGCCGTTTGTTTTTTAAGAGGTCTAAAGTCTGAAGTCTTATTTTAGTTATGATTAATAAGAGGTGGTGTGTAAAAAGATCTAAATGATTCAGACTTAAGAGCCATTAAGAGGTATTTTTAAAAAATCAAACAACCCCTTAGTTTCTCATCTATCTGAATATCTTTTAAAGGAACAACTATATCTGCTTCTGCCAAACACTTCTTCAGGTTTGACACATGAAATGTGGGATGAATCCCACGCAAACTTACTGGTAGATCAAGTTCGTAGGCCACTTCACCAACACGATCAGTAATGATAAATGGTCCAACAAACCTTGGTCTTAACTTTCCCTTCTTTCCAAATCTGATCACCCCTTTCCAAGGTGAAATTTTCAACATCACCTTATCTCCTATCTGAAACTCTATCGGTTTCCTCCGTCTATCAACATACATTTTCTGACGATCTTGAGCAATCTTCAATCTTGCTCGAATCTGATCGACCTTATCAGTTGTCACCTAAACAATCTCTGGTCCTGCTAACTGTCTTTTACCCACCTCATTCCAACATAGAGGTATTCTACATTTACGACCATACAAAGCTTCAAACGGAGCTGTTTGTATGCTAGCATGATAACTATTGTTGTAGGAAAATTCAATCAACGGCAAATGAATCTCCCATGAACCTTTAAAATCAATAACGCATGCACGAAGCATATCTTCCAATGTCTGTATAGTTCTCTCACTCTGACCATCTGTTTGCGGATGATAGGCCGTACTCAACTTCAGTTGAGAGCCTAACTCTCTTTGCAAACTTCTCCATAAAGCTGATGTAAATCGAGCATCTCTGTCTGATACAATGGACGACGGTACTCCATGCCTGGTTACTACCTCGTCGATATACAATCGAGCCAACTTTTCTAGTGAGTACGTCTCCTTGATCGGTAAGAAGTGAGCTGACTTTGTGAGTCTATCCACTATCACCCAAATAGCATCATGCCCCTTAGGTGATCGTGGTAACCCAGTAACAAGATCCATAGTAATCTCATCCCACTTCCACACTGGAATTTCTAACGGCTGAAGCTTCCCATAAGGTCTCTGATGTTCAGCTTTAACCTTTAAACATGTAAGACATCGTTCAACAAAATGAGCAATATCTTTCTTTAAACCTGGCCACCAATAACTTTGCTTCAAATCTCTATACATCTTATTAGTTCCAGGATGAACTGAATACCGAGATCTATGTGCTTCTTCCAATACTTTCTGCCTCAGACCTCCTGCTTTTGAGATCCATACCCGCTTATTGAAACACTTTACTCCTCGATTGTCAACTATTAACGAGTTAACAATCCCAACTATTCTTTCATTTTTCAAATTTTCTTTTGACATTGCTTCTTCTTGATACTTTATAACTTTTTCTAAGAAATTAGAAATAACATCAACTCGAAACGCTACTACCTCTGCTATTTCTCCATGTTCCTTACGACTTAGAGCATCTGCTACCACATTGGCCTTGCCTGGATGGTACAAAATTTCACAATCATAATCACTTAATAACTCCATCCATCTACGCTGACTCATATTAAGCTCTTTCTGATTGAATAGATACTGAAGGGTCTTGTGATCTGTGTAAATCTGACACTTGATCCCATACAAGTAATGCCTCCAGATTTTCAGAGCAAATATTACAACTGCCAACTCTAAATCGTGCGTCAGATAATTCTTTTCATGCTCTTTTAACTGACGAGAAGCATAAGCAATCACCTTGCCTTCTTGCATTAACACACATCCTAAACCCAACTTTGAAGCATCGCTATAAATCACGAATCCTTCCGTCCCGTTGGGTAGAGACAAAACAGGAGCACTACTCAAACTTTCTTTTAACTTACCGAACGCTTCTTTCTGAGCCTCTGACCAAACAAACTTAACATTCTTTCTGGTTAATGCTGTTAATGGCGTAGCTATCCTAGAAAAGTCCTGAATGAACTTTCTATAATAACCAGTCAATCCCAGAAAACTTCTTACTTCAGATGGTGATTTCGGTGCTTCCCACCCTTTTATGGCTTCAATCTTAGCTGGATCAACCTGAATCCCATCTTTCGACACCACGTGCCCTAGAAACTGAACTTCTTTCAGCCAAAATTCACATTTTGAAAACTTGGCATACAACTTTTCACGCTTCAGAAATTCTAAAATTGCTCTTAAATGAGTTTCATGATCTTCTTTAGAACGTGAATTGATCAATATATCATCTATAAAGACAATGACATATTTATCTAAAAACGGACTACACACTCTATTCATCAGATCCATGAAAGCTGCTGGCGCATTGGTCAAACCAAATGGCATAACTAAAAACTCATAATGTTCGTACCTCGTACGAAAAGCAGTCTTAGACACATCCTCCTCCCTCACCTTCAACTGGTGATACCCAGAGCGCAGATCTATTTTCGAAAAGTAACTCGCTCCTTGCAGTTGATCAAAAAGATCGTCAATCCTGGGAAGCGGATACTTATTTTTAACAGTCAACTTATTGAGCTCACGGTAATCTATGCACATTCTCATAGACCCGTCTTTCTTCTTAACAAACAGTACTGGCGTTCCCCAAGGTGAGGTACTAGGGCGAATAAACCCCTTGTCTAACAACTCCTGCAACTGAGTCATCAATTCTTTCAACTCTGCCGGTGCCAATCTGTACGGTGCTCTTGCAATCGGCGTTGCTCCGGGAACTAAATCAATACGAAATTCCACTTGCCGATCAGGAGGCAAAGTGGTTAAATCTTCCGGAAATACTTCTGGAAACTCACTGACTACTGGAACCGACTCCAATCCCTTCTTTTCCTTCTTAGTATCTATCACATAAGCTAAGAATCCCACACACCCTTTTACTAAACACTTCTTAGCTTTAATCATAGAAATCAAACATGACTTTCTATCCCTTCTATCACCAAATACTACTATCTCTTCTTTTCTTGGTTGCGCTATGCGAATCAATTTCTTATTGCATATTATATGAGCATCATTAGACGCCAACCAGTCCATTCCCACGATAACATCAAATTCTCCCATACCCATCGGGTACAGTCGACGCCAACCCAGTCCATTCCCACTATATTAATATTTTGTTTCAATATATCAGGTTTCACTATATTAATATTTTGTTTCATTACCTTTCCATTATGTTTCACTATATCAAATATGTTTCATCAGATTTCACCATATTAATATTTTATGTTTCATCAACTCTTGCAATCGGCGTTGCTCCGGGAACTAAATCAATACGAAATTCCACTTGCCGATCAGGAGGCAAAGTGGTTAAATCTTCCGGAAATACTTCTGGAAACTCACTGACTACTGGAACCGACTCCAATCCCTTCTTTTCCTTCTTAGTATCTATCACATAAGCTAAGAATCCCACACACCCTTTTACTAAACACTTCTTAGCTTTAATCATAGAAATCAAACATGACTTTCTATCCCTTCTATCACCAAATACTACTATCTCTTCTTTTCCTGGTTGCGCTATGCGAATCAATTTCTTATTGCATATTATATGAGCATCATTAGACGCCAACCAGTCCATTCCCACGATAACATCAAATTCTCCCATACCCATCGGGTACAGTCGACGCCAACCCAGTCCATTCCCACTATATTAATATTTTGTTTCAATATATCAGGTTTCACTATATTAATATTTTGTTTCATTACCTTTCCATTATGTTTCACTATATCAAATATGTTTCATCAGATTTCACCATATTAATATTTTATGTTTCATCAGGTTTCATTATATTAGTATTTTGTTTCACTATATCAAATCCATTATGTTTCACTATATTAATATTTTGTGCTTTGAGTTAATATTGAAGATTTCATATGAATATAAATTTTCATTCATTGGATGAATCAATCACTGATTCATAAAAATCAAAACATTACATAGTATCAAAGTTTTCAATCTTTTAATTTATATGAATATTTAATTTCATATTCATACTTGAAAATTTGAATATTTTAATTTTATATTAATATTATGTGGCTCAAATACAAAATTTCTTAAGAATGTGAATTCAAGTACATGAATCAAAAAAGGGTGTCTTGTATGATTTAAATTTTGTTTATCTAAATTAGATATCTCATTTTTAATTTAATAAATCATCCATATTACCATATATAAAATAAATTAAAAATAAATAATAATTAATATAATAATAATAACAATTACCATATATCTTATGAAATTATGTAAAAGACTAAAATAACCTTATCAATTAAAAATAAAAAAAAATTCACTGATTGGTTGATTTCGGTTTCCAATGTAAAACTGGTTTCCAATTTATCTCTCCCCTATATATATATATATATAATCATCAAAGAAAAGTAAACAATAGTGAAATCACAGTTGAGACCTTCTTTAATCTATTTTATTTACTTTTTGATATAGATTTATTTGGTGTGTTTTTGAAGGTGATTTGGTTGCAAATTGATTGGTGTGATGATTTATTTACCCATCTATTTTGATAGGTTGTCTTTTTTAGGATATAGTGTTGGGTTTAAACAATTGTCATTTTTAAATGCAAGTAATGTTTTTTTTGCACTTTAATAAATTAAATTTTCTTGTACTTTGACAATGAAGATAGAATGAAAAAAAAATTAAGAGAAATGATAAATGTGTTTTAAAATGATGAGTGATGCATAGGGACCAAATCCACAATTTAGTATTTTGTTTTAAAGATGTATAGAATAAATTAAAAGGGAAAAAGAAAATGACTATTATGCTCATAGTGTGCAAGACACATGAGGCCTTTAACCCTTAAAAGTTAATGGTGTTAGTTTTAAGGACCATAGCCACAATATATTGCATACCATAGGGACTATATCCACAATAAACATAGAAGGAGGATCATGATCAAAGAAATCACAAAACCACAGTGACCAAATCCACAATTCACTCTATAATCTAATAAAAACAAAAAATGAAAAAGAAAAAGAAAAAATAAAATGACTAAAATACCCTTAATTTATCTAAATTTTTTAACTAAAGTTGCTGAGAGGGACCAAAAGTGAAATAAAAGACTAAAATTATAATTAGTTTAAAATAGGAAACAAATTTAATAATTAGTGACAACCATAAAGACAAAAAATGTAATTTATTCAATATTATATGAAGTTAAAAATTCAACATATCTTTTATTGAATATCTTTTATACATAATTTAATTTAATTATTCAAGAAAGAAATTTGGTCAGGTTTTCCTGAAAACCCCACTCGATTCACGTGTGTAAAAGAGCGCGTGGAAAGAGATGGAGAATCGTGATAGGGGACACGCGTCTCATGTCTGACAGAGAAGCACTTACAAATTTGTTACACCCAAAGCACATACGTGTCCTATTTTATTTGGAAAGTGCTTCCAAAACGTGTCACTCAACCTTTCGTCAGCCAATCAGCTTCCTCGCACGCTTCATCTACTGGGACCCAGCAAAAATCTCTGGCGGCCAATCACAGCCTCAGGATGCAAATTTGTTGCCCTCGACACGTGTAACTCCCACGCACCGGCGACCGTTTTCATCTTAATCCATCATGATTATCCTCCGCCCGGTCATATTTCCGGTTTCTTTTAGAGAGAGAGAGAGAATCTAGATGAAGAGATAAGGCTTGCAAGGTGGGTATGGACGGTGAAAAGAGGCGCGTTGACTCCCGGTGCATCGCCGGCGACGTTGCTACCAAAGATAACACGATAATCGATCAGATTATGCTGAGATTCCGTCCGATCGCTCCGAGGCCGGTTACTGTTGAGAGCTCCGATCAAGCGTTAAAGTCGAAGGAGTGGATGCTTAAGAGGAAAAGAGTGAAGAGGAAGTACGTGAGAGTGAAGAGGAAGAAAAAGGCTACAGGATGTAGTTTGACGATAAACGATAACAAAAGCTGGTTCGGTTTGGACAGAGCTGTTGCGATGCTCGAGGATTCTAAAGGAAATGAGCTGGTTGTATCAGATCCGTTGCAGAACGTGTCGAACTGGATCAGTTTTGATGTACCTGAAGGCAACAGAAAAAGTATCATGAGGAATTTAATAAATTATGTTCCGCCGGAGCTTGATTTGTCGTCACCAGATCTGCATGGCGTAGATCTGGCTACGGCGGTGGAAAAGAGGAAAGCAGTGGAGTCGTGGATCACAATTGAATCGGTGACCGGCACGTGTGAGGATCGGAGGCTGTTAGGATACACAGACGAAGAGATATGGAAGAATCTAGAGAGTGACAGCTGTCCAGGTTTCATATCGAACAGTTTCGATGAGGTCCTGTGGGTGAATCCGGCTTACCGGAGGATGCTGGATCTGGATTCTGAAGGTGGAGCACCGGCGACTGAGGTGGCGGTGTGGCTGAGGTTAAAAGTGGAAAAATCCACGGTGGTAAAATACCTGCCAGCTTTGTCATGCAGAGTGAGAATTGTGTACCGATTATCTGAGAAGGAGACGCAGATGATGGTTCCGTGCGACGTTTGCAAGATGGATTCCGGTGGCTTTGCTTGGCGACTTGATTTCAAATCTGCTTTGAGCTTGGGGCCATTGAGTTAACTAATTCGATCAAAATCAAATTTCCTAAACAGGTAAATTGATCAATCGAATTAAAAACTGCATATCATACATCCGGTATATAAATATTAGATACATATAAGATATAACATGAGAAAATATCGAATACAGTTGATCGTATCATCTGCTGCAGATGTTGATCCAATTAAGTTAATTAACAAACCCATGGTTTCTGAAAATTACCTGATCTATGCAGTTTTTGACCATGGTTGTATTCAATATTTTCTCTATTATCTACATATGATAATAATTGGACCATTGATCATTGGCAGCTGCCGCATAATTAAAATCTGTAACAAGGATAAGAACAAATTGACTGTGGCTGCTTGGACCAAGCTTCAATTAAATATAGTTTTTGTGATCTAAAATCTGTAGATTTCATATATGTCTTAAAATCAAGTTGCATTTCATGATCCTTCCTTTTGATGATCCTTATCTTGCTAAATGTAATATATATGGTTTTATATAATTAATAAAGTAGATGAAGATTTTGATATCAAAACCCAAGTTTATCCATATAAGTTAATTCACATTATATATGATATATTTGATGATTTGTTTTTGACATCAACTAGTTCTGTTTTAATGCGTCATAGTGATATATATGATACTAGCTTATGGAAATTGTCTGTTAATTTACACCGTCAGTGTATAGATACAAAATGGTCTTAAAGTTGAGAAAACAAGAGTTAAATGTGAAAAATGTTAGGTATAAATTAAGTATAAACCACTGAAAAAAAGGATGTAAATTTAAATTAGGTTGCTACGCTAAACTTTACCTTAGAATCACGAGAGTCGATCGAGAAGAGTGTACGAAAATCTTGGTCACTGACCAGAGGGTCCTCGTTTCTCTTAGAGGGAGGAGAGGATGAAGACAGATTTTCCCTTATATACATGTGACATTCCATTTCCAATTCATATTAAAAGTAGGAGTACACATATATATGAAATATTTTGTTACATATATATAGTTTTGACACAAAAGAGTAGTGCTTGGTGGTAAACACGTACCAACTATGATGTCCTTTTATGGTGGGATATTTAATTTGGGTAAATTGAGAGAATATACACAACAACCTACAATTTACATCATTTTTAAGCTTTTAAATTTCAACGATCATTGGTTTTGGGTTGTATCCCGTTTAGGTCAAAATTATATTATAGCATTATATTAAATCATGCTTTGAAAATGTAAAAACGAAATATCAATTAAATGATGGACATGAGAAGAAAATTAATAAAGTCATGTATTAAGGAGGACATTTCGGTTTTGATTGATGCAGATAATCGTTTCTTCTACCAACGCGTCTGTAGAATCAATACTCCTTTTGGATATTTTATCCATATATATTTACTCATAACTCATATTCCCCCTATAATCAAGGTTCTGACGCCATGGCGGCGCCGCCACGTTTTAACCCTTGGCGTCGAGATGAGGCGTTGAGCTCATTATGGCACGCCATGGCCTGCCAAAGCGCGTTATGGCGTTACAAATTCTCGACGCCGAGCTCGTTATGGCGCGCCATGTCCCGCCATGTCGCGTTATGGCGTTACAAATATGTGTACTTTCGATTCTTCGAATTTGTGTACTTCAAAATTCGATTGTAATTTACCCATTAGTATCGATTATAATTTAGAAATTATTTTGTTTATCGTTTTATATAAATTTAAATTGTTAATAACTTGTTCATAATTGTTCAAGACACTGATAAAAACACACACATACACAACTATACATATAAATTATATACAAATTTGTCGTCTTAAGCCACGCCTTCAAAAACGTCATGGTCTCACCATAACTCGTAAGACTTGATGTTTGACCTCGCCGCCAAGCCACGTCTCACTCCATCCATTTAGAATCTTACCTGTTATTATTACAATAACATTCCTATCATTTTCACAAGTCATATAGGAGTATGATTCATCACTAAAAAAATTAATTATTGTTGTTTAGTTTATGTCTTAATTAGACTCTTAGTATTGATTAAGAATTGGGTTACTAAAAGTTAGTTAATGAGTTCCCACATTTCAAAATGCTATATATGCATGTATATTATATAAATCATATTAAAATTGGTTGATGTAAAATGTTAACAACATCTGACATCTCTAACATATCTAGTATAGTTATAGGAACTAACTTTTCTCGTATCTTCAAAACTTTAAAATATCATAGTTGTTTGAGATACACTTTATGATACATGGTTGAAAATCTAGTTTAATTTAAAAGAAATAATTATACCTCAAAATTATGTTTGACTAATAAAGGAGTTATCTTTTATTGGATGCCACCTATGTTTATAAGATATGTGTTAGGTGACTTTTTTAATAATCTAAGAAAACGTAATGATATAATCAAGCAATTAATCAATCAATATTAATGAAAAAACATTTATTAATGAAAAAAAGAATACTTTATTTTATATTTAAAAACAATTAACCACAAGTCACAGCTCCTTTGGATTTTGAAAATGTAAAGGATTATCAAAAGGTTTGCAAAGGGGAGGCTGACACCCTTTACTTTGCTAATGACACGCTTATAAATGATTTTCTTCTCACATACATCAACATCAAAACCTGTTTTTTACATTCTCAATGTATGAATTGACCCGATTTTGACATTAATAAGGGTGTCATTAGCATTGTCCGCTTGCAAAATGGCTTGACATCGTCACCTAAGGATCTTTGTTAGTAACTTAATCAGTTTAATGGGACTTGTAGTTTATTCGGTCAGTTATACAGGGCTTTTTGGTTATGACTTAATAATATAGAAAGTGACGTATTCAGTAAGTTTTTAGGGAGGAGCTTTATACAGAAAACCAAGTTTTTTTCAAACATGTCCCTCCCAATTAAAACACACGCTCCTTCCTTCTATGAAAAAAAACCCTCCCAATTTATACAGACAGATTAATCTACACAGACAACTTAATCCATACATGACTTAATAGAAAACCAACAAAACAACCCCTAAGTTTTCCTTGTTAATCAATTTAACATATTCATTTGAGTAAACTACGATTTTCGTCTTTGTGGTTTGTTGTTTATAACGATTTTCGTCCCTACTCTTTAAAAACTGCTATTTTCATCACTGTGGTTTTTATTTTGTTTCGTTTTTCGTACCTTGGACTAACATAGTTAAAAGAAGATGGTTAAATCAAGGGCATTATAGTATTTTAATTTATTTCTTTAAAATTTCATTAAAAAAAACTAAGGGGTTGTTTGGCAGTTGCTGAATGGTTGAGTGCAGAATAGTTAAGAGGTCAGAATGGTTGAAAGACTCTGTATGATTTAGTGCAAAATGAAATATGGTTGTTTGGTAACTGCTCTGAATGGACAGTCTGAATGACAACAAATTACCATTTTAACCCTACGAGGAAAATCAATAAACCACACCAAAATCCATACAAAATCGGTAAACAAAATCCATACAAAATCAATAAACCACACCAAAACCCATACAAAATCGGTAAACACAGGGAACAAAATCCATATTCATACAAATTTTACAAAATCCACACAAAATCCATGTTTTTACAAGGAGATACCTTTCGATGGGGTGGATTTCGATTGGTGGTCTGCCTGCGACGGAGAGAGGACCGCCGACGGGGTGGCTGCGATGGAGAGAAGACCGCAGATCGGGGTGGCTGCGACGGAGAGAAGACCGCTAACGGGGTCGCCGGCGCTGGAGAGAGGGTCGCCGACGGGGTGGCCGGCGCTGGAGAGAGGGCCGCCGACGGGGATTGGCCTCGTCGTTCACACAGGGAAGAAGCATGGGAGGAAGAATGTTGCTGCTGTGTTTAAGGGGAGGGCAATTGGGGAAAAAATGAGGCTCTAAACCATTTTGCATAACCCTATACACTCAATCATTAAGAGGTCGTTGTAATGGTTAAGAGATTTTTTTTTTTTTTTTGCCAAACAGCCCTAGCCTCTTACCGATTCAGAGGTGAGCTCTTAATGTCACCATTAAGAGCTTGCCAAACAGCCCCTAATATATATTAGCCAAACGTCACCTGTCTTCTTCCTCAACATCTTGTTTACTTCTCTCAGGTTGAATCCCTTGGACCCATCTTTTTCCCTTCCTTTAATAGCTTTACAACATACATTGAAAAGATGGTAGGTTGAACAAAAATCATAGGATGAATCACAAAACTCATTTGAAGTTCACAAACCACATCGTTGATCATCAAGCCCATTTGAAGTCAAATGAAACCCATAAATGAAAAACCTTGACCGATCTTCTCCAAATTTTAAACCAAAACCCAATTTTTGTTTGAATTGATTTTGAAGATTCATAGACCACATTGAAAAGGGAAGAGAGGAACAAAATGAAATGGGTCCACAGGTCCACAAATGGCCTCTCATCAGGAGATTCATGGGTGCACATCACGGCAATTTTTGCAAATTTTGTAGCTTCTTGTTCACATAATCTTCAATGGAGTTCTGGAAGAATAAAGTCAAAAAAAAGTGCACAAATCTGGCTCCTCTAACAAACTTTCGACTTCCTTCCATTTACTAGAAATGATCTGAAAAATGAGAACCCCAAATGCATAAATATCACTACTTTGAGTGAACATGTCAGTTGTGGCGTACTCAGAAGTTAGATCTAAGGTGTTTGAAGAGGTGGGTTCATTGAGGTTGCAGGTTTGGGAACAAGAAGCAACAAAATGTGTGGGAAAGGCCGCTGGCATAAGATGGCATAGGTCTTGGAGGCCACTAATGTTGACTATCGCCGGAGATGGAGCTTATGATGGATGACATAGGTGAGAAAAGAGTCGATGATGACAGACGACATGATATATAAATATAAGTATAATAGTACTTTTTTAATTTCTTAAGAAATATTAAATAACATAGTCAAAAGACCAATACACCCATTAGTTAACGGCTGAAATTTAATGGAGTTAAGATCAGGGACGAAAAAGGAAACAAAATGGAAACCACAATAACTAAAAAAACAGTTTTTAACGACTAAGGACAAAAATTGTTATAAATATTAAACTACAGGGACAAAAATCGTAGTTTACTCTATTCATTTATTATATTATAAAATTAATTTAATATTTTATTCAAATTTTTTATTAGATCAAAAATAAATTATTAAACTATAGAGTATTTCGTTAGTTTTATTATTTTAATATTTAATTACTTGAATATAGCAACAAAGTTTATAATTATTTTCATTATTATCAAAACTAGAAGTGCACTCGATGCAGCGAGATACATCACGATTTTAATGTTTTCTTTTATTTTTTTGTCGATTTACAGTAAAATTTTTAGATTGTTTTGAGAAAGTGATAATGTTTTTTTTTATAAATTTGTTTAATTTAGGCTTAATAATATAATGTTTTTTTATATAAAAAAATTAAGTATTTTGTTAGAATTCAATGATTATCTTATATATTTTAATGAAATCTAGAAAAAATAACCAATTACATATTTAATAATATAATTAAAACAAAATTATAGTAATATAATATATTAATTAATAGTGATACATGGAAAGATCTGCATAAAAGAAAGGTCCTGCACATACCAAATTGGTGGGTGTTAAAAGCCTGCAGTAGTAATATGTATTTTGTGCTTTGATACTTGTAAATTAATATATTTTTAAAATCTTGTATAAAATGATAGTACATTGTGCCTAATAATTTATTTTTAAAAGTTTTTATTTTTGCTTTATAATATAGTATAGATAGAATATAAATACAATGTACTTAAATAAACTGAAACATTAAATTAAAATTCCAATTAGTTTTGTACAACAAAAAGTACATTATAGAATAGTAGAAGCGTCATCGCACAATGCAACAAGATAAATCACGATTTTAGTGTTTTTTTAATTATTTGTTTTTTTATCGATTTACAGTACAGTTTTGGATTGTTTTAAAAGAGTGATAATGAATTTCTTATAAATTTGTTTAATTTAGCCTTAATAATATAATGTTTTTTATATAAAAAAATTAAGTATTTTGTTAAAATTCAATAATTATCTTATATATTTTAAATTATTTATATTTAAATTGATACTTTTATCCTGTTTTAATTATGTTTATCAGTTAGTTTTGAATTTAAACATATAACTTTAGAAAATTTGTACTCATGCATCATAACTTGTAATCTTGAATTTTAAGTAATGTGTATCAATAAACAGTACTTAATGCATAAAAGTTTGTTTTTAAGAGTTTATTCAATAGTTTAATAATAAAGTAATTTATTTTAGATTTAATAATATAATTTTTTTATAAAATAAACATCAAATATTATATTAGATTTTCTTAATTATATTTTAGATTTTTTATATTTAAACTTTGATTTTTATCTTGTATTTAGTTGCAGAGAGTGATTTTAGAGGAGTTGGAATGAGGAGTGATTTTAAGGGAGTTAAAGTGATTAAAGATAAAGATTGAAAGTTAATAAATAATGTAGTACATACAACTTTAATGATTATTTTTAAGAGATTTTATGTAATTAACATTAAATAATGATACATTAAGTTTTAACAATTGTTTATAAGAATTTTTTTTATAAATACTTTATAATATAGTATAGATATATAAAATATAGTCAAATGATGGTTAGCGTAGCGTCTACTTTGCATTTTTCAACAAAATTAATTTAATAAATATTATGTGCTTTTGATAATACCTACGTTTTATTTATTAAAAAATAAATTGATATATTTATATATAGAGAAAGATGAACGATCAAATGCAAACCACCTTTATTTGTATAAACTTATAAACTAATTTCAGTTATTCATCTAGTCTAATGAATATCTAATTTTATTTTGTTTCTTTAACCAATGTTATGATCATAATAAATGAACTTTATCATCTTCCATATATATCTCAATCGTATTTAATAAATCATGATTATTATTCATAAATATTTTAATTTTTCCTAATATAATGGTTTGTACAAATGTATTGGTTTGCACTATAACACATCCCTATATATAATCAAATAAAATCACGTTAATAAAATATTTGTTAATTAATTTTACTAATTACAAACTAAATTAGTTGAAAGTCTAAAATACAAATTAATTAGATCAGTATGTTTGTATTTTATTATTACTAGAAGCGTACTTGCGCAATGCAGCGAGATATATCACGATTTTAATGTTTTATTTTATTTTTTTGTTGATTTACAGTACGATTTTACACATACCAAATTGGTGGGTGTTAAAAGTATGCGGTAGTAATATGTATCTTGTGCTTTGATACTTGTAAATTAAGAGATTTTTTAAAATCTTGCATAAAATGATGGTACATTGTGCCTAATAATTTGTATTTAATAGTTTTTTATCCGTGCTTTATAATATAGTAATAAAAAAATTAAGTATTTTGTTAGAATTCAATGATTATCTTATATATTTTAATGACATCTAGAAAAAAATAACCAATTACATATTTAATAATATAATTAAAACAAAATTATAATAATATAATATATTAATTAATAGTGATACATGGAAATGTCTGCATAAATAGAAAGCCCTGCACATACCAAATTGGTAGATGTTAGAAGTCTGCAGTAGTAATATGTATCTTGTGATTTAATACTTGTAAATTAAGATATTTTTAAAATTTTGCATAAAATGATGGTATCTTGTGCCTAATAATTTGTATTTAAGAGTTTTTATTCGTTCTTTATAATATAGCATGGATATAGATATAGATATGTAAGTATATAAAGTATGTTAAGTTGAAATAAAGAAATTATATGGCTGCGTTTTTTTATGGGAAAAGTCTAAAAAACCAAATGGACTTTAGTGTTTGGAGTGATTAAGTCCTTAAACAATTTTTTGAAACAAATAAGTCCTTGGACATTTCAAAACCTGTTAACTAGATTCTTGGACTTTTGATAACTTGTTGAATACATCCTTATTACTTAAAAATTTAACTTGCAACCTATACAGCAGGTAAAACTACAAATTAAAAACAAAGTCACCTACTTTATCCGCCTACAAATTAAAAATGGAAAAATTAACTAAAATAGTCAATTTCATCAACCATATTTATTTTTCTTTTTCAAAGTTTTTTTTTCCTAAAATTGCCAAAGTTTGCACATAATGTTTTTTTTTTCCTGCGTAAAAATTATTTTTTTTCCAAAAAAATAAAAATAACAAACATCCTCACGTAAAAAATTTTATGTATAAAGATTCAGTTTCTGCTTATAGTTTTAGAAAAAATTTACACTTTGCATTCTTATAAAGTTATAATTAGTTATTTAATTTATTTTATATCAATTATTTTTTCATTTACATTTTTATTTTATTAACATACACAATCGGATATTAACTAAAATATATCAAAAAAAATAGTTTTTTTTACAAATTACATTATTATAGTCGTTTCGTCAATACGTTCAAAATGAACTCAATATTGTTTTTGAACTTTATCTTGTATTATTCAATATCATAAATACGTACGAATTATTTTTAATATTTATCATTTATAATTACAAATTAATCTTATATTATTAAATAAATAACCTTAAAGGATAGAAAGTGTAAATATTAAATATAATTAGTACGTATTTATGATATTTAATAATATGAGATTAAATGCAAAAAAATCAATATTAGGCTCATTTTAAATGTATTGACGAGACAATTATAATGGTGTAATTTGTAAAAAAAAAACGTACTTTTTTTTATATATTTTAGTTAATATACGATTATGTGTGTTAATATAATAAAAAGTTAAAATGAAAATAAAAAGATAGAATATATAAAGTAAATTAAATAACAAATTATAAAGATGTTTTCTATTTTTTTTTTGCTGAAAACAGTTTTTAAGGCAAAAAAATAAGATACTTTGACTATTTTAAGAAAATACTTTGAAAAGTGCTTAAAATTTTAATTTTGTTGATGAGATTGACTATTTTAGTTAATTTTCTTATTTGTAGGGTGATAAAGTAGGAGACATCTTTTTTGTTTTTTCTTCTAATTTGTAGTTTTACCTATTATGTAGGTTACAAGTTACATTTTTAAGTAATAAGAATGTATTTAACATGTTTCCAAAAGTCCAAAGATTTATTTAGTGTGTTTTGAAATGTCTAAAGACTTAATTGTTCCAAAAAATTGTCCAAAGACTTAATCACTCTAAACACTAAAGTTCATTGGGTATTTTGGACTTTTCCCTTTTTTTTTATCAAATTAGTAATGATTAAAATATATGTTTTAATCTACTTGTTGTGTATTTACCGGATGCAATTGAATGTAAATTATCATTGTAATTGAGAATAGAAAATTAACATAATTACTTACTAAAAGTTTTTGAAATCTATACTATATTATAAAGATGTCATAAAAAACTCTTAATTACAACTCATTAAGCTTTATATACTATCATTTAAAGCTATCTACTTAAAATCTCTTAAAAATAACTACTAAAGTCTAATGTACTACATGTAAAGCTTTTAACCCTAATTAATATATTTCATCATTATCCCCAAAATCCTTATCTCTAA
Source organism: Arctium minus (assembly GCA_954870635.1). Lineage (NCBI taxonomy): Eukaryota > Viridiplantae > Streptophyta > Magnoliopsida > Asterales > Asteraceae > Arctium > Arctium minus. The sequence continues at coordinate 117,300,876 of OX941083.1, read as the reverse complement.
TCCCCAAACCCTAAAATTATGAAATTTGAATTCTAATAAACATAATCAAAACAAGATAAACATCTCAATTTAAATATAAAAAATTTAAAATATATAAGATAATTAATGAATTTTAACAAACTACTTAATTTTTTTTATATAAAAAATATTATATTGTTAAGCCTAAATTAAACAAATTTATATATAAAAAAACATTATCACTCAATAAAAACCATCCAAAATCGTACTGTAAATCAATAAAAACAAAAAATAAAAATAAACATTAAAATCGTGATGTATTAAGCATTATGTACTATTATTTAATGCTAATCTACTTAAAATCTCTTAAAAAAACAATTAATGAAGCAATATGTACTACTTTTAAATGTTTTTAACCATAATTAATAAATTTCATCTTTATTCCCCAAAATCATTATCTCTAATCCCCAAACCCTAAAATTATGAAATTTGAATTCTGATAAACATAATCAAAACAAGATAAACATCTCAATTTAAATATAAAAAAATTTAAAATATATAAGATAATTAATGAATTTTAACAAACTACTTAATTTTTTGTATATAAAAAACATTATATTGTTAAGCCTAAATTACACAAATTTATATATAAAAAAACCATTATCACTCAATAAAAATCATCCAAAATCGTACTGTAAATCAATAAAAAACAAAAAATAAAAATAAACATTAAAATCGTGATTTATCTCGCTGCATTGCGCGAGTACGCTTCTAGTATTATAAAGCAGACATAAAAAAACTCTTAAAAATAAGTAATAAAGTACAAGTTACCATCATTTTATGCAATATTTTAAAAATCTCTTAATTTACAAGTTTCAAAGCACAAGATACATATTACTACTGCAGACTTATAAACCCACCAATTTGGTATGTGCAGGACATTCCTTTTATGTAGAACTTTCCATGTATCACTATTAATTAATATATTATATTACTATAAATTTGTTTTAATTATATTATTAAATATGTAATTGGTTATTTTTTTTATATGTCATTAAAAATATATAAGATTATCATTGAATTTTAACAAAATATTTAATTTTTTTATATATAAAACATTATATTATTAAGTCTAAATTAAACAATTTTATAAAAAATCATTATCACTTTCTCAAAACCATCCAAAATCGTACTGTAAATCAACAAAAAAACAAAAAATAAAATTAAACATTAAAAACGTGATGTATATCGCTGCATTGCACGAGTACGCTTTTAGTTTATACTTAAATAGAATAAAAATTACAATTATTTGTAATCATTTACAACTATACATAAATGACAAAATATGTTTAATCCTTAACTTTTTTGTAAACAAACTTTGTAAAAGAAATCTATTATACATCAAACATTATTACAATCACAATACTAATATCTTTAGCAATCCCACACTTTCCAAAATTCACAATTTACGTATTTTTCACCAAGTTTTTTCATAGCTTTTTTCTTATACATTATTGTCAGCTCAACAACTTAAAAACCTTTACCTCCAATATGTGAAAAACCTCACCCAAACTTTTTCATTACTTTTTAAAACTATTCAGGGTCCCACTATTTTAACTTTATATCATTTTTATTCTTATTTATAAAAATAAATACATTAAAATTCATACAAATACATATTTATTTATATCAAGAAAATATTATTAATTTAATTATGTATTTATTTTAAATAATTTTTTTAAATATTTTAATACAATATATATTATATATAAATTTCTTATTGTAAATAGGATTACTTTAAATATAATAATAAATATATTAATAAATAAAACTGGTTGATAAATAAAACTGATTAAATACGAAACATTTATAAAATTCTATAAAGTTAAAACTGATTAAATACGAAAAAACAGGTCTTGCAGTTACGACCTATGACGAAAAACCTCAATTGAAAAACCCCTCCACTATGTGAAAAACCTTAAAAAGGGAATGGGATAATTACTGCTTGATTTTCCAATCCAGTTGCACCCTAGGCATATAGCAACACCCATATCTATACTCCCTCCTATAGGGTGGTATGTGAGTAAAGTAGGTAGGGGTGTGTGAGTGATACATACTTTTTTTGTCAAACATGATTCACCTCTTAGCGATACAGAGGTTGTCTCTGAATGGAACCATTAAGAGGAAAACACAAGTCATTTTATACAAAGGTAAAATTCAAAGTTCTTGTATAAGAACTCAAAGAATGTGAGGTTCTTATAAAAACTTTTTTCAATGAATGATTTTTATAAGAACCTACAATTTTTTTTTGCTTATAATAGCATCTCCAACAACTTCTATAAAATAGAAAAAAAATTAGTTTTTGTTTCTTTATACTTCTCCAATGGCTTTTCTATCTTGTTCTCTATAATAATAAAAAAAAACTCGAATTTTTTTTAAGTTTTGAGAATTCTCTAAAACTTGACGGTGGGAGAGAGAAATTATTATTTGATTCAATCCCACCAATTATATTAAATTTTTATCATTTTATATTAAGTTTTTTTAAAGTGTAATGGTATGAGAAATTATTCAATGTTTTAACATCTCTAAATTTGAGAATCTTTTAAAGATGAATGTGATTATTTTTAGAGATTTTTAACTTTTGGCTATTTATTTTAAAAATAATTATATATAACTTGTTGAAGATGCTATAAAAACCAAGATGTTACTATAATCAAATAGATAAAATTCTAGTGATTGAACTTTATTGTGAGATATTCGATCTTGGCCTGTCAAATAACATCTGTATGAGTGTCGGAATTCTTTCTTTTCCCACTAATAAAAGAAAAACGTTTTTATAACAGTAACCACAAAACACATTATTTATGCCCGCTGGCTAACATGACTGTCGGTGCTCTGTTTACATCACTGTCATGCAAACACAATTAAGGACCCCCCCCCCCCCCTTTTTTTTTCCTTTGTTTCTCTATTGGCACTTTATGTTATCGTTATCCCTACCCAACCCCCAATCTAAATCCCGTCTTATGTGGATGCGGATAAGATTATATCCCTTGAGAAATTGTTTTGGCAGTGATGTCGACCTACCACCCAACATTGCAACACCCAAACATAACTAAACAACTATATAAGTGTTTTGGATTGGGTTCTGGTGAGAGGTTGAGTTAATATGAGAAGTGGTTATCAATTGTTGGATGCACATTAGAATGAGATGCACCGAATCAATTCCCTTATGAATCACAATTCATTGGTGGGTGTGAGATTATTACTTTATCAGTGATAAAAGGTTCAGATCCACTTCTCACGTTTCTTTTGTTAAATCAACTTCTCACACGATCATTTGCCTCTTTTATCATCCATATATATATATATATATATATACTAGAGAGAGAGAGAGACGTTAAAATGCAATTCATTTACATGATACAACTCATGCAACCCCTTTATCACTTTATTCACTACTCATTTTATTTTCACTTTTGTAATTAAGAAAAAGAAAAAAAAAAAAGATGAAAATAAAATAAGTGGTAGATAAAGGGGTTGCATAATAACCTATATATATATATATGTGTGTGTGGATGTTCAAACAAGAACACATTCATTTTACAAAAACACAAGAACACATTATCACATATGATAATACACATATGGAAACCATTACTCTATTGTACAATAAAAGTTTAATATATTATTTTTTTAAAAAAATAATAAAAAGACAAAAATACCATTCAATTTAACAAAAGGGGTACTTAAATGTTTGAGATGTTACATCTCAAGTACCAAAATAAAGGTTTTGAAACTACACTACCCAAAATAAAAATCACACTAAAATAAGTTATATCTTCATGCAATTTGTCATTTTTAAATAAATAAAACTTAAAGGTTTATTGGCGGGGACCCAAGGCCCCGTGGTCTACTTTTTGTGGACCCTACAAGTCCTACCTCATAGACTTGCACCGGAAAAGACATCCTGTCTCCCCCGGATTCGAACCCTAGTAAGGGAACCCAGGTAGGAGCGTTTACGGAAAGAAGGTGACCACTAGGCCAAAGACCTAGTGGTTGATAAATAAAACTTAGTACTACTCATAATTAGACCCAGTCGATATTGGATGCAATTGTTACAAGAAATCATGCAATAAAATTGACAACAATTGGAAATTAACTTATTATATTTTACATGAAGCAATCTTTAAATTACTATAACATCATGAAATTATGACAACCAGAGCTGAGAAATTGATTTCCCTTTTTGGCAAGAGGTCACACAATCCAACACCATCTCCTTCAGCTGCTTCTCAACATCTTCCATTGGTAGGCATGCATCTATCATCTGTTAAATAAATATATTTAAATCAATTATCAATTGAATTGACCCAACATTCAACAGGCAAATAATGGTCTAGATCACAATTAAAATGTAAAACCCACACTCATATCATATGCTTCATCAGATAGGTCTCAAGAATGATCAAAGGACTTCAAATCACAAGAAAGAAAGAAAGAAAGAAAGAAAGAAAATTAAGTATGTAGCAAAATGAAAGAGATTTTCAACACAACTTTGTTACCTTCCATGATGCATCACTGAGCATTTTATAATGGTGGGCAACATTCTTCTGAAACTCCAGCTGCTCATATCTCTCACCTCCATAACCACCTCTTTCAGCAGCTTTCTACAATATTTATCATTTGAGAAAGCCATAAACATACACACACAAAAGCATATATATATATATATACACACACACACAATTGAAGGGTTAGATTACAGTAGATAGGAAGAATTACCTCTGGAGGTATGTCGAGGTACACCACCAGGTCAGGTGCCAGCAGCCCCACCTCAGGAGCCTGTACAACAATCAGAACCATGTGTTTCAAAAGCAGTGGTAACCAGGAAAAGAGGATGAAGTCTTGATTTTCACCTTACACCATTCAATATCAAGCCCTTTGGCAGCTGAGAAAGCCACCCCTGAATAAGAATAGCGGTCAACAATCAGGGAAGTACCACTTTTAAGCTTAGCTTCCATCAACGATCTGGAAATCATCAAGATAACTTTAGTACATACTAAGAAGTAACGAGTAGTGTATTCACCGACTTGATCAACAGTTACTACATGCCTCAAAAAAACATCAACACCTTTCCGCACTGTTTGTTTTTTCTGTTCTTCCTGTTTTAATAATTAGATGAGAAATAGAAGTTTTGTTTTTAACAATTTCAAAGGGAGAGTACCTGCCTTTAAAACTCAGAAAAAACCTCAAAAGGTAATTAGCAAGAAAGAAGCATGTGTAGATAAATAGGAATTTATGTCAATGGCCATGCATCACAGATCAGCTCAGTGTGCCTCAATGTAGTTGTGAAGTCAAAGAAAAGTCAAGGGTAGGCTTGCCCCAGCCTGCACGGGCTGACAGTAAAGATAGGCATAATGTCTGATTATAACGACGGTTAAAAGGATGGATGCTTAATGAAATAGGCTAAAAATATTTTGAGGTCCAAGTCTCTAGAAGTGGGTTTGCAATGGGTAATTTGAACGATCATACAGGCAGCATTAATATGACTGAAACTTATCCCCCAAAAGCCTACTATGAACATATACAAAGGGGCTGCACATAGTTGTCAATTTGTCAACCAAAAAAAGAAAGGATATACAAGTTTCATAAATCAGGAATCAAATAGTAGTTTTGCTTCAACTTTTTTCATAAAATAAATAGTATGTATAAATATAAAATAGAAGCAAAAACTCTAGTGGATGTGTAAACCAAAATATAGTTGTACTAATCACAAGACTTGCTCTTGCCCAATTCATCACTTCTTACAACTTCACCACATAACAACAAAAAGAACATTTCTATTCACATGGCTATAATAAAGCTTAGGGCAAATAAAAACTCCACATAAAATCCCAAAAACAGCATGAAAAAGGATACAAGGTGACTAATAAAGAACCATAAAAATGATCTAATCTGGTGATATGATGGTGATAACTCCAACATAACTCCAATCGACAAATGGGATTTGTATTGTTTGTTTCATGAATAAAATTAGATAGTAAGATTCCAAATGTGAACTGGAGAATTTTTACAACTGCAACATATGATGAGACGTGTAAAAGGCTAGCAATCTTCAGCAAGTGAAATGTCTATTCATTTCCGATGAACATGCAATCTCAACAGCTTGGTGAGCATACACATTCCAGTTAGAATTTTTCAGGATAAGATTAACCAAGTCGACATGATAAAAATGATATCAAATTTCAGGTACTGTATAATCATTTCAAATGCACCTTGACAGTAATCTCAATGTCTTTGCCTAGCCTTTATAGGTAAAAGGCATGAAGAACAAAAAGGTGTAAACTAACCTTTTCTCCCAACGATTTGCACTAAAGAGTAGATGAATCGTATGATCATCCAACTGAGATTGATTGGAAAGATAAGAGGAAATCATTTGCCCAACAGAAGTATCTCTATCTGGAAACCGCCATGATTCTACTGGATACCCAAGGCCAGCCAAGTACGAAAGGAGCCTACCAGACTGTGAGGTCTTCCCACTTCGATCCAAACCTTCCAAAACAATAAGAGCACCTCTTGCCTCATTGTGGCGATTACTTTCCATGTGAACTTTTCTGAGAGAGCACTTGAATGAAAACTGTTGTGCAGCTACAGTTCCAAATTTTCTGCAGCGAAAGAACATTTGTTCAACGGAAATTGCATCAGTACGACAGATATGAACTTCAGAAAATCATTAGGAATTCACCTATTATTGGTACCTTGCAATTTTTATTTTGGAGGCCTTGATCATACATTTGGAAAAAAATGAAAATATGATTTTTATGAAAAAGGCACATAAAAACTCAAAAAAAATGTAAATTGCTTGTGTTGCTCTAGTGGCTGAGGTTTCCTAGGGATAACCAAGAAGTCATAAATCCACATCTCAAGCTTGCTTATTGTCAAGTTAATTAGCAATAAAAAACAGAAGTTTCAACCATCTGGTGTGATTTTCTATGTCTTTCATGCAAATTTGAATTGTATAAATAAGTGGATCACTAATCCCATAATTGCTTGGAAATCATATTTTGTGTATTATTTTGAAATATACCCACTTTGGTGTTTTGTATTAGAATTTGGTGTCCAACCAATGTGGATGGTTGAAAAGGCAAAGTTGATTTAAGAGTTATTAAGTGGTTCAACTAAAGTGTAATGTTAACTTTAATGATGCATAGATAGTGATCTAAAAGAAATATTAACTTACAAAAACTTAGACATACTGAGATTGCAAGCATACATGTTCTCCAACCCCACAACTGAATTTAAAAAAAGATTGCATCTTTAGACAACAGGAAACCAATCCAAATTACACTTGTTAAATGAACATAAAGTGAGCATACACAGCAAAATAATACAAGTAAATTAATGACTTCCCTCACTCAAGGATTCCATTATGCTGAACTTTTACTACAAAATCACCTATGACCCACTGAAGTGAGTAATGTGTTTAAAAGTTCATAGAGGAGGTTTCAACATATATTGGGGAGAATATGTCCAAGTCTAGTTGATGTGGGACTCTAACACGCTCCCTTTCAACAAAGACTACACATTGTCCTAAAGTGTTGAGAGGGGCTAGACAGGTACAAACAGATTGCCCTAGAGTGTCGAGTCCCTAGGATGGTAAAGTTTGGATCTAATACCATGTGAGAATATGTGAAACCCCATCATATTACTTTCCAAAAAGAAACATTGAGAAAAAAAGAGTGGTTCCAATATACAATGAGAATAATAGGTCCAAGTCTAGCTAATGTGTGACTCCATATCCTTGCATCAATTAAATAAGGTTTGTAGTACAACTTACTTTCTAATTGTATAATGTAAATCATACCCACAACAATGTTACAAAGCAAAATCAAATAAGACCTAAATTCTTTTGAACATATTGTCGAACACCTGGTAGTGGTGTTTGTTTCACCAATTTATTGACCTCGCCATTACATGATTGAATAACAAGAGATTCCCAAAAGAGCCTGATTGGACAAAGCGATGATACCATTTACTACTATGATATGCTATTGGAGACCAAATCTTATTACCAATGAATTGAAGAAATACCCCCATCCAAAATAAACAATTTGCTAAACAAATTAACCAAACTAGGACTTCAAGATCAAGAAAAATTCAGCCACACAATTGCATATAACTCAGCAACAAATAAGCACACACAAACTAATGACTAGAATGATGTTTATAAACAACTTCCAAATGTGCTTAAACCAAGAAAAACGTCTATATTTATGTGTGAGTGTGCCACATGTAAATTGATAAAAGCAAACTCAAGTTACAAAGGCTTATATTTTAAAAACAAGAGCAGCAAATCAAACAAGTTACATGCACAATTCTGTGACAAACAAACAAAAGGAAGGTTCTTTGAGTTTCTTTACATCAAGGTTCATATTTCTTTCTCTTTGCAACAAACTAACCATGAATAAAATAGGACCCCAAAGCTCTAACCATCAAATACACCAAACATAATAACCATAAGAAAGAAGAAAGTCCACAAGGATTACAAGCCTTTGAAGATATTCATAAATATTAAAGAACAATCTACAATGCATAATAGCTAATGCCACAACTAAGCAATTACACCATAATCCAGATATCCACGACATGATCCCCCAATAAAAAGTTGAGAGCATTCCAAGCACTCACTCTAACCATCTAACGCCAAACAAAAGTCTCATAACCCAAAGAGGTTATGAGATTCAATCCAACTACCAAATGCAGTTTGTGTTTGCTTTGAAAACATAAATAAGTAAAAACCTTCCAATAAATCATTGCAGTCATACCCAAATTGGACAAGCATAGCTTAAATAACTTCACCATAAGCAATGAGCAGTAAAATCTCTCAAGGTTCATGAACACATCCCAAGTAACTATTCTTAATTCTTAACCACTCAATTTCCATCAATAACCTCAGATATCAACCACCCAAGTCCCAAGCAACATGAAAAAACAAAACCCAATAATAGTTTGGTAAAAGCCTTGACATAATCGCAAATTGTTGGTCACAAAAATAAAAAATATCATTCTATGTTGCCACAAGAATGGGCATATCATAACTATAATTGGGGAATGATGTATTTGATGCAAGGCTGGACAAACCAACAATTCAGGAGCAAATTTATATATATATTTAGGGGGGGTGGGGGGGGGGGGGGGGGGGGGTTGTTACATGCCTAATATCAATAAACAAAAACAATAAAAGAGTTATGTGTTGTTTATTTGTTTTTTCATTAATCCATGTATGGATTAAGTCGTCTCTACAGATTAAGCCAAATTGTTATCTGTTTGTTGTGCTAATAAACTGTTTGAAAAATGAAAATGATTATTTTACCACTTACTGTTTGTTTTTCTTGTTTTCACTGAGTTCATGCTTTTGTTTTTCTTGTTTCCCTTGAATTCATGCTTTTGTATCTGCAAATTGCAGTTTGTACGTTGTTGTGTTGAATTAGCTATGATCTCAACCATATGCATGATGAGTTAAATTACAACTTCATTACTTAATTCCATGATCCCATATTTTGATACATTTGAACCACTCAATGCAGTGAAACCTACAGGATATAAACTATAAACAATGACATTTGCATCACTGGTAAAATTAACGAATCATTGCTCTATTGGCTTCTTCAGGTACTGTCTGCTAGTTTCTCGAACCAGAAACACGCCAATTTTCCAATCCAAAGACATAATTTCAAAGATAAAAGAACTTATACTTGTCAGAGTATCCAATTTTAATCAATGCATGTGGCTCTATTAACTTGAAAATGATAACAAGGAGAGAAGATAAACAGATTAAGCACCCTAATTTCCATTCCAACAAACATACTAATAACCTTCAATCAAATACACCACATATCGACATTTTAAGCAAACTTTTGAACAAAAAAAAAAAGTCAAAGCAACACAATTCGCACAAATCGAACATAAAACAAAGCAACGCACAACAAATGAGTGAGGAAAATCATACCGTCGAGAAGCAGTAGCAGGAGACGGCAACCAGCAACAGTTTACGGTGACCGGCAGTGTTCGCAGGCGAAGGCGACGGCGACCAGCAGGATTCGCAGGCAACAGAGGCGAAGTGTTCGGCGGAGACAGTGATGAGGAGGGTTTCAATATCTGTAATGGGGCGGCTGAATGAAGTAATTGGCGCGAATGGTATATAAAGCCATGAAAAAGGATCATCTATGCACAAATTTAAAACCCTTCGGAGGGGAATTCGAATTTTTTGATAGAACCCTTGCAAAATTTAGGTGGCGCCTAGAGGTGTTTACAACTCTACTACTAACTAACACGAACAATTGTTTGATAGTTGTTGAATGGTTTAGTGAGTAATGATTAAGGGGTGTTTTGGATTGCTTATTTAAAACAACTTAAACTTATTTTTAAAGGTGCTTATCAACTTATGCAATGTTAAACCAGAGTTCTTTAAAAAATATTTAGATTAGCTTATTGGGGTATCAAAACATAATAAGCTAATAAGTTGTTATTTAAAATTGTTTGGGATTGCTTATACATATAAAATAAACAAAGAGTCATAAGCACTTTTCAAATAAGTTGATAAGTTAAAACAAAATGACTTATGAAAAAATGTTTTATCTCCGGTTTGGCACCGCTATAAACACTTTGATTTTTTCTCCATCTAAACGCTAGAAAGTGTTTGTCTCTGGTGCCACACCGCAATAAGCTAAAAAACACCTCAAATAAGTAATCCCAAACACCCCCTAAACAATCATAATGATTAAAGGGTTCTTATGATATAGTGTAAAATGAAATACGATTGTTTGCTAATTGTTCAGAATGAAATTAAGACTCTGAACGGTTAATGAAGGGCCAAGATACAAAAACATTCAGATGGTTTTGGAACCATTAAGAGCAGACTTTTTTTTGCTAAACAAGATTCACCTCTTATTCGAGTTTGGCTCCGGCTCGAACAACTTTTCAAAGTCGTTTTCGAGTTTGAGTTTGAATATTTTTTTAATGTTTGAGTATGATCTCGATACTTGTTTGCAAACTCGAATTGAAGATAAATTAACTCGTTTATCTGCTGAAGCTCGGTGATTTTTATATTTTCAGTATAAAATTTATAGACATATAAATGTGTTTGACACGAAAAAAGTGTATGTTCGAATGTCTCGAGTCAATTGGTAAATTTAATCGAGCTTTCGAATGTGTCGAGTTGAATATTGGTGTTATGGAGCTCGACTCGTTAAGTTAAACGAGCTTTATCTTGCGTTTGAAATTGACTCGAGCTTGAGATTTGTTAAACTCGAGCTTGAGATAGACGAGTCCAAACTCAAGTAAGCTCGAATCGTTTACACCCATAGTAGGGCCTACTTCACTACAAGATGGGCAAATTGGGGTTGGGCTGGCTCAGAATCGGCCCAACCTGAAACCGGTTATGTATGGGATTGATTTTTCAAAAATTTTGAAGTTTTTATTAATAATGATATAAGTTTTTTAGTGTTTTTTTCACAATTTCCAAGCTTTTCTATATTCTTTGTAATGACCGGGCTCAAAGTAAATTAAAGGGGAAGTTGGGGTAAGAAAGTGGAAAGATCTTTTAAGGAGGGGTATATTGTGAAATTTGGGAGAAAGAGGGCTTTCAACCCTAGAGACGTAGCAGTATTATAGGAGTGTGCGGCGGCTATTTTTGGGAGGAGAAAGACTCTTGCGATTTTAGAGAAAGGTCGAGGAAGAAAGGACTCTTCAAAAACTTTCAAGCGTGAATTCCAAAATCCCTTTGAGGTAAATCATCTAATCTAAAATCCTTATCTTTGATTGTTCACTTTCAATAATGGTTTTGATTTTTGGATTTTCTTATCAATCTGAGGAGGGTATTCTGGACATGTTAATCTGGATATTAAGATTTTGGGATTTAGACTGGAAAATGTTCTTATATTTTTTGCAATCTTTATGATAAATGTTATTAGGGAAAGTTGGTTGTCATTATCGATTAAGTTGAGGTCTGTGTTTTGTGTGTTATCGTTGTGGAATCGATCGACCGAAGTTGGGGAAATCGAACGACTCCGGTCGACTCATAGACAACTGTCGATTAAATAAACACCGGTCAATAAAAGGGATACCGGTCAATAAAAAGGGATACCGGTCGTATGCCAATCCGGTCGGCCAGTGGAAGGGGAAACTGATTTTCCATACTCTGGACGTGGGCGCAGCATGGAAGCCATTTTATGTTAGTCACGTGGAACGCAGCGTAGCTGCATGTTGTTTTTCATGTGGGCCGAAGCCCACTTTCTCCAAAATTTTAATGGGTGGTGGTTAATTTAAAGAGTTAGCTTAGTTTAATTTAATATTAATTAGTTAGTTTAGTTTAATTAATTTAATTAAATACATTAGATTATTATTACCAATTAATATTCTCACGTAAGAGTTTGGGGGATTAAGTCGGTTAAAGGATAGATGCCTTTGAAATAAGGGTGTTGTCAACTTTGTAAAATAGAAAGAAACGGGTGTTCACCGATCAATGATTCTTTTATAGGTTTCGGGTCAACTTTAAGAGTAGGCGCAAGAGGCCAGATAAGGGTGTCAGGTGAGTTTTTCTAAACTAAACCTTTTGATGATGAAAGCATGTGAAGTTTATTTGAAACTTTGATTTATTTATGATGACATTATTTTATTAAATCGTTCAAGTGTGTTATAAATTGTTGTTGTTTAAATGTATGCATACATTATTTGTGAGTTACGTGACCTAAGTCGGGGAGTGTGGCCCGCCTACTCGTGTCGGAGAGTGTGGCTCGTTCATGTCGTTGGGGGCGTGTCCCAACATTAAGGCAACGCGAGTTAGACACATCGTTTATGACGGTCGTGTGGTCCGTAGCGTGTTTTCTTTATGTGCCATTGTTAAATGTTGTTTCTAATTTTGGAAAGTATATTTTTGTTGCTTAACTGTTAGAGGGAACTCACTAGACCTATGGTCTAACCCTCGTTATTTCAAAACTAAAAATCTTTTCAGGTAATCGGGTATTAGAGAAAGCAGATAAGGGCAAGGAGGGAAGATGTAGCGGGAAGAGTAGAAAGTTGTCATCTTAGGCATTCGTTATTATTATCTTAGTTGTGTAGGTTGACTTTGAGAACCTTGTATTGTAAATTGTAAACTTGGGGTCGTTTGGCTTGAATTTTATTTATATTAATAAGGTTTAAGTTATTATCTAGTCGCTTTTGGGTTGGGTTAGTTACATTTTCCAAGTAATTTAATTATTTAAACTATAGTCAATGCTAACTTTCAAAACCCGTAAAAAAAAAAAACATTAATAACATTTTTGTGTGTGTGATATTTTTTAGCCAGGCTCTAGGCTGGGGTTGGGGTTGGTTACCGAGGAACTCTTTATTAGGATCGGTCAGCCCAAATTGTGAAGGAATGGATAAGCCTAGTCCCATTTTTTGGCCATCTCTGACACTAGAACGGACTTCGTCATTTCCAATAACATTGTGTTAAAATAATTGAAAATGAGTGATGTTTCAAAGTTTAGCATTAGAAAATAAAAAGTTTTGTTTTAGGAGCGTTGTTCCAATAAATTATTCTGTTTTAAAAATTGTGAAATGGTTATCATGTTAAATCAAATCGTAAACGATATTATACCGTCAGCGAATTAAACCTACGAAGGGTTCGTTATATTACTATGATGTTATCGAGAACTCCATGGACGAGGAACAATATGAGAAAAAATCGCTTAAGGCAAATATTCAACCCCATTCGACTTCCACTAACATTCCCGAATGCCATGACATATAACCCTCTAGGTTATGATGTCCATTTCATGGGCAAGTCCACAACGACACTTGACATATTTATCATAAAATGTTGTAGCATATTTATCATGAATGTGTGATTCATGATTAATAACACACCTCCATATGCATCATGAATGTTCAAGTAGGGAGTTGGAAGTTCATTTGGACAATCTGCCAAATACCATCATTGATTTTTTAAGGAACATGTTTCAAATGGAAATGAAGCTAATGAGGATGAAATCGATATGCTTTGTTCACGTTAGACGATATTTTGTATGACCGTTTAAAGAGAAACAATATCTTACAGAAACACAACTTTGTGTGTATTTGAGCAAAAGGTTGATTAGTGGTAACCTCGACCAATACCATATGGAACCCGCACTCTAAGAACTAAATTTGAGGGAAGCATTTAAGGGATGAAGCTAGTGGAGGGGTTTAATTATGTCGCCCGTCTCCTGCAAGATTCGAATTGTTGTGGATTTGAGCAAATCGCACCGCTCCTCTTGCCAACTGAGCTACACGCCAAATGACGAGACCCTTGTGTTATTGAGATAAGATCCACATGTTTCATCATTCCCGTATTTGCAATGGAAGATCATAACTCATGTTTATGCATCTTTTGGTTGTTGTTGAATCATAGATAATACTCACCAAAATAGGAAGGTCATAAGTACTCAACCGATGAAATATATTTTGATTTCAGTTGGTAAATGAATGAGGGATATACAAATGGGTCAATGGTGCTAATCGGTTAGATTTGTAAAGTTGGAATCTCCATTATTTCCTACGAAGCCTTAAAGATAAGAATGGTAACGGGTCGGGGTCGGGACAGTTATTGGTATCCCCGTCCCCGAAACCGATAACCAAACCGTCCCCGAAACCGCCCCGATCCCCTTCGGGGAACCCGTTAAGGTTAAAAATCGTATTTCCCCATTGGGCTTCCCCGTTCACCGTTGGTTATACCCGAACCCGAAACCGACCCGTTTTTTTTTCACAAAATGTTAATTTTCACAACTAAAAATAAATTACAATTTTTATAAACATAAGTCTAAATGCCTCAAAAATGTCTTAAATTACGATATAAAAGTAAATAAAATTCATATATCATCCAATTAAAATTACGGTTTCACAATTAAACAAATAAAATAGACTTTTTCGGGAGGCTTGTTTGGGGAGTTGAGATAAAATGGATTAAAATATTTTAAATTTTAATATAATGTTAGTAATTTTATTTTAATGATATTATATATATATATAAAAATACATTAATATTTATAGGGTCGGGTCGGTGATCACCGCCCCGTCCCTGATAAAATCCCCGAATATATCCCCGATCCCTGCCCCGTCCCCGATAAGAAGTCCCCGAACCCAGCCCGAAAATTTCGGTTTTCGATTTTCACCATCGGTTTCGGTTATTTTTGCCATCCCTACTTAAAGAGTTTCTTATGAGGTTCCACAAAATTTTACATAGAATAGAATTGTACAAAGTCAAAGATCGAATTCCGAGCCTAGCAAGCTTAAAGCTCATGCATATGCTAGGCCCAAAAGCCCAATCAGACCAAGTTTTGTTCAAAAGCTTGAAAAAAGCCTGATCTAGTGTATCCACCCAACGCCCAGGCCCAAAAAAATCCAGGCTTCGGTTACCGAAATTAGGCTTGAAAGGCTCGGACCCAAAAAAGTTCGGCTTAATGCATCTCTATTATTACATGATTTCAAATCTTTAATCTTGTGTGTTAATGCAGAGGACAAAGATGGTTGAAATTTATGAGAAATCTCGGTTTCTTGAAGCTTTGAATCCATGGACAACGACTCTTGAGCAGTTGTCGAGTTCTTTAGATGACAACAACTCGGATTTGTTAGAGTATGTATGGTCCAGATTTTCGCCGAAAAAAAAAACACAAACGTCTAAATTGATATATAATCTAATAAAAGCGAAAGTGTGTACCACGGTCACAAATTCAAACCGAAATATAGATAGTTTAATAAACATGTGAAGTAGCTATAAATGAACGAAATGAAAGGGTTTAAAAGCCCACAAGCTCGTTCCATAAACGCTCTATAGACCTCTAAATAGAGATATCATATCATCACAAGCTTCTTCGACTTCTCTAAGGCCTCGACTTCTTAATTGAAAAATTCGTAATTTTTAGCGTCGATGATGATCGCTCTCAATCCCCCGATAGGGGATAATACCATCAAAGCAATTCCAAATACAATGCAGATCTGTAACACACAAATTAAGCAGTGTCAATGATGTAATCAAACAGTCGTCTTAATAATAGATTGTTTTATAATACTTAAGTTTACAGTACACTATTTGTTTGTAGTGTAGTATTAAGAATACGAACAATGTGTTTGGAGATGTTATGGTTACATACCCAGTTAATGATCCAAGATAAGCTCCATTTCTTTGGTTTATAAATGGAAAGCCAAATGATGCAAGGTAGCTGAGCCATTAAGAACAAAGTTAATTAGAAACATATAGCAAATGAATAGGAAGAAGAGATATATAACGAGTAACATGTTGGGTCGTACGAAATAAGTTGTTGGGGCGAATGCAAATCCTCCGAAGAAACCAAGAAGTCCACCGAAGAATGGGAAGCAAATGCCGATAAACATTGTTAAAGCTGCAACCAAATGAAGAGTTTAGTAAATTAAGAAGGTATTGTAACGATGACACACACACACACACACACATATATATATATACACGATTCGTAGGTAGTTACTGTTAAAATGTTTAACTTACCAACATATGTGTTTCTGGTGATGAAGCGTAGCGTAAAAGTAGGAGTGAAGTGCAATTTCTTGACGAGTAAGGTTTCGATCATATCGAATACTGGCATCGCATAAATCTAGAGGAAAAAGAGACAAATGTAGTTAGATATGTTGTGGTATCCGAGCCAAAGTCTAGCACCACCAAGAGACTAGACACACTCTTTCATCTCTGTTGGAGTAACACAAAGGGTAAACACAGATTATCAAACTTACATACATATAAAGATATAGGGGTTCAAACCAGAACACGGTCATATAAGAATATACGAGAACGGTCAAATTACATATGATTTATGATATGGGACACGGTCAACACAAACGTATGCGAGCAACTTGGCCCATAACTCAAGTCGCAACCAAAGTCGCACAGAGTCAAATGTGATTTTACATTGTAGTGTAAAATTAAGTTATCATGTTTTCTCATTTAGTCTATATTCTCGTTTGAACTCAATCTATAACAAAAAGATTGAGAACCACTAGAACCAACTTCCATGTGTTGTTTGTGAAATAATGCATATTAAAGTATAGTGTTGTTTTATTTTTAATATCTATTTACGTACATTTACATATGCATTGTTTCACATTGTGATTTTCAACCTTCTCTCGTCAGGGAGGCTCAAAAGGATTCAATATTCAGGGGAATGACTAGAAAGTGATAGAATGGAGATATAGAATCTGAACCTGATAGCTTCCGATAACGTGAACCACAACGAACAAATTAGCCATCGCAATGAGCCATGTGGGTTTCTCTAAACTGATCAATATATTATCGGAGACAGCATTTCCATACATCCAATATCCTATAAGAGCAACCGGAAAGTAACACAATGCCACGACTATATACGCAACCACGACTCCCTTCCACATCGGACCCTTCGAAGGCTTTTCCGGGGTTGAAGGAATGGTGGCTTGAATTTCCAGCACCACATTATGACCAGCATATGCAAAAGCAATTTCACCCAATGCATTAAAGAAGTTAAATACCGCCCCTATGGTCGTCTTAGCTTTGTATCCATATTGTACGTCTGGTTGCACACCCTTTTTCACCGAAGCAGACCATGCGATCGTAGAGTAACTGCATCAAAATTTGTGTCAATCGGGTCGTGTTTGAAGATGTATCAATACGATATATGGAACAAGTCCCCAAAATATTTGGGGCCCCATTTTTGGTTTTTGATGTAATTTTAAGGTTAGTTAGCAAACGATGGATTTGTAGACTAACACTTAGAATTACGCTGTGTTCTCGAAACCTTTTTTTTAAGAAGGAAAGGAAACGGAGGGAAATGGGAGGAAAATTTAAAAAAAAACGTGTTCTAGAAACTTTTTTAGAAGAGAAAAAAAGGAAACGAAAGGAAAATGATGAGAGTTTCCTTCCTCCCAAAGGAAACGGAAGGAAAACCGTGTTCTAGAAACTTTTTTATTATTCGTCCAATCGATCTATAGTCTTGATACATGTGTAACAGAGACTCCAAAAAGATTGGAAGAGCCCTATTGTCAATTTCATGATATTTTTGTATCTATTTCACAAACTTTTCTAGTAAATGTAGCGTACCTGAGGGACATGACTGCTGCGGCCAAAGACACACCGGCGATGGAATTGAAGTTCGGGAGATGGGAAAGAACGAAATGGACGGAAGCAAAGATCATGATGAAGTAGGTGAGCTTAATGTCTTTGCAGTCTTCGCAAACCAAATCGTGAAATTTCTTCAAGGATTTCCCTCCAGTGACCATATAGACGATGTTGACGCCAACTTCAACGATCAATTGTTGTGGAACCACGATGTAGAGACCAAGCTTTTCGCCGAAAGCGTGCTGGCCTAGCTCATGGTACCTGTCGAATCGTTTCCCAGGTACCATTTCATGCATTTCAACCATTTGCCATAAGGTGTATAGAGTCACAACCCATGATATTACTAGTAGCGCTACCCCGGGACCCCTGAATCACGGTGTGGGTCATATTAGAACGAGACTAAATAAGAACTAAAACAAACTTTATTAGATTTTGATGCAATTTAGCTAGAGGACATATTAGAAGTAGATTAAATAAGAACTAAAGCAAACTTCATTGCATTTCGATGCAGTTTAGCTATAATTTAATGATGCATGGTAACAGAACTCACCATCCAAGTTGGGACATGGCATAAGGGAGACCGAGAACTCCAGCTCCGACCATGGCGGTAACATTGTGAAAAGCCGAGTACCACCATTTTGCATTACGTGAGGATGTAATTGGGAGCCATTCGTCGATTGCCCTCTCTTTTGCGGTTCTGTTGTCAACCTGTTATATATGATCCGTCAACACAAATAAAAGATGAAAAGAGGTTAAAAAACAAACACGAACACATGGGATTTCACGAGTCGTATTATTTTTGAGGGATTTCAAGATTGACAAAATCAAACTAGCAGATATATATTTGACAAAATCAAACGAGCAAATATATATCTACCTGGTCAGGTAAAATCTCAGTAGACATGATTTATATCCAAAGAGTGGAATGAATCTTTTAGTGAGGTTGCACTTGTGATTCAAAATTAAGAGAATCAATATTGGAAAAAAGTATCTAATGTTAAAATCTATGATGGAGAAATATGACATGGATTGAAAATAGGAGACATGGACTAGAAAACATTAAGGGCACGGTAAGACTTTGTGCTACAAATGTTGCGTGTCCTCTTTTCACTTCTTTTTTGCATATCTAATATATCAAATATTTTCTTTAAAAGAAGCATAATCTTCAAATCATGTGGGAATCATTCTTTTATGGTAAGATTTTTATAGCACGTAAATAATTAAAGTAATTTATTCCGATGTAAATGGTAACAAATACTATCACATGCTATTCTAAAGATATCATAGACATAATATTTACTATCATTTAATAAAAATTAAGAAGAATCCTACATAAGAAATCAATATCTTGATGATAATTTCAACTTTTATTACAAGATTATGTTTAAATATATTATTATAAATACATTAAAAACATATATTTAATGCTAGTTATGGCACCTTAAAACTTTTATGCTACAATGAATTTAGATCAAAAGATTTTTTAATTAATTGTTTCCATTAATTAATAGTTAAGAAACCGATATAAAATCTGTTATTCATATAAATGGAAAAAAAAATCAATTGACCCAAAAAAACTGATAGTATTTATAAAACTCAAATCAAAGATCTCTTCGAATCAATTTTAAGGATCCGTTTGGTTTGCGGGATTGGAATGGATTTAGAGGGATTTGGATTTCAAATCCATTCCAATCCTTTGTTTGGTTTGGAGGAAAGGAATTTGTTGACCGGATTTGAAATCCTTTGACCTCTTTAAAATCCTTAAGTTGATGGATTTGAAAATCCTTTGCAATGGGATGGGATTTCAAATCCCCCCAAATCCAAATCCTTACTTGAAATCCAATCCATTCCCGCAAACCAAACGCACCCTAAAAGTTCAAAAACCAGGGATTTGGCCGTTAAGGATTTTCCTTATAGGTTAACTCAACTAGCAATAAATCTTGGATAGTTGGATCTTTAGGGATTTTTAATTTCTCAGAGTTCACAGTTCAAGTCTATAAAACCACTAAGGATTTTCCAAATTGTTTTTTAGGTATCTGATATTAGTCGAGGTACATGAAAGTTGACCGGACACCGAACACCCAGAGTAAAAAAAAAAAGTTCAACCAAATCAAGCGTGTTTTTTTCCTTGTAATCCTGGATATCCGTCCAACCTATGCAAACAAAATTTCTCTTTCTGCTAAAAGGTTAGAGCATCTCCAACAACTTTTCCAAAATGAAAAAAATGATAATCCCAAAAATGATTACTACATGGGTGCACCAATACAAAACTTTGAAAGTAGATATTTAGAAAAAGAAATAATATTTTAATTGGAGATTAATTTTTTTTGGGAAGATTTTGACTTTTAGTTCTACATTTTGGAGAATTTGTTGAATATGATCTTATATAAAAACAGTTTTGTGCAATTTTGGTACCCAAACTTTCATATGATGTACATTTTACCCCCTCATCATAAACAAAAAGTAGCTTTTTAGCATCCTACACTTTTGGAAAAGATACGGATCTGACATCTGAACAATAAAGAGCCATGAACAAATATATTTGTCCGGACATGGAAAAACCACGCTCTCCTCGTTTCCCTTCGATCAATATCGTTGACTAACAGTTCGAAGAAGAACCCGATCACGTTGCCATCACGTCACCGTTGATCAAATCGTGAAAACGAGACCGAAAATTAATTAGATCATATCACATACAATGGCGCTACCGTATAAAACATCTAATTAATCTTCTTCCGTAAGTTTCACATACTGATCGTCTCTGTTCCGTTTTCTCGATCATACAGATCAATCAATCGAACAAAAAACGGGAACTATTTCGTCTGAATTGACAAAGCGTGAACTAAAAATTCAGGTAATAAATGAAAACAGAGATTCGGAATTGAAAAGTGCACCTTGCCGTCGCTGCTGCTATTGTTATCGCCATAGAATTGTTCAGTTTGAGCTTGTGTTCCCATGGCTGCACCAGATGAAATTAAACAAAGAGATTGATTTGAGAGTGTTGGTGATTATTGGAGTATGAAGTGTGTGGATGATATATATATATATACATATATATATAAAGAATTAAAGTGGAGGATTGAAACAGCGATGCCGTTGAGACTGGAGTCACAGAGATGGTGTGAGGGGGAGAATTAAGGGGGCTTATTGAAGTCGACCCCTTGGTTTGACTTGTAGGATCAATACTATGAACATGGAATTTGATAAAATAAGAAATTTACTAATATAGTTTATAAATTATTATTATTATAGGGTTAGGTTTGGGATAAAACTTTAAATAAATGAAAAACCGAAAAATCACGAAAAAACAAATGAAAAAAAATATATGAATATGGATGTCAAATTAACGAGAAAAATATGATCATTTATTTGGTGTAATTTATTTCGTTCGAATTTTGATCATTTTTCGTATTTTTTCGAATAAAAAATAGGAGGTGGGGTTTTTTTAATTTAAAAAATATTGTTGTAACCGTCTGTTTAATCATATTCATCAGATCATCTAATCTAACGTTTGATAAAGTGTTTTTTAGTTTTTCAGTTATTTAAGGTTTTCCCTTAAACCTCCGTCTATACTATTGTTTGGGTAAAATTCCCAATAGTCTATTGTCGTACGACCAGCGACAACTGACGTCCTTCATTTAAGACGACCTTGATTAAATGAACAAATATTTGTCCGATAAAATTAGTCGTACGACAGGATTTCAGTTATTAAACTCCAACATATTTTATATCATGTTTAATGCAGGATTCTATGATATTCATGACTAAAAATTATAACGGAAGTCATCACCAATAGTAACAGACATAACGGACGCTACAATCAATGTCGAAACGGCTACTTTATTGAAGATATGCATTCAAGACTTGTTAACGGACAATTAGAGTATAAATATGAAGATTGAACTTCACATTTGGACATCTGATTCTCAGACCTTAGAAGCTCACGAATTATGCTTTCGAGTTCACTTAGTCTCTTTGGGAGTTCATAAAGCTTACTGTCGTTTGTTGCGCGACGCACGACCGACTTTACACACAACACACGACCGACTTTACTTTATTGTATTGTTTTACATTATATTTCACTTGTAACAGTTGTTATAAAGGACGATGTCCCTGATTGACGTCCATAGTGCACGACGACTCATACTCGTCCGCGGTTTTTACCCGTTTTAGGGGTTTTCCGCGTCACCAATTCCCTTGTCTCATTTATTTCACTTTTATTATTGTCGTACGATTATTAAAGCTACTTTCTTTGGTTGAATCAAGCTCCACGTATACCTTAAATTTTCCTTGGGAGATTTTTGGCATAAACAGTTTGGCGCCCACCGTGGGGCCCCATCCAAAGAAAATCTTCGATAATCTTACGATGGACTAACGTTTTCCTTCTAGTGTTTTCTTTATTCAGTTATTCAGGATAATGGCATTCCAAGGAACTCAAGATCATGTCGTGGCTCAAATGAACATGGAGCTGACCGCTGCCCGTGCTCGTATCGACGCCCTAACAGCTCAGGCTCGACAAGCGACTGAAACCATCGAGCATCTAAGAAACCAGAATGGAAACAATGTGACTGGGACTACTAATACTTACGTTGGTGCTTGGAACGTGCCTCCTCCATTACCAAATTATCCTCGTCCACCATCAATTAATCCTGCGACCTTCGTAATTCTAACCATGCCTATGGCCTCTATTCCATTCAATGGATATGCCTCTGATGCCTCGCAGCAGACTAGCTTCAATGGATCAGGTTATGTTCCATTGGGTGTCCCAAATGGTATTCCGTTAGATCCCGTTGCACAAAGACTAAAGCTTCTAGAAGAGCAGAATGAGCGTGTCTTGTCGATGTTGGCCAAATTGTCGGGGGCAGCAGTTCCAATTGATGTTGAGCCACGTACAGGATTTCAGGAGTCACCGTTCATTGATGAGATCGCGTTAGTGGATGTTCCAAAGAAGTACAACATCCCGACCTTCACTTCAAAATATTCAGGCGTCACTGATCCAACATAACACGTCGCCCAATACAAACAACTTATGTGGACTGTCTCGATACCGTATCAGTTTCAAGAAGTCTGGATGTGCAAAATTTTTGGGGCGACCTTGACCGGAGAAGCTTTACAATGGTTGATTAATCTCAAACCTAAAACCATCGGGTCTTTTGCAGAGTTGGTGAATCAATTCACTCAACGATTCGCTAGCAGCCGAAAAATGGAAAAACAGACTGTCAGGATCGAATTGTCAACAAGAATTATGAATACTCAGAAACAATATCAAAGAAGTTGCGGAATAACACTTTGATATTCAATAAAACAGTAAACAAACAGTAAATCTGATAAATAACTTGCAAACTTGTATTGAATGATTGAAGTTACAAGATTACACACAACCTCAATCTTGAAGAACATACTCTTTCAAGACGAATTCTACTTCTCTAGAATTAGGAACTATGCCTTGAGGTTGATTTTCTCTCTAAAAACAAAAACTCAGAAAAATAGTTCTATCTAACTATTCTAAGCAATTATATATATATACAGAAAATAAAGATAATTACAAAACTTAAAAAGATCTTCAAGATAATCTTCATAATTATCTTCAGCTTTCCATGTTTATCTTCACACACGGTCTTTTCAACATTATCTTCAGTTTATCTCAGAAGCAGCATTAATCACCTTGGAAGCATTAACTACTAAGCAGCACTAACCTCTAGCAGTACTAACTAGCTAAGCAGTACTAACTTTGTTCAAGCAGCACTAACTTTGACTAGCAGTATTAATTCTACTAGAAGTAGTAACACCTAGCAGTATTAATCTTTGAGATTCTCTGGCAGTACTAACTCTGAACTAGAAGCATTAAAGACTTGGTCATATATTCAGTTCCCAACACAGACGAGCGACCTTTACTATGTCGTACAGAAGAATTGAGAGTCCATCCGGGACTACTTTAACCGATTCAACGCGAAAATGATTAGTATCCGAAATTGCGACGTGAAAATAGCAATTGAAGCGTACAAACGGGGTCTGGACGATAGTTCAGGGTTGTATCTCGACCTTACGAAGTATCCTCCATAAACCTTTGAAGACGTACGAGCAAGGACGCTTGCTCACATGAGAGTCGATGATGACCTCGCTTTCAGAAATAAACACTCGGGCGACCGGAAAAGCCTAGGTGTTAAAAAGCCAGATTTTAAACCAAAGTCGACCAATCGATCAGAGCCTGGCAGACAGATTTCAAATGTCATATTTGAAAAGAAAGGGCCGACGACTTCCAAATTTGTCCAGTATCCTAAGGTGTCATCTTATGGCTTTCATGGATCAGCCAAGGACGTCGTCGCATCCCTGAAACAGCTTCAACAAAACGTTCGATGGCCGAAGAAAAGCGATAAAGACAATGACAAGAAAGACAATGACAAGAAAGACAAAACAAAATGGTGCGATTTCCATAATGACTTCGGTCATATAACGGATGATTGCATCGCCTTAAAGAAAGAGCTGTCCTGGCTTAACTCGAAAGGTTATTTGCAAGAATTGACGGAAAAGAAGGACGCATGTCCCACATCTCCAGAGCATGCCAAGGTGATTAATTGTATCACCGGAGGTTCTGATGTTTGTGGGACCACCTATTCAGCTGCCAAGAGGCATGCTAGTCGCGGTCCCGACGACCGACCAATTCCAAAGGAGGCGAGACCCAAGGAGGACGTGGAATTGGAAGCTATGCCATTGACGTTCGACCGAGCAGATCTCGATGATGTATACCAAAAACATCATGACGGACTAATTATCCAATTGAGCATTGGAAATTGCCTAACAAAGAGGATACTCGTCGACGAAGGTAGTTCTGCTAACATTATCTATTTTGATGCAGTGAAAGCTATGGGGATCGACAAATCCGCAATTACTCGACGCTCGACCACACTCGTTGGGTTTAATGGTGGAGCGACAAACACAATGGGGGAAATCACACTACCAGTATATGTCAAAGGAATCAACAAACAGACGAAGTTCAATGTCGTCGACTGTTCATCGGCTTATAACGTCATTCTTGGGCGACCGTGGATCCACGATATGAAATTTGTACCTTCGACGTATCATCAAACCCTGAAGTTCCCCACACAATGGGGGGTACAGGAGATCAAAGGCGAAAGAAAAGTTTCTAGGGAGTGTTACACAGTCTCCCTGAAGCCCCCGAAGCAGACAGTATAGCAATTACAGAACCAAGACGTTCCTGGGACCGACGACGATTATCGCTTGGAAGCAGACGTCTTAAACCAGGATAAGCCTGATCAGATGGTTTACATAGGTTCGATGCTCGACCCCTCCTTTAAAAAGGAATTAATATCTTTTTTGCAGGACCACTATGATTGTTTCGCATGGACGCACGAAGACATGGTGGGCATCGATCCAAGTATCATTTCTCATAAACTCAACGTTGATCCATCGTTTAAACCTGTTCAGCAGAAAAGACGAAAATTCGCTCCTGAAAGAAATAAAGTTATCAACGACGAAGTTGATAATTTGCTTAAAATAGGAAAGATACGAGAAGTCAAATATCCAGATTGGCTCGCCAACGTTGTTGTCGTCCAAAGGAAAAATGGCTAGTGGAGAGTCTGCATTGATTTCACAGACCTTAACAAGGTCTGTCCAAAAGATCCATTTCCGTTGCCCCACATTGATTCTATGGTTGACGCAACAGCTGGACACGAATTGCTCACCTTCGTGGATGCATATTCTGGATATAACCAGATATTGATGCACCCTTATGACCAGAAAAAAACCGCTTTCATAACAGATAAAGGTATTTATTGTTATAAGGTAATGCCTTTTGGTCTTAAAAATGCAGGTTCGACGTATCAGCGACTAGTGAATATGATGTTTAAAGAACATTTGGGCGACACTATGGAGGTATACATCGATGACATGATAGTCAAGTCGAAACATACGAACGACCATATAGAATATTTGCATCAGTCGTTCGACATTCTACGTGAATACAAAA
Organism: Arctium minus; assembly: GCA_954870635.1. Classification (NCBI taxonomy): domain Eukaryota; kingdom Viridiplantae; phylum Streptophyta; class Magnoliopsida; order Asterales; family Asteraceae; genus Arctium; species Arctium minus. The sequence continues at coordinate 117,274,792 of OX941083.1, read as the reverse complement.
TGAAGCTAAATCCGACGAAGTGTTCTTTTGGAGTTCGAGCTGGTAAATTCCTCGGTTATATGGTCACACGACGAGGAATCGAAGCTAACCCCGATCAAATCAAAGCAATTATTGAGTTAAAATCACCCAGGAATTTTAAAGAAGTCCAACGCCTAACAGGACGTGTAGCAGCGTTAAACAGATTCATCTCACGGTCGTCCGACAGGTGTCACCTATTCTACAACGTCTTGCGAAAAAACAAGGGATTCGAATGGACTGACAAGCATGAGGAGGCATTACAACAACTCAAGGGGTACACGACGTCAACTCCTTTCCTCTCTAAACCAGAGAAAGGTGAAACTCTTCAACTCTATTTACCCGTTAGTACTAATGCAGTGAGTGCAGTTCTTGCACGGGAAACCGATGGACGACAATTACCAATTTACTATGTAAGTAAAACCCTATTAGACGCTGAAACCAGGTACTCATCTATGGAAAAACTCTTACTTTCGTTAGTTATGTCTGCTAAGAAATTACGACATTATTTCGAATCGCATCCTATAACTGTTGTGACTAACTTTCCAATAAAGTTTGTGTTAAGAAAACCTGAATTAACAGGGCGATTAGCTAAATGGAGTATTTATCTCAGTAGTTACGATCTGGATTTTAAGCCCAAAACGGCGATCAAATCACAGGTCTTGGCAGATTTTGTTTCAGATTTTAGTCCAGAACTGGAAAGAACAATGACGTCCGACCAGTTAATTGTGGCAACTTTGCACGACACCACTTGGACGCTCGACGTTGATGGTTCGTCGAACATACGAGGAACAGGCCTGGGTGTCGTCCTACAGTCCCCATAAGGGGGCAAAATAGTATACTCCATACGGTGCGATTTCAAAGCAACAAATAATAAGGCAGAATATGAAGCACTGATTGCAGGAATCAAAATTGCTCACGACTTGGGGGCAACACATTTGCATGTCCGGAGCGACTCATCCCTAGTGGTTAATCAAGTTAATGGAGAATTTGCAGCAAAAGATTCCAGGATGATTGGTTATTATAAAATAGTAAAAGAAGAAGCAAAGAAGTTCAGTCGCTTTGTAATCGAGCAGATACCAAGAGATCAGAACATTCAAGCCGATGCACTAGCCAATTTGGGGTCAGCACTTAATCGAACGACATTCGACAATATACCAATAGTTCACCTTGCAACACCATCCATCAAAGACGATGGTAACATCTTGGTCGCACCAGATGATGGTAACATCTTGGTCGCACCAGACGATGGTAACATCTTGGTCGCACCAGATGATGGTAACATCTTGGTCGCACCAGACGATGGTAACATCTTGGTCGCATCAATTGAAGAAGAAAATTCTTGGTCGGACGACATTAAAAATTATCTGGAGAACGATCAACTACCTGATGACAGAATGGAAGCAAGAAAGGTTAGATTTAAAGCATCAAGGTACGTTATGATCAGAGGACAATTATATCGAAGATCTTCGACTGGTCTGAATCTGCGATGTATCACCAACAAGACGCAAGTCCAGAAAATCCTACAAGATATGCACGACGGTGAATGTGGAAATCACTCAGGCAGTCGCAGTCTAGCCAATCGGATATCATGACAAGGTTACTATTGGCCGACATTAAGGCAAGATGCGATCAGGTATGTACAGTCGTGCGACGCATGTCAGCGACACGCAGGTATGTCTCATAAACCATCTGAGCCCTTGTACTCGACGTTGATCCCATGGCCCTTTATGAAATGGGGAATGGACATCGTTGGGAAATTACCACCTGCCCCCGGTCAAAAGGTATTCCTTTTAGTTTTAACAGATTATTTCTCTAAATGTGTCAAAACAACGGCTTTCTCCCAGGTTCGGGATAAAGAAGTCGTTTCTTTTATCCAAACTAACATCATTTGTAGGTTTGGAATTCCATCTGAAATAACATGCGACAACGGGACACAATTCGTCAGTGATCGAACGCGAAGATTTTGTGAAGAAAGGAACATCAAGTTGGTAACATCGACACCTCGATATCCACAGTCGAATGGTCTAGCCGAGTCAAGTAATAAAACTATCATCAATTCAATCAAGAAAAGACTCAAGGCCGCCAAAGGGAAGTGGGTGGAAGAATTGCCTTCCGTTCTATGGGCTAATCGTACGACACCTCGTACGTCCACATGACAAACTCCCTTTTCCTTATTCTATGGATGTGAAGCTGTGTTATCTATTGAGGTACGACTACCGACTTCAAGGCATACGTCCGTTGAGCATAACTTGGTCGACCTAAGTTATGACCTCGACGCTCTAGAAGAGCTTAGAGAAGTTGCGCACATTCGCATGGCGGCGCAGAAACAAGTGGTCGAGCGACATTTCAACAAAAATGTCCAAATCAAAGTTTTTCAAGAAGATGATTACGTCCTACGTCGAGTGTTTCAAAACACTCAAGAGCCCAATGCAGGTAAACTTTCCACTAAATGGGAAGGCCCTTATCAAATTTCTAGTGTCGTGGGTAAGGGGGCTTATAAAATCCAAACCCTCAACGGACAAGATATCCCACGAAGCTGGAATGCAGTTCATTTAAAGAGATATTTCTTTTAAATTTCATATTTATTTCCTTTGATTATTTTTTATGAAAAGATTACTGACTTAAGCATCGGAGGGTCGTTGGTCAAACCAACGACCACCCCACTAATGATGTTTTTCGCAGGGACGCATGACTTATTTAAAAATCTTTGTGTCGAGTAAAACTCATGTGATCACACATACATGTTCGATTTTAATGGGTGACAAAGGTTAAATTATGCACTTGATGTTCAATACTTAGAATCAAGAACCATTATTGTAAATTACCCAGGGTCGATCGGAAGTTTCAGTTGATTTCTTTATAAGTGATGGTATGGTTGAATATCTGATATAATATAGTTGTCCATTTACTTAAATTATTCGACATACGATTATATATAAAAACAAGTAATAAGCGTCGATAAACAAAAGAGACTTTTTTCATTAGATGTCGAGTTACAAGTATGAAGGACGACCACAAACGGCCGACCTTTAGGTGATAGGTTCAAAAGAAATTAAGTAGGACGAACGTCAGGTTGTCCCTGGATGACAACGGTCTCCTCTGCTGCCACTTCTCCAACGACATCACTCTCCTCCAATTCGTCGTCTTCATCCAAGTCCCTCTCAGTCCCGATATTGTCGAGGTAAGCCTTGAGTTCTTCGGAGGCCGACGCCATAGGATCCTTCCCCTTTAAGTGACGCCTCATTAAAGTAGCTCGAGCCGTGAAACGGGAGAAAGCCTCAATTTGCTTATTCTCCATCTCCAAGTCCTTCACGTCACCCTCCAGATCTTCGACCCGCTTCTTCAGAGTCGCGATTTCGTCAGCAGAAGAAGCAGCAGTGGTAACAACCTTAATATTTTCGACTTCCAACTTAGTCGACAACGCCTCCAGCTCAAGAAGTCGGTCCCTGAACTTGATCTTCTCAGGATCCGAAATCTCTAGCAGACTTTGAGCATCGGTGAGTTCAGCCTTAAGACCCTCGACCTTCGTCTTTTCAGCTTCGACCGACTCCAAGGCAACCTTCTCTCTTTCAAGAGTCTCGTTGACCCTTTTGTTGACATCAGGAAAAGATGCCCTAAGACCTTCTATTTGAGCATAGAAGCTCAAACAAGCTTGGAAAGCCTGCACGACAAATTGTTAGTAGTGAAAAATAAACAACGAAGGAGAATAAGTAAAACTTACCATGAAAGAGAGACCAGCAGCATGTGCTCCCGTGTCTTCAACCCGGGATTCCTTGTATCGATAGTAGAAAGTCGGGAGAAGGAATTTTGCTAGGTGTGGAAAAAATGACGTCTCTCTCGAGAATGTCATTAGCCATAAAGTCAGCTGGGAGAGTGGCTTTGAATGTCATATCTCCCACTTTTTCCTTATTCTTCTCCTCATGTTTAGAGGAAGAAGAAGGTGTGGTAAAGGGCTTCTCAACGCCCGACAACCCCGTTGTTGGGGAATCCTTCGTCGCCTTGGTCGTACCTCCAAGTTCGACCCCAGCAACGGTTTCCATCGATGGTGTCGTCCCTGAAAGGGACGACAGAGTGGCATCGCCCGTCTTTTTGGGCGAAGACCGAGGCTGCTTGCCTCGGACACGTCTCGGATCTACCCCCGTGGAAGGGGCAGATCTTTTCCTCGCTTTCTCCCTCCCTTGACGGGCGCGCTCTAGTTGCTCGGCTCGCTTAACGGCAGCCGACTTTACAGCTGCGTCCTCTGAATAAAAAGACCAAGTTAAAAAAAAGAATGACGTACGAAATACAAGAGAAAGGTATTGTCGAGCGACTTACCGATCATTTCTTCTCTCTTTTCTTCCTTTTCCTTCTCTCCTTCTCTACCCTCGACAGACGTCACCTCAGCTACAAAAACGGCATCGTCTTCCTCGTCGTTCGACCGAGGGGAAAACGAGCGACCATAAATACTTCTCTCCAAGATTTTCTGAATCTTGTCGTGAGAATCTTTCCTTGGCTTCACTTTAGTGAAGTCGATCACTGTCAAACAAAGAAAGACATCAGAATATACGGTATAGAAATAAACGTACGACAAAAACGTACGACAAAAACGCACGACAAAAACGCATGACAAAAACATTAAACCTACCCGATTCGTTCCAGCCGGACGACAACCATTGGCTGTCTTCGTCATTTACAGACGCCACTTGGAGAAAAACATACTGACGTTTCCAACCACGATCGTTCACCGCGGTGTTAAGTATCAGTACATTGTCTCCCTTCGAACGAGGAAATAGACTATACCGGTGATAATTATCCGGTCGAACACTATAGGCAGTCAAGAGGTCGTTCACGTTGAACGGTACCTCCCATTCAGCCGTAAGACGATCGATCACCTGGAAAATCCGCCATAATTGAGGCATTAACTGTCCAGGCGTCAAGTCAAACGCATCTAAAAATGTCCTGACCAAAGGGCTAAATGGCCAAGAAAAACCTATCTTAAAGGGATATTCATACAGAACACAATATCCCTTCGGAACTTCATCCGGCTTTAAATCTTCCGGCGATACCAGATTTATTTCATCTGGAAGCTTAGCCAAACTCTTAAAGTAATCTATATGTTCTTCCTCCCTAAACAAGCTCACAGGCTCACTCGACATTTGGAAGTCCGGGATATTTAAAGTCGCACACTAGTAACTAAGAATATCCCAAGCTTTCCTAGGATTTTTAGCTATGGACTTCTTATGCATAAATCGACACAGAGAGAAGAATGGAAAATCATACCTTAAATAGTGTTTTAAACCTCGAATTTAGAATGGAAAGGATTCTGATTGCTCGGAAAGTAAATCTCGCCGGAGGTATAAGGTATTAAAGAAGGTAAGCATAAAGAAGGAAAGGATTGAAGACAATCCTTATTTATACTGAAAATTGGAAACTGAATCGCTAGGAAATCGAATCGCCAATCGCCAATTGACACGTGTCATCCGTGTCAGGCGAACCACTTGAGTGCATCCCTCAAATGCATGACACTTGTCCATAATTAGCTGTCCAACCGTTTATTTTGCAGGAAATGACGTCATTGTCCAGCTAGAAACAAACCAATTCGGTTCTATTCGAATTACCCACGTTTCTCTTATAACACGTATCATGATTTTAAAATTTTAATTTCAAAAAGTTGCCGCTTGAATTTTAAATTTGGGGGCAAACTGTTTGGGTAGAAATCCCAATAGTCTATTGTCGTACGACCAGCGACAACTGACGTCCTTCCTTTAAGGCGACCTTGATTAAATGAACAAATATTTGTCCGATAAAATTAGTCGTACGACAGGATTTCAGTTATTAAACTCCAACATATTTTATATCATGTTTAATGCAGGATTCTATGATATTCATGACTAAAAGTTATAACGGAAGTCATCACCAATAGTAACAGACATAACGGACGCTACCATCAATGTCGAAACGGCTACTTTATTGAAGATATGCATTCAAGACTTGTTAACGGACAATTAGAGTATAAATATGAAGATTGAACTTCACATTTGGACATCTGATTCTCAGACCTTAGAAGCTCACGAATTATGCTTTCGAGTTCACTTAGTCTCTTTGGGAGTTCATAAAGCTTACTGCCGTTTGTTGCGCGACGCACGACCGACTTTACACACAACACACGACCGACTTTACTTTATTGTATTGTTTTACATTATATTGCACTTGTAACAGTTGTTATAAAGGACGACGTCCCTGATTGACGTCCATAGTGCACGACGACTCATACTCGTCCGCGGTTTTTACCTGTTTTAGGGGTTTTCCGCGTCACCAATTCCCTTGTCTCATTTATTTCACTTTTATTATTGTCGTACGATTATTAAAGCTACTTTCTTTGGTTGAATCAAGCTCCACGTATACCTTAAATTTTCCTTGGGAGATTTTTGGCATAAATAACTATATTATAAACGATTTGTGTTAAAGTTTTAAAAACTATCTTTTATGAGTGAAATATTGTTTATTGATACATGTTACTTAAATTTTAAGATTATAAATAAATGGTACATGACTAAAAAATTTTAAAGTTGCATAACATAATTAAAAACAAGATAAATATCTTATTGTAAAACATAATTAAGATAATTATTGAATTCAAAATGAAATACTTAATTGTTTATTATCTTTCTGAAAAAACATTACATTATTAAACTTAAAATAAATTACATCATTACGAAACCTAAATTACTATAATAAAAAATTAATTTAAACAAATTATACAAAAAACGCAAACTTTTAAATTGTTATTTTGATAATAATATTGATATATTTTTTTTAAATTTTTTTATGGATCTTCAAATTTATATTTTATTTAAACATAAAAAACGTTATCGCTTTCTCAAAACCGCATTACAAAATCGACAAAAACAAAGAAAAAGGAAAACATTAAAATTGAGATATATCACGCTGCATTGCGCAAGCACATTTCTAGTATATATAATGAGTTTAATCAAATGATAACTCTAAAATTTGTGAGATCCATGAGATCTAATTTAAGACACTTATTTAAGATAATTATGTTTTTATTAAGTAAATATAAAAAAGTAATTTAGTAATAAAAATACAATTCATAAATGCATTTAATTAATTTATTCTCTTTATAAATAGGAAATCTATAAATCCTATATATAGAAAATTCACAACTCCATGAAAACATTAAGTAATTGTTCATAATGTGTATCCAAGTTCTTACACAAAGTTTTTAATGATCCTTAGTTTTCTTTTCTTTTTTTTGTGTGTGCTTGCGGTTGTTTTGTCATTTGTGTTCACAAGATGTGTAAAATAGGTGGTCACAATGTTTAATTAAAACAATATATTGATATTGGTTCACATAGTGATGTTATATGTTTTTTTTTTGTTTTGGGTTCACTCGGGTATTAAAATTTGATTACTGATTTGTTCAAAATATGTATCCAAATCCTTACACATTAAGGTGTCGTTTGTTTTTAAAGAGGTCTAAAGTCTGAAGTCTTATTTTAGATATAATTAATAAGAGGTGGTGTGTAAAAAGGTCTGAACGATTCAGAATTAAGAGTCATTAAGAGGTTTAAAAAAAACAAACAACCCTTAATGCTCTTAGGGATTTGTAGTTATTTTAGGTTTTTGTTTTGGTATTTCTGTATTTATAAGGTGTTACTTAGGGATCGTTTACCAAACGTTTTCCAGGTAAACGTTTACCAAGTTATATTACTTTAACCGAATGAATATGGTAAGACCGGTAATCTTACCCAGTAATAGGAAAACCAATGATTGAGAGTCTTACTCGGTAAGTGTGGGTTACGGCTCTTACCAGATTAGCGTTTACCAGTAAATTTTTGCATACAATGTCGATTTAATGGACTAAAATTTTACCCAATAAGGTAAGTAATAACGTTGAATTTAACTGGTAAGGGTAAGTGTTTGGTTTAACGACCCCTTAGTAATATTTGTTTGGTCACTTGGTGTTCACAATGCGTTTAGATTACTTGTTAGGTTTAGTTTTATTTTTTAGGTTATGTTGTTAATGAGAGGAGATAAGAGAGGAGAGAGAACATTTGCAAACTAACCACAATAACCTTTATTTAAAATTTTAATTTTAATTATCTTTCAATTTTTTAAATTTAAATTTATTAAAATTATAAATTTCCTAATTCAACTTTTAATTTAATATGATTTTATAATTTATATTGGATCTCAAATATTGCACAATATAAAAAAGAAGACATCTCTCTCTTTCTCTCTCTCTCTATACACGATAATATTGTACATTATTTTGTTACTATTTTTATCATCTTTTTTTCCAAAAAGTCAAAATACTAAATGCATTTAAATTTAGTTAACAAACGGAAATTAATAATTATTTTTCTCTTATATCAAAATCTTTATTTTTTTTAAAGCCGCATAAAATTAAAAATAAAACTAAAGAGTAAAGCAAAATACATCGAACACAAATCATGTCTAGCTCAGTTGGTTTTCCCAAGGGCGGTAACATCCTGAGGGGGATTGTGAATGGTATCCCAATCTACCTGGGTTCGAATCAAAGGGGAGTCAATTTGAGGACATGAAGAGTACCCAGTCCTTGGGTTGGTCCAGTCGTTGACTGGGCTGCCCCCAACCCAGTCTTAGACTGTGGTTGGGCTCTAGGTTCAGCGTAAGCTGGGCTGGGACAGCGGCGGATTAGTGGGCTGCCCGGGGATGCCCGATACCACCGGGGAGGTGTGTGTGCGTGTGTTCGTGGTAGTCGTTCGTTGGTTCGATGCCGCTATGCCTTCCAAAAAAAAAGACATCGAACTCTACTGCAAGATGCAGCAGGAGATGGAAACACAAAAAAAAATGGAATCAAATAAAATTTCCTTAGTTCTCAAAATCTGTAATTGTTAAATATGCATTGAATTAAACGGATTTTTAATTAAATTTTATTTTGTAATTTCCTTACTAACACATCGCAACTTCCACGAAAGTATGCGAGTCCCATTTACATTTGCTCATGATATTTGGTGTTGCTCCATCCCCAGTCAAACTCGATGGTCATCTTGAAAATGACCTTTCTAAGAATTATATGAAAAATAAATTATACGGTTATTAGTCCAACGATGCTCAAGTTATATGCAGAGTTAGAACATCTTCGATAGATTCTCCAAAAAAAATTTAAAAACAGAGAACCAAAAACTCAAAATCTCCAAAAAAAATTGCATTCATCTCCAACAAATTCTCCATTTTGAAGAATCCAATTATAATATTAAAATATTATTTCTCTCTCTAAATATCTATTTTCAAAGTTTTCTATTGGTGTTCTTATTTAATAATCATATTTGGGGTATCTCCATATTTGGAAAAAAAAAACTTTTGCTTACTTTCTCCATTTTGGGGATAGTTTTATGGAATCTGTTGAAACAAAATTATATCTCAAAATCCTCATTTTTTTCCATTTTGGGAAGTTGTTGGAGATATTCTTAGATCGCGTTTGGTTTGCGGCAATGGATTAGATTTCAAGTAAAGATTTGGATTTGGGCAAATCCCGGCCCATTGCAAAGGATTATCAAATCCATCATGTTAAGGATTTTAAAGAGGGCAAAGGATTTCAAATTCGGTCAACAAATTTCATTCCTGCAAACCAAACACAAGATTGGAATGGATTTGAAATCCAAATCCATTTCAATCCCGCAAACCAAACGGACCCTTAGTCTCTAATAGGTTAGGGGTTGTTTGACAGTTGTTGAATGGTTTAGTGCAGAATGATTAAGTGGTCTGAATGATTAATAGGTTTTTATGATATAGTGTAAAATGAAATATGGTTGTTTGCTAATTGTTCATAATAAAATCAGGGCTCTTAATGGTTAAAGGGAGGGTCATGATACAAAATCATTAAGAAGATTTTGAAGCCATTAAGAGACAACCCTTTTTTTTGTCAAACAAGATTTACCTCTTAGCGATTCAGAGGTTGCCTCTTAATGGAACCATTAAGAGGTAAACAAACAACCCCTTAGAGTTGGTTTTTGGTAAGAATAATAGTTATCGTGAGAGAGGTAAGAAATGATCTCTACACTTGGATCAATCCTAATTGAAGTTCAATAGAAAATACTCTTGTAAACTAATTCATAGGTTATTTAATTTTAGAACTTAATCTGAATCATTAGATCAACACTAATTAAAAATTATCAAGGGTCCAAATCTTTTTTTCTCAAAACCCATTATGATCAGTCCTTGTGCATATATGTTTGTGGCTATAGTTCCTTAACAAGAAACTTATTCTACAAATAATATAATTACAAAACTAGTATAAAGATCACAATCAATCTTAAGAACTCTTTATCAAACATTAATGGCGTAAAAGTTATCATCCTCACTTATTTCACAGGATAAAGTTCTTGGTCATCAAAATGACATAGTAAGATTGTTGATACTTGATAAGAGTCAGTTACTTAGTAAATGCTAAACACGTAAGAATAAACACTCTTATTTACTGGATAAGATTTTTAATCCTTATTATATTTACCTGATAAAATATATGATCCAATAATTTTTTTTCTGATCAACGTTTAATAATAATCGACCACTCAAAAGCCGTTTGCTATCAACATCTAAAATGTTGTTCGATTCCCTGCATTTGCAACTTTGTGACCACTAGGTATAACCTCAGGGTTGCATGCTTTAGCAGTCGATTTCATTGTCAAGGGATTAGTCTGGGCCAAAGGCCCAGGACACCCTTTCCCAAAAAAAAAAAAAAAACCCATCTAAAATGTTAACACGAGTTTTTTTTTTATCTTGATTAAAATAATGTTAATTTTTTAGATATTTGATGTGAAAAAATAAAAGTCAATGGTAAACATTAGGAGGTGGATATGACGAAGGGGGAAGCGTGACTAAACACCCCTCTTTCTGTCTTTCATTTCATGCCACCAATGTTTATAAGCTTGTTTTTTTATATTTAAATTTTGAAATATAATTTTTTATTAAAATATTTTATGATTAACAATGTTTTTTTAATGAAGTAGACGTATATGTGTACGAGTTAGTTGATCATGAAATTTTGTTGAAAATTATAAATTAGAATTTAGTAACATTTATTTATTAAAAAAATAAAATTTGTGGTCTATAAAATATTAGAAACGTATTCACGCAATAGAACATCTCGATTTTAATGTTTAGTTTTATTCTTTGTCTTCGTCAATTTTATAATACGATTTTGTTGATTTATATTTAATAATGATATAATTTATTTTAAGTTTAATAATATAATGTTTTTTATAAAATAAACAATTACATATTCAGTTAAAATTCAATGATTATTCTAATTATATTTTAGAATCTTTATATTTAAAATCATATATTTATCATGTATTTGATTATGTTTATCCGTTAGTAATTTAAACATGCAGCTTAAAAAAAATTGTACTTACAAGATGACATGGACATGTCATGTAGATATCAAGGTCTCTTTACACTTGCTAAATTAACAAGGTCATTATCAATGTCAACTAGATAAATCAATTTCATTTTTATTTAATTCAATTCAGTTATTTGTTTGTTTAAACATTAATTATTAATATTTTTATTAAGTTAATTTGTTTGAACAGTAATCATTATTATTATTATTTTTATTAAAATTTATATTTATAATTGATTTTAAATAAATGATATTTTATGGAATTTTTTTATTTAAATTACTACTTTGGTTACTAAAATAAAAATACATTAATATAAAAAATTAAGAAAATACAAATACTAATACATAAACTTACACAAACATCAAAAAAGTTACATAAGTAAATAAAACATAAATATTACATCATCATTAGTTAAAAAGAATATGAATTTGTTTTTCGTATAAACTTCGTTTAAAAGCATGAGAATTTGTAAAACATAAACGTTATGTGCTTTCAATATATGTATGTGTTTTATTCGTTGTCAATTGAATTATATTTACAAAAAATATGGTAAAAGAAAACAAAAAAATATAATTTTAGTTATGTTCTTGTAACACCCGTAATTTTCGGTAAGTAAAAATCACTCGGACGTTTTTGCAACTTATAAATGATGGGGTTTATGTTGGGAAAACATTAATTTAAGTCCCTAACAATTTCGGGAGTGTTGGCATATAAAAAGTCGAGCTTTTGGGCTTGGTACGAGTTCGACTACAATGTCCGGCGATTATGACAGTGTCATAGTCGCACTGGCAAAGTCGCAGGCAAGTTTTAGCCCACGGTACACTTGGAGCAACTATGCCATGCGACAATGCCATGACAAAGTAGCACGGCATAGTAGCACGGCTGTATCAGACTTGTTAAAAGTCGGATTTTCAACCTCATTCTTCATTTCCTCATAACTCTCTCATTTCAACTCCGTTTTTGGCGATTCAATTTGCTATGGGTTCATTTTTTAGAGCTTTTCAAGGGTATATTGTTCGTTTTGGGAATATATAAGAGTATTTGGTGGTGAATTGGAAGGAAAGTTCAAAAGCTCATCATCATCACCTACATCTTCAAAAAATTTAGGGTTTTCTAGGTTGTCACCAAAACCTAAATGGTAAGTTCATCCCTTCCACTTCCAAATTTTTTATGAGTTATAAATGCTCTATTGATGACAACCTAGTGTTTTATTTTCTTCAATTTCGGCTTGGAAGATTTTGAGAAAAATGTCAGGTCAAATTAAGGTTTTTGGCCAAAATAAAGGTTTTGATATAAAATGTTTGGGGAACGATTCTAAATGGTTGAATATGAATGTTTATGGTTAAAAACTTGTGGATCTAGGTTTTTGAAGGATTTGTCTGTGGAAACTATGTACATGCCAAAATGTGTATTTTGAAGTAAAATATATTTCACTTGGTAATTGTCAATGTGTCGAGTATTTTGATAAGTTTTCATATTTGGTAAACTTGGGTTAATTTGATCTAATGAAATGCTCATAATTGGGATTTGGATATTTGATAAGTAAATAGCATGATTTATACATTTTTGGTGATTTTGTGCAAATGGAGTCTATTTTATTATTTATGCATTTTTGATGATTTTGTACAAATGAAGTCTATTTTATTATTTATGCACTTTTGGAGATTTTGTACAAATGAATTATGTTTTATTATTTATGAGTTTTTGATGTATTTAATTTCATAAACCCTTTGAAAAATGCATGTCTCCATGTTATGAGACATTTTGGAAATGTAGGGGTATGAGCCCATTTGGAAAATCGTTTGTCCCAATTCGTGATGAGTTTTGGGTTAGTCACATATTTGAAGTATGTGTCGGTGTAAACGCCGTTTAAATACGTTTTATTACTTGGGGTCTGTTATTTGTTGGCCAAATAGATTTTGAGCATTTTAGTTCAGTTTTGACTTAAAAGAGTCATGAGGACATTTGTTCGGTTTTAATGGCTCAATGTAGAGCTCATTTATGATTTGCATCTGAATGCATCTTGTGGTATATTAATGATAATTACATGCTCGAGTGTGTTGGACATTTATGTGGAATCATGTAATTTTAGACTGTGTTGTATTGGATTCATAGGCACGTAAGTAGGGGTGTAAATGATGTGAGTCGAGCACGAGTATCATAATACTCGACTCGAACTCAAAAGCCAAATCTCAAGCTCGAACACGACTCGAAAACTCACGAGTAGTGAAAATCTAAACTCGAACTCGAAATCAAACTCATTTCAAGCTCGAATTAAGCTTAAACTTATTAAAATATTAAAACTTGTTGAACCAAGTCAATAGGCTCACGCCATTGAATCCAAATAGACTCAAAACATTAAACTCAATCCAATGGGCTCAAGTCACTAGGCTAACACCAATGGTTGGTGGAAAATCAATTGAATTTTTAGGGAATGGGAGGTTGAATATATTATCAAGAGATAAAGCAAAAGGCTTCCTAGAGAAGCGATGTAGGATGGAATGCAAACAAACACATTGAACCCACCCACTAACCTGCTGAATTGTAATGGTCCTATGTTTTTTTTATTTTTGGTCCCTTTATTTTGTTATCTACTTAGGTTTAGTCCTTAGAATTTGTTTATTACAAATTTTTACATTATATTTTATGAATTATAATATAAAATTAATTATATATAAAATATATTCGAGTACCTCACGAGCTTATCAAGTCGAGTATCAGGTCGCTTAATTCGACTTGTTAGTATGTCGAGTCGAGTTCGAGTTCGAGTGTTGACGGAGTTTTGACCGAGTCGATCTCGAGTAGCTCGCGGGTTGTCTCGTCTCATTTACACCCCATACACGTAAGTCAGTCTTTATATGTTAGTCAATTGGGTATTACGGGGTCGGTTTTCGGGACCCATGTTTTATGACCTTAACCTTTCAAGTGTGCACGAGTAGGGCTGAGCCAGGTTGTGCTATCGTGTTGATGGGCGTTTGGGGCCTCCGCCATGTCGGGGCAATGATTTGGTTGTAACCCCATACTGTGCGGGGTCTTTAGTTGTATTCATGGTAATATTCACTAAGGTCAGTTGTCTCTTTTGGTGTAGCTTGGAGGGAGTCGTAGGGACACTTGGGCTTTTATGTCGTGAAATGTCATACGATTAACGTTGTATGAGTGACATACTTTTATGTTCATCCACTCTCAATGGATACGAGTCTCTCCCGTTGTCGGCCAGCAGTATTTTGGATATTTAATTGTCCATACTTTACATTTGGATTTCATTCCATTTTATGGTTGCGTGAGTATTGAATTTTAGTTCCATGTTTTCGATGGTATATTATAATTATATTAATTGTTTTTCCATAATTTATGAGTTAAGTATTATGTCTCACATGTGTTTTGGGAATTAACAAACGTGTGGGACTAAATCTGAATTTTTGAAGTTTAGGTACAATATCTATTGTAAATTGCAAAACATTAGGGAGAAAATGTGTACTTTACTCGATATTTTATCATATTAGTAATTTAACATCACTCAATAACTATCATGCATTTAAATGTGTTTATCAAATGTTTTTTATACAAATCAAATGTGAAGTTTTAGAAAATTAAACATGCACAATATCCTTGAGTTTTAAAACATCAATAACACATTGTACAATAACATCAAGTCACCTACCATGAACCCAATAACATAAACTAGAAAGCTGAGACAATTTATCAACAATTTTGTGGTACAAAATACCAACATATCAAAATCCTTAATCAATTTGTCCAAACCCTAAATCAAGTTTCGAATCAAACTTTAAAATTAAAACCCAACAACAAATTCAAGAGAGAGACAGAGGGGTCGGAAATGGCGATAGATTCACATATGCAACTATACAAGTACATATATAGAGGAAATCAGTAGAGGAAGAGAAGCACAACGATATGTTGAAGATGGAATTGACATTTGAGTACACAATAAAATCGTCTCGAACATGGGATCCTTGGATGTCATTCATCAACAAGGAAGATAGGTTTTTGAAATATAGTGGTGGTGGAAAGGTATGTTTAAGCTTTCGAGGGAGGATGACAATAAGCATGTTGTGGATGGTGCTTTTGGTCTGAGACAAGGGATTGGCCAAAACGTCTCTCACTTAACAGGATATTGGAAACGAAGTTAGGGTGAAAGGCTAAATACACAATAAAATGTAAATCATATAGCTGAAATTCCGAATTATCTATTTTAAGAACCAAAACCATACATTATTACAAAGCACATTGACCAAACATGTAATTCACTCAAAAACAATATAATTAAGTTGTTTTTAAGATTTTCACAAATATTTATATAATTTAATGTAAAATTTTATTGAAAAATTATATGTGCAACGGAAGTTATTAGAGGCTTAGAGGATTTCCAACAGATTCTACAAAATGAAAAAAATAGAGATTTTTTTTGGTTCTTGCAGATTTTTTAAATTGTAGATAGTAGAATATCTCCAATATATTATCTAAAATAAAGAAAATGAGGATTTGGGGCAATGTTTTGCTCCAATAGATTCTCCAAAATGTTGAACATAGAATAAAGTGTGTGAAAATATTAAAATCAAATGTTTACGAGAGATAAATAATGTTTTATTAAATATATGAAATATTTTTATAACATAATGAATTTTGTAATCTCCAAAATGGATAATCTCTTGGTATTCAATTAAATTTATATTGAAGATTTTGATTTTTGATTTCCGAAAGATTATTTAGACTCTCTTGGAGATGCTGTCAAATTATCCAAATTTAAAAACCTAACCAAAAATGATTGGAGTATAATGATAGATAAACATTTTTTTAAATTATATGTCACCAATAATATTCCTTCAAATTAAATGTTTAAGAGTAAAAGTAATATTTTATTAGCTAAAATTAACAGATAAGGTCATTGGAATTACTTTTAACGAATAACATCCCTTTGGTTTCAATTTTGTAACGAATATGGTCCCTCATGCTAACTTGCTAACGACTGTTATATTTGATTGACAAGTGGTCTCACACACATCTCATGTGAGGGGTAATTTGGTCTTTTTAGCCTTAATGAAATATTTTTTCTTTTTATTTTTATTATATCCTTTTCATTTGAAGGGGAAAAAACAAAATAAAAAAACGTATCAAAAATTGACAATTAAATTTAATATTAAAATCAAAACCAAAATTTAAATTTGAAGGTAAAACATAACCTTAAATAAACCACTAAATCAAAACCCATTATTTGATCTCTCTCTCTCTCTCTCTCTCTCTCTCTCTCTCTCTCTCTCTCTCTCTCTCTCTCTCTCTCTCTCTCTCTCTCTCTCTCTCTCTCTCTCTCTCTCTTCAAGTTTGAGATCAATTCTTATGGGGTCTTGAAAGGAAGACATAGGAAGCAAATTAACTATGGTTATTTTCACAACTCAATCCTAAAACCACCCTTATGGTAAATCGAACCATTTCCATCTTCCTCTCGATCTCTATATATACCGTTAAATATTCGGGATTTCATTAATCAAAAGGTATAACCATTGGTTTCTGTAAATTAAATTGTATCCATCTGCATCTATCGTAGGGGTGTGCATCGGACGGGTCGGGTCGAGTTGAGGCCCTAAACCCGATCGGATATCGGGTGGTGAGTGCTAGCCCCGAAATCCGACCGATTGTAATTCAGATATCTCGGGTTTCGGGTGGGCACAAGTCAAGGATTCGGGTTTAGGGTTTCTACAAATCTCAATCCAATTATGGAAGTCACTGTGAGTCTGTGACTCAATAAAATCATTGAAATGTATGTACAAATCTCAAATCTAATCAATGCCAATACTTAACAAATCATTGAAATGTATCTACAAATCTCAAATCAAATCAATGCCAATACCCCTCCAAAAGAATTTACGAGCAGGTAAAAAACCCATCAAGTTCATCAACATCAATGTTGATACTTAACTCCAAAAACCCATATTTGTAAGGATTGATGGTACTTGGTAGATAGAGAGACGTTAGAGAGAGAGCCTGACCTGAGATATGCGATGGGAGGCAGACCAGGGATGGAGTCGTCGCCTGTCAGTCGTGCGTCGCTGGTCAGCTGGTGCGATGGTCGCCGGTGGGCGGTGGCTGCCTGTGGCTGGAGGCTGGAGCGTCTCACCGCCGGTGATTCTATCAATCGAGAGTCAGAGAGAGGTCTGGTCTAGGAGCCGAGAACTTGAGATCGAGACTTTGAGAGTAAAATAGAATTTAGGTTTAGTAAATTTGAGTGAACTGGTGAAAACTTCGGGTTTTCGGGTCGGGTCGGGTGGGTATTTGGATACCCACCCCGATCCGTTTTATCCGATAAAAAGGTCGGGGTTGAGTGGTCGGGTTTTCGGGTGAGCCTAATTTCGGGTTATTCGGGTATCAGGTCGGTCGGGTTAATCGGGTCGGTCGGGTTTTGCTCACCCCTAATCTATCGAACAATTGCAGAGACGTGGTGGATAAGATTAGGCATGGCAACAGGGCGGGATGGGGTGAGTTTTATAATCCCCTGCCCGGGTTTTTGGAAATGGCCACCGACCCCTGTCTCCAGTTTTAAAATCCCATCTCAGCAATTTTACGGTCAAACCCCGGTCTCATTCCTCGTTTCCCGACTTGCAAAACATGTTCGAGACATCCAACAACCACAATTATGTTATTGAAGAGAATAAGAAATGATATGATCTTGGTTTGGAAAAGTTTTGACATAAATCGAAAAATAAATAATTAATATATATTATTAATAAATTAATATATAAATAATACGACGGAGGTTCAAGGGAAAACCTCAAAAAAACGGAAAACTGAAGAACACTCTGGTAGTCGTTCATCTGGACGGTATGTACTTGTGCATACAAATAAATTATGTTGTTTTTTGGTTTTTATGCACAAGTGCATTATGCACTTGTGCATATGCACAAATGCATGTTACAAATTACCTGTATGCACAAGTGTATATCGTCCAGATAAAGGAATACCAAGATGTTCCTCAGTTTTTCGTTTTTTTGAGGTTTTTCCCTGAACCTAAATCTATATATCAGGTATGGGGACGGTCAGTGGATACTTAACCCGGCCCCATCCACATCTTCGATTGACCTAGGGTTTGTATTTTTACGTTTTTAGGGATAGTTTTAATCTTAGTGACATTCAAGTTGTTAGGTTTAATTTTGTTTTTAAAAAAAATGAAAGGTTTATAATTTTTTTATTTAATAATGTGGTTTAGACATATGGTTTGCACATTTTTTTTTTCTTTGTTTATGTTCTTGAGTTCTTGTTTATGTTTTTTTTTTTTTTTTTTGATAATCTTATGATGTTCTCAAGACAATGTTCATGATGTTCTTGTGTTTGGACTTATGATTTCTTTGATTTTTTTTTGTCTGGATTTAATTAAATACTAAACAGACGCAATATTCCTCACATGAAATTAACGGTCAAACATAACGGCCGTTAGTAAGAGGGACTTAATTTGTGCAAAAATGAAACAAGAGGTATGTTATCCATTAAAAAAATCAAAAATCTTATCTCTTAATTTCAGCAAATTATCGGAACAAAATTACATTTAACTTAAATATTTTAATAATATATTTAATGTTGTAAAATTCAAAATAAATAATTTTTAAGATAAGTATAATTTTTTTTAAAGGTTTTGAATTTTGATTTCAATTTTTTTTTTCAAGAAACTATTGGATAGTTACTAATTTGTTTATTAAATAAACGTATTTTAAAAAGCAACAATATTATTTAAACATATTTGACTTGCATTATTTTAATAATGTGTTAACATTTAAAAAATTGGTACGTGTCGTCGTAGAATCAGCGAAAATCTTGTATTCGTCTTGTGATTGCATTGGTCCACGTAGTTTCTAGATATATAATCATTCACACATTAATAACAAACTAGTAATATACCCGTACGAAATGCGGCGCGAAACATCTTAATTTTGAAGCTTAAAACCGGAAACGGCAATTTTGTTTCATGTTTTATTATGTTCTTCGTCCTACTCAATGCTGCTATATTTTGTTGTGATTTTAAATAGCAAATCAAATTGATATAACATATTCAAAATTAATAGTTTTCGTTGGTCAAAGATTTTGAAATTGAATCATGCATCAACTATGAAGTAATTTGGTATGCATTTTCAATCATATTTCATTTTTGTTTTATTTTTGTCCATATTGATGTTAGTTGTATACGTTTATAATTTAACTGATTATAAATTTTGAATTAATTTAATTTAAAAAAATACCTAATATAGATATAAATAGATTTGTATACCTCGTTTTTTTCTACAATAGCCGTTACAAATATTTATCGGTATGCTATCTTTTATATATATATATATATATATATATATATATATATATATATAGTAAAATTGATACATATTTATTCTATTTTATAATAGTACTAAATCAATAAACATTCAAAAATGAATTTATTTTGAAAATATTGGCGAACAAATAATAGTGATGTAATTTATAAAAAAATGAAACGTGTTTTTTAAATATTTTAGTTGGTCTATGATTATGTGTTTTTAATATGCTAAAGATGAAAAAATAAATAAAGCATATAAATAGAAAACAAATTAATTCATAGATATTCATGATATTTAATAGTACGGTTAAATTAAAAAATATTCAATATTTGACTCGTTTTGAAGGTATTGACGAGACGATTATAATGGTATAATTTGTAAAAAAAGAAACGTATTTTTTCATTTCATTTTTGTTCTTATACGATTATTTGTGTTAACATGATAAAAGTGTAATTTAGGTTTAATAATATAACGTTTTTTATATATATAAAAAATAAGTATTTTGTTAGAATTCAATGATTATCTTATATCTATACTATATAATTAAAATAATCCAAAATCGTACTGTAAATCGACAAAAAAACAAAAAACTAAATGAAACATTAAAATCGTGATGGATCTCGCTGCATTGCGCAAATACGCTTCTAATATAACTTGATAGTATAAGATCTATATCAACAATTCTAACAAATATACCCATTACTAGTTAAACTTTAATGCGAAAAATAAAAAGATTCAACATTTGTTATACCAATTGAGCAAATTAATTCATTTTTATATTAATTGAGAATTAAAACAAAATTTGTTACACTGATTGTTTTCACTATTTATTAATAGTAAGATATTGTTTGGCAAAAATAAGCTACCTTATTTTCTGGGTACATGTTTGGATGATTATAAACTAGCTTTTTGATAAGCTACTTGGAGTAGCTTATGAGGAGTTTTTTGTAAATATTTCAATTATGCCTCTCATTAATATTCATTATTATATATTAACTTTTAATTATAAATAAATAATTAATATCCTTTTTGGTAATTTAAATGATTATAAGCTAGTTTTTGCCAAACGTGACTTTTTCATCAGCTAGCTTATCAGTTAGTTTGTCAAACATAGCCTAAATAAATTATATAAAAATCTTAAGGGAATGTTCAATGCACCATCTTTTATTTCAAAATCAGATTAAATCATGTATTAGAAATATAAAAAGTAAGTAATGATATTAATGTATGTGAGGAACAGAGGAAGAATGGTAAAAATACATTTAACCTATCCCTTTAATTAACTTCTAGTTTCATTGAATGTCTTAAATATTTTTTGAACAATAGACATTTAATATAGAATTTATGTTTTCCAAGACAAAAATTGTATTCGCAGTAACAATTTATAGCTAAATTTTTGTATAATCATTTGTTGACAACCAAATTATAGTCTAATCTTTCATTGACAACCAATTTATACCTTGAACAGATAAAAATTCATGTACATTTTACTCCCATACTATATTTACGATTGAGATACATTGTGTATGTTTGGTTTGATATACAACCAATATCAAATAAGCATAATAGTTTATCATCCCTTACCTAATATGATTTTTTTCGAGACAATTTTTAATGTGAGTTTTGATTTTTTTTATTATATATTTTAAATCAAGATAAAAACTCTAAAAAACATCTGATTAAGTATTATATATTGTTTTATTTTCGTCACAGGCATTATATGTTGCTTATTAATATATATATATATATACTAGTGTTGGGCCCGTGCATTGCACGGGAGGATAAATTTTTTGTTGGAATATTGAACCGAGTTAAAATGAAACGTAATTTCTCTGTTAACAGTTAATGAAATACAATGTGAAAAACGAATGTATTTTCATAAGTGGTTAACTTTCATATATTCTTAATCGTTTGTTGTTATGAGTTTGTGTAATAATATTGGTAATAGTTTTGTATTATATTATTTAAAACTCAAACGACATGTATCACAACATATTTATCTGATTATTGACTTCAAGACCTCATAGTATTAACCAATAAAAATAAAGATATGTATATATATCTTATTCCCCTACTTCGAAAAATATGATTGTGGGTTTTGAAAAATATAAACAAATCATCAGTAAATAAAATAAAATATAAAAAAGTAGTTTTTCAAAGAAACAAAAATATAGTGGAATATCTTTTGTTCAGTTGCAGGTTCTGCCATTGACACCCGACCGTTCGTCTTCTTCTTGTACTCGGATGATACATAGAGAAGCTATATATATTTATAGTGAATGTAAAGAATATTTTAAAATCTTTTATTTTCATTTTCGATTTTACATTTAAATGTAAATATATTAAAAATATGGAAGAATATTTTTATATCTACATCATTTCTATTTTATTTTCTTTACACTTGGTTAATTTGGAAAGTATTGCGAAATATTTTTATTTTAAAGAATACGATAATTTATTAGTGACTCGTTATTTTTTATTTTTTATTCATATCAACCTTCTTTTTTCTTGTTTTAATGCTCGTGAAAAAAAATACGTGTAGATTTTATATTATCAAAAAAAATACGTGTAGATTTTATATCATGCTAATATAAAATACGTGTAGATTTAATAAAATAAAATAGATTTTATATTAGCAAAAAAAATACGGAAGAAAAAAGAGTTTATATTACATCTTATTATGTAAAAAAATTTATAAAATAAAATATGAAAAAAGATTTTATAAAATAAAATATGAAAAAATCATTATGAGATGTAATATAAGAAAATACGGAAGAAAAAGGATTTTATATTACATCTCATTAATATATATTTAAATGTAAAATCTACATTTAAAATAGATTATGCTAATATAAAATCTATTTTATAAAATCTTCAACCAAAAAAATAAATAGTTATATTAATAAATGAGTATCCATTTCACAAATAGATGATTATGTGAGATACTGTGATTGGAAAGATTGTATCAAAACATTAAGAAATTGTAAATTAAGTAATTGCTTTAATTAGTTGTAACTTGTGCTCAAAATGTTGTAATTAAGAGTTTTTTATACCATTTTTATAATATAATATAGATACTAGAAGAGTAGTCGCACAATGCAGCTAGATACATCACGATTTTAATGTTTAATTTTATTTTCTGTTTTTTGTCGATTTACATTACGATTTTGGATGGTTGTGAGAGAGTGATAAAGTTTTTTTATATAAATTTGTTTAATTTAGACTTAATAATATAATGTAATTCATTTTGGTTTCATAATATAATTTTCTTTTATAAAATATTATGTTAGATTTTTTTAATTATATTTTATATTTAAAATTTAAATTTTGATTTTTATTCTATATTTAATTATCCTGAGAGTTATTTTAGGGAAGTTAAAGTGGGAAATGACTTTAGGGGAGTTAAAATGGTTAGAGATAATGATTGAAAATTAATAAATAACATTAAATGTAGTACATATAGCTTTAATGGTTGTTTTTTTAAATAATTAACATTAAATGACGGTACATTAAGCTTTAAGACTTGTTTTTAAAAGTTTTTATGTCTTCTTTATAATATAGTATAGATATATATATATATATATATATATATATATATTAATGTTCAAGCTTACAACTTATTATTACATGTATATATAACGTAGTGTTTTTGAATTTGGGGAGAAAAATATAATAAAAAATAAAATAAATGAATTAATGGAAAAGAAAGAAGACAAAATTATTATTTTTTTATTTGTGTTCTCGGAAAGAAAGGGAAAAAAAGAAAAATAAATTTTCATGCTTTTAAACAGGAGAGAAAGGAGAGAAAAAAATGTTATTTTTACAAACATACTCTTAAAAAATGTACCATTTATATGATGAACGATTGCGTAATTTTTTAAAAGGGTTTTATTCATTTACTTTCCTCTCACATTTTGAAAAAAAGTTTTGGAGGGAAACTTACAATCTTTTTAACAGAGTTTTTGAAAACACAAGTTTCGAGAACATAATTTTTTTTTTTTTACTTTTCTCTCTTTCCCTCCCTCCCTTTCTTTACATTTTCTGTGTAAAAATGGGTGAAGAACACATCATAAAGCTCCACGTTTGAATTACACAAAATCAACTGATAAATACGTTAAAATATTTTTATTGATGAATTGCATTAGTTTTTTATTATTGGTTTCCATCAAATTTATAAATCTACTGATTTGGATAGGCACACAACTAATTTATTATATTTTCAAATATGTATTAGTCAAATGATAACACCTGTTTTATTCCTTAAGTATACTTATAAAACTCTTCAATAAAAACTCAATTCAATGATCATTGTTGACTAATACTCTTATTAAGGTCTCGTGCTAGAAAGAAAATAAAAGCAACAGTATTACAAAATTGAAGCCGTTTGTGGAATTTTCAATGTTACCAAACAATTATCGAGTGTGCACGCAATCAAAAAAACATAAATAATATGCAAGTATTGTTTTTATTAGGAGTAGGGCCATCATTATTTTAGTTATATATTGACTTATTCAAACCTTTATAACAATATTGGTAGAGCATCTCCAACAGCTATGTTATACTTTTTTTAAAATAGAGTATAAAAAGTTTAATTTTTTAAAAGAAATTACATCTAACTCCAACAACTACTATCTCTTTTTGGAGATATTTATCTTCTTCTTCTTCTTTTCTATTTTAGAATATGGTTTAGCATAGCTGTTGGAGCAACAAAATTGCTAAAATCTTACGTTTTACTATTTTAGCAAAGTTGTTGGAGATGCTCCTATACTCCCTCTTTCCATATGAATGAGACATGTCCCTTTGAGGAACCAGATGTATTCATCGTGATCGGAGCCAAAGTTTCCCTGCAAAAACGGAGATCAGGGATAGGAACGTGGGCTGGGTAAGTACATCACTCCAATCCACTTCCTATACTGATTTTGATTATCTCACTCCTTACATGTAAGAAGCTCCCTACAAAAATACAAATAATCTATATCATTTTATTATATACATATGTGCATCATGTCATATGCTTAGTTTGTTTTATTCAATAAGTAAAATAATATTATTAAATAATGTATTACGTATGGAATGAGGTAACAATGTATCATTTTGTTCCTACACTAACTTTTATGCATTTCACTCCGTGTATTAGCTAAAATGTAGAAAGTAAGATTGGAGATGCTCGTACGTAGGAGAAATAAATAACATTTTATTACATGTATGAAATTTTTATTGATAGAATAAATTTTATACTTTCTAAATGAAAAAGTTGTTGGAGTTAAATGTAATATATTTAGAGATTTTGTATATGAATTTCATTTTTTTTTTGTTGAATTTGTTCTGAGATATTCTTACTAGGTTAAAGGTCTATTGTCCATTAGGAGTCGAATCCCCAAATGAGTTGTAATTCATACATTACAGTTACCATATTCAAACCCACGTTTATTTATGCAACTATAAGTATACCATCATGGTTTTTCTTTTTTCTTTTTGTAAGCTGACATAACAATCAACACACATGTCACTACTTATGTTATGTTTGGCAAACTAGCTGATAAGCTAGCTGGTAGCTGATAAACTACCTTTTCAAAACGCTATTATGAGTAGTTTTTCAATAAGCTAGCTTATAATTAGTTTATAGTCATCCAAACATGTACAAAAAAAAGGTTTAGTTTTCTTTGGTTTTTCTGACATGGTGTTTAAATTTGGGTCAATTAAGGTTTTAAGTAAAAACTCTCAAATTAATGATTGACACCAACACCCTAACGGCCTCACAGTATTCTACTCTGTGGAACAAGCTTGCACTAAGAAAAGTCAATTGTTTTATATAGAGATCACTGCAGAATTAACTTCCTATTCTTCATAAGTAAAACAACAAAGGCATCAACTTTCATTGGATCTTTTACCCGATATGTGGTGACCACGTTGAAACGTTGGATCATTAAGTGTATCCATGCAAGGGCGATATGGTAGCGCATCTTCCTGTTGTGGAAGTTGGATTGTAACGCCCGGTCTTTTGTTTCATAATTGCTGTATTTTGAAGGAGGCAGTAATATTGCAGTCTCAGTAAAACATTTCTTAGCAATTAAATGTGATTTGATTTGCGTCTTATGGTATGTGGAGGACAAGGAACGCTTGAGTTTTCAAAGGGGCCGTCTCAAATACCGACTTGGTTGGCGAAATCAAAATCCGATTATTGGATTGGATTTCCTCAAGGCTCAAGTCCTCAAATTTATGGGCTTCTAGGATCAACTATCCGAACAATGTTGGTATTTGGTGGTCCCTCCTCTCTTGTTGTTTCTTTCCTTCTCGATTTGCTTTGTGTCTCTTCTTTTGGGTTGTTTAGCCTAATTGCTTGTTTTTAGTTTATGGTTTCTTATGCCTTTGCTCCTTGCAAAGCGTGTTGCTTGACTTCTTTGCTTGTATATTTTGTCTTCTCTTTTTAGATTCATTTTACCAAAAAAAAAGGTCACATAATTGAAGAACATTGTTATACACGTTTAAATTACACGAAAACAATTTTCTGTATATAAAGTATAAATAGGACTCGCAATAAGATTAATAATATCTAAGGGGCTGTTTGGCAATTGATGAATGGTTTAGTGCAAAATGATTAAGTGGTCAGTATGATTAAGAAGCTCATATGATATGGTGCAAAATGAAATATGTTTGTTTGTTAATTGTTCAAAATGAAATCAGGGCGCTGAATAGTTAAGGGAGGGGGAAGATACAAAATCATTAAGAGACAAACTTTTTTTTTCCAAACAAGACTTACCTCTTAACGATTCAGAGGTTGACTCTTAATGGAACCATTAAGAGATAAACAACCAACCCCTAAATATCAACAAGACATGTTGCATTTCCTTTATGAAAATGGGTGACACGGTTTGAATGGAGCATCTGCTAATTAATTTGCGACACATCAACCGCTTGACTTTTTGTTGTTATTATATCATCAAATCAGAAAATGAAAATTGATACGAAAGTAAAAAAAAAGGGAGTGCT
Organism: Arctium minus; assembly: GCA_954870635.1. Taxonomy (NCBI): domain Eukaryota; kingdom Viridiplantae; phylum Streptophyta; class Magnoliopsida; order Asterales; family Asteraceae; genus Arctium; species Arctium minus. The sequence goes on along the minus strand of OX941083.1, from coordinate 117,248,085 downwards.
AATGGCACCATTGAATATGTCAAAATCAGGTCAATTCATGCATTGGGAATGTAATTCATACGTTGGGAATGTAAAAAGCAGTTTTTGATATTGATGTATGTGAAGAGAAAAGTAATCATAAGAGTGCATTTAGCAAAGTCAAATGTGCAATTAGCCTCCCCAAAAAAAAATTAGATTTAAAAGTTAAAGTATTTAAAAAAATTCAGTTTATTTTTAATATATTTTTTTTATTTTTAGAGATTATAATATCAACTTTATTATTAAAATATTTAAGACATTTTATAAAATGTTATTTTCTTCATAAACATTTAATTTCAAAAATTCTCATTTTTGGATAATTCTTCAAACTCGGAGATTTCAGAGCATCTCCAAATTCGGAGGAAATGGAGATTTTGGAAATTTTTGATGCTACAGATTTCCCAAAACCTTATTTAAGATAGAGAAAGTAGTCAAAAGATTATGAAAATCACCAAATTTTGAGACCTCACTAAAAATGATTACTTATGAAAAAGAAATGATTTTTATTATCACTACTAAATATGTATGATTTTTTAGAAAACATAAATAATATTTTATGAATTGTATTGAATAATATAAGTAACATTATAATCTCCAAAATTGAGAAACAGTTGTTGATGAAACCTAAATTAGTAAATTTTTTCTTGAAATTTTTGACTTTTGATTTTTCTATTTTAGTAAATGGAGACAATCTTAAAAAATCTCCATTTTAAAGAATTTGTTGATGCTCTTTTATAATAATTACTAGAAGTGTACTCGCACAATGCAGCGAGACACATTATGATTTTAATATTTCATTTTATTTTTTGTTTTTGTCGATTTACAGTACGATTTCGGATGGTTTTGAGAGAGTGACAATGGATTTTTTCTTAATAAATTTGTTTAATTTCGGCTTAATAATATAATGTTTTTTATATATAAAAATTAAATATTTGTTATAAATCAATGATTATCTTATATATTTTAAATTCTTTATATTTAAATTGAGATGCTTATTCTGTTTTGATTATGTTTATCAGTTAATTATGAATTCAAACATATAGCTTTAGAAATTTGTACTCATGCATCATGACTTGTAATCTTGAATTTTAAGTAATGTGTACAATGAACAGTACTTAACGCATAAAATCTTGTTTTTAAGAGTTTATTCGATATTTTAATAATAATGTAATTTATTTTAGGTTTAATAATATAATGTTTTTTTTATAAAATAAACATTAAATATTATGTTAGATTTTCTTAATTATATTTTAGATTTTTTATATTTAAAATTTGATTTTTATTCTGTAATTAATTATATGGTAAGTGATTTTAGTGGAGTTGAAGTGGGGAGTGATTTTAGGGGAGTTAAAGTGGTTAGAGATAATGACTGGAAATTAATAAATATCATTAAGGTGTTGTTCGGTTCATTTTTTGTTAAGACCTAAATGGATATAGTTGTTTGTATTGATAAAGTTGTCTATATGTTAACAGATAAGTTGTTCGGTTGTTGTGCTGAATAAACAGTCTGAATGTCATAAATGACTATTTTACCCCCAATCTTTATTTTTATCTGAATAAAACAATTGTTTGATAAAAATGTTGAATAAATAACTTATAATTAACAAAAGTCAATATAATTAATTGATTCCACCAATATCACCCACCAAGAAAATTGACAAACTTCTTGAATTCTAATCCAATTACTTCAACATTCCAATCCAATCACTTCTATCTTTTTTTTTTAAGACAAAGAACAGAGACCAAAGTTTAGGTTAAAAGAAAACAAAATCAAATTAAAACTCTAGGTTTTTTTTTTGTACACACACACACGCACCTGCGGTATCCGGGCATCCAATTGGGGAGCACCGACTAATCCGCGGCGACCCGGCCCAGCCAAATCGACTGGACCCGCCCAGGTACGACTAAGCCCGATCAAGACCGAACCCGCATACCTATAGACTGGTATGCCCGTAAACCTGGACCCGAACCGACCCGAAAGCCGACCCAAGGTATGGGTATCGCCGAAGTGCATCCCCCAGGATTCGAACCCTGGTAGATAGGCATACCATGCACTATCCCCCAGGGCCTTACCACTAGGCTAGCAACTCTTTGATAAAACTCTAGGTTAACCAGAGAGAGAAAGAGGGACGATAGGGAGGAGATTTCTAAACTTCTGGACAGCCACAAAATTTCCATGTCTATCCTTCTCATAACAAAAGGTCCATGTGTTGTCACATACAACAACGTCGCCCTCTCCTCTTTTCTCCTCGATAATTCTTCCCATCCCCCTCCTTCCAAAAACTGGATTGTTTTGTTCATTGATTTTGTTTATAAGGGGACGATTTCATTTTGAGCAAGGGAAAGATAGAAAATGTGAAGAAATCTAAGGATGTGTGAAGAAAGAAATCCAAGGTTAGCAGAATAGCAGTGTGGATGGTTGATAAAAGAAATAGGAGTTGCAGAAGTTACTGGTTGTGGGGGTGTGGATTGAAGAAGATTGAAGCACAGGATGCCTAGGTTATCCGGTCTCCAATTCTATCTTTTTTTTTTGCTCTCTCTAGGCGTGGAAGAGGGAAAGGGTACATTGGGAAAACACATGGTTGAATGTAAAGGACTCTCTTTTTATAGCTTATCGAATCAACCACCTATTCAACTATTAAGCCATTTCCGAACAACAATGTATGGTTGAGCGAATAAGTTATATCAGCTACACAACCCATTAAGCCACAACCGAACAACCCCTAAATGTAGTACATAAAGCTTTAATGGTTGTTTTTAAGAGATTTTAAGTTTTTACCGTTAAATAGCGATATATTAAGCTTTAACAATTGTTTTTAAGAGTTTTTTTATAAATGTTTTATAATATAGTGTAGATTTTGTTTGACATTACTAAATAGCATTAAATCTTATCAAAAATTGTATTGGTCATTAATGTTTATTTTTACACATTTGGCTACTAAACTTTGACAGTTCGTTTTAATGTTGTACAATTAAGTTTCATTCTTGAGCACATTGAAAAACTGACCATAATACGTAGGTCATGTTTATAAAAATATTTAAAACTTAAATTAGTTTTTTTTAACTTAAACTTGATGTTAGGAAATCCTGTACCGTGTAACTTGTACAACACATCTCTTAACCGCCATTTTTTTCATCATCACCACTATGAACTCCATTTTTTTTAGTGAATAGTGAAGGGTTTCTTCCAACGAGTTTTGTTGAAAGCCCCCTGTTTTTTTAGCATCCTCCAAATGACATCTATAGTAAAAAAATACATGATACAAATATGGTTTTATGGTAACCTAACGTCAAATTCCCTGTGAACCGTTAGGAACAAGCAGGGATAGGCCGGAAAAGGGACATCAACAGAGGGCTACTTCAGTTGGTGGAGGGAAGTAGGGAACATCAAGCCTAGCTGATGGTAGGATATTTTTTTTAAGTATATAATACTTTTATACTATATCACATTAAACTCACATACACTTCTCATATTTGTGAGGTGAGAACCCTTGATTTCTATGAAAATTGGGGTTAACGAATACGCTAGGGCAATGACCCATTCGATCTGATCGTCGGATGTTGGGTGGTGGAAACAGTCACTATTGGTTGTGGGAGGGATGGGTAGAACGACAAAGCCCAAAGGCAATAATGAGGTATTGAACTGTTGATGGTCAGGGGTGGATGCAGTCTTCAAAAGGTGGGGGGATGGGCCCACATTAAAAAGAAAAATAACATTTTCCCTAGTTTAAAAACAAAATTTTTTCTATCGTTATATCATAGTTCCCTCCGGTACTTTTCCGCTTGTGCTCCCACCAACCAAAAAACCAAATAAAGTACCTCAAAATCAATCAAAAAACCAAAAAGACCTCTCGAAATAAATGAAAAAAGTTCATTGAAATCAACCAAAAAACTTTAAAAATCTCTCAAAACCGTTGAATTAGGCTAAAAAGAACATCAGACGACTTTGCGGACCTTAAATTTACCTTAAAGGTGCCCCCACTAGGAAAAAATCCTGGATCCGCCACTATTGATGGGGTTTGATGTGGCCAGTTGCGAGAGCAAGTGAACGTTACGTTGGGGGAAGCTAGATTATGTCCTAGGCAGGGAAGTTGTGGGGATGTTTAACTTTTGCAAAATTAAAACTTAGGGTTTTTTTTTATCTATTAAACTCTGAATCTATAAAGTTATTTATAAGCATTAATTTATCCCGATAAATTAAGATAAGTTGTTGTTTGATTTTTGTCCTGAATAAATAGTCTGAACATAAAAAATTACCATTTTAACCTTATGTCTACATAAGTGTTGGAAAAAAAAATTATTTGATAAATACTTAAAATGACAAAAAATTTAAAATAATATAAATTATTTAAAATAACATAAATAATATGTATTCAATTAGTTCAAAACAATACTTGTAACTTAAAATATATTTAAAACTATAAAGTATTAATGTTGGATTACAAGTTTTTTAATTTTTGCATGTTGTGAACTATTTATTTTTTAATGAGATGTGTGATGAAAAATTACAAAACAAGGGTAATTTTAGAAAAATTCTAACTTAATGCATTAAGATAGGATAAATTAACTTAGGGGCTGTTTGGTTGGTTTTCCATTAAGTTCTGTATGGATAAAGTTGTCTGTGTGGATTAATCTGTCTGTACAGATTTAGAAGATTTTTATTTGAGATAGTTTTTTCATAGATGGAAAGAACGTGTTTTTTAATGAGAGGTTTGGTTTGGAAAAAACTTGGCTTTCTGCATAAAGCTCCCCCTTGAAATCTTACTGAATAAGCTACTTTCTATATCATTAAGTCACTACCAAACAGTCATATATAGATGACTGAATAAGTTGTGAGTCTCATTAAGCTCATTAAGCTGCAAACAAACAGACCCTTAATATGTTAAGTAAATCTCTTAGTATTAAGTTAAAATCAAACACCTCAATATAATTTAACCAATTAAGCTAACCACCCATTAAGCTCATTAAGTTGAAAACAAACACCCCCTTAGTTTTATATAGCAACAAAAAACATAGTTAGTTTACATCAAAAGTTACAATTGAGATTTATTTTTAAAGCTTTATTACTAAACATCTGTTTTAATATGGGCTTTTACAAGCTAAATGGGCCCATATGTAACTCTACGTAGGGCCCACCGGCCCAACAACAAACCAGTGAATGCCTATAAAACACCTTCTCCCTCATCAGGCGTTTTCTTTTGCTCAGGTAAATATGGGTAGCAACCAAGCTGCAGTCTCCTTCCTCACCAATATTGCACGCGCTGCCTTCGGCCTCGGCACCGCCGCCACCGTTCTTAGTTCCTCCCTCTACACCGTCGACGGAGGCCAACGCGCCGTCCTTTTCGATCGTTTCCGTGGAGTCATTGACGATACCGTCGGTGAAGGCACTCATTTCCTCGTTCCATGGCTTCAGAAACCCTACATCTTCGATATTCGTACCAGGCCTCACACTTTCTCTTCGATCTCCGGTACAAAGGATCTGCAGATGGTTAACCTAACCCTTCGTGTGCTATCTCGTCCCGAAGTTAATCGGTTGCCTGCGATTTTTAAGACGTTAGGTCTTGAGTACGACGAGAAGGTTCTTCCTTCGATCGGAAACGAAGTTTTGAAGGCTGTTGTTGCACAATTCAACGCGGATCAGCTTCTCACTGAGCGTCCGCGAGTTTCGGCTTTGGTTCGTGATAGCTTGATCCGTAGGGCTAAGGATTTCAACATTGTGCTTGATGATGTGGCGATTACTCACTTATCGTACGGCGCGGAGTTTTCCAGGGCCGTGGAGCAGAAGCAAGTGGCTCAGCAAGAGGCTGAGAGGTCGAAGTTTGTGGTTGCTAAAGCGGAGCAGGAGCGGCGAGCTGCGATTATTAGGGCCGAAGGAGAGAGTGAGTCCGCTAAGCTCATTTCTGATGCGACGTCTGCTGCTGGTATGGGATTGATCGAGCTTAGGAGAATCGAGGCGTCCAGGGAGATCTCTTCAACATTGGCCAGGAGCAACGGTGTCATGTACCTTCCGAACAGCGGGAGCCAGATGCTTCTAGGGCTTAATCCTTCTCGCTAAATGAGTAAGTTGTTCTACAATTGCTTTTGTTTAATTTGGTTCTAAGATATATTTAGTCACATTCCCGTGAAAATTGCAACTATTACTACATTTTCCAAAAGGCAAACCGCACAGCATACACCTCGCACCACGAAGTGCGGTTTATACCTAACAGTTTACACCTGCAATTCAATAAGATTAAAACGTGACTAAAACTTATTTTAAAATCAACTATAACGTGACTGTATTCCAAAAAATATATATATTTAACACGTCCGATTCCTAAATATATGTTACATAAACATTGCAATCATTCTATATATACATATATATATATATAATGTGCGGTCCGGTTTGAACTGCGGTTTGATAATTCAAAAACCGCAAACTGCACCGGGCAGTGTGGTTTGGTAAAAATGCAAACCATAAACTGCACCGCGGAAGTTTTGAACCGCACTTTACGGTGTGGTGCGATGTTCGCGGTTTGGCGGTTTAGATGAACATCCCTACCTCTAATCAATTGAAGTTTTGCTTGAGTTCTGTTTTAAGTATGTAATTGCATAAAAAAGTCCTAAAAGCATTAACTTAAATGAACCAAGTAGCTCCTACAAATTTGAGCATTCAAATTTGTCTCATTATGTCTCCATTATGGTTATGTTATATAACATCTTCTCTTTTAGTTCCTAGTCGAAGATGGCTGTTTTCAAATATTGTGTTAGTATTCTTTTAGTGATCTATTGTTTTGCAAGGAGATCACATGTTCGGCTCACACTGTTTTCAGTTTTAAAACAATGTTTCTTCTATTTCTTCCATAATGAAGGAGTTCTACCTCTCCCCCTCCCTTATAAGAAAAAATAGAGCACCATCTAGGAAATGTACTTTGGAAAGGAATCTTACTTTACTGAGGAATATCAAGTGTATGCAGTTTTACTATTACTGCAAACGATAAACTGTGTGCAGCATCATATCCCCCCTGATGCAGAAGATAATTGAATATCTTATCATGTATTCTGTCAAATACTGCTCAATGTATGATGATCTGTTAATGTGGTCAACTCTTTGAGTTATTTGCTACTTCACCATGATTGTTTTCCTCTGTGTTTTTTTTCTCTCAATGTTATGAGTGACTGAATTGTTGTGCAATAAGCGAATTATCGTTCTTCTTGTTGCTGTTTGCTTCTACGAAATCCTTTCATTTGCCTAATGTTTCTACTAATCGTAGACGCTGGATTCTTGAAAGAATATATATTTTGTGTAATTGCCACATTGCTTGCAAAGATTTCATGCTACTTATGTGCTTCTTGAGTCCTTGTAATTATTTGAGCAGCACTTATCAGAATAGTAAAAGCTATTGCTTTTATCCTTCTTTGGGTGGGTCAGTGCTGAACATGTGTACTTGGATGGGAACCTCAGTTTATCCTTAGGCTAGTGTACTTGAAAGTACTAGTTAATTTTCAGCTTAAGCTTCTTAAACTGGTGAAAGAGATGCATTATGTGTTGTAGTTGCATTTTTTTATACTAAATTGCTCAATTAGTTACTTTGTTTTGGTTTGGTCCAGGGGAATGCATTCAAGGTTATAAATTGGCTCTCTGTATACATTTCTGAATTCAATTTTCATTTTGAATTTTAGTGCATGGTTAGTAATCTAAAAAACATGTAGGAAAAATA